>OZ024694.1:18327744-19527744 GCA_964016905.1 Perithous albicinctus
AGAATTTCAGGTCTCAGTCTTTTCCTCTTCTCATTCATCCCTCTTTCCTTTCGCTCCCCGTTATTATTACTCACCGAAAGTGGATTTAGGGTCAAAGTAATAGATATGTATTCTACTGCCTACAAGTATATACCACCAATTTCAACATTATTTTTTTCTTGTCTATTGCTTCGTTTTTGAATTTCCGGTGTCCCGCACTTTAGTTTCTGAGATCATGCGGCAACCTGAACCGTCGGAAAAGAGTAAAATCGCGGGCATTCACGTGCTCTCGATGCCGCGTACCATGACCATCTGTATTGCGTATAAGGGAGTACACCCACACCGGGCGCGTATATAGCGACGGGGGGTCGCGTGATTTGTGGCTGCCCCGAGAAGTCACACAGCGGCTGATATATTTTACGGCCAGCGGCGCGGGACCAGTGAACAGAGCAAGAGTCCACTCCACCTCCGCGCGTGCTCATCCTGCTCCACCGAAGGACTTCAGTTGTTTGCAGTGGAACAGGCTGACCACGACTACTACAACTACTACTAAGATTATTACTACTTCCACGTAGTATCCCTGATTATGTTCAATGGATCACAGTGTCTTCAACAGTGGTGATGCACGTCGTAACTTACTATGTATACAAAGTTTTTCTTCTCTCTTTCATTCATCCCTAATACTTACCCCTTCTTCATATTTTCTGCGTGTTCGAAGTTAGTAGATTCGGCGAACTAGCAACGGTGCGCGAAAGAGGTCCAGCGATGAACCACATATGGGCTCAGCAGACATAAGAGTGAGAGAGAAATGGTCAGCCGCCTTGACACACAGCTACATCGTATTTACATGAGAAAGCAGTCGTACTAACCGCAGGCCCGCCTTGCGACCCTGTCATTCTCGGTCTCTCCGTGTGGTTGCCCCCGCAACCTGGTGAGAGAGAACAGAGAACCCCAGCGTTCTCGCGAGACAAACGGGAATCCCACCCCGATAATATCTCTTCCAGTATAAACACGCTTCATCATTATTGCCGGGGGAGCCTATATTTCATAAGTAACCTTCCTACTGAGTAGGAACCTTTATACTGAGTACAAATTAAAAATTAATGCTTGTCCTTGCATGCATATGCGCATATGAGATATTTTAATTATGGCGCCCTACTGGGTTGGAAAATGTATTGATATTTTTGATGTAATTGTTCATACCACCAATATGTGTCGCACAGGCAACTCAGCCTGAAAAAACGCTTCACCCTAATGCATTTTCCATGCTCCTCGAAAGCAAATGGACTCGAGACAAAAACGAAGGGGATAGTAAAAAAAGATGAAATGAAGGGGCATAGAGTATTATCGGTTATACCTGGTAGCGCGAGGGGCGAAGAGAAAGATATAGCGGGCATCGAGGGGGTGACGTGGGGTACGGTGTCGGAAAGACAGGTTGGGCGCCGCGGGGGTCCGCCCCGATGAGCACATGCGACGGAGTAATGGTCCAAGAAGAAGCAGAGAAGAGATCTCGCATCGAAGGTGCGAGCGAGATAACGATACAAGTCCGAGAGTAGCGAGCAACGAAAAAAAGCACAGAAATAAAAAATAAATACAAAAAAATGCACTGGCGGACTGGCATGCATCGGATCGGTACCAACTTCGTCTCCCTTCTTTCACGGCTCCTCTTCCGTCGCACCGATCGTTCCATGTGTATATGCAAGCATATATGCATATGCACGCGTACAACACAGTACTATGTGTCGTATAATACACACTCAAGTACCTATACCACTAGATGTGTGTACATGAACTTATGCACGCGGGCGCAGGCTGGTGTACTTTTTTTCAATGCTTTCATGCCCACTGCGCGCGTTCGTTCGCTCAGTCGGTTGCCCGGGCGCAAGAGAGGACCTATCGAGGATCTCGCGTCGTAAGTCTGGAACTTTATGTCCGCGCGGCTAACCTTCTCCTTCGCCATCACCCTAACTTACGATAGCCACACTCGCGTCCGCGCCAGAACGCTGCGCAGCCTGGACTCTCTTATTTTGCAGAACAGGCGCGGCTCAGCTCTTTCTTACGTAGAGTACTCTACGTGTATGGTGCACCTACCCTTCCGGCGCTCATGCGCCAGTAGGTAGAGGTTTCCAGCAACATGACTTGAGAACCTCCCCTTGCTTAAGACGTCTACGTCTCGCTGAACTCACGTGTGCTGCAGAATATGGGACTATACTTTCCTGTCCCTGTGCTTCAGTTGAAGTGAAAGCTGCGTCAGCGTCTAAAGAGTCGAGAAAAAGAACTCTTTCACGGTAGATGGACGAAATTTTCTTCAGAGCATAAATTTTGCAGTTGCTCGCCATGTTCCGAGCCACTGCCGGTGCACTGCAGTACATGGTTATGCAGTATACTTTGGATAATGCCTTTTCATGCCCGGAGGAGAAGCAGTCTTTCGATACTTTGGTCGGAGTCGAGCCGTCGGTGTACGATTTCATCTCGCGAAATAACCAGCGCCCATTTTGCCCTCCAAGACGTTCACAGGTTCCGTTCGTCTCCTGAAGGGTCCAGACAGGAATTCACTTTGCTTCTAGCTCGTAACGATTATTCCGATAACGACGAGACGCTACGAGATACAGGCATCGAACCCTCAGGCAACGTAACGAGACCCTCGAACGATTTTTGCATAGTGGTTGTTGCTCGCTCACCCGTCGCGATTTACCGTACCGAGAACTCACTTTGTATACACCGCTTGCGGGTACATCATGTCATATTTCCAAGTGGAGCGATGATAAAGTCAGTTTATGTTCAAAATATATTTTATGAATTTTAATCGGCACAACCTTGCGCATTACCATTCATCCCTGATATCAATTTCAGCTACTTTGATACTATTTAGATTCAACTAACAAAGATAAGAAATAGATGCATATAAATGCGACACACGCATATAAAAAAGGGAAAGTGTCGCTGGGCCTTGATAGAAAAGTTCTTGAGATTAAACCTTACACAGTATACATTTCTCACTGGTTTGGCCTACTGCTAAGATAAAAAGAAGTATTAGTACAGAGAAACGACACTCCCGTGCGCCATACGCGTGTAGCAACAACAGAAGCACAACCTAGGTCAAGACTTTTGGGCCAAGAGGAGAAGAGCGATAGCGGTAATAATTTAGAGATTCCATTCATCGTCGTCCTCGCAGCCTATAGCAGGGAGGAGAAAGGGAGAGAGAAAGATAAAAAGGACTGGCTGCTGTCTGGCAGGTACACCATTCAGTATACGCAGTGGGCGGGGTGGGTATGTTTCATCTCAAGGAGGTGGAGAGGCCGAGAGAGGTGGGGAAGGCTGTGCAAACAATCAATGAAGTTCGCAGCCCAGAGCCACTGTCAATTCATTCCTTTTGATACTATATAATGTGATATTTACGTCTGTGCACAAATGCAATCGACCAGGAATGAAAGAAAGCTCGCTTTTTTATTTATTTCAAATCGTCTACTGTACAGAAAAGATGTGACGTAAACGCCGAGCAACTGGATATAGAGTCGGCTAATGTATGTAATTGATCTATTGTGCGATGCATTAGCACTCGAGGCAGTCTCCAGGGATTCGTTATCCTTGTCTTCGAGGGTAGTAGACTCTGTTGTCAAAGAAGGAGACGAGGATAGCGGCGATGGGCTTAGAGTAACTCGCTCAATGGGCAGACGGATTTTCGTGGTTCTGAGCGGTGTCTGCTATATCTCTTGTTATTAGTTCTTTGTGTCATTGGATTAGGCTAATGTACTCTATTGTCCAAGTCCCGCAGGAGTTTGAATACTGAAGAAACTTCTTCTTTGTTGTTAGAAGCAATCAATACTTACATCCTTTACAACAGGTGAAAGTATCCTTTTGGGCAATAGTTTTTCTAGTAAGAAATCAATAAATTTGATCAGTATCGTATTTTTTCTTCGAATTCTTGTATTTACTATGCTGCATTTTTATATGAATGAAAGAAAGAATTCGATGACACGGTTGGCCTTGTCGACACGTCACCTTTCACATGACTGAAATAATAGCGGTAATACATAATACACTACGGTGGAAACCCTTTTGTGGTTACGACTGGCCGCCAGTGCATCATTCTATGACTTCCTGAAGGCCGGACACTTCAGATTACCATGCGGTTTACCACAACCCCAGGCCGTTGACATATTTTGACTTTCATGCCCTTCCTTCCTCTGCATATATTTTTCCATATGTGCTGGGTTCATTCGACGAAACCGGTAGGAGAAATACCCCTCGTGCAATTATCCACTCTTCGAATTTCGTGTGCATGTGTGTGCCCTTACCGGGAATGATTATCCGCGAAACCGCGCAAATGTATCGCAGCCACATGTGTATAATCATCGCAGAAAGCTCGGAATTACGCTTACCTCGTCTTTCCTGAGTCTTATAGTCTTAAGTTTGAGAGTTTCTCAGTGTGTATTGAGAAAAGCCTAAAAACCTTTTATCGATTATAGAAACAATTAGCTCGTAACTCCCATAACGTTTTCCACTGTAATTTAAATCTAGTAGTTCTGAAACTGATTTTCTGCAGTCTTGCTTGTCGAATATTATGCAGTCTTGCTTGTCTTCGTATTATAATCGAATAGGGTTACGATCATCCACCAACAGAATTCCATACACATATGCTACCAAAATTCTGGCACTTGCCGCGTGTTCACGTTATGTCTCGTGTCCTGCGTGATGTATTCAGCCACGAGAAAATAATTATCCGTTGATTATGATTGCATGACTGTAAAATTGGTCGTCCGTGGGGTGTCTCGACATCTTCTCTCTCTCTATATATTCATACAACCTGCGAAAGCGTGCAGCTCTCAGTTGAACTAGCAGCAGCTTTTGGCTCACATGACTTCGTGAGTTTCGTGAACAATCGTCGTAACTAGCTTTTGGTAGCCGTGCTTGCGCACCGCTACCTCTCTTGTTTCTGCTACCATAGAGATACAGATATGTAGTGTATGCGAACGAGAAAAAGAGACAGAGGCAACAGCAGAGCGAGCAGCACGTGGTGTCTTCCCACGTCAGAGTGACGGACAGACGGGCTCGCGCTTGACAGGCCTAAGGACGGAAGGACGAGCGAACGGACGAATGAACGAAACAACAAACGGATGGACGTACGTACGATGCCCCACACCAGTAGCTTGTATTTTATTCAGGCCCGACGACCGAACAATTACCAGAGTACAGCTTAGTCCTATCACTTTCTCTTTTTTTACCTGTCTTTATCTCCTACTACGCGTAGCATTTTCGAGCTGCACGAGTTAATACGAGCTGAGGCGGACAAAGAAACTACCGTAGTTATATCCATCCAGTGGGATACACGTATCCTGTGCAACCTAAAGACTATATCGTAAAGACACGGGAACGTAGAGAGATAATTTCGATCGCGTTGGATAATTACCGATGATAGAGCGAGAGCCAACAACTGAAACAGCAAAAGGATTCCCTCCCTCCACTCACCAGGGGTACAGACAGTGAGATTCCCGTCGGAGGGGACCGAGAACGGTATAGCACGAAATCAGCGATGCGGGACCAGCACGCTGTGCCGGTGGCGGCAGCGCGGTTGCGTCTATACTATCTAGCGTGCGCGAAACCAACCGCTCTGAGGTCTTGCATCGGTTCACTCGCGAATCTAGATTATAAATCGTGTGTTCGGCTCCGGGGTACCCGATGAACCCGAAAGGGTGACGGTGGAAGGGGTCTCTGGGACTCTCTTGCTGGCTGTAAAACTCTGCAAACTTATACTGATACTCTCGTTTCGCTTGAAATCCGAATCTAAAACTCCCACTAGTCTCGGTCACTCCTTCATCTATCAATCTATATTTCACGTTTTTTTTCTTTACATTCCTTCAGGCTGAAATTAATTGGTAAAATATCTACCTAGAGAATTAAAGGCATTGCATGTACGACACCTTGTATACACTCACGATTGTCAGACGTAGCAGAGAATTCTTAATCATCATTTTCAAAAAGGAACAATGGCTGCATGTAATTTTTCCACACGATAGGTATATTAGCCGCAGGTGAATCTCGTTGTCTGCATAGTCTTTCACACTCCAGCCGACAGTTGTTTCAGAAGAGAATAGACGATGGCTGCGACGATATTATACTCCCATGCAAGATGATAGAGAATGAAAGAAGAAGCGTGTTCCATTCACCTCACATTTTCCTGATAATAAAGTGGCGAACGGACGGGTGGATGACGGTAAGTACATAAAAATCCCGTGAGTCTTTCGAGTGACTGCAGCGTAGTTGCACTGCAGCTGCAGGAAAAGCATCAGCGAGACGACACCCCAGTTTTCACCCCCTCGAATTTTCTGTCCTTCTCTTTCGTACCTCCTGTCGTACAGCCCAACGAAGCCGCCCGCATCGCATTCTTCTATTTCATTGTCGAGAAAACCAATTTCCTGGTACCTAAATTACGCTTGCTGGCGAAAAAGCCTTCCCGTTTCCCCTTCGCTCGCCGTTACCTCCTGAAATGCTCTACACCCTCCTGTTACCCCGACGCGTTCCGTTTCCACCCGCTACACCAGCCCTCTCTCACCCTCCTCGCGGGCTCAGCGTACCAACGCCGGTAATATCGCAAGTTTCTACCTCGCTCGAGTCTACCGCTCACGGCGAAGCGAAACGAACCCAGAACGGGAGAACCAACGAAGAGAGAACGCTAGAGGGTGGAAGCAGGTTTCCGAGCTACCACAGCGAGAGCAGAACCAGCAACGTACCAGGAACCGAGAGAGCGATGGGGTGAGGAGAGGAGGATGAAGCAAAAACGTTAATTTGAAAACGTCACAGTTTAATTTAAAATTACGTAAGTAGGGAGCTGGTGCGCTTCTATAGTAGGTTCAGCTGGAGGCTTTCTCATTCTACAGAGAGAGGTAGGGAAGGGAGAGAGAAAGGGAGAGAGAAATAACCTTCCTACATCTATCTATCTATTCGCGCTTGCTTGGCATCCTTTGCGTACCGCGCAGAAAACTACTGATTTTCTATCCTTATTACTTTATTTTACTACTTTCTTACTTCTACCTAGATTTGGTTTTGTTCACAGTACCTTTGTATTATTTCCCAACAGTTGTACCTTCTCTCCCTAGATTTTAACTAACCATTCGTGGCTTGGTAAGTTCTACGAAATGGTGGTAATAATAGACGTGAAGTCGTCACGAATTCGGCCACGTTCACCTCGATCGCGCTTCTGCGTTCACTCTTCAATTATTCGGGGAACGAGAGGAATTCACGGGAAAGCGAAATCGGGCGGGGGTGTTGAAATCTATCGCTATATATACATCCGGATGCCGTGTCGCATGAATCGAAAGAAGAAGCGTGGAAAGCGCAGGGCAGTGAAAGATGGCAAAAAAGGCGATGAGAAGAGGAGAAATTCTTACGTCCTGATGCTACTGGTAATATGCTTTTTCGCGACTATCCTCAAAGATATCGAAGCGACCGGATTCCAACGAGATTGCTTTTTCGACGATGGAAAGATTTTTCTCTGACACATTTCCTTTTTCCTATGTATGCAGTTCTGTATGCGTCTGCTTTTATGCAATCTTGTAGACGGGTCACGTAATTGATTCAGTGTAGACGAGTCACGCGTTGACTGCTGCCACAGTCTCTTCATGATTATTCATCAGTGCACGAGGTGACCAGCAAAAAAGCGTGACACTGCTCGAACACTCGAGTTGTATATGTGCGACGAGTCGCTAATTACAGACACTTCGTTGTAGCCCTTAATTTCTCAAGACAACATCATTATTCACGATGGCGAGATTTGATAAGGCACGTGCAGTTGGCAGGTGAAACTTTCTGCTCTCCCTTATTGTACGATTATTTAGTATTCTTTACACAACTATAAATATAAGTAAGTAAGTAACTAAGAACGGTTTAGTTACTCTAGACACAGTGCTAGTTCTTTCATTGGCTTTTAAACAATTGCGAGTTCACTAATACGAGGTGCTAAGCAGCTACTATATCTACCAGCAAAGAATAAACATTTCTTTACGAAAAAAAAGAAGTGAGAGAATACAATACCGATCGCTCCGACACGTTTCAACGAAACCCTTTGCCCTCGCTTCTGCCTCACTCCATAGCTTCGTATAGCCGAAAGGATTCCATCCGGTTGGTATACGTCGTGAATCGAAGAATTTCGCAACCCACCGGAGCCGGAGAATCGGAGGCTGTGCGTGAACCCTTTGCGAGTCTCAAAAGATTGTCGTCCTCGTCGTTGTCGTCGTAGGATAAACATTTCACGCGCCGCTCGCCGCGCGGTCACGTATAGCTCGAGATGGAACGTCGAAGAACGCGATACCACGTTTGGAACCCGATACCGCAACGCGGCGTGGGTCTTCCTCAGCGATTCCTGCAGAGGCAAGCGGCGAGTCGGGTCTACTCAATTCTCGATCCAACCAGAGGCGCGGATCTTCTCGATTCCATGAACGCTGTCGCTGCTGGGATACGGGTTTCGATCTCTTGAAATCTTGAATTCTTCTCTTCTTCTTCCGTTACTTTTTTATTTTTGTGTGTTTATTTTTCTATTCTACAACAAAACACGAACGAGTAGGTTGATGTCGTGATTTTATATTCTTTTTTTTTTTTGGGATCAAAAAAAGATCTGCGACGAGGCTAACGAACTTCTTAGGGTTCATGTTGCAATATTCTTTTCTGTCTTGGTGTCCTTGACCCTGGATCGTTCTTGTTTCTCTTGTTTGTTCCCGACGTTCTTGAGATTCCTTCACTTCTTCCCCGCCTACTTTCAGACAAAACTTATATATGTATTTCGTACTGTGCTAAAAATGCAACTTTTATACTCGTTGCATTCTGATGGTATATTTGCTGCGAAACAACGTGTCCCTTGCGAGCTTTTGTGCAAATCTGTATAAATATACTGTAAATACAATGTCGTATATCTCAGTCCGGAGGTGTCGAGAAACAAACACGCGGTACTCGTGATCTCATCTGCTCTTCTTTCTCGCTTTATCCTGTGAGACGAACTGTGGAGAGTAGCTTGCGGCTAAAAGCGACGAACCTGCGCGCTCGTGGCAAACCAGTTTTCATATTTTTCGTAGCTCGCGATAAACTTGCAACGAAATACGGGAAAGATACACGAGAACTGGCCGAGGCAGAGGCGCGAGACTTCGTTTGCTTCGTTCATTCTAAATGCACACAAGGTTACAGCGTTATCCAAGAGCAATAAGCAGACCAGAAGAATCCGTGGATACGAGAGTAGAGGAGCAGACCTGAACCCGGACGCCCTGAAGCTCGAGAGCTTCCTTCTTGATAGGTATATCTGCGATATCTTTCAAGAACTCGTTCCCTCGTGTTTTACCGTGCGATTGCGTTCACACGTAAACTGCTTTAAGCTTCGCGAGTTCAAGAACACTAATAATGTACTATATTAGTATCATACTGTGTAGGTATAGATAAATATAATGTACAGAAGTAAATAAGTACATTCTGTGACAACACTAACGGACTTCTTTCTTTCTTGTTTCAGGTGAGTAACGCATTTCTTCTCGAGTATCCAATAAATGCAGCATGTTGGTAAGACCTCTACATTTTTTAACACGACATCAATGAATCATCAGACCTATAGAAGGCGAGAAAAATCATGTAAAGGCTTCCTCTCAAATGTGAAAGGGTTGAACCGTGGAATAAGAAAATAAAAGGAAATATCTATAATCCCACACGTATGTCGGCTTAGAAGAAAAGAAAGCAAGGAATTCGTAATCCCGGAGAGACGGTGGTACGCGAACCATGAAGATTCTGACCGAAAAAGCTCACACTCAGCCTGTCGGCTGCGCACTGACCGGTGGGCAGTTCAGTAAGTGCGTCTGGTAGTTCAATCTCATATTTTCCGCGAGCTTTTGGGTAGGCTCGCGTCAAAGTTTACTCGTCATGTAGTATACTGGATACCGAAAGAATAAAGTAGGGAGTAAACGAGAGTTGAGGAGATGTACGAGGGTGGCATGACACGTCGTTCCAACACACGTGAATGCATCGACGAAAATAAACACGCAAGTCAGTGCGATAGAGAGTATACAGTGCAGCGCTGCATGCGTGTAGTCCCCGACTATAATAATAAATACAAAGGGTGTGCGAATCCCTCGTCATCATCTCTCGCGCGCGTGGGCGAAAGCAATGCAGAACCCTCGCGGCTGACTCGTTGAGGGTGGCTTGGGAGTTCCCATTATCGGAAGTATCATTCGATGATTTTGACGAGAATCTGTTGGTCATGCGTGAGTAGTACTCAAAAATGATTATGTGCCGTTTAATATTAGAAAGACAAAAATGCCCTTTGACTTTGAATTTGCTCGTTATTCCTATCAATAAATGCTATAAACTCTTCATAAACCAATTACGCTCTTCAGTTCGTGTGACATCACAAGCAATGTCCATTCTAGAAGCACGGAAAGCTTTGGCGTGCGCATGATTCGTTGCGGAAGCTACAGTGACAGTAGACCGCACAGTTGATGCAACGTTATAACAACGGAAGCGCGAGCACTCGGCCGATTCGAACTCTCGCATGCTGCGCTCGAATCGTACGTCGCTTTGTTGAAACAATATTCCGTCGGGTCGAGCTGGAGTGAGCGGAGATATATCGCGGAGTCGTACAATGATCGTTTAATCGGCTGTGCATCAAACAATTGGTGGACGGCCGGTTGGGCGTCCGGCGCCGCAACGACACGAGTTCGAGTTCTCGACTAGGCTATGATAGCAGCTGAATATATACAGTGTGTTCTCTCCACGGGACCGGGAGCAGCAGCATCACGAGCAGCAGGAGTCGAGAGCACTGATGCACCGCCAGGATCGGTTGGCGCGTCCGCTCGTCTTCCGCAAGGACAAATAGCGAGCGAGTGAAACGGCTGCGCGTTACGACCCGGTGAGCATTTGATAGCCCGTGCTATTATGACTGACGTTTTCGCGATGCGTACGTCGATCTCTCACTTTCCGCTCTGTTTTGGTTAACCTGCTGCTGAAACTGTAGCCACTGTGTATCCTCGTATCCCGTGCCTTCCAAACAGCTCATCCGACATCAATACGTCTAGTTGATTTGACGACGACACGCACGCACGCCGAATAGAAATGCCGACGAATGCATGGTTACGTTTATGTAGCCAACGAGACGAGACCCTAGTTAAACGACCTTAACAGTCTATCGCGTGTACGATGCAATCAGAAAAATGTGTTGTATCGTGTATTATACATTTGGATTGAAATAAAATATAAACTCGAGACACACTGCCTCTGAATGGTACCGACGTATAGGAGAACCCGAGCTTCATGTAATATGGAAGATCGATTCGTCTAGAGCGACTATGGCACGAGTAACAAATCCCGACTGGTTAACTGTAGCATTCGAAGGCATTTAGAGTCAAAACGACACATTTTTATAAATAGAAAGCTAGAAACTTATTCACAAACAGAGAAGTGCAGAGAAAGTTAAAAAACAGTACTGTATATTGATTATAATAAGGATCATAAGGTTGCCCTAGCCCAGAATATACCTTGCTGTTGTCTTTGGCCGACTAGCGTAGCCACCATACTCACCGTTGAGACTTCCTTTATCGACATTTTGATACAAAATGGCTGCTCGCGACAGGGAGTCTCCGCGTAATCTCTCTCAATTCAAATTAACACACGCAGAGCTCAACGGGGGGTCGTACGCTGTAGCGTGCCTCAGGGAACTCTTGCGCTCGAGCTCGCACGTTCGTTCGTTCGTTCACTCTCTAGATGCTCGCGCGGTATGGAAGAGAGATAATATCGCCGTACATCTCTTGGCCTTCTCTCCTCTGTCTTCTCTTTAAAGCCCACCGGCGAGTGTTTCACTCTTCAGTAAAAGCGCCTTTTCGTTTTCTTTCTTTTTTTCCTCTCTCATCTTTTCATTCTCTTTCTCTACTATTTGTTTTCCTTTCTCGTTTCATTTCACGGCAACGAAAGCGAATAAAGAAAGGAAAAACAGAAGTAGAATAAGAAGAGGAAGAAAACTATTCGCCCGCCAATGTGGAGAGTAGTACAAGGGATGCGAGAGAAGAGGACGAGTAAGAGAACAGCATGATGCGAGCAGCTCTCTCGTCGAGAGAACGCGCCGTCTACCGGGGGGGTTATATGGAAATGTTGGTCAAATATATCATTCCGGCTTGACAGTGCAATTCTCTTATCTGCCTCGCGCCGCCTGCCGCTGCTGCTCTGCTCTGCTCTACTCTGCTCTGCTCTACCCCCCAAACCATCAAGGGGTGTTCGTCGGGGGTTGGTACACTGCTACAGCTCCTGCTGCTGCTACTGGCTAGGGGATCGGGGGCTGAAGCGGCCGATAGAGGATCTGCAAACACGCTGCTGCCTCCATCCAACCCCTCTCAGCAAACCCCGACGATCCTCTCGCTATCCCTCTGCCTCTCGTCCGCTTCCTCTGCATAGTATGAGCGGAACAGACTACAGCCCCGGCTCTATGTGCTTTCGCTCCAACGAGATGACGAACTACCGGGCAAAATAGACTGGACTGCATATAGCATACCTATAAGGAATTCATAGACACAGAGTATTCTAAAAAATTCGCAAGAGTTGATAGCTAAACCATAAGGAATGAGTATAGGTATATTTAGATTAATATGATTTTTTAAAAGTGTCCTTTTTCAGTTAAAAAAAATGTTTCGATTCTATAGTAATTTTAATATCGAAGGACAAAGGAAGGAAATATTTATTAATCGTGAAAACTAACCATTCTGTTAATTCCAAAGTTCGCGTGAAAGTTCTGTGGTCCCGAACTTTCAAGTGATTTTTTTACAAGATACTCCTGACATAATTAACATCGTTTGACTGCGCTCATTCGACGTGTAAACGGGAACTATCGAACATTCTGTCACAATAGGACGAGTATTTGTATTTTAAGTACACCAAATGCATCGGGAATTGATCCTGACCCTCACAAAGCTCTCGTCAAATAATCTATCCCACACGTTATTCTGTATTTGCGCTTTTCGAACGAGAAAAGACAACTAGAGTCTCGAATAAACCGAGCGAATGAAAAACCGTGGGAAAGGACGTCCATCAATCATGATGAAATCGAGCGAGAGTGTTTGGCAGGAGGTGGCATTGAGTTTGTGCAATAAAATGACGATCGTCGAATTTGCTTACTCATTCTTTTCGCGATGGACTTCCCTATTTGCACAGCATTCTTTTCTTTGCTCTTTATACAAATTTCGACGCTATTCTTATTTTTGAACTGGTGTAATTTTCTTTGTAAAAGTATTTGATGGGTTTATGCAGCATACGAGAAGAGAAGAAATCTTTAACGACTGCCCGAGGGTGATGTATATAGAAGGACGACAGAAGAAGAGGAGAAAGTAGTCGAAGCCGCAGTGTCGGAGAGAAAACGATCAGTTTTCCTTATCGGCTGTCTCGTATCTCCTTGCTTGTACTCGAGCCGCACTCTATAATTGCTTCTTTTAACTAAGATTCCGGGATCTAACTTTTGTACGCCAACTCTCGTCTTCTCTCATTCTCTTAGTCGCCCTTTTTCAACCCCCGGTTGAGAAGACTGCACAGAAGGACGCAAAGAAGCGAGAGAAAAGTCTTTCCCCCGGGGTGAACCGGTATCTGCAGTGCGATTTTTAAATTGGTTCTTATAACTTTAAATACACACTGCCTGGGCTGCCGCATAGTCCGCAAGATATACTCTCGGGGATCCAGAGCTCGCTATGTCATGAGAATCAAATCAAAGCTCGTTTAAAAACTTCCGTTTCCACTTTTCCTCCGTTCTTTCTCTTTCTGTTTTTCCATCGTTGCTCAGTTCTCTCTTTTTCGCTCCCGCAACGTCATTGTTTCACTTCTTGTCCCGTATTATCTTCGGTCCCCTCTGCTTCGTATTATTATTCTTTTTTTGCTTTATGCGATCTTCTTTTCGCTGCGCCTCACGCAGTTTGTTAGTAGCCGGGTGCCTCGGGGTGAGTTCCGTGGCGCGACTAACACACGCCCAGGAGATCGGCATTAGCTACTTCTTTTCCGTGCTTAATTTCAGCCAGTGCAATCCTTCATTCTTATATAGACGGTACAGTGCAGCGTACGCCTTGTCCGCCGGAATAACTTCCTCGTAATTTGCTGCTGTTGGTACCAATATAAAAAATTCACCATCAGCAGCCCCCCCCCCTCCCAGTTCAGTCTTGAAGGTTTCTTTCCTCCGCAAAATATTATGCGCAGGGTATTCGCGCGAAGAAGAAACAGCAGTTCGTCCTGATTTCTTGAATCCCTTAACCCACCGTAGCGAAGCGTCCCTTCGGCCCTCGAGGGCATACCAGAAGGATATGCGCTCTTGTATCCCGGCCTCTCTTGGAAATGTAAGAGGTCCGAGTCCGTTTGGCCGCAAATGTCTTGCCTCGGGGAAAATACGAGAGGATCACGCAAAAGGACTCCCTTTCTAGATTCTGCCCATCATACCGCGCATTCCCTACTGTCGTAGGATATCAGAATTTGCCTCCTTTCCACTTGGCCACGTCCCTTTCCTCTGTCTCTGCGTCAATTGCTTTTTCCGCTTCTCTCCGTGACTCCCGCATACTCAACTCTTTGACCTTCGACTTCCGGTGGACGATGAATCAAATAAAATTGCTCGGTTTCGCTTCTCTGCACTCTTTCCTCTTTTTTTCACGACCAGCTCGCCAATTAGCGGTTTCACGCATTTCACACGATAATTCACGAGTTCCCGGTGTAACTGCCGAATGAATTTAGAGGCGGATGAGTCTTATCGAATAGAAAGAGAGGAAGGACCAGACGAGTGAACTGTAAAAATGGCGATACGATACGGGCATTGCCCTGGGCAACCGCCGTTACCTCTTCTTTCCGTACATTATACGTATATACGAAAGGTTTTTCGCAGTATTTTAACGTGAAATCCCACCCGGATTCCTGAAAGCATCGTATCGATTCCCAGCGGAGGTTCCAGGTGGGTGGCGAGAACTCTTGGGGACCGTCGGGTCGACTGTATAGTTTCCTCTCTCTCTCTCTCTCTCTCTCTCTCTCTCTCTCTCTTCCACTATCGCGTTCTTTCTTCAACAGCGCCGCGCGCTTTTCCTGCGCGATGCAATCTTTGAAAGGAGAGCCGCGTCATTACGCCGCGGCGGTGGTTCACGGGCCATTGCCTCATCCCCTCGTTCTCCCTTCCCGTTCTTTCGTTTCTCTGCTTTTGCTCTCAGCGTTCACTACTTCCTCGTCGTTCACCTCTTATTCTACGGGGTACTCCGAGCACTAGGAGCTGCATAGTATACCAGAAGTTGCGTTCTATATAGGTACCCCTATACTACGCAGAGCACTCTCGATCGAGAGCTGCTCAATGACACATGACTTGAGGCGCGACAACCCCATGCATCAAGCCCACTGAGAAAATGAAAGAAGGATTCAGCGAACGTGCAGCTCGCTGATGGTTCTCCTAACCGGAACGTTACTGCATTACTCCATTTCAAAAATTTCCTTGACTATACTGCGATCCATTGTTCCGTTAACGCTGCAGTGCACGCGTAACAAAAGTAGAATTCTAGGGTTGTGACCCTCCCATTACTTTTTAACTCACTGTATTTATTTACTTGTTCCATAAATTATTTAGTATTCATCGCCATTTTAGTTAAACTACTAATTAGCTTCTTCATTTTTTATTGGCACAAAAGTATCTAATCATTGTCCTATACTTGGAATGAGCCGTATGAAAATAAAAATTGATACAGCAAATAAATTTGGGCAGTCAGTTGTATGTAATGGTAGGATATGAAGTTTGAATAGCAAATTATAAATTTAATTGATACACTATAGAAATTTCGTTTAGTAGAGAGCACTTGGTATTCTTTAATAAACCAGTCGAAAAATTAATTAACACAGTAAATAACTTTTAGTAAATTAAAAGAAAATTCAGAGGTAAACATGTATCGCGGTCGATCGTTTCAGGTTATTTGTTTAACGCAAACCAGAGAAATGGGTGACTCGATCAAACACATAGCAAGGAACCTGATAGCGTACAATACAGGACTGTCTCTCTCATTCTCAGTGGCTTTTCCTTGACGTAGTAAAACGCATCGCGACCGCACCGGCATCTGTTCCGACGATCGTAAAAGTCGGCCCGTACGAGACTCGTATATAAAAGCCGGTTGGTGCCGCCGAGAAGAGAAGAGGCCGGGCGCACTCGACGCGCTTCGGTTAACTCGATCGTTCCGCGCTTTTGCGCTCCTGTTCGTCGCTATCGCTCACACAGCTCACCTACGCTCTACGTGCTGCACCTACTACCTTGTGCAGATACAACGCGCACCTCTCAGGGATGTGGATATACACTCTAAAGAAGAGTCGCGAGTATAAGATGAAAAAGAGATATATATATAGTATATATATATATATATATATATATATATATATATACTATATATATAGTGAAAGGGTTCGCATAGACACGAAGCCCCTTGTTGATCAAGGTGCGGTTCTGAAGGACGAAACCTCGTTCCGGGTTACACCGAGGCCAACCGACTATTTTTATTTCGATAATGAAGCTACAGGGCGAGGTTCGACTACCTTACTTTCCTCTCTTTTCCCACTTACTCGTATCTTCACTCTTTACTCTTTGCACCGTTTCTGGGTGGTTACCATCTCCCTGTATTCCCTGCTAACAAGGTCCACTTGGGTGGCGCAGAATCCCCACTTAAATAGCCACTTGTGTACTTACCCACGGGACCCGGTTATAGACCCCTCTCGTAATATTAATATGGTTATTATCTTAATTATTGTTATTAGAAACTGGTAAAGTTAAAGCAGGTTTTAGTTATAGATGACAATGTGAGATAAGCACCGGCGTAATTGACGAGAGATAATGAAAAAGAATAAAACGAATGTCAGCACTGTAACTACGATCAACACCCTAAGGAACTCAACGTGCCCCTTCGGTCGCTTATAAACAGGCAAACCAGAGCATAAGCAGAGTACTGACATTCTTGCAAAAGCCCCAATGCGTACTCCGGGTTTATTATCGGGCTAGGCTCCCAATTAAGCGGCAACAGCTGTGAAAATTAATGGAGCACAGCTTTTAAGATGTAATTGGGCACATTCATAACTCAAGGGGCTGCGCACTGGCGAACGAGTGAAAGGGCAGCGAATGCGCGAGAAAGAAGGGGTGAAAGCCGGAGAGAGATTGGTTCAACGTGAAGCTCACTAATTCTCGTTTTCTCCTGTACTTGATTGCTTATCAAAATAATAAAAATAATATGTATATAATCATTGAAATCATATTAATTTTTTAGATTGTTTTATATTTGATAAATCAATTTCAAAGTACAACACGGTAAACTTTGTTTTGTGTAGTAACGTCGGTTGTTTTTTTTAAACGAAATCAGAAAATCTCCGAATGCATCGGAGGTGTCTCCTACACAGGATGGTGATAGCAAGGATGTAATAATAACCAATGACGCAGCATTCCATGCTTGTGCAAAAGGCGGGAGGGAGAAGTAGTCGAGGGATGAGGACAAGGGGGTAGTTTCTACAGTCCCGGCGCCTAACGCGCCCCTCCAGACGCGAAATGGGTGGCGGAAGGGGGGGGGGGTCTGCGGTCGTAAACATTTCGTAAATTTGCTCCACAGGTGTGCCATCGCGACTGCCTAAGCCGTCCACGCCAGACCGAGAGCTCGCCTATTTACTCGTTCGATATATCCGCACACTCTATACTCTCCCAGCTATGCTATTACATATACATAGAACACCCGTAGTCAAGATACTCTGATTCTCTCTATGAGAGTTCCCGAACTTCCTCGTTGAGTACTCGATCTTTGGAGTAACAAGTGTTGGCTCTTTACGTTCATGTTGAGAAATCTTTTATTTGGTCAAGCATCATGTAATCGTAAAAATACATATTTCATACGTATAGATAATAGTACAAAAAATATAGTTAATCATATGACGTAATCCAATGAGTGACAATGATAATATCTATACTTTTTTGGTTTTCTGTATTGCATTTCTAATTAAGAATAAACAATGTTTTTTTTTGCTCGTATTAGAAAAACGGTAGGAAAGATAATGTTCCGGAAACAGTCCCTAAATGTTTGGTACGTTGTATTATTAGTTTGCCCGATTACAGAAACAATGACGGTGTAAATATAGAGAGCGAGAAAGTATAAAGCCCTTTGCTCGACCAGGAAGCCACCGAGTGATGGAGGACCTTCGTGCCTGAGCTACCGGTTTCTGGTTTGCTTCTTCGCCGATAATCTCGATTGGCTCACCACCTGCGGCCCTTTCTCTCATTCTCTTGCTCTCGTCTTGTTCGCTATGCCGCTTCCGGAACTTCGTTACCCTTCTCCTTTTCTGCTATACTTCGTCTTATATTCCATGTGTTCGGACTGCAAGGATCGGGGTAGATAAAAACTGTAATACATCGAAGCCCGCCGAGTTCTACTGGCCGTGAGCGCATTCGAGCGTCAGCCAAGGCGATCGTAGATATAAATTCCGCGGCGTGCTAATGGTAATTTCATGCGTCTCCGCTCGAAGGTAATTAGAAGAGCGAAGATACGTGAGTACACTGTATAGCACTGTATATACCATAGCGGTAGGTAGAAAACCATTCCGGCGATGGTGCATCACCCCAGGGCGGAAGAATGACTCCGGAAAACCCCGTAGAGTTGCCTTAAGCTCAACGAGATTGACGTTAATTTTTCATTCAATTCTGACGAAGCTGAGTGCACCAAAGACACAGTATAGGTATATTGTGCTCTATGTGTACCGTCGATAGAATATATAAGTGATCGTTATCGACACTTTTTGGCTATTACGATGTTGTTGCTGTGGCCTGTCGGCTGTATTGGAGGCTATTGCCACGGGAATGAGTATGCGATATAGTAACTGTACGTATCTCGCTCCATCCACGTTATAGTACCGCCCATAAAGTCGCGTACACCACGAGCCCATCCATCCGTCCGCGTTCACCCTCGCGAGCGGGGGGGAGGGTGCCCTATTAGCAAAGTGTGATGGAGTTTTGCGAGCGCGATTACACTCGAATGAGTATTACCCCACCTTCTACCCTCTCCTCGCTTCTCACCAAACCGATGCGCGAGCCAGTCTCGAGGGATCGAGGGAGAAACGCGTTAGTTCAGAGGGAAGGGCCTGCTAACCCTTTCGCCATCGCGCATCCCCTTCGAGTCTCGGGAAAGTGTGTACCGTATACTATTCGTATAATATACCTATCGTGAGCATACAGGAGCATCAGTTGCGGCCCTCTGCCGACTCACACCAATGCACATACATATCCTCTGCTAATACCTTTACCATCAGTTACCGTCCCTCGTAATAATACGTCCGATGACCAAAGAAAGCGACGAGCAATACGACAGTGAGACACGACAGGTTGAAAATTACTTCACGCTTCGTTCGATGCTTGTTCTTTACGAAGGCAGTGCCATTCGCAAGACGAAATTATAATGGAGGATATAACTGACTATCTCTCTCTTTTCTCGTTTCTCCACGCTTGTTCTCTGCTAGAGATTTCTTCCCGCGAAATTGGACGAGAGGCATTCGCCAACTAATCCATTTTTAATCGCAGCCCTCTGGCGTCGTTGGTCTGTTGCATTTTTGGAGAATCATCCAAAAGAACAGGCTGCAGTACATTCGACAATCAGAACTTTGAGAGGAACAAAATATGATGTCCACAATATGGCTATATTGGCTTAATGTGGGAATTGGAGGGCTTGAATAGCCCATTTGATATATTATAAGTGATCAACCTTATTGCCCAGCGAGCTAATAACCATAGTTTCTTTTTCACGTGTCTCCAAAGACTCGGCTCAGTTGTTCGAGTGATCTACGGTTGAGAGGATGCCACGTTATTGGACGATGCGTGTGCCAAAAGAGCCCCGCGTGGACATAAGGGTACACGGGAGAAAGGGCCATAAGGTCCGAAAGCTGAAAGATCAACGAGGAAAAGCTTGTATAGCGTGCTGCGCTCGCTTTCACTGCTAGGTCTCGCGCGTTACTTAGTGACAATGTGTCGCGCATAGAAACGGCCCTAAAACAGCCAATAAACGGCGTTACGCGGCCTTCCCCCATAGGGAGCGAGACCGGCGGTCCCCCGTCGAACCAGGGCGGTTGTTTCGCGCCAGTAAAGGCAACCAAGCTAACCGGAGAAAGCAAAGGGGATACACAAACATAGGGCCTGGACCAATTTTGTCAGATTTCGGGAAATTGTTGTTACGTCCGAAACGACGTCTAGAATCACGAATAGAATCGACAAACAGACCTGGTTTCATCGAAGCTCATAAGAGCTGCTTTCTCTCGCGCTTTCTCTTATACAGCTGATAACTAACATGTTTTCTTGTCGTGTCGATCCGTTTGAGCCTGTACAGCCGAGGTCCGAGGACCATCGCATTGGCAGTCACCCTCGAGACAGAGAGTGCTGAGAGTTAGAAAGGCTACCATATATAGTCCTTTAGACCACCTACCAAAACTACCCTAGAGCTGCACGACCCAAGGCACAGTCTCCTATTAACTTCATACGTGCCACAACGGTTAAATGTCCTCCTTTATACGGAGATAATGAAAATTACAAATAGCCGTGAGGGGTCGAAAGTATATGTATACCATATAAGTACGTAGGTACGTTGAGACTTTCCTATGAATTGAACGCATATTTTTGTGCACACAAGCCGATGGTCCACTTTTCTTTATATGTTATCTGGATCCTTAAGGAATCGAAATTATCTCAGAAAATTGAAATCAGTTTTGTGGTTTCATTTTTCCCCATTCCTGCATAACTTATAGATTATTTCACATTCCAGTTTACCTTTCCCTGTTCCTTAGTACGGCTACGACAACATGTTTTCCTCTCCCTCTGTTCATGTGACCTGACTATAGGTATCTCCGCAGAATATGAAACCAAGAGTTGTTTCCAGTCGTGGCAGGGGGGGGGAGTGTAGGGAAGAGCGCCTCGCTTCTGTTGCTATGTTGCTGTAGAGCCGACGACAACGTACACGCTTACCGCACGCCGCAGTCGCGAAATTAGTTTTCCAGATAATCATCAGCGCGGCATTGTTGTTGTATTGTAGTTTGTGCGGGTAGAGAGGACGCTGTACAGCTCGGGCGTATATGTGTTCTCCCGGTGCTCTGTTGGTAGTCTAGAATCTACTCGCACGTTGTTCGAGAATGCACTCGTGTCACGAACTCCATACTCTGTATGTGTAAATCGTGCCGTATACCTGCAACTACAGAGTAGATGGAAGTTAAAATTATACAAATGCGTGTATATTAATCTGGCGATATGTCGGGCATTCACATTGTACCGCATTTGCTTGCGATAAGGAATATGTAATTTTCGTAGACGGGGTGCGCGCAAACAATCGAACAGTTAGAATAATTCCTTTTACAAGGAAAAGCTACAATTTGCGTTGAAATTTTGCATACAGTAAACGTATGATCAATTTCTTAAAAATTATTCTCAATATAATTTCAATATGAATATGTTTCATGAGTTATATCAGAGGTTCGACTAAAATGAAAGTGTATAAAATATCAAGCTGCGTACACGTAAGTATTACGTTCAGTGTGACACGCGGCGACGTTCACGCTCGGTCCCGTGACCCATCGTCCCTTGTCACCCCTTGCCATTCTCGGCTCGCTGCAGCGCAACGCCGGTGATTAATGTTGCCGAACAAATTGTCTAGAAAAACATGTCATACACTGTATATACCCAATGCCAAAGTGTAGGTTGTATCTCGCGTGTACACGCGTACGGCACACACACACACACATACACACACACACATGAGGTCCGCACCCTTTATCTGCTGTCGCGGGGTTGCGCACCCTTATATTGAACCCCAAGATAGAGAAAGGCAGAGCAATGGAGCACACGAGAGGATATACAGAACGTGAGGCCTAGCTCTTCGATCCCTGGCGCCGCAAACCCCCTGGAGCTTCCAGCAAAAGCACACAAGGACGACTATTCGCTCGTTCGGACTTCCAATCTACGCAGTTCTACGCTATATACACCAGTCAGGAGAGTATTCTCTCGCACACTTCCGAAGTTGAGACTCAGCGTGTGTACACGCCCGCATACATACATTACGCAGATGATATCCGAGTAATCCGATTTACTTCAACTTCGCTATCAACGTTCGGGGCTCACACAGTCAAGCAATTATACCGTCGGGGGTCCAAGCCGAGCGTTTCTCTCACAACGTATATACAGCAGTTGCCCTCTAACCCCTTTTAGCTGTAGTAAAGCATCGTTTTGTATTCGCACTGAACGGAATCTCCTGTTCCTCCAGCAATCGTACTCGACGCACGACCATACCGTTACCGGCTAACGATTAGAACCCTTGATTAGGCAAAGTCCCCATTAATCGGTCATATCGCTCATTGCCGCACGTCGCTACTATGCTCAGTAACCTCTGGTTCAAGCCGCAAATTAAAATAACCACAAAAATACAATCGAGTCAATTCCTAATGGCCGAAAAAGGAAAGAAGCATCATCATACTCTTAGTAACATTTTCTGTATTATTTAAATCGTTGGTCAGCTTCACTGACAGAATAAAATACTTGAATGTCCGTGTTCTGTCTATACAGCGCTATACCATATTACTCGCACCCTATTTCGCAATGCTATAACTATATCTCTTGACGCGCGAGCAAGAGTCCAGGTATCTACATCCTGCAGGATGTTGTTACTGCGTGCTGTTTTCACCACCGATATCCTCTATCTGTGCCCCCGTGTACCGTCCACGCATGTCGCATAAAGACCGGATTTTATTACAAGAGGATTCGAATTCCGTACACCCGCGGGCTGCGAGACTCTGGTGAGGTGGACGCGACGAGCCCCCATGGTGCGACGGAGGCTAAGAAAGAAGTTAAGAGAGCCGTGGAGACTCGGCGAATCTCAGAAGGCAGTGAGTATGGGAAATACGTTCTATCCTCGTTTCTTTTTTTCGTTATACTCTTGGCGAATATAAAGGATTGCTCACCGCTCTCCGAGGGCAGAAAGCAAGCAAACCCGCGTTAACCCATAAACCATATACACACTCACAACATTTGCCATACACGGGGGTATTCTATTTCGTGCGAATAAAAATTCCGATTTTATTTTGTTTTTATCGCTGACCTCTAAATCTCCTGGATGGGAGAGAGGTATGGAGACGAAGCTCTTCGTAGGAGGCGCAAGGAAGAGGCAGAGTCGATGTAAAAGTGCCAGCGGGAGTCGTCCCCCCGAAGCAAGAGAAGGGACCCGCTAGATATAACACGGTCTGTGTAGACTTACAAGTCGTTTTCGCGCAGAAACCCGAAGTGTTCCATCCAGTAGACAGTCTCTGCGCTATATAACCCATCCAGGTTGGCCGGAGAGTTGTTGGGAAAAAAAAATTTCACGAGAGAAGTGTGAGCGAGAGATGGTAAACGGGGACGCTTTAGGGCCATAGAGAGCCAACCGAGCGGTCATTCCAAACGACCCTTAACCTTACTCTTACTTCTTGTGCATTTATACGCTTTATTTCTTGTCTTGCGCTCCTTAAATCTAAATAATACCCAGATCCACTTGTAGTCTTTGCATCAGGTTTCGCAACCAGTATCAAGATATCATACCATCCTCTTTTTCCGGATTATAGCCAGCGGGAAAAGCTTAACAGCGACGTTGAAGAAACGATTTCACGATTGCGAAGCAACACCCCAGCGCATATCTGACAACCGAACGACCGTTCGGGGTCGGGAAAACGGGGTGGTAACTACGTGGAAGCTATAATTCCCCGAGACCTTCTGAAACCATTGACAGGGCCCTTTTACAAAGCTGGAAAACTAACGTCCTAGTTTATCTCCACGTTACTAGAAGTATTGGGCGGCATAAGAGTCAATCTGTCACGATGCGTTAATACACGCCGGTAGGAGACTTGTTCGCGGGGAGAATTGCAGCTTTTGATCGCCGTCTTGGAGCGATATGAAGAGGGCGAAGTAGGGAACTCTGGCGAACAAGGGGGCAATGCAGAGGATATCGGACGGGAAAGTGAGAAACCCAGCAGTTTATAACGGCGTCAGCAGTTGTTACATCCATTCTACCGTATATGTATATATATATACGGTAGAATCGAGTCTCTCGGGTCGCAGGAGTTAGAGGTCGGGAGTTTAAGAGACTGTTACAAGCTGACGCCTCACTCCGACTCGCTATATAATAGTGTAGTATAGTAGGAGAATTCGCTGCTGCTACGCCGAGAGTGGGAATGAAGGGTCGTCCAGGCTCGTAGGGCATAGGGTGTGTGCGTGTGCAGCAGGTACATTCTCTCTCCGAATGTGTCAGGACCCTCGAACGACGCCAGCTTGACGATGAGTCTGACCCTGTCGGTACCGGGGCTGTGCGTTCGCGCGAGGAGGTGGTGGCCACGATGAAGCTGCTATTGGCGAGGTCACCAATGGTGACAATCTACTTGCTGCCTGCCTGCCCGGACTCTCGGGCAACGTGCGACAGCTGCGGACCCAATAACTTGCTACTCTCACAAGCTCGAAGTTGAATTTCGCACTTGGTTCCACGAGATCTGGTGAAACGAGGGTATGTTACATCCATGCAAGGGTGATGGACTCGCGGTTCTGCTTATTACGAACGTCCTCGAGGAAGCGTGCTGTGTTAGATTGACACGGGTGTTGGGTCTCGCGAAATTGGGTGATATCTAATATTTATTTATCAGACTAACTTAACTAATCCCGGCAGTCTAAGGGAGAAATCTGATGTTTCTATCCAAATTATAGATACTGAAAAAGGACGTCTTTAAAAGGACGATGATAATCTACCTCATTTATGATTTTGCGTGGTTTTTACGTCAGACTAGCATTATTCACATATCCAAAGGTCTTTATAATAAGAGTAACCCCATATGTAGCTCCGTAAGTGAAGGAGAATGCACGAACCCCTTCCTTCCATTCATATAGTTTCTCGCCTTTCGTTTCGCGTGCTGTGCTGCACGAATGGCAAGGGTCGCGTCCACCAATCATAATTTTCCCGGGAGCTCATTCATCACGCGGCATGTGCGAATCTCTGATATCTACTCGCTCACCCTTTCAATGGCTATGCACGTGTTACTCACAGTGCCAAGTGTTAACGAACGTGACCGCGATTGCGTTACAATGTTCCTGTAGAATTATTAGGAATTTTCTTTCTGGCCAGAGGTTAACTTCCGTGGTATCATAAATATCCTAGGTACGGAGGAAGGTGAGGAGATCGAAGTTTAGACAAAAAAAATAAGAGCGGGAATAGCAATTATCGTAACTTAACTGAACGGCGGGTCAGAAAGAAAGGAAGCGAGCGTAAATGAAACGGTGAGAATCGAGTGAATGGCGAATCAGGTAGATACTATATATCGGCAGCCATGTGCTCTCTCTCCCAACGTGGATATATTTTCCCTGGTCTTTTTACTGGGCAAATCGTTGAAGCGCCGATCAACATCAGCTCGGTGAGGGAGTTAGTGAGCGCCAAGCTCTCGCGCATACATACAGAGATTCCAAACACTGACGATGCACTCGTTCTACCGCTGCATTTACTCTCTTTTTCTCTTATTCTCGCACGCTCGGGCAACAGAGCCAGGCTGCAGCGCCGCTATCGCCCTTCGGGAAATTTAGTGGCGACCCCGGCAAAACAATTATATAAATTCCGGAGCGAATTTTCGGAAAAAGCGCGTTTCGGTGCCATAGATTAAATGCAGACCCGTGTGCAACCGTTGTGCAACCGGGAGAATCCGGCATTGCTGGCGAACCACGCGCGTTCTGCATTCGCATACGCGCGCTTGGTGGCTGGATAGCGCCGGATGCCCGACGACGCCAGGCAATGGACGGCGCCGGCTATCAGTGACACGTCGCGTGTTAAATCGCTTTGTTGACACACATAACATGTCCACGTGAAAACCCGCTAGACTACGGACGCGCCGGTATTATCCAATCTCTATGCTCGATCGCATTCCCTTGGTGACACGTTGGACAATCGCTACGGTGTGATTTCCAGCTTTTTGTCCTTTGCGTAGCTAAAAAAAAATAATAATCTGTTGTGATTATCACCACATTTTTAGCACGAAATATATTCTTGTTGACAAGACATTGTATGAGCTTTCTAAAATGTTATTAAAATATGTGAACCCCTAATAAACATAGTATCCTACATCTCTAAGGGCACACTCGTGTGAACTCATGTCACCGCCAAAACTGAACGGTTTCTAGCCCTTCACATTATCGAAACTCGCAGCAGAAGCAGCGCTGCAGCCAAGTACATAGTGAAATTGATTACCAATAGTAGTATGGCGAGTTTGCTACTTCGTTCCGATGTGTTGTGTGGCGTTAGCTCCGAGCACATTGCAGCAACGTGTTTGTGAGAGTTCTCGCTCGCTGCAGTAATGATGTTTTGATGCGCGAGGGACCCCGGTGCTCGCGCGGTATCGACTGCAGTTAACTAATGGAAGCTCTCCGATAATTGCGAATGGTCGCGCGGCTACCCCTCCCTCTCTCAACAAGGCTTACCCGACCAAACGGAGAGTAAATGTTGCGATCGGGCGACAGTAATCATCGTTACCACTCTCACAGGCCAACACGTCGACGTACGTCGGAAAGTTATATCATGAGGAAGAAAGGGCTGCAGGTACGTTATGGTAGTTTGAAAATGAGAAGAAAAACTCAGCGGTGTACTTCGACAAATGTGGTTCAAGATTATATACACTATTACGATTACCACGGCGAATATTATATACATACTATCGTGTTTCATCACTGCGTTCATTCACCATTATCGACAGCGGTGTTTCAATGGCTCGTTATAATTGAGCGTATAAATGTAGCATCGTATGTCAGGTGAAATTAAAAACAAAAAATAAACTCGGAAAAAACCCTCTCTTGACATAAACCGAGAAACACTTGTGATATCGTATATAAAAGTGGTAGTCGTTACCAGCACCGTTACCCATTCACGTCTCGATGAACGTGTATCGTATGATGGACAGATTAATTGTATAAGAGTAGATGAGATGATTTAATCGATTAATCGATCGAGCCGGTTTGATATATGTATAGGAGTCAGATGTGTATGTGTGTGTGGGTTTAATGTAGTATATAGAGCTTCTACTATGTATGTACATAACACAATTCTGTCCTCACATGGAACGAACCCAGTGTTATGGACTGACAACGGTGATTATTGGCAGGCAAAGCAATACAGATTGCAGAATTGAGTATCACGGTCCCGGGTTCCCCATACCTCTTTTTTAATATCGTATCGCCATAATATTACGTATAATATTGTCGCATAGGTTATAGAATTTGAGAGCGTAGCTAATCGCATCAATTGCATTATCTATATAGTTGTTCTCCATCTTTTTCTTCTCTTTTTCATTACGTCTCGAGTTCTTCAGGGAATTCCGCACGTACGTGCAATCATACCGTCTCTGTCGCTCGGTTATTATACGTGTATAAGCAAATTCAAGCGTTATTCATGTATGCGAGCCCCAGAGCGCACTAAATTCCGTCACGGTGAAGGGAGGTCATGCGGGAGACACCCCAGTAAGCACCGCGTACATAGTTCGCCCTGGGTTTTATGCCTTTTTTCACGGAGAACAGTCATATGCTCGAGATCTCTACTTGTTTTTTTTTCACCTCTGCAGCAGCTTCCATAAAAAAAAGCGTAGAGTTTTTCGAGTACGTACAGCTACAGCAGAAAAACTCGTACACTGCGCGAATATGAAACATACACGTATAGAGGAAGTTTTGTGTCAACGTGACAGCTGCAGAAAGTTGCAAAGTTGAGACGGGAAAATATGAAAGAGCTGAAAATAAAGAAGTGTGAATAATTTTCAAAATCATGAAAGGATGTTGGAAATTTACATCAAAGTGTATACTAAAAAGTATAAAAGCCCGAATCACTGTACTGAATCGATGTGGCCGGAAGGGAAGCCGATGAAAAGTGCTGGTTCACCAAAGGTTGGTTTTATGAAAAGCTGTTGCGATAACAATATTCTCTTCTATATACCTCTTTCCAGAGACTTACTCGTTTTACCCCGTCTCGATATTATTTTTTTTTTTTTTTTTCGTATTAACTCTGGTCGCAACCTCATCGAGACACTCCATTTGCCTTTCGAGAGTGAGTATGTGCTTGTAAGAGACCGCACTACGATATAGTAACCCCCAATCTCCATCTGGCATCGTGACATCAGCCATTCCCTAACAGACATCGATAGAATGAAAGATACAGATAAAGATACGTGAATGGAGGAGAGATAGCGAGGGGTTGAGAATCGATTTCTCGACATCGATACATATACATGTTCTCTCCTTGACCTTGCAAACTCACGGAAAACGGGAACACGACAGTCTCGAGTCTAGACTATAGACAGAATATCAGCCCCCAAACGTTCTCAAGTAACCAGCAAAAAATAACAGAAAAAAGAACGAAGAAAGAACAAAAAATACGGCAGTGGAGCCCCTCTCATTTCAACTGTAAAATTTTATCGCGTCGCCGGGTTAAGTTTTCCGGCCGAGGCGACGATATTTTTCCTGGGCTTTTTTCGCAACTGCCTTTCTGCTTGCTACACGCTCTCTCTCTCTCTATCTCTCTCTCCCTCTTCCTCTCCTGGTTCTGATACCTCGGTCTCCTGGACCGAGAGAATCGTGCTTCCAGTAGTGCTTCCACCGCTGGCTGCTGCTACTTCTACTGCTGGAAACTCGTACTCTGGCTGCTGCGAGGGGTTGGGCAGAGTCCCTCTCAGGTCTGCTCTCGTCGTCCTCTTCCTTTCACTTCCTCTCTCGGTAGCTCGGGCAAGGGGTGGCAGCATAGAGCGTTGGTGGCGCGCCATTGTTCGGGCGATATTTCAGTCACGGGGTGGCTGCCAGCAGAACCGAGGCGGGGGTGACTATGGACCGAAGAGAGAGAGACGAAAGGGGGGGTGGTAGTCAGCTGGCTGTGACATGCCGCCTACGCCGCCAAAGGGGAACCGGAGCGGCGCTTAGGAACACCAGAGGCTGGAAAGGGGCCTCACGTTTAACTGTATATACCACGTACTCTGTTATAATCCAATATACCTGTATATTGACGGTACATATATAGCATGTACATTGAGTAATATATATGTAGAAAACTCGAGGTTTAACCCGCATCGTTTATTCGCCAAAACTCTTTCATCCAACGATCTCCGAATCCTTGACTTTGAGACCGAAGCAAAAGGAGGCATAAACGGTCGACAGCCTCTGTAGTATGCTATATCGTTATCGCTCGAAACGGTCGCGACCCTTCGCTATTCCTTCACTCGAAATCATGCCGATATCCCTCTCGAGTAAAATATCGTAATCCATTTTGTCGTCGTTTGACGAAGAGAGAAAGAATAAGTCGGGGTCCACAGACAACAATTTTATTAACCAACAGAGAGTTTGTAAATCTATCGTAATTTCTCATAAGATCGATCAGAAATAATACCGTGTTTATGAAATCGTTTATACACACAAAGAGAAAATAATATTGAAATTAACCAATCAATCAACGTTAGTCTTGCTTTGATAAATAAATTATCGAAACACTACTTTCGCTCTCATAAATAACACTATTTTTACGCAGTATATATTTTTTTTCCTCAGCGTGAAATGTAAACTGTACACTAATACTACATAGTGTATAGGTATTGCGGTACGTATACGCTCCGTTAGACACCAAGATCTTCGACTTAAGCGCAGAGAACCGGCAGCGGTTTTGGCCAGCACCCCACTATACGTACCACGGGGATGAGTACTGCGTTTCTCTCGCCAAGAACTCCGCAAGCAGGACTCTCAGCACAGTGTATATACAAGACCCCAACACCAAAGGAGCAAGAGAGCGAGAGAGTTTAATAATTATTATTCATAAGACTCTCCCGCGGGAGTCGGCCAGGCGTGAGACTAAGCAAGAAAGATGTGCCGCAAAACAAGGAGCTCGCCTCGACTCGGCTCTCTCTTAGATACTCGCGTTACGCGTTACCCATGTCCTTCATGTTCTCTCGAACCACTATAAGGTATATACCATCATCTTCGCCGCACCTCTCCCGCAACGGAACGCCGAGAACGAGACTACGGCGAGAGAGGATGAGAAAGAGGTGGGAGGCGGAGGGATGAGGAACGCTCGACTCAGTCGAGCAGAAACCCAATCACTTCCGGCGTCTGCGCCCATTAGGGCGCCGCGACGCTGACGTCGGCTGACGCGTACACCTCGTCCATTCCACTCTCAGCCTCCTTTTCTTATTTTCCTTCTTTATCAGTCCATCTCGCTTACTCTTACTCTCGATTTTCTCCCGTTCATCCACCAGTGTACTCGGTCCAGAGAATCTCTCTCGCATCCCCCCAAGAAACAGGGTCTCTCGAACGCCTTCCCCGTTCACTCGCTGCTCACACCAAACCACAAAACAGGACGCGATTCCATTGTTCGATAAGCGTTCGCCCGTAAGAAGCTTCTTCATCGAAGAGCTAATGACTTATATTCCAAATTACATCGGTGATGGGGAAGAGCCCCGTTGTTCGTACAAGTGTTCGGAGCTTCCGGCATACTCCACAAGATTCCTCTCTTGATATTCTATAGGCTCCATGTGGAATCGATCGGGAAATTTTATGTTCACCGCAGAATCACCAGGAGGACCGAAAAATTCTGCCTCTCGTCTAGACAATGTGCGAATCGTTAGTCATCTGACACGATGTTTGGTTTATTACTATTGTCCATCTGACTTTAATTACGAGCTTATAGCTTCGAGTTTACCGTATACATATTTAATTATTGTAAATTCATCTTGTCCAATTCTGGCCTTCTGCCTGTGCATTTATTCTGGGAACAGCTGCCATGCAATGATATTCTGTAATCATACTCATAGTTTATTAGTATTCAAAAAAACGTCTTTTTAAAATTTTCTTGTTCTAATTTTCTTTTTTTTGTTTGTTCACAGGTTTATTAACGCGAGACGCAGAATCGTTCAGCCGATGATCGACCAGAGCAACAGAGCCGGTAAGTCGAGCCCAGTAATGCCAACAGACGCCTACAACACTGTTACACACACACACGATACTGCATATCACACTGGACCACGGGTAGAACATCCCAGTGCTATCAATTACGACTTTACTCAAGGATACGGGTACCCCGTTTATTCCGAGAATTATAGCACACCGTCAAATACATACAGGTTGATGTAGGTCAGTGTAGTGTGAGGTACAGACATGTCAAAAGGTTGTCTCTTAGGAATCGCAACGCAGGGATAACGTCACGGAATAGGAATGTATTAGTATTATTAATCTCTAAATCATATTCACATTATACTAATTTTGTTAAATACTTACATAAATAATTGTTACGTTCTTCAAAACGAGTAATGTCCTTACTGTCCGAATTAACTGAATTTGTCAAAAGTGTCCTTATATCACTGTTAGAAAGTCTATGAATAAATAAAATATATATGTTCTCTTACTCAATTATCATATAGTCCCTATTATATCATCGTCATGATCTGTACCTTTGAAAACATGTAAGAATTAGCCCGCATTAAGTTCCTGCCATTTTATCAAACGTTACAGTGACCGAACCGCGAGTAAAGCCATCAAATGATCTTAAATAAACGATAGTCCAGTTCTCTGGTGCTTGTCTCTCGTATACAGAAGCTCTCGTAAGTCGCATTAGCGCACAGATTGATTCAATTACCTCGTAGAATTGAGGCGCCCACCCATTAGCGTCGCTATATCGAGTGTCGAATTAGCCGGGGATGTCCAAGAGTGGAGATGCCAGCTAGCACTCGAGAGTGATAAATAAAGAAGACCTGCGCTGCATCGGAATTCCGTGCGAAGAACGTTCTGATGTCCAGAGGTGCAAGTGAACTGAAAATACGAAAAATACGATTAACAAAAAGCACATCTAATTCTACAAAATAAGTTGAAAAATCGCAATCTTGGGTAGTTTTCTTTTAAAGACCCTCTAATGCCAATCATTGGCCCCGGTATAGCCAATGACTGAGACGTTTTCTCGACCAAAACCGAAGGAATAATATAGTACACACTGGGTATAGGATCGCCACGTTTACGAGGCGGGAATCACTTCGTTTGCAGTAAAAGACGACAACGGAGGAGAAGGTAGCCGAAGTAGTAGGAGTAGGTGTACGACTACTCTACTTTCCTCTCGGTGCTGAAGTTCTTGATGGTCGGGAGAGGGTTCGAGGGTCTCGAGTACATTGCTCGTCCTACCTATTCCAGAGCTTCGAAGCATTCGAGAGACGGGATGGTGTTAGCGGAAGAAAGTAGCGGAAGGGGATGCTCACAGTATAGTCTCGTCTGGGAGAGGGGACCGAGCAGTGGATAACGTTCCGGATAACGCTTGGATAACGGCGGGATAATTGGTAGCGGTGATCAGACCGAGTTTTACGATCCGGCAACACGAGGTGGCCGTGCACCCGGTCTCCGCATCTTGTGAAAACCTTTTCGTGCTTTCCGTTCTCACTCACTTCGTTCTGTCCCTCTTTTTCACGTTTACCCGACTGCCAATGAAACGGAGATAAAAAAAAAGAACAGCGGCGTTATACACACACGATATGCAGCTCTTAGGGAAAAGTCTGTACTACACACAGCCGAGGGGTTGCTTCGAGGTGTTATTTTCTGTGGGTTAGCCAACAGCCGAAACACAAGAGGCGATTCGCGTACACTTTTACGACTGGACCCCTCATAAACACTCTACTGAGTTACGGGTTGTTTGTTTTACCGAAACTGGGTATCTCACAGCTAGCGACTTGACCCGACAAGCTACCGTGCACACGTTGTTACAGCACTATAATGCTACATAATGCTATAGTACTTGTGGCGTTAGGAACTTTTTCGTAAGAACGTGATAAGGGATCAGGTGTATTATTATCCAGCTTTTTATTAGATACTCATGAGGACCTAATAATTCTGGTATAATCATAAAAACATTCAAGATGCCATTTCAACTCTTTTGATTGAGTTCTCTTATTTTTCCTCTTTACTCGATCCTACTACCAAGTCCTGAGAGAAGTTGCGATATCGAAGGAACCTTTCTTGACCACTGTCCGACAATATCACCAACAAGGCTGCAATATAACATCGTTATAGGGTCCATGAGCTCTTGAGGAAGACTTCCCCCGCGGAGAAGAGTAAAAATCCTCGCTCGGGTAAAGTGGAATTTCGTGTCCACCACAGATTATCATTCCGAAGTCAATCCTGATCACACTCTTCTTCCTACGTACTTCTTCCTCCTTTTTACTGTTTTTCATTGTTGCTCATGACTAAACTGATATTTTTTTTCCAAGATTGCGAATAATCTTTCGATTTCATGACATATCGGATACAGAAATGGAAATGTACAGAATTCCGTGAAATCCTGCGAGAGATCTTTTGGAAACGTCTTCCGGTTCTTTCTTTTCTACGTTCGATGCTCCCTCGACGATCGGCAGTCCATTAGAGTCTAATAGCTGATACATTAGATCCCCAGGGCGGATTTCACGTTCTCTCCTCTAGGTCTATTTTTCTCGTTGTGTCGAAAACCCGAGGATAAATGTATTTTTCAAATGTTCCAGAATTCCCGGTGCTCCCTACGGTCCCTCCCACAATTACTCGCACACCCTTGCAGAGAAACTAACTGTGGTTTCCGAGTAACGACAAGATCGCGAATCGATCCTACTCTGTTCACCTCGCGTTTTATGAATTCCGACGTCCTCGCTATTCCGCCGAGTTATATAATTCTCTTTATCGGTTTTGCTCGCGTTATCTCACGAGATTGCATTAGCGCGTAATGTGTTTAAGGCTTGGTACGCAAGTTTCACGACAGTTCACTGTGGGGAGAACGAGAACGAGAGACGTAGATATTACAGAACTGTATGGTTATAATACAGCGCAACATGAAAGCACAGTATATGGCATAGCGAGCATCCTCGTCGGACTAATGACGTGCCCGCCGACGCCGCGAGCGTCATCAATCATACTTTCATTACGAGGATTGCGCTGTACAACGCGCATTGACTCCGCCTACAGGCATTGTTATTACCGCGAGAGCCCGCGAGAGGATTGTGCGCCGACTATATATCGCCTGATTCCAACGCCTGCGGACGTACAGACGCGATACTGTAGCTGCTGATGCGTCGATGCACTCGATAATGCATTCTTATCTCTAATTAATGGTATGCATATGAACGCTAAAGCGGATCGGTAGAAATTTATTGGCAATTTCGAGGACGAAATTAGCGCAAAATTATTAAGTTTCAATGGATGTTATCTGTGCGAAATAGACGAGGGAACTAGCATTCACCGTAGTACAAGCGAACTGGCGCATTCGGGTTTAACGCTTCCCGCTCCTTAATACCTCTCATAAAACCGCGATCCCTTTTAAATCCCCCTTCAATCACACGAGCGCACGCCCAACCCACAGGGACCTTCTATACTACTGTACGTAATGGTATATAGTATGTGCTATACACCAGACAAACTATAAACTATAAACCCGCAGTGCATCATTTTACGAGGTACAAGCTGCTATTGCTCTTGTTCATGCTTCTCCGGTTGGCCTTTCTTCTGTTTCCCGGCACTCTCTTGCGCCTCTGCCCGAGTTATTCTATTAGATTTGTGAAGCACACCAACGTAGAAACCTTAGAGTATCGTACTACATGGGTACTCAGTTTCTCTGTTACGCATGTATGATACGTCACAACAGTATAAACGAAAAGGATAAATTGTCTTCAGCTCTGTACCCTTGCTTTATTATGACTGATGTTTGGTTTGACGAATTAATAGTTAGAGGATATATCAGTCAGTAAGTCGAAACACTGATGACATGTCGTTTAGCTTTTATTCATCTCAGCTATTATTACAACTTCGGTAGCAATCTTTTAGTGGATTCGTCCGAAAGAGTCGATGTCAGATCGTGTGCCCTGGGAAAACTGTAAAGCACACATAGACACAGAGTCCGGAGAACAGAAACGTGTGTTCAGTAAAATCGCCCTTTCCAGAACGACGTAGTAAAAGCGTAACAGCTCGCCCCGAAGTACCGTAAAGCTGTGACCGTACGGTGCATTTCGCGATGATGCGACGCGATAACCACCACTCTCAACTCGTACACGTCGAACAGGCTCTTCGCATACATACACATCACACAGAGAAAGCGAAGTATACAGTGAAGCAGAGTTGGCCCTTTTCGCAATTTCTTCCGGCTTTTTCTCGATATTCTACAGTCTCACCCGCAAGCACAATTACATTGTAACTGTGCGTTCAAAAGGTGACAGCTAGAAACCAACCGCTATTTGATCTCGATCGACACCTCTGGATTTACTAAAAAGAGAAAGCGAGTTCTACGAATTGTCTTATTTTCTCTTTATTGAGCTAAACTCTCGACAATTGACGAACATCTTGACTGCAGGAACACAAACTCGCGTATTCTTATTGCAGTGAAGACTGTGGCCTCTCGCCTCTGGTAATTACTCTTTCCTAGTAAACGCAGAGGAGACGTGCGTCTAGGGACTAAATGTATATATATATATAATTTCAGTAAGCGAGTTCCCACGAATCGCAAGCCGCGCATATCTCATCATAATCTCAATAAACATCGCTCATACATTCTTGTCTCGGGTGGCAAGAAGCTCACCTCCGCCCTCGACGATTTTACGAGACTTGACGTTCGTATAGGTGGCCCAAGTACATATATTTAAATTTCTGCGAGTGTCCGGTACGATTCACGCTTTCTCGATGCCGAGAGAGGGCAGAAATCTCCGTCACATTCGTTAAGCCCGCCTTGCAGTGTCAGCTGCAAAGTGACAGCGCGAATTGCGTTTCGGTGTCCATCGAGAATAATATAATATACACGCGCATCTCAGTACGAGTCTTTATAGTCAGCCACAAAGCCTCACACGACGCGTGCATTTCGCCATTCACAAACGTCATAATTGTCGGCTTTTGCTTATTACCCAAAAGGCATTCCACGGTAGCCAGGCGTCAGCTTCGTGGGCTATAGTCATATTGTATTAAACTGAAAATACATGTATATACATGTTACAGCTCGGCGCGGGTGGAGCTCAAGTCATAGATCATCGGATGCTCATTTTCGCATTGTTTAAAACTTTTTACAGCAAATACACCAGCTCTATATTTGCCACAGTTTCAACGAAGCCTCTTTTTGATTCTTTATTTTTTCTGCCATCTATGTTTGGCATTTACAATTGTCATCATCTTTGACTCGTGTTTATTGGTCGTTCAGTCCCAAAGGCTTCGATATAGCCACGACGAATTCCCCAACGACAAATAAGATACATACCTACAGAGCACCCGTACCTAGGGATAGTTTAAGGGTGCTACTGAATTGGGGGCCTTCCATTTTCATCAAATATTCCAGCTGGCGCCTCACAGTTGACATGGATCGACCCTCACTACTTCTATGCTGTGTTGCCTATTTCGCTGCTATATCGTGCTCTCCTTCAGTACTGTATAACATGACCCTAGAATCCTATAGTCGCGAGGGCCATTCGTCACGCACTCGCTGAGAGGTTCGGTCTCGATAACGCTCAGGACCCGAGTTCTATACTCCATTCTATACCGTGAAATGTAGCTGCGGCTCGATCTCCCTTCTTCAGTAGGGTCGCCCCTGCAGATACGGAATGTCTACGAACGGGGCAGCAGCAAAAGAAGAAGAAGAGAGCCAGAAAAGCGGACCACGCTATCTGCTAGTGCGCCCTGTTGGTCGCCCTTCTTCCCCGAGTGTAGAGAAGCCCGAAGCATCGCTCGATCCACTCCATCTCACTTGGCTCGATCCGCTGCTCTCTTTCTCGTCCCCGTGAACTCTTTTCTCGTCTCGCTTTTTCCTCCCGTCCCTTTCCATCTCCTCTCCTCTTTCCACTTTCCGTCGTCGCCGAACTATTTGCACCGATCCCTTCATCCCTATCCGCAGGCTTCTTCGCTCACGTGGTCTGGATATAGTGCCACTATACAGAGAATCCTCCCTTTTCGCGAACGCCATCAATCAAGCTTGTCAATTTGTAATGGCGATTCTCTGTGTCCATCTCAAATGGTTCCAGGAGCTCCAGACGCCTCCGCACACACCCTTCGATTCCCTCAGTGAGTAAAAGAAGATAAGTGAGAAGGACACGAACCGAGGAAAGACTTTCCAGCGAACCAAGTAGCCGGCTCTCCATTCCCTCAGATCTCTTTTCCTCTCAGGTTCTTCCTTAGACTTTCTCCAAGCTTCTTCTTTTTGTCGTTTGCTGTGTCCAGTTGTTTTTCTCTTGTTTTGAGTTCTCGCTTTTTTCTTTCGACTTGTTCTGCAGCTGTACAGTACGGTTGTAGCTTCAGCGCTGGTCACTGTGATGGGTTATCACGAAGCGTGGAGACCCCACTTCTACTTCTCCTAGCCGCACTACGGATGAGTTTAACGTCCCCGATGTCTCCGAGCTAAATAAAATAGATGTCCCGGGGTCAGAAATTGGGAGAAATTGCGCCCGACCTGTACATGGGGAGGTGCGCATGTGACTCGTCGCTATGGCCTTCGCGACCACCCCCCGTTGAGTCGTTTAGATAGCACGAGCGGGGGAGGTCTAGCATCAGTGCCCACCGGCATCTGGGGACTCTTTCCCAATTGTTCTCTCGAGTCTCTCGACACAACAGAGCACTTCGACGACTCCATATTGTACGAATTACTGTACTATACTACTTCTTCTACTTCTCTCCCAAAATGAATGAGTGAGAAATGTTGGCGCAAAAAGGATCCTGCAAGATACATGACTTCATATAAATAGTAGAGATTTGAAAATAAACTTACCCCGTCTCAAGTATTCCATATTCTTACTTTTCCATAATTTACTATTTTATAATAACTTTATTACTGAAGTCGAAAGATGACCAGTATTACAATAGGTCAAAGTTCGAGGCGTCTCGGTAATAACGGGGAGACGGTCGTCACGTAGACGTGATGTAGAGTTACTTAGAGTGCAAATCCTTCGCCTACGTTTTATGCTAGAACTCACACACAGAGTTGCGTTAGCGTGCACGTTTGAAAGGTGTGCTTATGTAGTATATATAGCTCTGCTTTTCGATCCTGGGACCTTCTCCATGCTTCCGTGCTTTTCCTTTCCCTGTTCTCTCTTCTCGTACGGCATAGATCATACGTTAATTGAAATAGGGTGCCCGTGCGCCACTCGTCGAATACAAACGACCGACTTATAGAAGCGTTATTATTTGCTGGAGCTTGTCTGGCTCTTCGTCGTCGTCGTCGTCGTCGGAGTCGCGTTTTCGTTCATTCGCTCGCTTCCTCACTGAGGGACATCCCCTCGCATTCACCATCCCCATATACCCACACACACACGCCCTCGGTAAAGCTCGGCGGCCTTACCCCGGGCTTTACCCAGGAAATTGCGTTTCGTCCTATTATCATTTCCACGTGTTTACCCGAAAAAAAAAAAGGACAGTGAAGGGAAAAAAAAGATCGAAATAATGCGGGAAAGAAGAGATGGCTCCTTTACTGTCCACCAGGGAACACCAATGTCCATACCCTGTAATACATAATATGACTCTTACTTTCCTGGGTACCCTCTGACAAAAAAAAATCTTCCATATTACCGTCAGAAAAAAATTCCAACCTCGATCTTTTTTCTATTGTCCGTGGAATATCGATTTCCAAACCTGGCCGCTTCTCTCATTTCCCTTTCACTGGTGAAACTTCGATATCAGCCATGTAAACGAGCATTGTAAGCCCCATCTCGTTAGGGGTATATAAATAGTCGGTGTTCAGTGTAGCTGAGGGTCCAGGTCTACCATGGGGTTGGGGAGTTGTTCCTTGAACGCGGAAATGGAGTTCTCGGACGGTCCGTGCGATCGCTATGAAAAGATAAGCTGATAGCAGAGCGATTTCCCCTTAGCCCCGCGCTCACGAAGCCGGTCAACAGCGACGTGATTTTTCATACCGTAGATCGCTTCCGGTGTATCAAACTCACTTGGTCCGCGCATTCGTCCAGTGAAACATTCTCTGCTGCTTTTGGCTCTGGCACTTCGAGAGTCCAGTGAGGGTGCGGATTGCTTTCTCTATCTTATCGGTTTCCCAACATAATGGCAGCCGTACTTCCTCTATCTCATCTTTAGGCTTGTTGAGTGGTGGTCCGAACCACTCCTACTGCGCTCTAAGTTGATGATAACGACCAGTCTCGCAACCAATGACCACTTCTACTTCTCTCTGCAAATTATAATGACTACTTGCAAGAACTTATGAACTACAGTTAAAGCTACTTGCGCGTAATTCTTAGTCTCTGAGAAAAAGTCTCACGTAGCTCTGGGCAGCTAATTACAAAATGTCTATGTGTTAACGATAAAATCCGGAGTCCTATATACTGCTAAAGAAAAGTATGTCACGACACAGATTTTTCACTCATCACTTATCAAACCTTTCCATATAGGTATCGACAAATCCATAGATGTGTGCAATATATATACCATCTATGTACACTGTATATATTCATGCGTCCTGGTCTACAGAGAAGCGGCAGAGCGTCGATTGACGTGGAATGAACGACAGGGGCCAATCTCCATCCATCATCGAATCCTCGTTCGATCGAAATCGCCCGTGGCATCGTGACCGCCTCGCTGCACGCGTCCTATATATATATATATATATATACGTCTGCGTTCTGTCTATATGTCCGGCAAAAGAGATAGGTTCGTTCGCGTTCTCTTTAACTGGCACAAATCCACACCGCTAGGGAACGAAGTCGTAATCCAAGAGAGAGGTTGAGAGTCAGAGAGAAACAGAACAGTCCGTCTGGACGTTGTCCCGTCAGTCTCGAACAGCAGATACACAAAACAGAAACGTCGAACGGCTCACCTATTGGCGCGTCCGCCTCTCTTTCTCTTCTTCTCTCTCGATCTCCCCTTAATTATCATAATTTATAGCCGATCGGTTAATTAAAATATCTAAATACTATACGCGCCCGCGCGATCCATATAAGACGAGAGTTTCTACGTTGCCACGACCGTACGCCCGCTCTTTCCCGTCCTCCCTTCGTCCACCCGTCCCACGGCACTCTTATATGCACCTCATACCTTATAAATATTAAGTGGCTTATGGACTGGCCGCTCGCGCATCCCCGCGGGCTCTCTCAATCATTAATTATTTATCGCGTCAACGAAAACATTGAGTGGGAGTGCGAGGGAAGACGTTCGAAAAAGAAAGGACGAAAGAGTCCTGATCGCGCTCGCGTCTACTTGCCGTTTTATATTCTCGAATTTAGCGACTGTGTGTGATGGAACCGTTGAATTTGGCGATTCAAAATGTGGTCCACTATACCGGCCTTTCTATACGTGCAATTCGCTCCACAAGCCGTACGCAGAGTATATATTTCGATTCCCTCGAGTCCTGTCTGTCGAATGCTTCGGCTGAAAGATATTTATGTGAACCCGACTTCACGTCCCGATAAGGGGACAAAAAAATCAGACCCTTCGATTGTTGAAAGAAACTGGATTAAAATATGCCAACGCCGAAGTATAGTCACGGGGGCAAAATTAATTTCGTCTTGTCAGCGCCGCACGGTGGGGAGAAAAGATCTCGATGGGTCCCCATCCATAAATGCAGCAACTTCTTATCGCCTGTACCCACAACGTCGTTATCCGACCCTGAACGCTCGACTAAATGTTACGAGGTGACTTCACGAATGTTTGGAACTTTATGGTTTACTTATGTCGCGACAGACTTGACATTCACAATAATATCATCACGCGAGCCGTGATAAATTTTGAAAAGCGGAACACATCAGAAAACTTCCGGATTGCGAAAGATCTGAGGGGAGAATGAGAAAGCGAAGAGAAAGAAGATGATGATTTATGGATGAGAGATCCACGAGGCTATAAGATTCAGGTAAAACTGGGTAAGGGACTCATGGTCCAGAAGTATACTATACTACATCGCAGTATATATCCTGACCCCGGTAGACCGCTAACGCAGCGATCGATGTCCGGCGCTCGTTCCTGGATAACCGAAGCTATATGAGCTACTCGATGCTGTTCCTGCTCCTACTCCGACTCTCGCTACTCTCCTACTATAGAATCTCCGGGTGCTGCAGCAGCGGGTAAGAACGAAACGCCTCGCGGCTTGGACACGCTAGAAGGGGAAGCTGCTTGCTGGAGACAGCGGAAGAAAAATAGCGGAAGTCATCGACCTCCAAGGGGCTATATATCACGGGGGTTGGTTCGCGCTCACGGGGGTGGCATGAGCCTCCGCGAGAGTGTAGAGACTGTGGTGTCGAGCTACGAAACCTTACCACTGCTACTTACACCAAGGCATACAATCGACTGTGGAAATTGCGTATACGAATGTAGGGTAAAACGAGAGGACCGAGTAAAAGGAAGTCTTTTGGTCGATGAGATGAGAGTCGAATGAAGTGAATTGAGTGAGGAGAGAAGGAAAAAAAGCGGACGCGGACTATGAGACAAAGAGAGAAATAGCGAAAGGGATGTTGGGGGTGAATCTAGGATAGTAGTCCCAGCGTTTCATGATCCTCTGCGAAGGACGACAAAGGGCATATATACAGCGAGGTCAAAAGTACTGCTATGGCGTACGTGGATTCAACGAAAGCAGTTCTCTATGATCCTTCCTACTCTCGTTTAGTCTGACGTTGTGGGACCGTGGGATTTATCTTAAATGAGTCTCCCCCAGGGCTTAACTCAGCTTGGCAAGGTTACCCGCCAAGCCACCCGCCTGCTTCGTCGGGGGTTATGTCTGATTGATTAAATTCCTGCAATTACATCGCGCCATACATCACTCCCTCTCGCTGCTACAGCCGCTTCTGTTGCCAAAGGAGAGCAGGAGGAGAAAAAGAAGAAGCGGCTGACCGTGCCCCCGTGCAGGAGTCACTATCGTCCCAGAAGTGAGAATTCAGCTGGACCACATCGACCGAGAGAGTAAATGAGATTCGCCGATCTGGCAAAATCGCGATCTGGGCCAAAGTGGAAATAAGGATGACAAGATTGATAGCGATAGCGCAAGAAAATTATATCTTCACGGTTATTACGACGCAAACAACTGAGCAGAAATCTCTGATGGAGTTAGGGAAGGAAACGCTAAAAAGGAAAAAATAGGAAGGAACAAAAGACTCACATGATTCTTCGATATCTGTTGGATGCTTTGAGAGGAGAAAACGAGAATGAGACCGACGATGGGACTAACGCCGTACGAGGATGAGTTATTAGATCCGGTGTTTCCGGTATTGCGTCGCGGATGACCAATGGTTTCATCGAGGGATTGTTGAAGCTTCCGTAACACATTTCCGGTTTCCGTTTTGCGAGAATCTCGTCGTTGTCTGCGACTCTATCTGGTCTAGCTTTCGCTCCCCAACAACCTTCTCTTTGGTAACGGAGAACGCGCACGGGGGTTCGTCGACGCGGATGAGAGAACTCACCCGGACAAGAAATAGAGGGACAGAGAGAGAGACAAACAAACGGGAACTTCGGGGTTGCACACGACTTCCGTCGCCTCGTCTCCACTGCCTATGATACCGCAAGGACATTACGCTCGGGTCGTTCTTCTCATCCTCCTTTTCCCAGGGCTTGCTTGATTGTAATCAAAACAGTTAAGTTTTTCCATACCCAACTTCCAACATTGTTTCTATCTCTTTCATAATTACAAGTGAACATTTTTAAATATCTCTATTGTTTGCATTTATCGCAATCTCTTGTCTCACAAATTTATCCGTCCTCCTTTCATCTGAAGCTGCTATCAAGAGACGATGCTCTATGAAAGTCAACGCGAAAGCTGAACAGTCGGTGTGTCGTCGCCAACTTAGTCAGAGGTAGACAAAGACGGTCGGAGTATAGCGTACACTCAACCTCCCTTAGGAATCCTTCCTTGGTCTTGGTTTCTCGTAGCTCCTCCCGGTACTGCGCTCCTCGCTAGCGCTCTTCACTTTCCGTGAAATCCCCTCGTACGACACCCAGCATCTACCACCCAAGCCAGGCCGCAACCATAAGTTACTACTAATGTTGTTCTCGTGTTCGGCGTTGCTGCGAGTCGACCAGAGGGATTTCTCTAGTCTTCCTCTCTCCAACATCCTACCCTTTCATCCCCTGTCTTGGTTATTATACCCTTCATTCCAACGTGAGTTTCTTGAACAGAGTTTAAATTGGCAATTTTTCCTTCAAGGAATCAATGTTTCGTCTTAGAAATTATAATACATATATCTAATCGCTAAAAATAGTAGGGAACATGAAATAGTCAAAAAAATTAACGGTACGTGGATTAAAAGAAAGCGTTGGTAAGATAAGAGTTTAAAAAACGCTGTTTTTACTTTTTTTCAACGAAAAACAAGATAATCATGTCGTTCCGTCGACATGAATTCGTAGGAGTTGCGTGAGTAGGCAACTGACATTAGGGTGTGTCGGGATATCGGAGCTACGTGGGGAAAACGTGACGATCAGTGCCTTCCTCTAATTCCCTCATCGCTTCACAAATAATTCATGGCTCTGAGTGACTCGATCGACTCACGGGAGTCACTCGACGAGAAAGGAGACCGACTAAATTGAGAGAGTTTACACGGTTCCTGCTGACAAGAGCTTTAGGGATCAGAACTGTGTCTAGGGAGTTTGATATGCCTGGCATACTAAGTGTTCAGAAACAATTCTTGCTTCCTCCCTCTAATCTGTTTTTTTCGCGACCATTAAAAAAATAAACCTTAAAAAATGTGCTGCTAGCTTAATGGTAAACAATTAACGACTACCTCATAGTTACGATCCTCGTACGCCTCTGAATAAATTACGAACGTGTGTACACGAAGAGAATGTTACAGTGACTCAAATATGGGATCTAAATAGCACAAAAGGTTCCAAAGCTATGTACTGTGCTCGGGATTTAAACGGTTTCAGGAACAACAGCAGCTTGCTGTAAGCCGGCACCCTTCGAGCTTTCCCGAGCCTTTATTGCATTACGTTGTGTTTTTCTCGTGTATCGTACACTCGAAGGGTGACGATGGTTACGACAGAGTTGAGGCTTTAACTTCATCGAATTGACCCCACTTTAGTAGAACGATTTTCGTAGGTGGATTTCCACTTGCTAACGCGACATAACACACTGTTCGTCACTATATGCGTACAAACCCTATCTTCTTCCGCACCCTTGCTAAAATAAATGTGCATTATACCTATATGCGAAAATTGTCGTTTGCCAAAGCTTCCCGAATATGATATGGATAGGAATCCTTGTGCACGATCGCTGGATGAGAAAGTAGGGAGAAAGAGGCAATTACGTGGTGCTTGAGGAGAACGAATACGGAAATCCGAGATGGGTATAATGGTATGGATTGCGGATGGTATAGATTGCTATGTAGGCTCACACAGTTACCGCCCGGGGAATCCTCACTGCTTGTGGGCACGATATAGAGAGCTCTGTGAAGTCCCCTTCAAGTCTGTCTCATTCTCATTCTCGGTCGCTCTTTCTCTGTCCCTCTCTCTTTCTCTCTCTCTCTCTCTTTCATTTTAGTCCCTCATTTTCCATCTCACTTCAGCTCAGTGCCGTGGTAACGCAATTCCTTAATTTCCCATATTGTTGTCCGTCGGCTATCTAAGACTCCCTGCTGCGTTATAGCATGGTTTAATCACACTACAAGCGCATCCCTCGTTAGTGGAATATCGCCCGAGTGGCTATAATACGAGACTACATTCCACCGTCGCGCTGAGAGACCCGAGACTTTGCTCAAGCTTTGCAGACTCCAAGTCGGTTATAGTGTTCAGTAACGTTAAGCTATACACTTATATGTGTGTATATATATATATATGCTTCGCAGATGCCCCTAGATCTATAATCTTTCTTATGTTCTTCGCACTCTAGAAGAAAGAGAGAAGGCAGATTTGCTTATGAAAAATAGACTTAGGTAGAACAACATATACTAAGAAAGAAAGGAAAACGAGCGTTTGCGCAATAATTGTGATTTACGGCGTAGACCCACGGGTTAAGTAAAACGCGAGCGGCACGTTTTTTATGTGATGCCGGCACTGGGTGCCCTCGAGGTAAAACGAGCTTTTTCATAAACTCATAAGGCTAGGCGAAGGTAGAAAGGGTATCGAGAAATTTGTGCATAGAAAATATTGTGAAATATGTATCAAGGTAGTTAAGTTTTACATAGCATCGGCTAAAAAGCAAGTAGTGGACTAGAAATGAATAGAGAAAAATAAAACAGACAGTCTCTTCAGGCAATTAAGTTAAAAATAGTGTTACCAAAGTTATTCAATAACGCAGGTATAAAAAAAAAAGTAGCCGTTTGAGGTCAGATCGGAACTAACTTTACTTCTTGATACTGTGTCAAAGATTTATATCCCTCGACCAAGACGATGTAGGGTCTGGTAAGTGCATGTCTGCTATTGGAATCGATGTTTCGAGATTGATCGGGTCCACTGAGTCTCGATTTAACATAAGAAAAGCTTACTGGAAAGTATGGAGCGTTGCAGAATGGCTGAGCTTGCGTTTCCGTTTCTAAACTCTCTATACTTTCACACAAAAGTCAGAGCGAAGTTGACTCGAAAGAGCCCAGTGATATTAGGTCCTGGGTCGACCTGGAGTTTCTTCGGTTCAGCTCGATCGCATCTCACGTTCGCTGCAACGGAATAGGGGTGGGACGCAATCAGTGGCCCTGATTTATCGAGGCAATATACATTAAGATACGTACATTAAAACTACCGGGGTAGTCGTTGTAGTCGCAGTCCCCTGCTACTTCGGTTGAGGGGGGGGGGGCGGCACGAGGATCGCCGAAACGCTCCATTACCACCCTGCCGATGACAGCGTGGCCCACGACGCTCGAAAAATCGATCGAGAAATAAGCTCTCCTGTGAGCGTCCTTTTCATTGACGGTGTTGAGAGGAGAGACGGAAAATGAGAAGCAGCTAAAGCGAGGGAGTGGTGAAAATTGAATTTTTATCGGAGAAACCGGAGTTCGAAGCGACTTAAAAAATTCCGCTGTAGATACTCAAACGAGAACAGTCGTTTAGTCGTTAAGAAACTTACGATTAAAAACAGTAAATTATTTTATACCTACACAATCAATTACACATATACATAACAATGATTTCGTTAAATTCAATGTACTGTGGATGTCCTTTGAGAATTTTTTGTTTTCTATTGGATTTTGTCAATGTCAATTTAAAAATCTACTCGTTAGTCATCATCAATTTCTATTACTATTATGACTTCCACATTGACTTAAACGAATCCACGCAGACACCGCTCTTTCATCCTTTTTTCCAATGAAAGAACTCACACTAGGATCTTTGCAAGGGCAAATCGCAGCCTCCATTTCCTCTTCAGTTCTTCAGACCAGTAATGAGTCTCGAAACTGCCGATGGACGGCAACGGAGGTTGCTCCGCCCAGTGAACACTTTTTCTTTCGTGGAAAAGCGTGAAGTGTGTGGGTTCTGGAGGGGAAAAAAAAATCTCCGGGGTGATCGAGCATGTCCAGTGGCCCCTTGCCAATTACAGAACGGAGTTCTAACCGTAGTAACGTGTAGTGTTTCCGCCATTGTCTGCAGGTCCAAGCGGGGCATACAGTCCGGATGCGACGATGGGCTACATGATGGACGGACAAGCGGCCAGTATGATGCACCGACCTCCTGGTGACCCCACCTTCCACAACCAATACCATTATCCACCTGAGTACTACGGCCACCACTTATAAAGGTAAGTGTCTATCGCTCGTCTTGCAGCTCAAGATATTCTTTTACTATTTTAGTTATGTTAGAAAATCGTGCCATTGTCTAGCCTTTTGGAGTCTTTTGTTAGTCGAAGACCATTTGTGTAATTGTCGAGTTTTCTAAAACCTGACAGAGACGAACATCAATTATGAAATTGAATATCTTTTGAAATTTACAACATTTGCTACCTGTATTACGTATTTACTGTAATGTCTGGTTTAAGAATATAAAATTGCATAAAAATAGGGAGACATTCACTGTTAAATTCAGATGACTATTTTTGGCTTGTTCATCTTTAATTAGGAATGTACTTGAACGTATCCAAGTAGATGGAAACAGCAACTTCGTCTTACGCAATATTTGTCTTCTTATCTGTTTACAGCTGAATGCAGAATCGAATGGGGCAATGGCAGTGAATGTCGAGAAGTATACGAAATAAATTAATGAAACAAAAAAAAATGGGCTGAAACCTGGCATCGAGCTGACGGCAACGGCTAGCATCGAGCGAGTGATCCTGAAGAATTTTTGTCGAACATATCGGATGGCGTACCCGTAGGAATTCCGGATCACAATCAACCGGAAGACAAGACAGAAATTAACGCGCCAACGACGTCGGGATCACCGTAGCAGCAATTGCATCAGCAGCAGCAATGCCCGAAGAATTCCGGAAGGCATCGCTCATCGGGCCAGGAAAAAGGACACATCGTAGAAACGCGTGAACGCGGTACAAATGTTACCGCGACGCGACGACGGTTACCCATGAGACAGATAAACGGCACGTGGAGAGGATGAACCGATGAATTATCCTAAAGGAGAGCGATAAGCGCGACCAAAAGGTGCGCAAAGTAAAACGAAGCTGTAAAGAGGAAGAAGATTGGTCGCGACGAAATTCATGTGATTGTTCTTTGTACAAATATTGCGGTGTAATATTGTAGTGATTGAGATATAAATGTTAAATTTTAATACGATCGCAATCGAGAGACTATATAATTGAATATAGTGATATAGGCAATTTTAGCGGGCATGTACATTACCGGTGTTCGCAAAACGAGACAATGTCTGTCGCTCGAGGGTAAAAACACTGGACGTCCCGAATTTTGTGAATGTGGAAATCGAAGCGATTTATATGGAACGAAAGAGTGCAAAGCATCTCGAGTACCTAGCCAATGAACGCAGGTTGCCCAAAGATGCTTTACGGAGTAAATTAAAAAAAAAAATTTAATTAAAAGGAATAAAAAGAAGGGTAAGTGTCCCAGAATCGAGCGTCGACATTCTCGACTTAGGAGACATTAAATTTGTACAGTTCTTAAATATTAATAAATTTCACTATTAAACCGAAGTAACTATATATTATGTATAAAATAATGCGCAGGGCTCTCCTCCTTGCCTTCCGTTTAAAATTTAAAAAAATAAATAAATAAATAAACGACGACTAAACCAGTGAAACACAAAAGTCGTAAACACGGCAGTGCCGAAACGGTGGACGACGAAAGTGAACCGAGAACGGTAATAGAAGAGATAAACTGGGGAAAAGGAGGAAAGGCCCTTATGAAGGACACAAACGATCCCGCGGTGTGTTCTTCGTGCGCTATACCGACCCGGCGAAACGCCCTCGCTGCTCGTCCTAGGGACTAATTAAACAACAACAACAAAAACAACTAATAATTACAATTTACTATAATATATTGTGTATAAATAGTTAATTGAATTGAGCGTGAAGGAGGAATGAGGCGGATGATACGAAACGAGATAAAGACACTCGATGGACTCGGTATGTAAAAAATGAAGAAAGAACATAGTGCGGTTTATCGATACTACCGGTTTTCTGCCGCTGTGCGCGAGGATATCGTTTTGCGGTGATGTTCGCGAATGACTGGAAAAACGGATCGGCAGACGCGTGGAGAAGAAACGTAACGAAGAGAAAATTCTTACAAATAAAAACCAAACGCGTGGAAACAAATCAGACAAGCAATGGGGATATTGACAATCGAGAAAAAGAAAGGATCCAACGCGCGGACGTAGACGATTAGGTAAACGATGAAATCCACGTTGCGTGGTGTGCGATAACTTGGACGGAACGATGAAATTCGCGATTATAAAGCAAAACGTATACGAAATGCCCGGCGAGGAAAGCAATGTATTATAGAAATATACATATTACGTGAGTAGGTATTTAGGGCCCGAAAGTATAAAGTTCGTTTCGTTGATCATCTGCGTTTTTGCTCCCTTTCGTTTGTTGCCCAGTGTCCTCGCCCTCCTTGCAAACACCTTATTGTATTTCGTTTTTTTTTTCTTTTTCTTCTCTCACTCTCACGCGCACTGCGGATACGTTCGAGGCTGCAAGAGACTTTTGTTTCACGTTATCCCGTGTAACAAACTCGTTTGTTCGTCGATCACTCATCCGTATACACTCTCCGCGCGTGAAACGGTGAAGCTCGTTTCACGTTGTAATATCGTCGTCGCGATTTATACACTTGGACTAGTCTGCGTAAAAATTTAATATGCAAAAAAAACGTGGCACGTTGATCGAATAATAAACAAGCAGCTCGATCGTCTAACTCCAACCCGTTCCTTCTTCCGATCATTCTCTTTTGTTCGTCCCTTATTTCGTCGCCCACGAAGGGAAGCAATTCTATATTTCTATACGAGATAACTAATATTCGCGCGCGTCCCTGATATACGTAACTTAAAAAAGAAAGAAAGAAAATCTTTAAAACGAAAGCATATGCAAATACACGCATACACATTTACATACAGCCGCGAAAACCAATGAGAAAAAAAATTGTATTGCAACAATAGAGATGGAACAAAATTTAAAAAAATAAACACAAATTCTCGATGCTACTTTATATTAAGAGAGGAAAGAGAAATTTTATTGAAATTGAGTCGCGCAAAGAGTCGAGATTTTATACACGAAAAAAAAAAAAAATCATAGGATATCGGGTAATCAATAAACAAAAAACAAAAGATAAAATACTTTCGTTTCCTCGCAAAGTTCAATAATACGAGACACTGAAATTATAATGATAAAACAACTACGTCGCTGAATATATGTACTGCGTATTTTTATTCGTCTACCATATTGCGTCGTTGTCGTCGTCGTGCCTCTTTGCGTTTAAATCACTTTGCGCGACGAGAGTAAAACAATACAAAAAGAATAACGAAAAAAAAACACAAAAAAGAAACGCGGATATTAAGAGAAATGTTTATCGATATTTTCAATACGCCTGCATACACGTCAAGATTACGAGGAATGGGAAATGGATAGAACGATGGAAGCGATGTAAATTTTTAATGTTCTCAATGTCAGCGAGCGAAGCGGAGCGACCGAGATGTGATCGTCCTGTCGTTACGATTTTTCTTTTCCACTACAACGAGAATCAGTCGGATCCTGTTTGTCAGCGGGATATACGATCTTGATCTCTCGTGCATCAACCTCCCGACAAATCGATGCATCGATCATGTTTTTCGAGAGGCGCGATCATCTCGGTCGATCCCGCAGAAAACTCGTTTGGCGCTCTAAGTATACTAAAAGAAAAAATACCCACGTATACCGAAAGACTCAGGTGCGAATGTCGACCGTTCATTATATTTTCATTAATTGGAGTAAAATCGCGTATGTCGTTGGCCAAGCGGTAAGCGCTGATTGCCATATTCGCTCGAATTCACCGTACCGAAAAAGGCCGAGAAAAAAATTCGTAAATAGATTTACAATCGTTTATCGGAAATTCTATGTTTTTATCCAAACGACTTCAGAATTCAACTTTAATTATTGAGTTTTTAAATAGTGACGATCTTGCGAGCTGTGCGAGATTTATATGAAAAAAGAGATGTAACATGCAATTTTAGACGAGATACAGGGTATTTCATGCGCCGCTTATTGGTCGTTGATTTTTTTTTCTGTTTATAACATTATCTTTCCTGACATGATTTTTCTTATTTATTTATCTAACAATGGCTCTCAAAAGCCTGCAATCGATTTTACGTAATATCAAAAATATGGACAATCAAAGTTTTAGCCTCAGAGCAGATAAGAAATTTGGTTGGAATTTCCGATGAAGCGTAAAGTTGTCAGAGTGCGTAGATGAGAACTTGTCGAAATTTCGGCATCATGTCGTCGCGGATAATTCAACAGAATCGGAAAGTTTTTACGAGATGTATTTGTTGACCAGTAGATTGTTTAATTTTGTTGAGCTCCGAGCTGTGTTATCCGGACGACGACTTGACGCTGAACGATTAGATATTTCGGTTCGGTTAATTATAAAAAAAAAATTAAAAAAATAAACATTTTAATCGTCGTATGACACGCTCCGTGGGAATTTAACGTCCCTGAGGAACGATTTTTATCCACCTCGCATAAAACCCCCGGAGTAACGCATCGTTTACCACGTATATATGCGATTCTCACACGTCACAAATGATTTTATCATTTTATTTATGGGACTCGCGGTTGTCGCGTTAAACCTCCCCGCGATTATTTAACCGTGTATCAATGACGTGTCTCGAGATTTTTCCTGTTTTATTAAGCTTTACGATCGAATCTAGTTGTGCTATACTAGTCCTCGAACGAGAGTATTATTTGCGACGGTGGATTTTGTGCAATTGACAAACGAATCTTAGGGCTCGACGAGATTTTTTTTTCTATGTGTTGACAATGCGAACGATTAAGTACCGAGTAGCGATTTGCGTGGTGGTTAAAAATCGTACGCAAATGTATTTATCATCTAGTGTCAGGAGAGCGAATAATGAGCGCAATCTGCACGTCGCGAAGCGTCAACGACTCAACGCGCATTGGCTGTTCGTTTAAAAAAATGAGTTCATTCGATTGAATCATCGCCTTAAAAATGTATACGAAGTAACAGTAAGGTATCTAAGTAATAATCATGTTAGAGGGTAAAAAAAAAGTAAACCGAGTTTTTATGCGCAGCGATATACGAGCGAGAGTGAGAGATGCAGTTTGTGCGAGTGAATGAGTAAAATGTATGCATGAGAATTGAAAAAAAAAAAAAGTATACGAGTACGTATGCCTGTGTGAGAACAAGAGAGTGATGAAAAAAAAATGAAAAAAAATAAACAATATGCTTGATGCGAGGGTGATAAACCGAGAGAGTAATGTATAATAATTATTGTATAATTATGGATGATGATAATACGATTATGACGTTTATGATAATGATGATTATTATCGTTATCATCACAATGATAAATGATAATGATAACGATGATGTATAATAAGCTAAAATTTATTGTATCGGTATGGAATCAGATTTTTTCCACTGTTTGCGCATTGATGACTATTGACACCTAAGTAAAGAAAAGGCAAATAAATTTAACAAAAGTGAAAAAAAAAAAGTATTCTTTGTTTTCTCTGCTTTGTATATAATAAATCGACCGCTCTAAGATATTACAATTATTTATGCGTTTGCGAATATCAGTGAATCTTGATATATCTCCGCGTTTTCGCAATGTGCGATATTTTTTTTTTTGGGGAAGGAAGAAATTGAATAAAAATCGCAAGAACAAGGTTCTGAAAAAAAATGAGGCAGTGCACGTAAGATCAGAACTGTCGATGTAAAGTATTAAAACAAATATTGTGGGACAAAGTGCGCATAAATATGCAAAAGAAATAGTTGTGTAAGGGCGCGCAACTGTTTAATGATCCAATATCACTCGACAAATCACTCAGTCATCGTTATTATGTGCAACGTACTGATTTTATCATTCACTTGCTCGTAATTCGCATCACTACGACGAAGCTTAAAGCACCAAAAGAATTAAAAAAGAAAAAAAAAATTACCAAGGGTTGATGTCGAATGGTGATTTATGTTAGAGAGCGTCCATTGTATAGTGTTTTTTGAAACGTGAGCATTAAATGCTACATCTTGTGTAAAATATGCAGTATTTATTTTATCAACCCTGACACGGCTTTACAAAAAAATGCATGCAACTGAAAATGCGATAATTATTCCAACAAAAATTTGACACATCAACTGAGAAGTTTATACAACAAAAAATTGCGTTGCCAGCCGAAATCTGTTGCTCTGGTTAAAACATGAGCATTAAATATTTCCACTTGTGCAGAGTACTCAGTATTCTTCTTTTTTGATGAACCCCAAAACACGAAAAATAAAAAAAAAAAAGCACGTAGCTGAAAATACGACGACCACACACGAAATAAAATTTTATTCATCGAACTGGAACTTCGTCATTTAACAAAAATTTATTTCTCAGCAGAGATCCGTTAGGTGGCTTCTCTATCGAATATTTATGGCGTTTAGCTGTCCGCGGAAATAGCGAGTCGCGTAACTTTGCTACTTTGGCGTATCTTTTGACGTTAGCGCCACTGATGAATATAACAGTAACATAACAGTGGGCGGAGGGTTGTTAGCGAGCCGTCGATGATGGCCCGGCGCTTTGTTATCCACCCTGGGCGAGCCGCCCCCATCGTTCCCTGTGCCTTGTCAGGATGGCCAAAGGGTGCCACGGCATCGGAAAAGCGCGCTGTATAAAACACGCGTTTGCGAGCAACACCGATCCTCTTCTTCCCGCCTATATATCTGAGATCACTTTCTCTCTATATTTCTGGGCGATCTCTTTTTTTTCTCTCTCTCTCTCTCACCCCATTCCTTCGATCCTTTTTCTCTTCCGCGCTCTCGCACGTAGCTCGCATGGCGAGCTCTTTGCAACCGACTCTGAAATATGATAGGTATACCGGGGGAGGGTGCCGCTGGTAGCTGTCGACGTGATGCTGGGTGGAGGCGGTAACCCGCCCCCGTTCCCGAGACCGTAGGTGCCAATTACCGTTGATGGTTATTCCATGGAAATGGACCTTGTTAGTCGAGGGAGAGCGAGAGAAGACGAGTTGGGAATCGGGAAAGATATACCAATTATTTTTACCCGCTCGATGCCTCCGCAGCATCCTACAGTAGGTATACATGTATATATACGATGGTTACTATATACTATAAGAATAACGACCGTAGTTTTTCGCTTTTCGAGTGTTGGAAATATACAACCGGACAGCTCGACCTAACGATGACCATTGCTTTTTTGATTCTTTTTTTTTTAATATTAACAACATATTTTGTTCATTCTCTTAATTAATAAGTAATAAAAAAATAAGAGAATATGTTATTAAATCTATTTGTAATGGTACTGTTTTATTGATCTTTTGTCGATATCTCATTATTCATGTTAACGGGTAAAAGAATTAGTGAAGTCACAAATTTGACAAATTTATAATTTTACACATATTCCATACACTTTTCACATAAAGTACATTTGGCAAACAAAAATTCTCATAGTAACAAGAAAACGATTGTAATACAAAAATATATATATATATATTAACATTTAATAACATTTTTGTTATTATTGTTAAAGGGTGAATTTTGTATTAAACTTTTGTTTATAAAACTAAAACTTTAATTTGCTTTTTGTTGCAAAAATAAAATTTAAAAATACGGACACTTTCGTGGACAAAATGCTGAATTGTCTTGAATTTTTTTTTTTTTAATATGCAAAAATGTTATTTTTGTTTTTACTCTATATCTGTGTTCTTAAATGAGACAGAGACGTTTCTAATCAGAATCAGTAAAGCTCGTGGCTGCCGTTGCTACACAGGGTGCAATATATTAAGCGTTCATGGCGGGCGTAGAGGAGAGGAAGCATCGCGAGCAAACAATCTCGTAATGGCGGGACTGACTGGTGTGGCGCAGTAATGAGATATTAGAGAGGAACTGCTTGGCAAGGGAGTGGCCCTGTACTTCGGGTGAGGGTGAAGCTCGGGGAGAGAATACTCGAGCTAGGTGTAGCGGTAGTAGTAGCAGCATAACACTCGATGGCCACCAGCGGTAGAAGCAACCTCATAGTAGCATCAGTAAAGCGCACGAGGGTGTTACGGAATACCGCGAGAGTCAGAGCATAGTATAACACAGCAGGGGTATCGCTTTCCCTCTGGGGATGCGATTATGACGTTGTCTTCTCTACGAGTCCGATCTTCCTGTACCATGACGCTACACACTATGCGCTATACATGTTGCGTGTATAACTAGAGGATCATTCCAAGTCCACTGCAGCTTCTGCTAATGCGAACTCGTGGTTTCTCTCGTTGGTCTCGAAGGGTCACCGGAGCCCTCGGGGACCAACGGAAACATACTGTGAGTGACTTTCGTCGTAGCTCATTCTGTAAGTATGTATTTGACGACAAAATCCAGTGATGATGGACCTTCAACAAGACTGAACCAATATATGTCTACATTAGGGTGTTTGATAATTATTTTATAATTAATGAAAAAAATAATGGTGCAATGTAGAAACTTGCACATAGCTTTCTCATAATTTTTTATGTTGCACAAATCTTTCTTCTATGTGGAATTATGACGATCAATGCTGGATTCCTCATAGAGAGAAAGTTTTGTGAAAGATAAAAAGTGTACATTGTATATTTTTTCAAAATGCCGTTTTACTTGGAAAAAAGACGTAATTGAAATAAAAAAAATAATATAAGGAGATCCGACTTGCTCAAGTTTCTGACGAACAAAATTTCGAAAATCCACCACGAAAGATTATTGTGAATAATGAATGGAGAGTGCACCTCAAGGTTCAGCGAAAAATATTTTTAAATGTATAATTTATTCCATTTCGAAAAAAAATAGATATCGTGAAAAATTATATTTTAAAGAATATTTTTCGTTGCTCAGTAGTGGTTCACTAAAAGCATTTTTTATTCTTGTTTGCCACATCCTGTTACTTCTAAAAAAACGAAGACACCAAATGTGTGCTAAACGAAAAAAAAAAATTTTAACGGATCGTCGTTAAAATAAAATAATTTTATTCAATCGGAGTGCTAATTTTTGTAAGTAAAAAATCCGTTCGTTATTTTAACAAGAAACTTTAAGTGTTTAACAATTTGTTTTGTTATATTAGAAATAAAAAAATAACTCATCAACTTTATAAACATTTTTTTGTCAAACTAGAGTATTAACAAGAAAAAATAGATTTGGCAATTTGTTTTTAAAAAATCGTCACATTAGAAGTGGCAAAAAAATATTTGTCTAATATTTAAAAAAAGAATATCTGTACTTACAAAAATAATTGTCATAATAATCGAAAAATAAATTTCAGTAATGTACATTTATTTTAGAGAAACAACAAAAATGTTATAAAAATCCACTTTTTTTATTGAAATAAAAATGGAAAAAATATTTTGCGAAATCAAAACAAATTTTTAGTCTATGATTTTTATCTTTATTTTCAAAATAAACCTAGGAACTCACGAACTTCTTTTTATAAAATTAACAAGAAAAATATATGAACAAAAACTGTCGGTAAAAGTATTTAAGAAATTCAATTTTATTTTAACTGTAGTATCATAAAGGTAAGAGGATGTTTCCGAAGGGTATGGTAATGCTATCATGTGTACCCTAGAGTACTTTGGTCCTTTTTCACACGCCCTGAAATACCCCAACAGTATTACCAAAAGTACCATCAGATTGTGTACTAGGTGTTTCAGGGTATCCTCATTTGTTAGACGAGCGACGTTGCGAGACGTTCCGTTCACAATAGTAAAGCGAGTTGCTACGTCGACTGTCGGTGCTCCAGGTTTCGGGAAGCGCATTCTCGAGGACCCAGCCGAGTAGGAGAACTCTCCGTTCTCGTTGCGCTAGAGTAACCGTACTAAAACTGAGTAGGCCAGAGAATGCTCGGCAAAGCTCGCGGACAGTTGTAGGATAGGATCGAAAGCTCGTTCGTCGCTTTTCGCTCTCTCGGTGAAACAAGGAGATAAAGATAGAACGAGGAAAAGCAAAAGAGAGTGAGAGTGTGAATCGCGCGAGCAGGCGAGGCGAGGCGAGGCTCTCGCACCCCGAACGGACAAATGGGTGTCCCTGCATATGTAAAAGCACCGCTGTTCGGCTCACCCTCGGCCGGCCATTTGTCAATGTCAAGGCGCGAGCGCCGTAGCCATGGTAACACCCCGGCGAGCCATCCAAGCCGACCGACCGACCGACCGACCGAGAACAACCGAGGCATAGCGGCAGGCGGCACGGGCCTTCGCTCTCTATCCTCCTCGATTCGCGAGAGCGCGCACGTTGCTAGCACCAGCTCCTAGCTGCTGCTCTGCCGTTGCTCTCTGGGTACCTACCCTCCCGCCCTCTCCCACCCTCGCAGGTTCCCGCGCGCACTCACTAACACCCCCGTAAAGCGGGGAAGCGACGTCGGGCCACACCGACCGTGAATCCCTCCTTTCGGCGCACGGGCATGCGCCCTTTTTATCATACAAGTTCGGCAACGTCACGTCATCAAAACCGAGAGGGCGCCTCAAGACGTATACACCAACTTTGGTCAAGTAGGTTCTTGGGGACTTAGATATATCGATGGAATCATTGTCTTCGCTTTGACATCAGACGTTTTTGCTGGAATTGGTCAGTAGAGAGTACTAAATAACGAAGGGGATGAAAGGTTGAGTAAGTGAAATGCAAAATTATTTATTTTGTTATTTTAGATTGAGAGCTATGCTTTTAGAGGATCTTTTATTTTTCAGGGTCTTAGTTTGTTGGGGCAGGTAGGTATGTGATTTTTTTTAAATTGTTTATTAAAATAAGATAATAGAGGGCTGAATGATTCTGGTCGATGGTCCACAAGACATATAATCGCCAAACACAATCTTACAAATAAATTATTGTAAACCGTGATGCAATAAAGATAGTACTACGATTATGGGTCGTACAGGATAATTTTTGAGGTCAACTTTGAACTTAAGATCAATCTTGAGATCGAACTTAAGTATATAAAAGTTCCACCCTAAGATAATAGATAATGGATAATGGGATGAACAATTGCTCACTACTACAATTTAAGTAGCATTTGTTAACTAATTTTTAAGGTAAAACTTTTTTTTTGTTTTAGTTAAATATTTGTGTTTAAGGATGGATGTACAGACAGAAATTCTATAAAGCAAAATCGACACTAAGATGTTTATACTTGTACCAAAAAAATTTTGTAAATAAACGTCGTAGGTAGACTCTACAATTATTATTTTGACTTCATCAACCATTGATATTTTCACAGTGAGTTTGCAGTGTTACGCTACGTTGGGATAATATACCATTTTTGTTGGAATAACGGAGTAGAGTTTAATAAATAACGAAGGGAGCGAAAGGTTAAGGAAGTGAAAAGCGTGTCGGCTGCATTACATTAAGATAAACGGCCCACAGTTCGATATATTATTTATTTCCGTTGTTTTAGCTTCAGAGGTATGTCTAGAGTGTTTTTTTTATTGAAGAATTCAGGTTACTGTGGATAGTAGCAGTGTAAATTTATATTATTCATTAGAATAAGAAATACCCTACTTTTTTAACATTAGAAGAATGGTTTCGTATTAATTACACGGACACATTTTTTTGTTACAAGAATATCGTACTTTAAATAAATAGATTTTTCAGATTACTAGAGATTACTTACATACCCTTACAACCCATTTCATTACTACAATTTTACATCAAATTGGAGCAAAACTATCTTGCGAGACAAGATTGGGAGTTATATAAGGAAAGAAAATAATAACATTTTTGTATACTTAACAAAATCTTTTTGTCCACATCCTTAATTTGTTAAATATATTTTATTTTACATTTCTTTACAATAAACCAATGTTTTTTAAGTCTAAAACTTTGTGAATATTACATTGCTTGTAAATACGACAATTTTTTTTGTCTCTTATCTAGTTTAATAAAGAAATTCGAAAATGCCAAAGGATTTTTCGTTAACGTAACAAAAATGTATTTATTATTTATTTAAAGAATGCATCTTGTAAATTGAACATTTAAAAGATAGTAAAATAAATCAGCCGTTTTGCGTCATCGTCAATCAAATTTTCGGTGAACCAAATGCTTGACACTTCGCTGAAGAATTTTTCCTACAGCCAACTCGAATAATCCTCCGATCGTCTCATATCCCTCAGTGCCATCATCAGCTATAAAACCGACCGACACGACAATCGTTGAGAGCTCTTCATAAAATCCCTTTAAAAAATTCGATGTTGAACGCACCGCAGGATCATGTCGCCTCTTTTTCCGACGTAACGACTCATTCGAGTCCTTCCGCCATAGGCTCCGCTGCAGTTTGGGTCGGCAGATAGCAAAAGAGAAGACGAAGACGTGGAAAAGGTGAAAAAGAGACGAGCACTCGTCTCTCTGTGGAGTCCGCAGGGACGCCGTCGCCTCAGGGAGACGTCTCTTATAAATCGCGCGAAATTCTTTATCGCGAGCCAGCAGATAGATAGAGAATATATATACTTTACGCGAAGAATAGGAAGTAGGATATGACGGAGCCAGGACAAAAGGCAAAAGGATATAGTATAAAAGTGAAGAAAAGGGGCAAACGCCGTGGTTCTTCTGCTGCAGCTATGCCAACTTGGAGTGTGGCGGTGCAAGAGAACGACGTAAGACTGCTCGCGGGAAAAAGTACGACGAGTAAACCATAGCGAGAGAGAAAGAGAGGCCGAAGGGCGACAGGGCGGAAGAAAGGGTGGTACGCGCCCGCTAGTATGCTTCTGCTATCCCAGAATACCGATAGAAGAAACCGGGGCTAGTTGGGTCACTATTTACTTTTCAATTATTTTTTCATATTTTCTAGCTGAATCGAAATTTACGAAAAAAAAAATTGTGTATTTCTTGAGGAGACTTCGACGGCACAGTTCGTATTAATAACATTCGTGTGTTAAGATTACAAATATTGTTTGCATACGTTCTTTAACGGGGCAATTTGTGCTGACGAAGATAGGTCGAATCTGAAGAGGTCTTGCTTAATTAAAATAAAAATATATAGCAATAAATTGACAGAAATTCAACTTAAATTTGCATCCAATCAGCTGCGGGACAACTTTGGTAAAGAAAGAAAATCATAAAATAAATGTATCCGGCGATTTTTATTTTTTTTTGCTTCCTTTAAAGTCTTTAAAGTAATAGAAAAAGATTTTATTAATTGAACCATTTTTTTGTGCCCCACAGATTTTTTTGTTAAATTTAAAAAGTACCAAGCTGATTTTGTAAATATATCGAATTTACAAATTATCGTTTGCTTCTGCAATTCCGTAGCACCAATAGGAGAGACCGGGGCTAATTGGGTAACTTATTTCCTTTTGAATTCTTTTTAAAATCTTCTATCCCATACCACCAATAGGAGAGACCGGGGCTGATTGGGTAACTTATTTCCTTTTGAATTCTTTTTAAAATCTTCTAACTAAATCGGAAGAAACCAATTTTTGTGTAATTCTTGAGGACGTTTCGAGGGTACAGTCAAATCCAAAGTGTGTTGAGATTTAAAATGTTGTTTGCACATATTTTAACAGAAAAATTAGTGCAGCCGAAGGTAGCTCTAATTTGAAAAGGTCGTACATAATTTTAAAAAATATATATATATATACAGCAATGACTTCAACTTAATTTCGGATTTCGGAAAACCGAAATCGGAATGACATCAATTTAATTTTCGGATTTCGGAAAACCGAAATCGGAATGATTTCAACTTAATTTTCGGATTTTGCAAAATGGGTTAAATATGTAAAACAAAAAAAATACAAGATCGGCACTTGAAAAAAACACGAGTTAATTTCCTCTGCTCCTGTGTATTTTCCTACCTAGTGAAAGAACGGATAAATCATTAATTTCGACGTATTCTCGTAGCTTACGCAAAAACGTAAAATTAACTGAAAGCAGCCCATCCACAGACGTCTGCCTGTATCTTGCAGACACCTCCATCGACGTCCAGAATACGAACAGAGCCTTGTGGGCCACATATGGGGACCCACGACTCTAGAAAGACTTGGGGATGGACCGCCTATAGCTGATGCGCCAGACCAAGACGTGTCTCGTGGAAGCAGCGATCGTTGACCAAGCTTAACTCTACTTGCCCCTGACACAACCAACCCCGGTCATCGTTCCTACACGTCTACATATACCGTACGTTCAGTGGTGATGGCGCGTGGGTGTAACGACTGCATAGCAAGACAGTTCGCTTAAATATGCAGGATGGGCGGCGGCAGGCGGCATTGTAGCGTGCTTGTAGCGCTCGCACTGAGCAAGGGGTGAACTCGTCGCTCTCTCGCTGTATATGCACTCTGCACTATATATACACATATATATATATATACATATAAATATATGTGTGTATATATATACTATACTATACTATACTATACTATACTATACTATGTGTGTGTATATACTATATATATACTGATGAAAATGAAGGGTGTAGGGATGAAGAGGGAAACGGGAGGGTTTGTACTGTATATAGATATACGTACAACGAGCTGTAAGCTACCACTATACGGGAACGAGATAGAGTGAGAAATGTTCGGAGGTCGTACGGCGTAGAGAGAGGACAGGATTGCGAGAGTTGAAGAGAGAGAGAGAGAGAGAGAGAAGGACTCTGTAGAAAACGAGGGGTGGGAGATATATACGCCACGACATCGAGGCGCTTGCGCACCCCGTAATGATTGACTGGCTCGCTGGCAGCCAACAGACAGACGTTCGCCTCTACCCACCCGACCATTCCGCCCAGCACACACCACCCGACCAGCAGAAACCAGCAACGGGGGCAACCCACCCAACAGAGCGCGAGAGGCAACCACCGCACACACCGGCGCTTTCCATCCCCGAGAGCGCGCGCTCTACGGCTCAAAAAAACTCGAGTGCGCGATACAATGCCCGAACCCATACTCATCCCCCGATTTTTTTTTTTTATTTTTTTTTTATTTTTTTAAATTTATTTCCTGTGCTCTCGGACTTTCTTTCTCTCTTTATGCCGCTTTCACTGGGTCTCGGCGCTTCTCTGCTACCTCGGGCTGTGCGAACAAAATCGTATACCATATAGAGTGATGCACTGAACTGTATAGCTTTTCTTCTTGGACTTTTATTTTTTGCTCTTCTTTTTTGGATGAGACTTTTCTGGTTTATCGCGGGTTGACTTTTTAATCCTTAGAAGCTACTTTTGCGTACTTTAACAGTTACCGACAGTTTTGAAGTTGCAGAGTTCGAACTAGTACTTGTGATTCTACTTTGTTTATTTGAGTTGCTAATAATTAATTATTTATATTTTTTCAATAATATCCTAAAACATATTTGTGAAAAATATATTGAGATATTATTAAAAAATAGAAATAACTAGATGCAAAACAAATAAACAAAGTAGATTCACAAGTAATGGGTGGTTCAAAATATATGTGTATAATAATTTATATATAAACATTTTATTAAAATCAAAGTAAAAATATGTTCCCCCAAAAATTTATTGAAAATTGACAGGAAAATTAATGTAATGGAGAAAATAATGGATCATTACATTTTCCATTATTCATTACATTTTTTTTGTTACTTTTTTTTCATCGAACTTGATTTACAACATTTTTAAAATTTAAAATAGATTGAAGAAATGTTTGAATATAACGACTATAGCTGTTGACTATTGCGATCGAATAACTTAACGCTTTGCCACATTTGCAAGCAAAAGCATAAACATATGATTTCTAAAAAATTCACATAGATTTGTATAAAAACTATATATAGATACATAATGGGTAATGGAAAGAGCCCATTACTTCGGACATTTTTTTTTCTATGCAAAAACCATTATTTTCTATTTTCTTATAAAACGTTTATACATTTTTTCATCAATATTGTAGGATATTAAAAAAAAAAAATTTTCCGAAAAAAATATCTAATATAAGCGAATTTAAACGTCACTATAACTCTAAAAATAGTTGGATGTAAAATAATAAGGAGATACTCAGCAAATATATTTTTTATTTCAATTAAAAATAAAAATGGTATCTTACAAAATATTGGTTATCATTCCCACATTGTTTAAAATAAGTTTGGCAAATCCACATTTTATTTACAATTTTTTTTTCCTATTACTACTATTAAAAAGAAAATTCACTTATTAAAACAAATGTATTCTCTTTTGCGAAAAGTAGAAATCCTTTTTTACAAAATTATTTTTTAGTGTGTTACGGTGTCATAATTTTTTTATTTTTTAAACGATAAAAATGTATAACATGTTTTTTTTTAATAATGCAACTTATTAATAATTTCTTATTTGAATATTTTATCGTTTTATGATCAAGTTCGATAATTCCTTTATTTTTTCAAATTTAAAAAATACTAGACATTAAATAAAAAGAAAATTATGTTGTTAAAATAGCAAGAAGAAAGAAAAGCAACTTCTTATTCTTATTCTCGATCCAGTTTTCTGAATTTGATTTTATTTTATTTTTTTTTTTCATTCTCTTCTCTCGTTTCATATATATTTTTTTTTTTATATCCTCACCGAGGCGTTTAATCCGATACCGCCCAGGCGTCCATCAAGCTCGGCGCGAGAGTCGAAAAGGTTTTGTCCGCTTTAGCGAAGCGGGAACGAGCGACTATATGGCAAAGCGCGCGCTCTGCGCGTTCTGTATGTGCCGCGATGGTGCGCGCGCGTTACCTTCTGCCGCCAGGATATCTTTCTCTCGCTCCGTCTCACTCACCGTAAATTCACGGCCGTGCGAGCATGTTCTTCGTGTCGCATAAAGCGTAAAACCAACGTGAATTACGGTAGTATCGCGTTACAACGCTCGTGGCTGGCCGGCAGTCGGCGTTCGACAATTCTCGACGTCCTTTGCCCTTTAGGAATGTATGTAATTTTTCGCACTACCACGACGATTTTCCCACGTAACGCCAACGCACGTGCATCGACGACACATGGATATCGAGATACACACTTGTGCATGTTTTTCTGAGAGATATCGATCGGTTTCGATTAGCGAGAGACTTTGTTCTTTTTCGAGTTTACTTTTTTCAACGAAACTATTTTTTTTACGATTGAATTTTATTTATATCATTATTTCATAATATAGTGAAGAATGTATACATTTTTTTATTTCATAGCGAGCACAAAAAAAAGAATAGAAATAAAATATTGAAAAATTGTGTAGTGAATATTGAAATTGAAATGTGGTCGGCAATGCTTTTATTGAATTTTTAATTGAAAACTTAGACAGTTAAAAAATGAGTAACAAATCCATGATTATTTTAATAGAAAGTCATTTTGTTATTAATGGTTTTTATGTTAAGCTACCAGTTAAGTGACAACCTAAGAAATTGCGAATTTGACAAAATTTAAAATTTACACATTTTTTTAGCTTTTTTAACGCAACATTTTGACAGAGAGAAATAGGTATGGTAATATTTTTAATATTGTAACAACATTTTTATTTGTAAAATTGAATTATAAAATGATAATAATAAGATGTTAAGTACTTAGACTAAAATAGAGTATAAATACTAAAGATTATAAATAATGGTAAGATTATTAATAATTATAAATACAATAATAACAATTATTTTTGTTATCAAACTGAAAATAAAAAAATCGTTAAATGTAAAAAAAAATGTTGTCTCCATTTTTACCGTATTTTATTCTGTCCTACCTGCTTGTCCTCATCTAGCACAGAATATCGCAGAAATGTTTCCCACATTCCATTGCCATTTAGAAACTACCGCAATATTATAACCCAACATTACTCTGAATGTCAATGTAACTTACATTTTATGAAATCGAATGATTTCAGAAATATTTTGTCATTCTGTAGAAAGGGTGCATTTTTCATAAAAAAAATTTTTTATTAGGTTTCGTACGAATAATTCTAGTGTAATATTTACAAAGATCTTTTTAAAAAATGATGCGAAATTACATACCAAAAAGATCTTTAAGCATATCGATTTTAAGATACAGAATAAAATCAGCAAAAAGTAAAAAATAATAAAATGTACTTTTTGCTTTATCACAATAATGTCCACTTAATTTATTACTAAATATAACATTATAATTAAAAAATAATTAGTGCTACAAAATACATGTTTTTTAGCAAATAAATAAGCCAATTGCAAAGTGTCCTTTGCCTTCAAACATCAGTGAAGTAACCCAAGAAGACTTTTCTTGCTCTCTCACTTCAGATATCGTATTCCTCGGCGTTTACTTTCCTCGCGGTCTCCGAATAATCTCAGTTGCAGAATCTCATAGCACCGTCAGTGCCATTATACGCGGATTTGCGCTCTTGTGCTCGGTGCACGTTTCTAATTGCCATATAGTGGCGTCGTCGTCTTACCCGTTGTATTGGTGGCTCTCTCGTTGCGATTCAACCAACGACGATCACGACGGGACGACGGGTGGCAATCGTTGCCGCAGCTACTCCGTGAAATGGAGAAGAGATGTAAAAGGACATTGGTAGTTTCAACGTCGCAGCGCGAAGCTGTAGAAACGTCGTTCTCCAACGTGTTGCTTTCCCTAGAGGGAAGAGAAAACGACGACGTGTCGGAGACACTTGAGCCTTGAGGACACAAGAGGCGCGGACGCACCGTGAGTGCGGCTTAAGATCCTCGTTGAGAGAAGCGCATCTTCTCTCCAACGTATCTCGTCGTCGTCCCTTTCGCGTCCTTTTTCACGGTGCGCCAGGATGAGCGAGCTCTGTATGCTGGGTATTGCACAAAAAGAGAGAGAGAGAGAGAGAACGGTTCGTCCATCTTGGCCGATAAATCGCCCAGCACGTTCCGGAATTTAAGTGCGAACAAATTTGTATTCGCGCACGCTTACACGGCCAACGGCTTCCCGTAAATGGCCTTACAACTGGCGGGTTCTCGCTCGTTCGGTTGGGGCGCGCGAGCCAAGAGAGCTGAGGCTCTCTGATAATTAATCGTACGGCCGTTACACGCGAATGAACTTCGCGAGCCGCGTTTCACTCGGACCGAAGCGAGAGAGGATCTACACAAGCCTGAGCAGTTCGCTAGCGCGCCTATACTCTTAGGTTTCGCACCCGCTTACATTGCCGGCTTCGGGGCAACGATGTTACACCAGAGTGCTCGCAAGTGTCGGATCTGTAGTGTAGTTGTAGTATAAGGAAATTGCATGCGGCTTTACTGTAAGAGACTCCTAAGTCTGTTACGTGAGACACGCAAAGAGATACCAACTATAACTTTTTTTTTCTTTCTTTTTCTTTTTTTTCGAGAAAGCTTTGCTGCTTGAATTCCAGATGCGCAGTCAACCGGTGACATGCAGGTAAATTATCACCATAGGGGCGTTTGAATGATTATGGAATCTTGGAATTGTAAGATTATGTTTATTTGGGTAATTCTGCTGGATCTTCTTCTGTACATTTAATCCCGTAAGTGCCTGCCCTGACATATTTGACACGTTCACACTCTTGAAAATGAGTCGCTTATCATAAATAGAGTTGTCAGCTTCATGCAAATTTACTTGCTACAGGAGAAAATCTGAACGGTGCAAATGAACCGGAGTGAGATTTAAGAACTTGCGATCTTTTAGTGGAAAAAAGAACATTTTTGATGAAAGATGCAATTCCACGTGCATGAAATGGACGTCTTGGTAAGGACGATTGTCTTGGTAAACTAAAATGAAAGTTCTGGACTGTCGTATAAGGAAATTGAACGTAGTTTTACTTTAAGAGTCAATTATTCTGTAGGTTCGTGCAAGCCTTTAGTCTCGTTAGTATTTGCCAAGTTCACACTTTTAAACATGAGCCTCTTACCACCAAACAGTGTGTTTCATGAGGAAACCGGAGGACATTTAATTGATGCAAATAAACCAGAGATACATTGAGAAACTTGAAATTTTTGCTTGAAAAAGGATCTTTTTTGGCGTAAGAGAAATACCGGTAATTGTGAAAGGAACTCTGGTTGTCCTAGAGGGAAAGATGCGATCCCACTTGCAGAAAAACAACTTCTCCGTTATCGCACGAAAATAACGCCTTCTCTTGGTAAACTAAGAGGACAGTTTATTTTTATGCCAACGGAATCACCGATATGAACTCGATCTGCTTCATCTTGCATCGAGAGGAATTTCATTTAACGCTACTTTAAGCAGCTTGTCTTTTTAACTAAAGCGAAATCCTCTTGATGAAAAATGAAATAACAAAACGTATCCGCGCCAAATCTATGAACTTTCCTTCCGATCGCAGCGGCAAAATTTTATTTTGAAGATGTTACATCCGAAGACAAAAACAATGGAGAAACTACATCTACTGCTGACGCAGCAGAAATCCACATGGAGTCTTCTGTTTCGTCGAAGGATGTTCTCCAAGGACCGTCTCGATGCGACAAAGCTGGGTTCTGCCACATGACTCGGAGTTCGACCGTAGGCATAGTTCTCATGCGACCAATTCCCCAGAGGGAACTCAGGAACGAAAAAAAACTCTCGTTAACTCGCATCTGTATCAATTTATGCTGCGGACTCCGCTTTCCCACCTCAGGCGTGAAAACGACCTACCTGCCAGAGGGAGCAGCAGACAGTATAAAAAAAGCGAAGAAATTCTCACGGCGGGTGGTCAGAGAAATCTCTGAAGGCGAAAAATGAGTTTTATATTTTCGCAGTTATCATATGTACGTTAATTTACCATATTAATGTTTTAAAAAAAAAATCCGTAAAATATCATAAACTTCAATCCTCTTTTAAAAGATTTTTCAAAAATGCGATAACAACTTAACTGCACTTTTTAGTCGCAAGAAAAGTGTCCTCAAAAAGCATTACGAAACTTATTTGTATTAAACTTTATACTTCATTTCTAATTCATTTTTATCTTACTAGAGATACCCATTAATTGGTAAACTTGTAAAATTTGTCAGTGTGAATCTAAATCGAGATTATAACAACATTTCCGATCGTCTTACTCCAAGAGATATTTTCACATATCATAATGAGTACAAAAAGTACACAAAGTTTGGATATTATTATTATTATTTTTTTTTCAAACTGACAGTCTATTTGTCTATGATATATTGAACAGAGTGGCATTCGTACGAGTTAAATTGCGGATTACAACTCTTCTGGTTCGTTTATTTAGAAAGGATGACACGTATACGGGGTTGAGATTGCTTCAGAGGGTGGTAAGGGGGTTGTTGGTGGTCCACAATCGTCAGGAATGAGTTACGTACATCCCAAAAGCTTTTGGACGCTAAATTCCAGCTGGGAAATCCAAGCGAAGGGTGCAGCTAGTGGAATTGCAAACTGAAAACAGACGGGGGTGGTTTCGGTTTTCGAAGGGAGAGTGGAGGGGGGGCGGGGCGGGGAGGGCTATTTTACAGACAGCAACGCGCAGAGACAGAGTGCAAGGGACTTGGTGGAGTGAGGCTGAATGAGATCGAGAGTAACCACGCGATTGGCGCAGATGGTACGCACCGCACACCCCAACTGAGAGTTCGCTGTTACGCGCGCAAATGTACAGGGAGTATCTATTTGGGTAACAGCAGCATCCACCAGACTCTCTCTTCCTCTCTCTCTCTTTTTGCTCCCTCTCCGCCCCTCAATCGCACACAGAATGTTCGGAAACAATCGCGCGGCTCACCAGGCCCGACCTTCATCAAAATATCTTTCTGTGTTGCGCGCGATGGAGGAATTCACTGTTAAACAGTACGAAGGCAGCAGGTGCCACATTGCCTGGATCTTTCTAAGTTGGGAAGAGTTAAACACTCACGCCCACAAGCCTTTTCCTTTCGACCATTTTCATTCGTAAATTAGCCATGGATCACATGTGTTCCATCTACAATATGTCGATGTATCGTCATCATTATTTTAAACAAGCATTCAGAGTAATAATTTTCAGACAAAAAACGTCTTCCGTCCAGTAATAAATCGTATAACAAATATTGTATTCTTAATTTTCTTCTCTATTCGGATCTGGTGGAAAATACCAAGGATTTTTTAAATTGTATGAAGAGATATATTTATTTATTTATTTATTTATAAAATTCTAAAACACTTACGTAATAGATAGTACAATAAATTTGAAATCACTTTAGATGAGGTATTTTTTTATTATTTATTTTTAAAAATTGAAAATATTTGAAAATTTACATTTTTTTCCAATTTACGATTTTAGTCTCCTCATACAAGAAGCTGTGCAGAAAAAGGAAAATTATGAAATATCAATAAATTTGTATTATTTTAACTGTACCGATTGTGAGTTCCCTCTCCTAGATCACCGATATCTCAGTATAAGGAAGTGTAAAACATACCGAATCCTCCCATTCTACTTCCTCTAAGTGCTCATCATCCTCGTCAGACACGAGTTGCTTGCCCCACAAGACGATTATGTCACTCCGATAACGAGGATGATGCGTTGCCCCTTCTGGGTTCGGAAGCCCGAACGAATAAGTCGTTTGTAACGTGACTCCGCAAAAATCAGGAGGCAAGAGTGACGTACGGTCGAAAGGCGCATCACGGTGAGTGTTATACTATACAACAGTATGTGTACTGCTCTTGTGCTCTACTCTATTGCTGTTTAACTGCTGTTTGCCCCTTTCCCCTAGACACGTACTGGCTAATGGTATTAGTGTCATTGCTAGTTGATTTCCCGTCTGTATGTGCTGTACAAATATGTATTTATTGATTCATCGGGGTTGGCGGAGAGATCGGGGGAATGAGTCGTCACGATTAGTCGTGAAAGGGTTCCGAGGGATCAGCTTTCAATCTGATTCTCTCTCTCGCTCTCTCTCTCTCTCTCTCTCTCTCTCGTTTTCTCTCTTGACGAATTCACTCATCAGTTTCTTCTCCCTCTTTCTCACTCCTTCGAGTTGAGATATTAATGGACACCAAAAGAAGTGTAAATCAAGAGTGGTTCATCCGAAAATGATATTGACATTATACTCTTCAAATATCTCGATCTCTCAAATTAAATTAACTGATAGTTAATTCTTGAAATAGATATGTCAATAGTTAATTAAAAGATATTCTTCTGCATTGGAAATCAATCTGCCAATTAGAAGAATTTTTTTTTTTGTTAGTCTTGCCTATTTTTATTACTAATAACTATTTTACTTTCTCATCGAGGAAGCTTTGTGAGAGTGACATTTTGTTTTTTATCTATTTTTAATACCAATGTAATTTAATTTCTTATTTTTCGAAAAAATAGGTTTGATATCTTGATTTTTATCAATTTCGATTGATGTAACTGAAATTTGCTGCAGAAGTAATGTAGATCAGTAGAGTAATTTTGATTGTATAGAATTTTTAATTTTGAACATTACTGTGCTAAACATTTTTTTGCTGCAAAAAACTTAACAATTGAGCTTAAACTGAGCAGCTACTCAATAAAGTTAAGGGTTTGCTCGATAAAAAATTTGACAAAAAAACGATGGAGACGTTCGAATTTTATAAAATATTATATCTTTTATTCAAGATTTCTGTAGTTTGCGAAATAAAAGTCGTGTAAAATGAGAGTTCTTGGCATAATTATTCTAAAAATAAATTGAAACATGACTTTTTTATATAATGAATTTCGTGATTTTTCAGAATTCTCCGAATCATTTGTTAAAACCATTTTCTTGCAATTATGAAATTTCCATTTTTGGGAATTTATTAATTATTATTACGCCAATTGAATATCATAATTTATCTAAATTATTCGTAATTACTGCAAAAATGTAAAAATACAATTTGTCATATTCTATATATTTTAGACACTTTAAAAGTTTATTAAACGACGTTCCTCTAAATTTAAAATAATTTTGCGAATAGCAAAATATATATTTTTTGTCCACTTTAATAATATTATTATTATAATAAATGTATTATTAATACAATTTTTCATTTATAAAGCGTATATCAATTATATTACAATGTATAAGCCAGGATTGTCAAATAAAATAAATGTTATTATATATAAGATGTACGATCAGAGTAAATTGTTTGTACGTCCGCGATCTACTTAACTATGATTAATGTTGACGGACTTTGCGGAAGAGCCTTTAAGCGTGACACTCTTCATATGCTACGAAGAACAGGAAAACGTGAAAAGGGAGGGAAAAACGGATAAATGAAAGAACTAAAGACAGAAAACGCGCGCGAAGAACGTTGCGTTTGGTGTGTGCTTGGAGTAGCGCGAGGAGGCGGAGGCACTTTGTTATTCCGGCTGCAGCCGAGCAAGGAGTATCAGAATGGTAAGCGACGTGGCACCATTAATCACCTTTATAGCGCGCGAGCGAGCGAGCTCGAGCTCTCTGTGTACCCAGCGTCGCAAGTCACTGGTGAGCACTCCACAGTCGGTATAAAAGGCGGCTCGTGTGTGCTGCTGCTGCTGCTGCTGCTCTCCTCCTGCCGCTGCAAACTATTCGAGAGGAGTGAAGAGCCATGCGAGTTGTGAATACTGCACACTTCGATCTCCATCGCATATATATATATATATACACATATATACAGTTACCAGCGTTAATGGGGTCGCCGTTTTCCGGCGGCATATTCTTCACGCTCAAAGCACTTATCGGGAAAATCCCAAATGGAAAAAGGTCTTCGGTTTTCTTTAAATTGTTATCGCTCCTGTACGCAATTTAAAATATTTAAATTAAATTATAAGTATGAGAACAAAAATAAATGTATGAAAATGTTTTTTTTAATCACGTGGATTTTTTTTTTAAATCATGATTTCAAAGTAAATAAAAGAAAAATAAAGTGTGCTGTTGCAACACAATTTTATTTTCACACATGGATTCCCAAAGGATTTTTTGATTTTACTAGAATTTGGGTACATTGGAACGAGACAAAAACCGGGAATTCTTTAATAACGTTGTTTTTTTCTGATTTCTCCTCTAGTCTCAAAAATGAGTACTCAAATGATAATAAAGTCAAATTTTTGGTTGCGAATGTATATGTGGAAATTAAATTGTGTGTAATTTTTTATTTTTGATGTTAATTTATTTTTCTGTTATCATATATACATATTCTTTTTTAATATTTCTGCAATTATTTTTTGAGCTGCGAGCTCATTCTACCTGCACCTTGTACAGTTACCCACGAGCAGTATGTTGCCTATTGTAAAAATGTACAGGGCCAACGATGGCCTTTTTGTTTTTTTTTTTTTTTTTTTTTTTTTTTATTTGTTCCAACGTATACCCGTTTGGGTTTTTACGTATATTACCCTTCCCACCCTTCCTCCTATCACTCCCTACCCGCACTTCGCTAAGCTAACCTAACTTCCAATGCGTCCGCAGCCGACTTAGCTACACTGTACCGCATTCGCCATGGGCACGGGGAAACTGCGGAAAACCCGTACCGGTACAGACGGCACTATATTTCTCTGATTCTTCGGTGTATACCCGAAAGTAACAATGTTACTTAAGTGTAAACACCAAAGTCTCAGAAAAAATGCCTCCCGCTCACTTATTGATGTGCCAGTCGATGCACGGCTAAGCGGTCACCCATCCAAGTGTTGGCAGCACGAAATGCTGCTTAACTCGTGGGACCGCCGAAGCCGCACACCGACCGCACAACCATCAGTGTCGGTTTTCCTTTTTGTTAAATAAACAATCAATCAATTGAGCACATGAAATCTAAAATCTTAATTTTTTAAAATTCCACAAGAACAAATAAAAATCTAAACTTTTCGAAAGTGAACAATTTCTCGTTGCTCATTTTATCTCTGTAAATCTTTACTTAATTTTCATCTAAACTTCTTTTTTTTAATTTTAAATTTGATGTATCTATTGGAACCACAGGACCCGATTTTTCGATTTTTTTTTTTGCTGGATGGATATGGAATGCCTTATATTTCGATTGGTATAATTAATAAACTCTATGACAAGTAGAAAATGGCAAAAATATCTCCACCAATGAAATAGGTGGTAACTAATAAACTTCATTTAAAAACCATTAATATGTTTTACGTTTATCAAGCGGTATTAAAAAAAAATAAAAGCTGCAGAATGTGATATAACCAAAACAATTTTACTTCCACGATTTTCATTTGACTGACAAATTCGGAAATTTACAAATTTTCACGAATATAGGAAGCACTAATTATCTCGATATTGGACGTCAAAGAAATAAATTTTAAAATCCAATAAAAATCATTCCCTCTTTCTGAAAGCTATTGCTGTCTGGAGTAGATATATCGCCTCGTAGATTTTGACAGCCACCCCTGCCGTCTGCCTCAAGAGTTCTTGAACCTTCTCTGGGTGTCGTGGAAGTCGCGTTGAAGGACATGTTGGCGTGGCGCGATTTGCGGGAAGGACGAGAAAGAGGAGGACTCGACGACAATGGGGACGCGTCCAGCAGAAGAGAGGATATACGTAGCCTCTCCGACATCCTCAGCCTTTTGTCGTTGAACCTCTCTCGGTCTCCGCGGTTTGCGAGAGTGAAACGAGAAGTATGTGCGAGGCGCACAAATTTTCCAACACTCGTTTCCGCAGAGCCGTCGCTCGGGTCGACGTCGTTCTTGCATTGGCGATGTGTGGACGTAGCAGCAACACCAGCAGCAGAAGCAGAAGCAGAAGCAGAAGCAGAAGCAGCAGCAGCAGTAGCAGCAGCAGCAACAGCAGCCCGCGCAATGTCGTTGATATTAGTGGGCTGTCAGTTAGGGCTTTGTCAAGGGTGTTAGGGAGGCTATATATGTATATATACATATAGTTTTCTTTCACTCAGTCGCGTTGAGTCTCTCTTGTGTTTTATTAATCAAAATTCATAGAGAACTCGGCGTGAACTGCGGCTGGTATCTCATCCCCCTTCATATATATATATATATATATATATATACTATATATATGCTTCGTGTTTCTGGGATGCGCGGGGCGCTCTTCTCTCCTGACGTTCTCCACGTCGTCGACGACCGTGAAACGTCGAGGAAGATGAGAGACACGAGTCTGAGAGGGTGAGCGAGATATACAAGTCAGGGTTATGATTCGCTTTTGAGGGAGCTAGAGTGAGAGAGCGCCAAGCCAACAATAACAGTGACAACCGAGCGATTCAATAAAGCATAATATCTGTGGACTAGGAGAAGGGACCTTTTTGCCTTGTCCTTCTCGTTCGTGTTATACGGCGGAAAGCCCGAGAGTGCCGCTGTTGCTGCTCTCTTCGCCAACAAACCGGGGTATGAATCTCGAGGCGACGAGAGAGAATCCAGCAGCTATGTTGCGAGGGGTCTGGCCATTGATACCAACATAAATCACAATAGGAATTTGTATTACAGTTACAGAGGCGACTGGTGGATAGGAAATAAGGAATGTAATAAAGAAAATGGGCAACTGAGACGAGAGAAGCAAAGCGAAATAGAGTGAGAGAGAGAGAAAGGGAGAGAGGGAGAAGGATAAGGAAAAAAACGGAGATATCTATTCGCTGGCTGTGAGACAAGTGCGGACAAGGGATGGAATGGAAAAATCACGATTGTGAGAGAAAGAGAGAGAGTGAGGATGCATTGATTATAAAAAAGGATTACAGATGTGAAATTATAAAGATTGGTTATGAGAAATGCATTTGTTAATAAAGATGCTGTTACCTAAAAAATGTAGACAGAAATAAATAATTTTTTTTCATTAAGTAAGAATATTGATTGTAGCTCTTTTGTCGTAAACGATTTTTGGTTGTTAAACTATGTAAGCGAATAAAAAAATGTCAAATCGTGTTCCGTTTTTTTTTCTTATTATTATCTCCGAAATAAAAAGTAATTTTGTTATGTATAACAAAATTACTTTTTAATAAAATTTATTTTTTTAATCAATTTTTATAAAATTTTTATTATATTTTTGTTTAATAAATTTTAATAAATTTTTTAATTTTTCTTTAATAAATAACAAAATTCTTTTGCTATTTACGATTTTTTAAATTGTTAAACTAGTTAAGTGATAATGAATATTGTAAATTTGTAAAATTTACAAATGTACATACTTTTATGATATATTTGTTATTTTGGGAAATTAAAATTGTTATGCCAACAAGTAAGATATTTTAATATCGACGAAGAATAAGAATTTATAATTTATTTGCCCTTTTTGGAAATATAATAATAAATACATTGCAGGCTATAATAACGATACAGTAAGCTGTAAAATCTATTTTCGTCTTCCTCGAGACGAATATATGATACATATTTTATAGAACGTTTATAGTAGTAGTAAATGAACATTTATTGACAATATATAATAGATCAGGGTTGTATACATCACATGAATTATGCATATGTTCTTATATAGTGTCAGTGGGCCATCGACCGAAATTCCTCAACCCGAACCTGTACATAATGTTATTATATCATCTTATTTTTACCTGACCTTATTATGCACTCATTATTATTATTGTCACCCTTACTTTGTTAGGGCCTATTGTAAAGACATACGTTGGCTTAAATAATTAATATCAATATTATTTTTATTAATATTTACAAATGTATTGGAAAACGTAACGAACATTTTTTTTTTTAACAAATGTTTATTTTATACTTTGGTTTGTAAAACAGAAGCATGCAAACTTCTTAAATAAAATAAAAATAATATTGTGCACGTTTGCGTTAAAAGAGTTCCTGTTAAATCTCCAAAAACCTGACTTTTAATTTTAATCCTGTATAACAATTATAAATGCTTTTCGGCAATCATTTTGACGAATATCAAAACTAAAACAAAACAAAAACATTTGCTATTAAATAGATTAATATTCCGTTCGTTTTTTTGTTAACTCATTTTTCAAATAGTGACGAGAATTTTTATTGCGAAAGAGACCGAAACTCTAAATGTAAAAAATGTTTTTTTCTTTTTTATTACTCAAACATCTTTTGAATTTCATTCGACTGTGAACAATGTCTGTGTATATATATACTATATATATATATATAAATATACACTGGCTGTCTGTCGGAATGGGGTGAACAGTGGAAGAAGGCGCGCGTGCGTGAGTGAGCGCAAACGCGAACGCGCGCAACAAACCCTTCGCTGTATTAGAATAGTGTGCTGGTGAGTCAAACCAGAAAGAGAGAGAGAGCGAAAGATAGAGAGAGAGCGAGAGAGATGGAAGTATACGAGGGACAAGGGAGAATGGTTCTCGAGAGGCAAGGAATGGGGAATTGTAATGAGCAGCCCGACAGTTACAAATGACAGGACGGAATTCGCGAACTGTGCGATAGAAGCCCTCGCTTCTCTGTTTCTCTCTCGCTCTCTTTCTTTCTCTCTCGTATTCGCTACTTCTGGCTTCACTTTCGCGTTTTCTATCTCTCGGTCTCACCGTTCTTCAGTCGCTGCTGCTGCTGCTGCTGCTGCTGCTTCTGCTTCTGCCTAAAGGGCGCTTTACATCGCTCGGGAAATATTTCTCACGAACGCACGCTCGCTGATGTATACACAGTTTACTGTGCGAAAGCTCTTTCACCCTATCGCGAATATCCCGGTTTACATAGAACCCTCAAATCCACAAAAGTTTTCCTCCAATCCTCAATTTTAAACGTTGCTGAACTCATCAAACTACGAATTCTATTAATTAAAACCTCAACTGCATGTATTAACTATAACTAGTCTGTAAAATAAATCACACATTCTATGTATTATATTTGTTCGTTATTTCTGACTACATTATTAATGGAAAGCCTTTCACGGATCTCAAAAAAATTAATATCATATTTTTATGCCTGTCTCGAGAAGCAACGCTGATAATGAGAGAATTTTATTACAATTGTCGAAAGAAAATAGGAAAATGTTATTCCAGTAAGAAAATCTTATATTTATGGAGGTAATTCATGTAAATTCTCAGAATTATCTTTGGATGGGTTACATTTACGTTAAGATATGGTCATTTTTTCGATCCTTATCTCTGGGTCATTAGTATCGGTTATGATAAAAATATTACAAGGCGCAGGATGAACAATTCCAAATAAACTGACAGGCTGCAAAGAATAATACTAAATACTAACATCAAATAGAAAATACTAATTACTAGTTACAAAAGTAATGTCAATACAACATTAAGGATACACTAAACATAAATCCCGAACTAAAAGTTCAATGTCATCGGAATCGAAAAACATTGAGACTAAGAATATTGATTAATAATGATAATAATAATGCAAAAAGTTAATAAATTGGTTTTAAAAAACATGTTTAATGAATTCGATAGAAAACATCATTTTTTTATGAGAAATTATTTTTGTAATTTTTTTCGATTACGTATATAATTTTTATTAAAGCTTTCCTGCAATTGTGAAATTTCCGTGTTCAAGAATTTTTTAAGATTGTTTTGCAAAACTCATGGAATTAAAAAAAAAATTCTTTCAAAAATCATGTGTATTCTGGAAAATCAGAGGATTCATTTCGTATATTAAAAAGAAGAGTTTTCTATTGATTTGTAAATATAAAATTTGTATAAAAAATTAATATTCTTGGTATCCTTAATTATGTTGATTTTTGTATTTTTTTCTCGTCACGAAATGTTCAAATTCGAAATCAAATTCCATCATTTTGGAATTGAATCCGCATATTTATTTATTTAATAAATAATTAGATATAAATTATGTCCGTAAAAAAATGTGCATATTTTCTTTTTTAGGCAGAACCTACACAAACTAAGCGGGGGAGGGTTTAAAACGTTTCTAGCCCAAAGATATCAAGTGATTTACAGATTCAGGAAATAATGTTGGTGTTTACAGGCATGGACCTCTTTAATGTTTTGACTTTTTTAAATATTTGCTCCGCTTAGCTGATGTAGAATGTTGTGGCAGTCAAAATGAGACTCCATAGTCTTGAATCCTATGAGTGCTTATTTCCGGATCACACACGTAGAGTTGATAAGCTCCAAAACTGATTGACAGTAGTCTCAGTCAACAAAACTAATTCTACAATACTGACAGAAAAACGGTTTATTCTAATCCTGAAATAATATATTTATTTCAAAATTAATGAATGACTAAAATAAAGAATATACATCTCTGAAAATCTTTTATTTTTTTTTTTACTGTCTCAGCCCCCCCCCCCCCTTTAACTAAATATTTCATTAGCTCTTCGGTAAAAAATGATTTCATATATTGGCAGTCAAGGCAAATGCAATTTTCTCAAAATCTGTGGAATAAGATCTGCGAGCGTCCTGGGGTAGTTAAATTACTCGAGGGAGAAGCCGCGAGTCGTATGTTTACACATTCCAAATGTTCGCCGTGCATGAAACGATAAGGTATGCCGCTAACGATGCTACGCCCCGGGAGTTAATGTGTATGCGCGTTTTGCCTCGATGTTGGAGAGGGACAGATAGCTAGTGGGACTTTGCGCAGCACAGACACACATACACACATACACACACACACACACACACACACACACACACACGAGATTCTCTTCTGCTAGACACCCCCGGCACCTCAGTGCAGGTGGTCTCGTACCGCCGCACCTACGAGGAATTTGCGATTTCTCACACCTACGTGCTTCTGACGCTTCGCTATAGGACGAGATACCTGATGGTGGTGGTGGTGTTGCTGCTGCTGCTACTACTACTTCTGGCTTCTCGTCGAGAAATTCCTTCAGCTCTTCGGTACTGCGGTTGGAAAATCGTTGCGAATTTGCGTTGAACGACGAGACAAAACGAGAACCAATGTGTAACGCTCGGCATTAAATGATGATGTAAATTAAAATTCCACAAATACGGGATGTTTAAAATTAATCTTCTCGATCGAGAAGTCAGAGAGGAAGACGAGACGAACAGTAGAAAAGGTACTCGAGTAGTCAGACACATAAACACTAACACATTCGAACGGGGAATCGATGTAAATGTAGTTGCTATCATTTTTAAAAAAATGTTATTTACATGTAATCGAGAATGTAAATTTTGTGAATAATTAAATAACATTTAAGCTGGTTAATAATATAGATGATTCTTGAATTATCTTGATATACAAAATTTCAATATGCAATTTTTATATTTTATATTTCTTTTACAAATGAAATAATATTAAGTCGAAAAAAGAGTCAACATACCTTTTTTTTTTTTTTTTGCTATTTTATATACCATTGGACACCCACCAAGTTAGAAAGTTACTTACCGCTTTATCTCTCATTTTCAACATGCTTTTGCTAACGAGACTCGAGCTATAAATTGTTCCTCAAAAGCAGAAAGAGCAAGAATAACCGAGAATAATCGTTCGAGTCACACCTCGAATCGCGATAACGCGATCATCGTTATCGCAACATACACTCAGCTACCCTTTTTCCTCCTAGACAGCATTGGAAAGGAGCTCTTCAGCAACGTACACTGCGATCTCGCGATGCGTGACGAGAAGTCCTGGTGTAGTGTGAAGTAAGGTCAGAGAGGTTTCCCTATCCCCGATCGTTTCTCTTCTTGGACACTGCTAATGGCCACACGCTCTGACTCTACGAACTCGTTTCTCGTCGTTTGTTTCGCGCACACACATACTTACCAACCAAGAGTACTTCTCGTTCGTATAATTGGATGCAAGTAGTAAATAGTTGAAGACGTTCATCGAGATATCGCCTATGCGACTATCTTGTACTTCTAATGGTACACTTCTTACAATCCATATAAGGTTAAATTACCAACTTCACACTATTACGTTAAAACTGTGAAGCAAGTACATATAGCTATAAACGATTATTTAAACAAATAATTTTCTTAAATTAATAAAAATACTATCAATTTTTACAGTAATTCTTTTTTTTTAAACTACGCTCACGCCATAAGGTTTCATTTTAAGCTTAACCGAAAATTATTTGGGAATATTTGGCCTACTGGTTCTCAAACGTGTAGAGTGTGTAAAAACGAAAAAAAAATCTTGTGGGTGACTCACATGACCCGCAAGCTTTTGTCAAAAAATTCTTGCAAAAAATTCTTTGCTCAAATGTCGACAGTAAACAGATTTTTCAAAAAAATGCTATATGCCACGTAAATGAGATTTCAGTGTTTGAGTATCCGTAAATTTGACCGCATTAAACAATTTACATTAATTCATAAACTTGTCACAAACATTCAAAAGGCAATTTTTAAAAACGCTAACTTCTCTAGTCGCCTCAAGTGTTATCAGGTCTCCGACAACTTAATACAGTAATATAGAATATGATATACGTAATATATGACGCACGTACGTGTAACGGCTGCTGATACTCGTGCACGATCCGTTAAAATGAAAACGGTCGTGTGATCGCAAGCCAGAGAGTGATCGAGACTCCTAGATATAGTCCTGGTGCAGGAAAACGACACGGCAGAGACGTGGGGAAAACTGAAAGAAGAAGAGATCGAAGTGTGTGTGTATATATATACATATACACATAGTGCCATATATATATATATATGAAGGAAAAGAGCACGGAAAAACGTAGAGGATAGATAGGATAGAGAGCTGCAGGAGAGATCGGTACGATGCTGGCAATATACGGGAGACTTAGCCGTGATAAATCCTTATATATGAGGCCGCGCGTTGTACGTCGGCCCTCTCTCTATATGAAACTCCCTCTGGCGCACCCCACGGGATTACCCGCTATACACCAGACGAAGCCAGGGCGAACCGGGAGCACGAAGCGAAGAGAGTGTATAGTTTAGCTATATCGCTATACAGTCACTAGGTGTGTTTATATATATTGTAGAAGAGACGTGTAGAAGCAACGAAAAAACATTGAAGCTAGCGCTGTCGAAGAAAATTCGACGGTGAAATCATAGGGGAAAAAAGCGAAAGTAGGCGAGGATGGAAAAAAAAAAAAACAACAGCAGCCTCCAACGTCAAGCTCAGTGAGGAATAGAAAACAAATGAGAGGGTGACAATGAAAGGAGAGAAAGGTAACAGCGAAAGCTCACTAGTGAGACACACCGAAGGGATCGAATTTCAATCCCTATGAAATGTCCTGGGACCGATCGGAGGATTCCTTGGCATTCTTCTCTAGGTCCTCAATGTTTCGCTAACCAACGGTGTGGTGGATAGCTGTTTTGCTGTATTATTAGGAGGTTGTATCGTCATCTCGCGATTTTATGTGTAGTAACATGAGGTTATTATCGGCGATAACAGCGTAATCTTCGGGAAAAGAGATATCGTAGAATAGAGGTTTTTATATATGGTTTTTTATGAGGATTATGATGATGATGATGATGATAGAAATAAGAACATTTTTAAGGCTTACACTTTAATGAATTAATTATCGAATTATTAAATTTGAAAAATCAATCATCTTATTTATAGAGTATATTGATTAGCAAAACAATATTATGGAATCAGCTGAAAAATAAGTAATAATAAAAAATAATTATTTGTTTCAAAACATATTATACGTCTTTTTTCCATTCGAACGATGACCATTTTTGGTATCAACAGTTAAATGCGATCTGTACGATCTACAAACACATTTTTTATTTCAATAAATATTGTTAAACTCGATATTCAAAAGCCCTGTAGTCATTATTACCATCAAATTATAATTATTTCCTACTTTTCGCGTCAACGAGCAAACGGGCTTGTCCAAAACGGTCTTTCAATTTGCGAAACGTCGAAATACTGTTGGTACACGAACATGATGGGGAGGGGGGGGGGGGGGATGGCTGACAATGTTACTCGGGCCATATAGGCATAGGGGAAAGCGAAATTTCCGATGGCCCATAGTACTCGACGTTTTCCGGTGCGTTTGACGTTATAAAGATCGGTATCGTCAGCGGTAGCGATTATCCATTACGGCGGCATAATCGTTGGCTCGTTAAACGTTAACGACTCTCGGTGTGCTGGCGTTGCCAGTGGTTGTGCGGAGCTCGTGCCTACCTCCATGCAACACAAGGCTATACCAAGTCAGCTTCAATACACCTATAACCCAACGAGAGACGGTGATCGAGATCACGTTGTGTGCGTCGAACACGACTCTGCGCTTGTCGCGAGCTCGCGATGGTCACATTTATTTTACCTTACTATATAACCCCAACATGTACAACGTCGTCGCGAATATTCGTAAAGCTTTTGCAACTTTCTTTTCTTTTATAACAATCAATATGAGCGTTTGAAAACATTTGCCAAGACACATTTTGAAATCTCGTTTCACTGATTTCCCATCTAAATGGAATCTAAGAAGATTTTTTATTCAGAAACTATTTTCATTGAATTCATTAAAATATTTTTAGGTATTGTGCGCGTTTGAAAAAAAAACTGGCCTAGTGTTGGGGCAGAAAAAAAAACAAACTACGGGATGAACCAAACTTTGGTTATTTGTGTGCATTTAAGCGCGTAAATTTAGAAAATGAGATCATATAGAGAAGGCCGATTTTAAAGACGAAATTATATTTATGAATGACATTATAAAAAAATAAATATTAATTACAAATTAATTATTTAATGAGTAAATAAAATTAAAGGTTTTATTATTATGTACCCAGTTCAAAAAAGGTACGTAAGACGAATAAATTAATTATTAATATTTTTTTGAGGTTTTAATTGCTTGCATGAAATTCGTAACATCGACAATATCTTTAGTGAAAATCTTTAGTTAAAAAATGTACAATATTCTGGAATTACAATCCTATCGGAGACGATACGCGGTCCACGGGCATATCGTTTATTTAAAGAATGACCCATCTAGATTACACAATATTAAATTTTGCAACTTGATTAAAAAAATACGACTTAACATGCACAAAAAATGTCATAAGTGAAACTTTGGTACGAGTATATAGGACATTTATTTCCAGGTTCTCACTTTATTAGCAAAATTTTTCTTTACAAACTAACTTCAAATAATAAATCCTTATACATTGATTTCTCACTAAAATAAACTCTACTAATATTTTTATTCAAAATTTAATTTCATTGAATCCGATACGCGAAATATTCTCAGGTATTGTTCGTTCGAATTTGTTCGCAGGAACGAAAAAATGAAAATTCAAAAGGCTATAATTACGATAAAAATGGGATATCTCGAGGGCTTCACGTTGTAACGTTGAGATAGAGAGAGCGAATCCGTAGAGCAAAAGCGTTCGCACAGTACAACCGGATGCCATTTTCAGTTGCGAGTCTCGCGCTCATACAGAGATAGAGAGAATATCCGGCGGCTTCGTTTCGATGAATTCGGACTCGTTTCGTTCGCCTCGCGCCATTGTGTTCGTTATAATTAAAAACGCAATTCCCAATTGCAAATTGGAAAATGGGTGAGCGGGTGTGCACGAGGTGGAAAAGCGCCGGACTGGCCAATGGCTAGAGAGAGGGGTTTTTTCGCGCCGCGAGCTCGCGTTGTTTATGGGCCGTTCATTGATTTTTATGCGCGGAAATTAACGACCGGCCGCGATTTCGGCGTCGCCACGTTCAACACCGTCATAACAGCAAACAGCAACGAATTCCATATACGAGAGCGAGAGAGATAGGGGGAGAAAGTGAATGCGATGCGCAGCTCGGTGATATCGACGCGCAGTCGTGCAGTTTATAATCCATCTTTTGCAACAGTTCGTTTTTCGTATCTATGACGTATTTCATGCCAAATTGTCAGCTCTCGAACCTGAAAGTGTGATCCACATTTTTTTGTTCCATATTCATTTGAGTGAAAGTATTCTCAATTTTTTTCAATTTACTACGTCATTTTTTCATGAACTACAGATTTTTTTAAAATGGATCTCGATGCATACTTCTAGATGAACATTTTTTGAAAATTGTTTTTGTGTTTTATAAAGCTTTTGGTGTAAAAGTGAAAGATCGTGATTTCTGGAAGCGACTGTTTTTTTTTTTAATCTGGAAAATACAACTAAAGGATTATGCTGGTTTTTAATTTTTCTCATTTGTGAATTAATATTTCAAATCCCAAATTTTTTTACTCCAATTTACGCCAACTCTGATACTCTTCGATGTGTTTCCTTAATTTTGTTTCACTTTTTTTTTATTTTCGGGCCAAACTATTTTATATGCTTATATTTTCAAGGATATAAAGTTTATCGTAAAAATTGCTACATGAAAGTTCTTGGACTTAAAGTGTACTTTTACACTTGAGCATTTTTTTAATTTTTAATTTTACGCCTTCTAAAGAGCTGGATTTTAGTTTAAAAGTATAAAAATTGACTTTTCTGAAAGCAAGAATTTTTTATTTTTACGAGAATTTAAGGTTTTAAAATTATTCTTTTTTACAGATTTGCTTGTAAAATATTCTTGCAAATCTCGAGCGATTCATTTTGTATTTAAAAAGCATGCACCGAGATTGTATACAGTTTTTATTTTCTATTTGGATAATTTTATGATTTTAAAATCATATTATTTGTATCTCTAAATCATAATACAATATTATTAGTATCATTTTTTTCAGATGTTCACCTAAGTAAATATTGTGTGTTCAATTTTCTTCACATTTTTTGGATATATTACTAATTAAAAATTCTGGACATTAATTTCAAAAATTTCTAAGCCACCAAAAAAAAAAAAAATCGTCACAAATCTTGACGAATCTGAACGATCTCTGTTCACTAAATTGAATGACAAAAATAAATAAATCACATCGTTAGAGATTCACAGTTGTTGAATTGGCGTGGAATACCTTCTATATACGACTTTGTCTCTTCCCGCTCGTGATGTCCGTCGTTATTGAGCTCTGCCTAAAATTAAAACAGTTATTGGACCAGCCGTGTGCTGTTATTACAACGCGAAACACGACGAGTGTAAAATATATATACATATATATGCACAGCCAATCACTGAATCATTGGGCTCAATATTACAGTATCGTTTTCAACGTTTCGCACCCAGCGAGACAGATATTTATATTATATATATTTTCGCGTTTGTTCCGTCGAGTCGGAAACACACGAGAGAGTAGCGCAGATAAATTCGCGAGTTTAATAAATCACAGCGATGTTTTGGATGCACCATTGATAAAATGGTAACATAATTAGCGTTATATGGGTTTTGGCTCGAGATATATTTACGGATATACGTGAGCCTCCCCTCGAGGGTTGAGCGTTATCGGAAAATTGAGAAAATAGTCCGAGAGGGAAGGTGGAGGTGAAGGAAAAGCCACGAATCGCCAACAGCAAGAGGAAGAACGGGACCATTAGCCAGGAACAGCACGAAAGAAGAGAGACAAAAAGAGAGAGAAAGAGATAGCTCTCGCTCTCCGGTAATGCGATCGGAGCTAATGGCTCGCCCGGTTGTGATAGCCCACTAAATATAACTCGCAAACTGCACACGTACGTTGAATCCGGCGAACTCTACGCTCTTGGATTTATCAATTCCATGCACTTGCTCTCCGCACTTTCCGCTCAACTCTCTGCAAGAACCTATCTTCCGACTATCCGTCGATACGTATACAGAGATTCGTGTGTTATTCCCGAAGCATACTGCACGCTGCACCTAATATCTTTGCCAAGATTTTGGAACTTATCGGGGATGCACAATAGGATACCTGTTTGTCTGGCTAAATATTGAGTATAAAGATATTGGAGAGATTTTTGTCTTGAAAAAGAAAAAAGTTGAAATTTGCATATATCTTTCATTGTTTTTCATCTTTTAGAAAGCAACTTTTATGAGGAATTACGAGAAGATTGTGATCATCAATTTTGGCTTCTTCAGTGAAAAGAGAGTAAAGTAACAAAAAAGAGGATACTGGTAGTATTGTACTTTTTATGAAAAGTTTTTGTCGACAAACGTTCGCAAACTTAATTTGCATTTTTTATTTATGATACGTTGCTTGAGAATTATTTTTTTTAATTGTTGTTTTTACATGAACAAAAAAAATTGGAAATTTGTCAAACGTACTTTTTCGTACAGCACTTAAAAATATGCTGAGATTAAAATCTATGAAAAAAATAGAATAGTTTCTATATATAAATTAGTCGTTGACAAGATTGCATTCTATATTCTATTTGTTTAACCTATTTCATAAATAATTTCAAGTCATTTATGTTTACAGAATAAACAACAACATTGATAAAACAATAAACAAGCGTTTTATTAGAAACAAAAAAAAAATTTCATCAAAATTTCATCAAAATATCCCAAAAATCGAGCTACATTACCTATAATAGGTAATGGAAAAAATTATTTTTCCATTACCTATTATTTACATTTTCGTGGCGTTTTTTTTATCTATACGAAAAAATATTGAATATTATTTTGAATAATCTTTACACCTTATTTTACCAATATTACGTTCTAAACAAAATATTAGCATTAAATTATTTATGGAACTATTTACGGAATTCATGGAGTTAATAAATAAACAGACTAAGCTCGAAAGTAAAGGGGCGAGTTACAATCTTGCTAGAAATTGAGAGAAGAACGAGAAGCTTACGAATAATTTACAATGTTTAATCCCTAAAAATCATTTTATGCAGTGAATCCGTCAAATATCAAAAAATTAATATTTGTAATGGAAGTTGGCTGGCATTAAAGTCCCAATGATATTTCACGTGAGACTGCTGGAGTGATATTATGTATTATATGGTATACATATACCATGGAATAAGATGACCATATAACCGAAAGTCTGAGTACACGAGCCAGCAGTAGTGATTCCTTAAGTAAGTATAAATCCGGATGATGCGCTCGTAAAAGACGTATGGGACGAGCGAGAGACCGACCGAAAGCGCCGGACCTGTGGCACTCTTATACTACTGTATGACCCTGCGGCAGCTCTGCACTACGTATTCTAAGCTACGTCTGTTGCTGAGTTACTACTACTACTTCGAAGAAAAAAAAATGAGCTCAGCACGTCCCCTGGACTCTTCCGAAGGATCGACGAAGAACTGCTCGTCGTTTTCTCCTTCTCGTCAAGAGTCTTTCGCACATGCAACACCACGTATACTTCTTTTTTATGCTGGTGTTGTACTTATATATATATATATATACTACTATCGGCTTCTCAGATGTTTCGAGGGTGCGTGTAGGTCGCGTTACGTATCGTGTACTTACGTCTTATACGGATGGTCGAGCTTTACGAGGACCTCTTCGTCGGTAAGATCGTCATACTATAGCGACGATGATGCCCCATCGCTGCGGTGAGTGTATGATGTGTTTCAAATGGCCGGACGATGGCATCTTCGCTCTATCTCGTTTTATTGTGTCGTAAGGAGAGATGAACGACCTACGAAATTCAGATTGATCGGCTTACCACGTGGGACCAATTTTCTTAACACTGGAAAGGTCTCTAAGAGCCATAAAATATGTTAGGATCATCTGCTTGATAGGTCTGTAAAATCTAATTGCAGCAATTGTTTCTAAAAACAAAGTTGCAACGTAAAACCTTGTATACCGCATTTTATTTTTTATTTTTTTACAAAGCCATCTCTATAAAGGTGTTTAACAATTCTGTCTTAAAATATATTTTTTATCATTTAAACAGAAGAAAAATTCTTCTTTTTGTCGCTTCCAATCTTGCACTTTTTTTCTTATTGTCCTTGTGAGCTTCCTTATAGAGGAACATGTAAAAAAAAAAATTATGAGGAAGCAATGTGCAAATTTCTACTTTGTATCCTCGAAAATTCAAAATCCTATAAAATCCGAACCTTTTAAAAAATTCTGCCCAACTGTAATGTCAAATATTCTCAAACTAAACTTTTTCATAATTATAAATCGGACGGCATTTTAATTTTGGGTATCTTGTCATTCGAATCTAAAAAACGAATTCTACAAAACAAAAAGCTGTCTGCGGTGATGAGGAAGCGAAATAAAAATTGTAAGTTTCGTACATCCAAAAATAAAAAAGAAGAAACATAGTGGATATCGGCGAGCTGAATTCTGAATATGGATAAATTTACTAAAGATATATTTAAAACAAAAAGGTATATTAAAAATCTGCATTAAAAATTAATAATAATGCAGTGAAATATGAAAGTGCTGCTGGAACAAAGAATAATTTTCTCATATAGGTGTCTCGATTTATTATTTCGACGTTTATGTCCACACAAGCCGCGATGTAAAAAGAAGTAGAAAAGGTGGAAAGGGTATATGTCCTGTTCGCTGGAGCATTTCTAGCTTTTAATGCAAATAGAGGAAAAAGGTGCATACGATCAGAGGCACGGTATATAGTGCCGGAAGTGTCGGTGCTCGGTGGTGCCGAACCCGAAGAAGCAGCGGTATTCGAGAGCACGAGGCAAATGTTCCGTGACGGCAAACGGTCTACGTCGGCATATACGTAGTAGAAAGGTGTCCACCCCTAAACAAATTTACGTCCAAACGCACAGCACATACGTGCCGAATATATATACTTCTTCTCCGCCATAGCTCGCAATCCCAGGAGTAGGAATTCAGTTCCAGAAAGCGACTCGTCTGTTCGGTTCGAAAGAAAAAACAAACGTAATAAAAAGAAAATCAAACTCCCAGCAGCAGACTTTCCAAAAAACGACGATCAAACCTTTCTCATCCACTTCTCGTTAAATCTAGACAGAAGTCCAATGAACGTATAACATAGTAAATAGCCAATTCCTTTTATCTTTCTCTCCCTCTAAAGTCTCGTTCCTTTTTTTTTTTTTACACTGTTTGTTTTATTTATCCGGCTCGTCGTGCCGAAAGCCGCAAAGAATCGCCGAGGATGGACGTGATAATTATCCAGTTGAATCAAAGAACGATCGAGAAAGAGTTCCATCGAGGACAACGAGTGGAGGACATTCCAATGCCTGAAAATACGTCGACGAGTCTTTTGATGTTTGGGTTGTATTTGCGGATAAAGGGATTTCCGTGCGACGAGCAGAGACAGCGCGAGGGCTATTTTATATGTTATCGGGTTCTGGACAAGTCATTCGCGGAGAGTATAAATTCATTTATTCGGAGGGCTTGACCACGTCTGCTTTCTCTGTATACTAATTGCATCTTTGTCAGTAAAAAAAAAAAAGAAAAAACGCAAAGCGTCATGTCGACACGATTCTGTTTTTTTTTTCTTCTCATTCCGTTATAGTCGATTATTCAATGTTCGTTTATGTCCTACGTTTTCCTTTTTTTGTGGCCTTTTACAGTGACACGCTATTCTGACTTTGCAATTGAAATAAAGAAACAATATTGCGATGGGCAGACGAGGGAATGGCGACTAGAGGTAAAAGCTGATGGTATCTCTCCGTACATATGTTCTCTCGCTTGACAATCGTCACGATTATATAGTCTGGAAGTCTGCGACTGGAACGATGACGTCGGGATCGCCGTAATACCAAGCTCATACTTCATTCGTGCCTCGTGCGACACTTTTTCTCATCGAATCGATTAGGAGCAACGAGACTATTTATAGTAATTTGGCTCGTAGCCGGCTTGTTACGTGGAATTATCGCCACAACCGTTTCAAAAGCTGATCTGTATGAGAAAAGTAGATAAGGAATCCGGCCTTGCAACACGACACGCAATGAGCGTAAAAGAGACTCGTGCGAATTCGAATGCACATGCATTGAGTACTTTACGTGTACGTAGCATCTCTCTCACTCTCTCTCTCTCCCTCTCTCGTTTTGTATAGCAAGCAACAGTGGAATTGGTTTTAATGTATAGATCGGTGTATATTGCGATGAGAGCGGATTGAGAATTCGCATCATGCGGCTACCGGGAAGACGAGGCGCGTCTCGCATCCCGATTATATGCGAGTGCCTTCGTACTTTCATATACTTTAACCAGCGTAACGTCAATCATCCGGGTGGTTTCATGTGGAGACACCGATTGCTTGTGTGTGCTGTCATCCCGCGAGTTGCATATTATAAGATGGAATAACTTGGAGTATTTTTCAACGTAACACTGCGTTGTGTGTGTGTGCGTGTACTGCTAGATCCCGTAGACCACGTCGCAGTCATAATACAGTCTGACGGGGAGGAAAAAAGAACGTGGGTGAAAATACGATGTAGAAATAGATGGAGAAAAAGACTACAGAGTTGATACGAAATATGTATGGGATTTTAATGTATCTTGGTGAATTAAATGAATACGAGTAGAAGTATTATTTAATTTTCTACAGACGCAGTATAGAGCAACTTTAAGTCCAAGCAATTATTTTCATTAGTAAGTTTATAGTACGATTTTATAGTTATGGCAACCATTTTTTTAGTTCACATTTTAGTTTAGAGAGTACAAAAAAAAAGAAATATCTTTTTTTGTGGCGCTTCGTTTGCATTCGAGCCGAACAAGACTAGTTTACTCCTTGCAGATTACGATTTTGTTTAGATAGTTTTTTTTCTTTGATTCAATCTCTGAATATTGCATATTCTGTTGTAAAATTGCTCGCCAGTAGAAGAAATATTCCATTAATTGCAAGACCATTGTCTGAAACATTTTTATCTTCTGAAAAAAAAAATCATTCCACTTTTTTATGTTTGTCTAAATCTTTTATATTTTAAAGAAATATTTTTTTTCATTTAAAAAAAAAAAAAGACCAATTTGACGAATCGTTTTTTTTCACTTCTAATTAAACATCAACAAAAAGGTGTAAATTCGAAGAATTAACAAACTACTTTACTAATTTGCCAAACAAAAAACATCATAAAAACCAACAGAAAAATGATAAAAATAACAAATGCGTATTTACTTCTGAAAATTAACATTCTAATGTTACAAAATAATGTTCAACTATATGTAACAGCCATTTTCTTGGCTTAGTATTGTCTTCTTTCACCTCACTTCTCCCCGATAATTCCCTTTGTCGCGAGTATACGTCTAAAAAACAGAGCTGCACCGAGTATCTCTGAGACGTTTAGCGGGTTGCGGGTTGCGCGGATCGTTTTCAGTGTCTATCCGATTCAATAGAAGCTCAACAGAGTATCAGAGTATATCTCTCGAGAGTCTTACAGCGTATTGTATATATGTATATTCTGTCTTTCTTGGTCAAACGAGAAGAGTCAGCGAGCATAGGGGAAGCTGGAGATGGTATCGGGTTGCGGCCGAACGAAACGTTGTTACATTCAAATTAGAGTGGACGACGGTATGCGTATAGACCGAGGTTTGTCCTCTCTCACTCTCTCTCTTTCTCTCTTCGTTCTGAACCTGTAACACCGCGCCGCGATCCAACAGGCGAAACTTCTTCGTCCTCGTCGTCGTCGTCGTCGTCGTCGTCGTCTTCTTCTTCTCTCGTCCCCGTTGTTATAGCTGATGCACATACACTATGCCGGCATCGTGGGACAGGCGAAGGGGGCCCGCGGGGTACAACTGCACCACACCATCGTCGTTGGATATCGTTCTCGGCGATTCCACGTCGTCTTCGTCGCAGTTCTCGTATTCAAAACAGCGGGAGGCATCGAGTAGCTTTTTATTTTTATTTTATTTTACTTTTTTTTTTTATTATTTCTTTCCTTGCTTTTTTCTTTTCTTTTCATTTTCCCTTTACCTCGTTCTTCGTTATAGAGTCCGAAGACCCGTCATGCGCGCAATCTTGTCCTTCCACAACGAACGAAGAGAACACACTGCGTGGACGAAAGAATTCTCTGCCGCTTCGACGAGAATTTTCTATACACTCGTATTATATTTAGCGAACACACTCGTGAACAGTTTGCAGGATCCTCCGAGAGCTTGGCGAGGACTATATTGAAGACTTGCATTGAGAGAGAAGCAAGTTTTAAGATGTGACCTAAGGACTCGCAGGAATATCGTTGTCGTCCCTCTTCATGACTTTTTGTATTTCCACAAGGCACCGGACCGGCTGGGAATCGAGAATTTATTGTTACTCGAAGGTAGAGCTCTGGCTCTACCTTCTCTACCATCACTGTGAGAGACGTTTTTTTTTTTTTTTTTTGGGAGAATCAAGCTTGAAGGCCGTAGGAATAATAGAAGGGACCAGGGAAGGTGCGATGACACGATTTTTATTTCGTGTTGCAGATTTTGTCAGTATCTACTTGAAGGAAAAATTGTTATATTCATTTTTCATGAGACATTGGGAATTGCAGAAGAATCATATAATAATCGTATTCAAAAGAAATTGATGCTGAAAAAAATCTGCTGCAAATATGAATTTTCAATTTCTTTTAATCTCGTGCTAAAAAGAAAAAAACCTATTTATTTTTATGGAATTGTAACTGAGATGTCTGAATGCTCTGTAATTATACGTAAACCACAGATTAGATTCTCCATTTTTTTCAAATTTCTTGCGCATTAGGTTTTGGTAGATCTAATTACAACTTAACACAAATCTTCAGAATCATGTTATCTACAATTTCTACTATCGGGTTTTTAAATTTCAATGTGTTACCAAAATAGCATTCGGATATAATTGTTAAAATTCCAAAAAACATTCTAGCTTGCAAAAAAAAAATAGTTCTAGACTGAAATTGGTTAATACTGTAGTAGGAATTGCAGATAAGGGTTCAAACCAAACCCTAAAAAAATCTTAAGCCAATACAACATGCGCAAGAAATAAAAAAAAATTCATGCATTTTTTCTCTTCTATTCTCTGAAAATTTCTGAAAAAAATTAATACAATCAATTTAAATTTACAAAAATTCTATGTGAAACCAACCTGAGTATGCGAGTTTAGTGGAAATTACTTCACAGAGATGGGAACTTCAAAAGTCACTCCTCCAGGCATGTTCTCTGCAGAATAAAACCATATTTTTATTCGATCTGCAGCAAATATGGATTTCCAATTTCTTTCTGTCTCCTTTTTATTTCCTGATGCCTAAAAATAAAACCAGGGCAAAAAATTGAAAGTGATATGTTTTAAGTAAATCACAGTTTAATTTCTACATTTAAACAAATCATTTCGTTTTTATTTTTTCAATTAAATTATATAAACTGCTGTTACGTTCGTATCAAAATAATGAAATACTTTCTGTAAAAGCAGCCTGGACCGAAACGCCTTAAAAGTCAGTGAATCTTTGACTTCATGTTTCTTACGAACATCCTGAAGTTGCATTTTGGAGTTACCAAATGCAAACCAAACCAAATCTAGAAATATATTGTTTGGATAATTTTATCATAGATTAGATGCAATAATTATAATATAAATTAGAGTAAATGGCAATAAAAGTTATTTAACCTTTGTTTGCGTGCAAATCTCCATACTTCGTGACACTGTTGATGGCGGAAGCCGTGCAGACGCCGGACGTTCGGTCGCGTCTGGTGTCGCGATGTTTTCCTCGTGCAACCACCAGCAACTATGCATCGTCGCGGGTGCATAGACCCGGGAATCGATGCGTGGAACGACCTTGTCCGATCAGAAGACATTCAGATCGCGTCTTACGTTTCGCTGAAATATGCACGCTGCACCTGCACGTAGGGAGTGACTGGCTAGGATGTAGACGAAAGACTGAGATGGGTGAGGCAAAAACAAAGACGAGAAAAAAAGAGTTAATTGCCCTCGGCGATATGTGAGCAAACGTGGAGAGAATATTTTCATCTTATGCCAAGAAATAATTATTAACGCTGACAATTATCCACTTTTAATGGATGGGGGGGATGGTCTCGCCGGGCGGGTTAGTTATTGGAAATAATGATTTTAAAAATCTGAAAAAATTCACCTACTGTAAATAACATATTTTGGACCGAAACAAATCAAAGATTTTTGAGTGCTGTCGATTTTTTAGATTAGCCAAAAGAACATATACCAAAAATCTGACACGAATAATTGTTAAGAATTAAGAAACCACGTCGTAAAAATTGACAGGTCGGAATATTAAAAATTGTATGAAGAGATACATTACTTCGAATCGAAGACGATATTTCATTTTTATTTCTGAGTATCACAATTTTTTTTTCGTAAAATGCAATTAATTCTAGAGATTCCAGAGATATGATTTTTTGAAAATTAATTATTGTGACGTAGGGTTTATTCAGAATGTCAATAAAATAAAAACAGGAACAAAATTAATTTTCAAAAAATCATATCTAGAAATATGCATCGAAACAATAAAGATTATGGGTTCATTAAAATTTCTAAATTTTACGAAAAAAATAGCGGTAATAAAAAGAAAAATATCGCCCTCAATTCGAAAATATGATCTCTTCCTACACTTTTTAATATTCCGACCTGTCAATTTTTTTTCGTACTTTGTATTCAATTCTTAACAATCAAACGTATCAGATTATTAATATTTAGTCGATAATAATTCTTGATTTATTAGCAGTAACTGCGTGGTGCAGATAAAATTATTCAAAGAATATATGATTTATTTAAATAAAATAAATTAATTCACGAATTATTATTTTTAATGTACAATCGACACGTGTTCATGACTTTATTTTTGAATAGGAAGCTTAGAATGAATTTTCTAAGCGCTAAGAAAATTTACGTAACATATACGTAACTCTTGTGTCACTCGGAAATGTCCTGACAGTGATGATGGGAGAATAGAGCGAGAAATGGGTCACAGTCTCTTAGTGATTGACACTCAGAATCTTGTTGTGTCCATAGAAACCCTTGAGACGAGAATTACGTCCTTTGGACACGAGAAATCCTATAGAAATTACAAACATACGTATACGCAGCCTATTGCTTTGCAATCGGGTATTTAAATTTACATCTAAATTTATATCACACTGGAGCACCATATAACAGATCCTAATTTGAATGTGAACTATTTATGTTTTGCTTTGTAATTGCGTCTTGACACCATAGAAGAAACTGTAATTGTTATTACAAATCTTTTCACTTTGTTTGCTGTGAATGAAATTGTTTTGCTTCCCTATCGAGGAAGTACGTTTTCGTGAATTTTTTTTTATTTGAGATTTTAATGCCAACATACTTAAAATAATCTAAAAATAATATTCAGCGAATCTGCATACCAAATTTTAGTGAAGGTCGCTAAAGATCTCTATAATATATTCAATTAGTTATACTTTGACCACTTTTGCTTTCGAACCATCTGATAAAAGGGTTTTAAAAATTGGACACAATTTTCCAATCGGACAAATTTTGGAATTTAAAAAAATCAATACATTTTGCTTCCTCGAAAAATTGCACATTGCTTCTCCACTATTTTTTGTACCATTTAACAAATCTTCCTTTATATGAGAAACCCAAAATCGAACATTCTCCCTCATAAATATAATTTCGTAAAATAATTAAAGTAATAAGGAGGCGATATATGCAAGGATCTCCATTTGGCATTCTTTTTTGTTGATTGTAGAATATTTATCCAACAGATGATAAATTTGTTCTTTTGTCCATTTCCACTGCCATCCATTTTCATGGGTTTTCTGTCTCTCGTTACTCTCCGCTCGACAGAGAACAGGAAGGAGGCCAGCTAGCAGAAGCAGAAACACGAGTAGAGAGGAGCCGAGGCAACACGCTCGGCCGATTCGCGCGCTCAACGGGAGGCTACGGGTTTTCGTATAGCCTTTAGGAATATAGCAGAGAGCCAAAGAAACGGAACTGCGGTGGTGGAAGAGTGACGCCCCTCGAGGTAAAGTATGGCTCTGTTTACCCGGAGCTAATGGCCACCGACGCCGTCGCCCCGCTGTACGACGGCGAAGCTACCGACGCCGTCGGATCGAACAACGTCCAGCAGGAAAACGTGAAGTAGCTGGCTCTCTGGCTCTCGAGTAACTCCAATGACTCTCATTCAACCCATGTACCAGCTCTTTCAAAGTAGGAGCTTCTCCTTTTTTCTTAACATAGTCGTAACTCGAGCGATGACAAATGAAGAACAAAAAAGACGTAATCAGAACGAAGCAAAGTGTGCAATCAGAGATGTGGATTTTTTCTATCGAATTTAAGGGGTTTATTGACAATCATCAATTGGTTTATAATTTATTCATAATTTTCTTTTATCTGATCATTTATCAATTGATTGATAGTTTATTACTGCTCTCGATTATCTGAATTTTAATTATGTGGAAATTATTAATTTATTAATAATTATTAATAAACTGTTAATAATACGTAATTAAATATAACCGGAATGTGAAAAAGAACCTTTTTTTTGGTATTTAAATATTGGATCACATTTTCGATTTAAGGTATGAGTTTTTCTGTGTAGTTATGAAATAATCTACTAATAAAAGCACGTGGTTAATTTATTGATATCAATTATTGATTATCATTTTAAATACAATTTCATGTTAGTTCTTTGATGAGCTAAAAGGGTTATCTTTTTTTTTCTTCTAATTACTGGTTTCTTGCTTACTGACGTTTTGTAAAGTATCGAAGAAGACAATTAAGTTGATTAAATTATTGAGAAATTGGAAAAACTGCATTTTTTATCATCTTTCATAAAATGATTCATGAGCATTTATTCTTGCAGTAGTTTGGTAGCGCACGAGACTTCTTTGACGACTCTGTCGAGCACTCCGCGACAATCGGGATCGTATCGCAAAAGTGCTTCGAAATAAAGTCTCAGCAGCAGTAGCGAATTCTCTGCACTCCCCAGCATTGGGTCCTTCGTCTTTATCTTTGGTTACCTTTAACCTCGGTTTACGCACTCGATTTTATGTAATATACATCTCACGGCTGTTATCGGGTTCAAAACATTTTCTATCAAATCGCCAATTTCTTTAAATTCGATAACAAATTTTGGTACCGAAAAATAAAATTTCATCTTCCATCCTTGCATATATCTGGAAATAATAGTGGTTCATTTTATTTTTTTTTTTTTTTTAAATCATAAAAGGAATTACATCTACTTGAGTGTTTGAAAAAGTATTCTGAACATAGAAAAAAATCTCCAATTTCGAATATTTAAAAAAAAAGTAAGCGAAGATTTTTTTCGAAATCATTTTCTGTATATTTTTAATATTGTACTAAATGTGTCTCCTAATACCATTTGTTCATATTCTGATTTTTTTACTTGTTTTTGGTTTCTCGCCTGAAATAGATTCACACTCGCTTTACGTCCAGCAACTAATTATTCCGCATGGAAAAATTCTTTTCCGTCGCTAAACATTATTATTAACAATTTAAATAAAAATGCAGTAAAACGATAAACCTTTTTTTTTTGCTTCTGATCTTCAAAGTCCTGTCTTCATAAAAAGCAGAGCTAAATAATTTCAAGAACATTTGATTAACAAAAATTTAACTGAAAATAAAAAAATACATATAACTTTAAATACCAGTTACATAATAAAGGTCTTCCGACATAAGTTGAAACTTATTTTTCAACGTACGTTCGTACGTAATAAGTTCAACTTTCAGATCATCTTAAGTTCGAAGTTCGACTCCAAGATCAATCTTATTTTTGACAAGTCTGTGAAAAAAATATTATCGAGTATTCAACACCACAATCAACCAGCAAATTATTTTTTCCCAACTCTTTGACCAAAAATATAAGCTTTTGTAATATTGGCCATTCTACTGAAGATTGCTACTTACGAAGTCTCCGTAAGTATATTCAGTACAGAATTACCATAATCCAATGACCAATTATTCACGACAATCGACAAGATGCATTTAATACGCATGCTATCGCTCTGCCAAACAAATTGTTATAATCGTCGCGACACTCTCTTGGCGTTTAGCATACACCGGCTTACGAAGAGTGTAAAACCCACACATATGGTATCCCTATACTTGCATCGTGAGTAGATGCGTCGTGGATAACGATGATACGTGTCTCATTGTCGTCTTCGTGATCGTCTGCTTGCGGCCGGACGAGAGACAACTTCGACCGCACGCTGTCTGTGGATCCTCCATCAAAATGCACGACGTTCGTCACGAGATCGTTGCTGCGTGCGCGATTCCGCCGCGGTGTCTTGCGATCGTGTTTCTTCGCCGATTCCCAAGCATTGTGCATTGCTCCCTTATTTTATCGGACTCTCGGTCGCACGGGCCACCGGATTCTACCACGCGCGCTCTTTAAATCACTTGCCAAGATCGGAGTGCCAAGTACGTAATATATCCGATTGAATCGATTGCGCCGATTTCATTCGCATCGCTTCGCGGTGGTCCTTTGCTTCATTTCCATATCTTCTTCGCTTTTCTTGGACGACGATGGTGTCGATTGTCACAATGCGAAGAGGGTGGTCATACTCTTTGTCGGCATTTGATCTCGTCTAACGTGAGAAGCAAATATAAATTGGAGGAAATGTGATAAAAGGTGAAAAAATATAGTGTCATGATAACGAAAGGTGAGAGGAAAATGAATATATTTATAATTAAAATTTTGGCACGTTCAAGTATTTTTATAATTTACAGTTGGATTAGGGTATCGATTATGTTTGCAAATGAAAAGTGTATTTTTGGTGTTGTCAACGAAATACAAAGATGATTATGTGGAAGTAGGTGGAAGTACATATTAATTTTTTTAAGACATCTTTCGTTACTTTTTTTTTTTAAATTGACAGACTGGGAAACATGATTAGATGAGACTACCAATTATTTGTTAAAGGTACTAAGAATAGCTCTAACCAACGATTGGTAATCTTACTAATTATTTTTCTCAGTGGCACCTGTATACACTACGAAAAAAAATCCAACGAACACTCAGGAATAGGGAAATGGAATTTTTTAATGGATTTTTAGCAACAATCATTCGATATAAAAAAAAGACAACATATTTGAAGTGAACAAAAATGTGTTGACTATATTTTTAAGCTCCTGTACGCCGAATTCAAAATTTTGTTGCATCTTATTAATGTAATTTAATTTAATTTATTTTGACTACACTTTCTTTGGAATTCTGTCGTTTTTCGAACAATCATAAAAAATTATAAAAATAAACTACTTACAGGTATTTCTTGTTTGTAGATCAAAGGATGCACACCAAATTTTAAATCAACCAGGCGATCAACATTTTTCAACATTTTTCAGTTATCAACGTGAATTAATTTTTATTTTGTTTACTTAAAAAAATGTCTATTCAATTAAAAAGAAAAACTGGTACAAACCGGTTTTGAAATATTAAATAATACTCGTGAAAAATAATTCTTAAAAAAAAAATGCCTGGTATATGTCTCATACAATAAAAAAAAAACAACCTTAATATCAATCAAAACGACAAGACGTCTTGTAACTTAATTGATTTTACATCCAAGAGGTACACAAGTCTGAAAATGCTAAATATTCAAAGTGAGTAAAATGAGCAGAAATGATGCTGCGGAGAACTTGAAGTCTCGAGGACGTCGACGTACATGTATGTGATATCTACAGGCGCGCAAGCGAGGTAAGAGTATTTTATTCGTATGGTATATACGCGGAACGACGAGAAGAGGGCGATTCGTTCGCAAGATCAATGTATATACATATACTTTGTAGCGTAAAGTTAGGTGTATGTGTATGTACAAAGAAGCTATACGCGCGCAAAGCGAGAGGAGGTCGAAGAGGGAGAGAAGAGCAGTCACAGCAAGTGAGGGAAGAAGCAGAGAGGATCGGATATAATGGCACAAAGCCTCTTTGAATCTCGAGACGCGCCGCCCGCGACTGAACGAACGAGTCACCGAGCGAGCGAAGAGGCGCTATCGCCGATCTGCTGCATCGTATGCAAATCTTACTCCTTATAAATACATCAGGCTCCGCAGATCTTATAGGTGCCTGATTCTCTTCATCTCTCTCTCGCTCTCTTTCTCTCTCTCTCGTTTTATTTTTTTCTCTATCCTATTCTCTCTGTTTTCCATTGGAAACGACTACTTTCAAGAGAAGAGCGACTGTCACGCATCTTGCCAACACTGCACAGGACTCCATTTGATTTGCGAAGATTCTACAATATTCGAGATAAACACGATTAAAATGATAGCACAAAGAAAACTTGAAAGGACATTTTTTTCGATTGTTTGGCCGAATTCTTGATTTTTTAAAGAATTTATTATGAAAAATATTTTTTAAATAAAATGGTACGATTTGCTGTGTCTATTTATTCCTAATTTCTGTTTTATTTTAACAGCAAAAAAACTTTGCACATTGCCTCCTCACTGTTTTTGAATTTTCACAAAGTATTTACCGAAAATTAAATATTCTCTGAATTGTGAACTCTTTGTTGGATGCTGTGCAAATTTAGTATCAAACAACGACATATTCTATTTAAGATTCATGCAAAATTTTGAATCAGCTGCTTAAACCGTTCTCAAGTTAGAGTATTTAAAAAAAAATGACGTACGTGCAAGTTTCTATAAAACCTTAACTACTTTGTTGATTTCGTCTAAATTTAGTATTGAATATTGACAATCTCTAGTTCAATTTTATGCAATATTTTAGATCAGTTACTTGAACCGTTCTCGAATTATAGCAATTTCAAAAAAATTGCGTGTCTTCAATTCTTCGTAACAGTGTTTTGATTATCTGAAAAAATCAGCAGGTTCAAATATTTAAAAAAAAAAAAAAAAAAAGAACGTTGAAGGAGATTCATTTAAAAAAATGAAAAATATATTTCTTAAATTACCTTTAAAAAATTAATTTCCCATGGTTTCTTTAAATATTTAGAACTACAGATTTTTTGTTCGTGTTCAAAACACTGATACGAGCAATCAAAAGCAATGAAGAAAAATAATTTCCTAAATCAATTTTTTTTAAATTAGTTTACATACATGAAATTTATCCCGCGCAAATATGGAAATTCTTCAGTGTAAACTACATTTGAAGACGTACATTTTATGTTGTAACTTTTTGTTTGTACAATAGACCGATTTTTATGTTCAAGCGAATCGATAAAAGAAACACACACAGAAATACAGAATTAAAAAATCTGAAATAATTTTGTACTTATTCTAGGTACTCTAAACTATACTCACAAGAAAATCATGAACTTTGTCTCAAACTATTCGAAACATCTTGTAATTTACAAAAAAAAAACTAATTTGAAAATCAAATGAAATAAAAACGAAAATTAGAGGAAGATTTGGAGAAATGGTAGATGGGAGTATAGGAATCGAGGCAATAAGAAACCAGAGTGTGGCTCTCGTTCATTCGCTCGTTTCCATGGCTGTAGGTGCTCCGCGTGCGTCCCGCGAATGTAGGACCGCGGATCCCTGCTGCTGCTGCTGCTGCTGGCAATTAAGGGCCGGCTAATTAACGGGTAATTAACGAGTGACACTGGGGAAAGGAGACGTTCGAGGGTTTGCCGAGCGGTTATATTCCTCGAGTAGAATCGGTTGCTGGCGGCGGTTTCCTCTGTCGCCGCTCGCCCGGTCTCGTATCTCTTGCTCCGGGCTTGCCGATCAGTTCCCGATCGTTTGCTCCTCGCTTGCTCCTCTACTCGCTATACATCTCTCCGCAGCTTCTCATCTTATCCGCCAAACAGCGTAACCCCCAACCGGTGGCATTGTTAATTGTTTGATCGACAAGATTACGTCGCGTCTTACATGTCGCCCGGTGTAGTATATAGGTATATAGATTATACCGAGTCGGCTTCCTCTTCTTCTTTACTCTATCACCGCGGGCCGTTCGCAATTGCAACTTTAGTCGTATTGTTATTCACCATGGTAAATAACAATACCACTAAAGATGCATTTGGAAAAGTGTATAGATTTTGCGATAGTACAACTTCGTTTTATCACTTTTCTTTAGATAGTTAAAAAAACGATGTGAATGGCCAAATTACGTTTTATCGAGGTAAAATGGCGGAACGATTTCGATTTCACAATAAAAATACGTTTGCTGGTCGAGCAAAAAAAATCAATAGCATTTTCATTTGCTAGATTAGTAAAATATTCGATATTCAAACAAATTTTATTAACGATTTTTGCTACCTTAGCAAATAAAATTCATACGCTGTCATGTTTTTTTTTACCACAGCAAATCATTTTCCCTTTGACATTTCGACACCTAATTTTTATTTTTATATATATCGTCATTACACCCCTGAAAAAATATCCCGAAATTAGCTTAAAAAATCATAAATTCGAGACAACATAAGAGTGGATAAAAGAAAATCGACAAGTGGCCGAGACCCAAAAGTTCGCCGGAATCTTCAAGAGACGACCCAAATATAGTAATACGGTTGTTAGATGGACAACGCCAAGGAACCTTCCGATGGAAGGGAACGCGAGTTTGAGCAGAGAGAATGGTAGCGCAGCACAGGTATAGATTCAGGCGAGCGAACTCGGAACCTATAAGAGTGAGGCAAGACTGAGGCGTAGCCAACAGAAGAGGGGACGCGGCAAAAGCGCGACGCGGAGAAGGGCGCGGTGTCTGCGAAGGAGATCGTGCACCTGGCCCGGCGTCCTCGCCGATCGGGAAGATCGATGCGCCGGTTAATTGGCAGTTGCTCGAGAGGTCTCTTTCTCTCTCTCTTTCTCATCCCACTCGCCCATATATATATTCACGTTGAGAAACTGTATGTGGCTGCAAAATACACATACACAGATGCACTGTGTGCAAAATGTGTGTCTACGCTTCACATAAGTGGCCACCGCACTCTCGCAAACGGACACGCCTCGGTGTAAATAGATCTCCTTGGTCAATTAAGTCTGCATACATATAAAACAAGTGCCTCTGCTTGGCTCCCACCAACTTCGGCGTGAGTGAAAAGACACGAGACGAGAAAGGAACGACGACCGGCTAGTCGTCGTCTCATTAAGATATTCGTTTTGCAAGGCGCCCGCGCGTTATACGTATCTTTCTCTCGTTTCTTATCTGTCTTGCGACAGCGTTCACTCAAGAATCAGGTCTGAGGCTTCTGATGCACCCTGGTCACATTGTCAATCACACTCTCCTGACTTCTCTCATGGTCTCTGCTGCTGCTGCTGCTGCTCTACTACTACTCTCTGCGCTGGCTTTCTCCCTCCGAGTTACACTATACGGGGTATCTCATCGCGCGTTCGTCTTCGCCCCGTCACACCGGAGTTGTGGACGTCAGACTCGATGTCTTCGAGCTCTCAGCACCTCAGCACGCAACTGGAACGACGTCCCGAATCGCTCGATTGTATCTCTCGTACATCTAATCGCTGAGTAATTGATACGAATAAAGATATAAATCGAGAGTGAGAGACACGCGGGATCTAAAGAGAGTGCACCGTTGTAAATATAGAATTGTGGTTTGTTGATTATAGTTATATTTAAGTCCTTACTATTATTACTGAAAGATCATTTGTTTTAGAGTGTTGGAAACTATCGAATTGATAAGAAAAAGTTGCCTATCAAATTTAAATTCAATTGGACGATTACTTTTTGCTGATGTCCAGTGAAACGTTGGTAACGGATATAAAAATATTTCCTACGACATTTGAAAGTGAAAACAAAGAAATGACGAAAATATGATTTCTTAAAAGCTATGCGTTTTTAAATGTTGGTCCATTTAAAGGAATATGAAAGGGATTTGAAATAAACATCAAGCGAAACAATTTCATTGATCCTGTACCTATTCTCATTTCTGTTTTTGCCATACGTAACATTAATATTGCATAAAACACTAACCATTTTTGCATAGTATTCGATGAAATCCATTCCCAAATTCCCAAAACCCTACCATCTGTCAAGTGATCCCCGGAAATACCTGAATTCCGAAACATTCCGTCTACTCTACAAGCATCGCGATAGGGTGATTCTCACGGAATTTAATTACGTGTTTCTCGCAGGTCCTTCGGCTGACATTGGTAGCAAACCGGCTATATTTGGACCCTAGTTACTTCGGCCATACACGATAGAGTGAGAAGCCCCAGAGCATCATCGTCAGAGTCAAGACAGAAAGATACCCCCGTTAAACAAATTTAATATTCCCAACGTGGCGCAAAATTCCTTCAACCAAAACCAAGCAAAACTTGGCTCCCGGAATACACCAAGCTGGATGAGGGGGAGGAACGGTTCGCGTGCCGGAGGTGGAAACGCTCAAGAGGAAACTTGCGACGAGCCGGTCAGCCCGCGGGGCTCGTCAAGAGAGCTTATATAGCGCATGCGAATGTAGAAGCTGAAGCATGTACGAGAAACAGGAGCAGAAGTCCGCTGAGCCTCGTGACTTGCCTGCTCCACAATACTATACTCCAAACGCATAACAGCAGGAAAAGCGAGAGGATTCAGAGGATGAGGCAGAGAGCCTCGGGCCACCTCCACTTCTCTCAAGCATCCCTAGACTTCGTAGGCTTTCAACCGGGTTCATCGTACAACCCAACGAAATACACTTACACCAATACATAAGCGTACACATTCTGCTTTAGATTTACCAAGAGGCAAAGTAGCCAACTATAGCCTGGCACCTGGTGTACACAGAAACCCACCCATGCTGGTTCTGATGCTGAACGGGTCGTCTGGTCTCTTCGCCTCCAAACTCCCACCGTCACCTCACAGAGTTCCCATAGTCTTGCTGCTGCTACTGTCGAGGCTGCGGCTGCTGCTTCTGCTGGGTCGCTCGTCGCCCAGGGGTTGCGGACGTAGCGTAACGAGAGGAAGCGACGACGAGGAGTTGGGTGTAAGGGCGCGTTGGTACCAATGTCCCACTACCACCCACTTACTGTATCTTCGCTGTATATAAGAGAGGGGGGGGGAGGAAGACTTGACGTTGGCATACAGAGTGTAGTGTAGAGGTAATGCTAGACCAGACTTAGGAAGTGCGACGCGTCGAGACACCGTAACTTCTGCCACCCTTGTGCCAAGCAGCCTGACGCCCAAGCCGCGCGTACACCGCTGGCTGGATATTCACGTAAGTTTGCCCTAGGCGACACGTTTCCCTGTGCGATCCACTCTCTCTTGACTCCTCCATATCCCTATCCTCCTCCATCCGCTCCACGTTACTCCATCCTGCACTGTCCTATCCTATCATATCCTGGCGTATCATAGCATATATGGAGGCGGCCTGCCGCAAGACTCCCTCCAATCCTAACGTTATACTATACTCCCTGCTCTTCCAGCCACCTCCTGCTCCTTCCACCCTCTCTCGATCTCTCTCTCTCTCTCTCTCTCTGGACTTCGCCGCAACGCTCCCGGCGTTTCGCCAAGTCTCGAGTTATTACCTAGACCGCCACCGTTCTCGCGTATAACCAACCCGCACCATTCCCTAACCCCGCTTGCTCCTTCAACTACGACCACGAATTACTGCAAATTGCTAGAGGACGCACGTCGGATAGTCGAACGATTCACCCACGCGGGATTTAAGTCTATTTCGACGGAATCTTCAGTCATTCCATCGATGACACGCGGGCAATTTTATTACTTTGGAGCTGTACCGCTTGGGGGTTGCCAGATAATTAAAGTAGGGCGATATGAAAGATATAGTTGAAACAGCAGAGAGACAGGTATTACTTTAGAAAGGACTTTGCGATGATGCAGTGCTTTGTGAGTTAGTCGCTTTTGTCATTATTAACCAGATTTAACTACGGTGTGGAAGATTCCTTTTACAAAGATACAAAAACAAATGCAATAATAAATAAGTGGCTGACAGAATGCCTTTTCTATACAATGTATTGTATAATATAGAGCACACTTGCGGAGAAACGTCGGTATCATGTACTTTGGGTAAATCCTCAACTGACGTACAATACTATACAGTTTACCACAGTATCATTCTGACGTGTGCGTTCTCCATTACCGTGCCGGGTTTCCAGAGCCCCGTGTCATGCAATCCCCGATTCGTAAATAAAGTTTGCAAGGGGGCAAACTGCGATCGTGCACGCCCACGTAACTTCCATAATGGCGTATAACGATTCCGTATAGCCGCTGAGTGTAGCAATAGCAGGGAAACAGGTAGAAATATACACGTTGTGTGCGGTGCACCGACGGTGTTGAAGCACTACAATATTGCAGCGTGGCCCATACCAAACGTTATACCTCGCAGCGGCATAATGATTGCGTGCTCGGGGGCAGTGAGTGAGCTAGTGTATATAGTCGGCACAGGAACCACCGGGATTCGACAACGATGTGTTCTCCGAGAGCCACCAGCTCGCGGTGCAATGATATAGGGAGATAAGAGCTTTCGCGAGTGTTAACGCACGGGTATTGTGGTGGTGAGAACCAGCGTGGTACCGCCTTACGATCAAACGAGAGGTACATCCCCTTAGGCAACCCTCCGGTTGGTGATAGAAGCCTCAATGCTACGTTGATGGCTTTTTGTATCTGTTATTTTCACACCACGCCCATTTATTCAACGCGATATTTATCGTAACAAGAAAAAAAACGTCTTCATATTCGAGAAAACATTATCAAGTTTTTTATACGTCATACGAGACAGCACATTTGAAGTGTTATTCAAAAGTTATCTACATGAGTATCAATTTTCCATTTGAAAATTACTTATAAGTTAAGAACTTCTCTGAAACATAACTTTCGGACATATGATAAATTATAGGTAATTTCCAGATGGTAATTTCATACTCATTTAGGCTACTTTTGCTAAAAAGCTAGGAAGACTATAAAAATCATACCGTAATTTGACGTTAACTTCCAAAGATTCCATGTAAATAAACAAAATTGTTCGTACGATTTGCAAGAACCACTGTTTGCTTTCATTCTTCTTGTAAGTATAAATATTTCTCGAACCACACGTAAACTCCCTCTTTTACACAGTAAAAAGGTATGTCTTTACCCTAAACAAACTTCGAGAGCTCATTTCTCGGATCCTAAGGCAAAACCGATACAATCTTGACTGGTGGTTCCAAAAGATACCTAAAACTTATTTCACTCGTCATCTCCCTTTTCAAATATATCGAAATTTCAAGAAATTCAAATCGCATAATATGATAATTTCTTCAATTTCATTAACTGCTTACATATACAATTGCATGATTGTATTTTCCAGAATTAATTTCGGCAATCAAAAGCTCCAAATATCTCGACCGACTCTCATAATTTTCCAACAATTTAAACCGACATCCCAAGAGCTTCTCAACAGAGTAATGGAATGACGTACACGCATACGCGCGTTGGTGTTCCCAACTGTATGTACGAGAAGTAAGACGAAAAGGAAGGGTTAGGAGGGAGTTGGGTTCTCCTCAAGATTGTCCAAGCGGGAGTAGGTAACAGCCAGAGCAGAGAGGAACAGCAGAGAGCTCGATGAATTTCGTACGCTGGCGTACAGCGAGCAGTCGGGTACATCTAGTAGAAGCACGCTTAACTATGCCAGACTGGCTGGCTACGTCCACGTTATATATATGAGAGAAAGAGAGAGGAGGGGTAAGGTTGGGACTAGGTCTGACTATGCGAGGCACGCGAGAGGGAGGCTTGTAAATTCTCTCCGAAATGAGAGTGTCACCGCTCGGTCTCCTCTCTCTCTCCTCTCCTCAGTTTCCCTTGCCTTTACTCACTGAAACGGCTTCCATCCCGAAGCTACACACGCCACCCTCTCTTCTCAGCTGCGGTGTCCTTCTCCGTTACTCCCTCTCTAATTCCACCGACAGCAGAAGCCAGGGCACATCGTATCCTCTGCATGCACATCGTCCTCGTACCTCTCCCACAAACTCCTTTTCCTCTATATATATGTATATATATATATATATATATATATAGCCTCACTCATACCTTCCTTTCATCCCTTCCATCGGGGCTTCCTCTACTCTGCCACCTTATATACCTTCTGGCAGCGAGAAACCCTCAAGCTATGCACGAGAGCGCGGTAAGTACCTACCGACGTTGCTTTTGGTCCTTTCGTCCTATAGTGCAAGTATAGAGAACGATTCTGTTCGTATACGTATATACAGCCCACTTCGTATACCGCATGAATTCCCAATGAGACTTCCTCTCTGTGGTCCTTTACCAATGTCTCCTCGTACCCTTCGTCTCTCTTTGTCCTTTCCTCATTCAGTCTTGTTCCATCTCTCAACCCGTTTCCCTCAACTTCGCCATCAACAACTCTCAGCCGTACCCCTTTGGGTCTTGTCCCGGAAACGCGACAACGAAAATCTTATTCGCTTCAGAAGCAATAAATGTATCATGCGCTGTATTTGTGAGTTATTCTCTGTAAAATTCAGTTACCTTTTCCTGACCGTCGAACACTTCTGGCACAATTAACAACACTGATATAAAAAAAAAAGTAGTTGCGATTACCAATCATTGGTAAGGGCTAAATGTTGGTAAGACCTACCAATAGTTTGGAAGTTGTATATCCGTAGATTTGGAAGAATAAAACAGGCAATGTGAAAATGAAGTACTTACACAGTCAGAAATAACCGAAATATCCGTTATTATCCATAAATTGCGTATGATGTACTCAAACCTGTAAATTGTATAACATTTTAGTGAAGGTTACAATAATTTCTGAAAGAAAAGCGTCTTTTACTCTTTATTCTCTATTCTGACCATGGAAAGAATATCCCTGGTTTCGAAAATGAGTAATAAAATTATTCTCCTCCTGCAATTTTTGACAAACATTTTTTTCTTTTTTCCAAAATGAGTCTACTGGTATGTTTGAAAAAATTATTCGTTTCAAAATAAAAGTAAAATAAAGAAATCAAAAGTGAATGAAAAATAAAGGATAAGAAAAAGTTGCTGAATTAACAGAGAAGAGAAAATGCCTTCTATATATAATATGATGTATCATATAAAACACGGTGGCATAGAAACGTTGGAATTTTTTTTTCTTTCACTCTCTCCCTCTCTTTCTCTGTCTTTCCCTTATTTTTAGTCTTCCCGCATATTCCATCTCTCAAATCCCGTTTCCTTCAACTTTGCCATCAACAACTCTCCGCCACATATACATATACCCCTTTTGCTCTCCTCTCACCCTGACTCTCTCTCTCTGGCGACACAGAAAATCTTATTCGCTACGCTTCAGAAGCAATAAATTCATCAGTCGTCAAGGCGAATTCAGATATATATTCTCCTCGACTCCGATACAGACGTTTTCATAGCTCGTACAGCGCCCTCTGTCCCCGTGAATTCGAGTTACGAGAGTTACGTTATGGGAAGACGGCGTATGAAATAGGAATAAAAGAGGCGAGGAAAGGAATCGCTTGTGGAAAGAGAGATTGCTTACAGTCACAGAGACAGACAGAGAGAGAGAGAGAGAGAGAAAGAGCGAGAGGGAAGAGAGTCTTCTGTTCGCGACCTTCGAACTCTCTGGTTCTGTGTCTCAACGGAATCTCGTTTCTCTCTCTCCTTTCCGCTTTTCGTAACGTTTCTTCCCTTCTACACTCCTTCTCTCGGGGATCTTTGCAATTTCAGCACATCGCCGGTTTCGCTCCGGCATGCCCGGCAACGTCTCTCGGTTTCGTCCACGATTCCGTATTCCCGGCGTGGATCTCAACGCTCGCGGGGGCGTGGGACGAGCAAACAAGTTCCACGAAGCCATTTCCCTAACTCTTGCCTCTCCGAGGAGCAATGGATCACCACGTGAGCACGCGAGGGGGCACGTGGTCTGTACTCCAGTACTCATCCCCGAGGTCCTCAACAGTACGTGCGATAGAGGGCGCGAGTCTATACGAAAAAAAAAAAAAAAAATTAGAAAGACGAAAGAGAGCAAAAGATACTGAGGATTTCTAGAGATACGGAATTAAACAAGATTGCTTAGATTTTATGGATGTCGCTGTATTAAACTATGAAGCAAGCTTCAGGAAGCACTACACGGTGAAAACGAAATTCAATTTTTGTGCACTTTTATCAACAAGCTTTTCTTCATAAACATCCACAAATTGTTTCTCATTAATTTGTCATTTTTTTGTACTTTTCTGGTTTAGCAAAAAGAATTGCTCGGGCCTCTTTATGAACTTGGTCGCGATGGGTGTCTGCCGACACCAGAGACCAATCAGAGCACGAATAAGCACGCTCATGAGCATTTTACTGAAGGAAAATGATACATCAATTTAAAGAAAACTAACAGATTCTTGAAACAATACCAAACAAAATGATATCTCCATCCAAACCATAGAAACTAATTTTTATCGGAATCAATCTAATGACAAATAAAAAAACAATTTGCATCACCTTTTAGAAAAAAATGAATATGCAATTTCCCTTCCACAAAAATCAATATTATGGCATTAATTATAGTTTTATGAAGTTCAAAGTCGAACAAAAAAAAATCAAATTTTTTTTTTACAAGTCTAGAAAAACATACACACACGAAGTCACTTACATTCATGAAAGTGGCAAAAGTGATAGTTGAGCACGCGGGCTCGCATAATTGTGTATCAACACGCGCTGCGTGTGCGGGCAACTTGATAACGTGATGAATGTCGGCACGTTTCGTTCGTGCGCTAGAGAAGAGAGCTAGCGTTCTTCCAATGTTGTGTATATCTATAAACCAGAAGCACTCTTGCTCGGAGATCTGCACGCGTTTTCGAGCGCGTGAGAAGGCACACGAGAAGGCGCATATAACCCAAAGCGAGAGTGTGCCTTCTATCTGTCTCTTCGCTCCGTCGAAACCACCCCCGCGTGGACCGCGACGCGTTTCTCACGCTCCTTCACACCCTCTCCCGACGCTCCGCAATGCCCCGCAAACCGAAATGATGAACGGTCCGCGACTCTCTGGTGGAAACTCGGGGAGCGCCGAAAGCACGTTCCGGACGATGCGAGATTATCCGGACGATGTAACCGAGCACTTCTGCCTCGTTGGGCATATGTATAACGTAGAATAATATAGTATTGTATACTTATGCTTGTGGATATAACTCCGTCTATTGTTGCTTTAGAAATCCACTGCTATTGTATAGTAATACGTGTTTGTATCTTAAGTATTATAATGTCTTGCTTTTATGTGTTTTTCTACATTTTTATAGACACCGTCAGTATGACATAATAAAAAAAAAATACAGGAAATGGGGGAATCTTGCAGAACATTTTTCTTGCAATGCTTGAGGGAAGAGTAAGTCTATTTTAGTTAAAACAGTAGATTTTATGTGTTTAAAATCGTATACAAAAGATGAAACGAAATTCTCTTCTCCAATTAGAAAAAAATTGCCGAACGTTTTTTTTTTAAATTGGTGATAATAAAATGGTGATATTGAAAGTAATTACACTCCTCATGAAAATTTGTACATTCGGGCCTGTGGCATTTTTTCGTACGATCAAAATGTAGGTAAGAATAATTGAGGACTTTTTAAACGATTTTTCAGAACAATAAAAATAATGAAACACACTTTTCTGCCGGAAATTTAGAAAATGGCAATAAGAAAAGTAGGATTTCCTGTGTGTTATTTTTTTTTAATTAAAGTTCACTGATAAGCATAATTATAAATCTATTCTTTGAAATATGAAACATTTTTTTGATTGTCTAAGAACCACTCGACCAAAATGATTCCGGCATTAGCAGAAAAATTCTTCCCATCAGTCTTCAAATGATAATTTTTTAATTATGTCAATTATGTTGAAAGAAAAACACAGAAAATTTTATTTTTATTACCGACTTTCTCCATTTAATGTCGAATCGATTAAAAATTATTATTCAAAATTCCTCATCAATTATTTTCGAATTCTTCTCTCGTCTCGAAATACTCAAATTCCAATAAAAATCAAACTTTCACTTAAGAATCTTAAAAATCTTTTCCGCCAATTTCTCCCGATTTCTCGTAACACGATCACAATATAAAATCCTCAAAAATAATCGAAACAATTTGCCACTACAGAGGAAACATTTTTTCTTGAATCTGATGTTTTCCATCGCATTCACTGCTTATCACTCGCGTTTCTTCTTATGGAACTGCGCTGGGGTGAAACGACAATTTTGTCACACGCTGGAATGCATACATAATGTGCTTGCTTTTCTTCGCCTTTTTTTTTTTACTTTCCAGCATGTGGAAGGGGAACCATGTGTTTATGGGGTCCCTTGAAGCAGATTCGAGGGAGGATAGTAGGAAGTGTCGATATGCACGAAAAGAGGAAGAAAAATCGTAACTATTCTAAAAGAAAAAGCCTTTTTTCTTCTCTCGCTTCAATAATATTACCTAGAACGAATATACGGTTGCTCGGTATTCCAGCCACGTTTCCCTTATTTATCGTTTCTCGATGCTTATGTTTTACTAGGCCGACGAGGAACGACCGCCTTGGTATATATGTTGTGTACAGTGCTATATATGTATATATATACATATATATATATATATGTACATGGATGTGATGCCAGTGCTGCTGCTGTTATACAGCCACCCAACATCCCTTCCTTCTTGTCTTCTTGCAGCCCCGCGAGCGCACGCCAGCCAGGGAGCTGGTACATGATAAGGCGCAGCTATGCCTTGGCAAGGGGGCTGGAATCACTGAGGGAACCAATAACGTGATGTATTATACATAATGCATGGCCGAGAGATCCACGAAAACGGGGAATGGGCGGACGGGCCGTGCTAGCATCAGCTTTACTATACCTGAGCGTGCTTGGCTTGTGATACGCGGCTGATACCCGCGTGTTTTGGTACATCTTTGGCGAACATCCCCTTTTCTCAGTGCTATACATGTACATTGCATACATAAGTACGTTTGCCAATGAATTTACGACACAATTTTATTTCTCCCATTCTCTCCGAGGAAAATAAATCTTTATTTTGTCTTCAAATTTTAAGAACTTTTCATTTTTTTTTTTTTTTTCAATTGAGGAACTTGTTTCACCTTTGAATGTGATGAAAATATATTTTTTTTTTTTGAGAGCTTAACCAGGTTTTAAAAATAATTTTCTTATCAGGAGCGTAATCGATTTTTTTTTGTCCTTTGAATATATTTGTACTGAGGAAAAAATCAAGTGGACATTTTACAAAGTCCATTTTATTGAAAAAATATATATATATTTTGGGGGTATTTAATGGTTATTAAATGGTGAAAAAGGAGCTCCCCTCAGAATTTTTTAAATTTTATATTATTACCCCCTTCTTGTTGTACTTTAAAACGGAGAACAATTTTAATAAAAAGAAATTAGAGCCTTGAAATTACTATTTTGGGATTTTATTTTTTCTAGCTTCCCTACTTTTAGATGAAATCAAGTCCCAAATTTGTCTTGGCCAAAAAAACAGCTCCAGTTATGCATAGAAAGCAAAATGTACATTAAGAAAAAAATGTTCAGCTATGATTTTTATTAAAATACTAAATCTGCATCCATTTCTTGTCTTATAAAAAAAACAACACACAGACATTTTTTTTTTGCTATAAATGTTAAAATAAGTTGTACATTTTCTTCTCACTGAATATTGAAGAGTTGATTTTAATAAGAATAGGAAAAAAAAAATTTCCCTTGAAAAGCAATCCATCCTCACAAAACGAGCATTACGAGCGCACCAGGTGAGGACGAAAAGTGGCCGAGATAAAGAGAATTCTTATTCGCACACTCGTTTTCCTTTGAGCGGACAAAAAAGAGCTATGGGGTGTAGTATAGCGACGACATATGGAAGCATAGAAATAACGCGAAATAGCTTTGCATTCGAAATACACCTTAATATAGGACAGAGACAGTACAAAGAAGGGGTTAGAGTAAGTGAGAAAGATTTTGCATGTGAGAGAGGGCACATAACTCAAAGCGTTCCCTAAATCATGGTTTCGCTTTGCCCTCCAGCAGGCGCGCGTTGTGGATGTTTCAATTTCCTTGAGGCGCAATCTGATGCTGGTGCTGGTGCTGCTGCTGCTGCTGCTGCTGCCGGTGCCCCGTGCGAGCAGCAGGTTCTCTTGGCTCGAGAAAAGGAGAACTCAGAGAGAAGCACGCGAAGGAAAAAAGTAGATACGAGCAACACGAAACAGCCCGCGGGCCAACAGCGGGAATGAAGGAAAATGCCGAGTTAATTTCTGTCTGCTAAAGTGATGAGACGAATCGTCCCAAAACTGGTTAAACGATTATACACAATTTTCAAAATATTGACATTCTTATTATCGGTATTGTAACCATTCCATTTTGAAATGAATTAATTCTGTATATAATTTTATATAATTTTTTTTTCTTAAAATATTTCACACCATTTATTGTTACAAATATTTACAAATTTAAATGTCCGAAAAACTGATGATTACAAAATTTTTTAAACATATTTTTTACATACTATTTAAATTTAGAAATTTTGTTTGTAAATATTTTCTACGTTATTTAAAATTTTAACACAAAGTATTGGCCATAGTAATAAGAAATATATTTTGATATGAAAAAAAATCAAGATTGACACAACTTTATTTAAATATTAAAGTTTTTTTAATATCAAATAGTGTTGACTACAAATGTTTAAAATTTGTAATTTGTACTTTTGTAATTTGTACTTTGCATCCTCGATTTTATTTAACCAGCACTGCATCGTCAATTTTACTTAACATCCTAAATAACAAGCAACTTCTTGTTTAAACCAAACGTATCTTCTAACTTATTTAATAAAGAAATTTTTTTACGAAAATTAGCTCTCCAATTTTATTAAATTTTTTTTCCCCATTTATAGTAAAAGTGCATTCGAACAAATCATACAAGAAAAATGATGCTTATTTCATAAATCACTTAATTTCCTCACAGTGCTAATTCCTACCTATAATATTGTTCGCAGTTTTCCATTGAATAAATACGAAATCCAACTGCAGTTCTTATCATAGAGTTGTGGATGATAGTGAATGTTCCTTCGTCACAATCAGCACCATATATATAGTGCGAAGAGAAATAGCGAAGAACGTGTAAATATTTAAGGGGCGATCGTTAGTAACAGGGGTAGACACTTTTAATCTGCGTTATTTATTTCGAGTAGCGAAGTGCGCGAGAGAGCCTAGCATATATAGCGTCAGCTTCAACCCAGGGTGTAATTATAGAAGGTGCCGCCGGGTGTTGGACGACGAGGACGAGAACGAAAAGGAGGAAAAGGATGAAGATGACAGAGAGAGAGAGAGAGAGAAGAGGAGAAAGAGAAAAAGGTAGATAGGGAAACTCCGACACCGAGAGACGGAGCAACTGTGGAAAAAAAGTTCAGCTCCCTTTGCCTTCGTCGGTCCGAGGAGTTCTCCTCGGTTGAGGGCGAGAGTCGCCGGGTACAGAAACGGTGGGAGAGAACTCTGCTCCTCCGTACTTCCCATTAGCGCACCCTTGATTACTTTTTCTCATTCCGGTATCTAAATAAATAAAATATCGGACTCGCGCCTCTCTCCTCGGACGACTGCTTCAGAGTTTTGCTGCTGCTGCTGCTGCTGCTGCTGCTTCTGCTGCTTCTACTGCTTCTGCTGCTTCTGCTGCTTCTGCTTCTGCTTTCGCTAGCCCAGTCGCTGCCGCTGTCGTGAACTGGTAGATAACGCGTAATGGAGAAAGGAAAAGAAGACTTTATTTAATTACGTATCTGTTATCTCCGTCCGGGGATGGAATGTCGAGAAGCGTGAGAGCTAGCTCGCCTTGAGGGTGCGGACGAAGAAATTTACAGAGAAGCAAACTGGTAGATATAACTAAACAAAAGGGTATCTTTTGAAGAACGAGAAACAAGCTCGCGATTTCAACTAAACGAAGTAGCAAAGATACTGAGAGAATTTTCGAGCTAATGGCGTATGAAACGAAAGATGTAGGGACCGAGCAATTATTACGATATTATTTCACAGTACTTCGTCTATTTTGCTTCCTTGTTACTTTATCATTAACAAAGTGAAGTTCCGAGACCATTTTGTTATTATTATTACTTTTTTTTTAAATATCTTATCTTATTTATTGTTACAAATATTTGCAAATTTAAATATTTAAATAATTGATATGGTAGATTTTCTTCATAATAGTGATTAAAAAAAACAAATGTTTTATTTTTTTTAAACACAGGCTTTTCTATAAAAATTCGTTTTTAAAAAATGACTTAAAAATCAAAGTAATGGGAAAAGTATCTTTTCTAATTTAAATTCCATTACTCACAGTCTACTATTTTTATTATTATTCTATTGTAATCAGTTCATTACTTCAAATCTCATTATTTTGTATTTATTCCAAGAAGAGAAATAAGTATTTCATTACGAAGAAACAAAAGGTTTTTACACGAGAACTCGTTAAAAAAAAATACCTGGAAAATTAAAGTAATGGAGATAGTAATGGGCCATTACTTTTTTCCATTACCTACATCAATACATACGTTATCCATCATTTCCACTTTTATGGCATTTCAACGCGAATCGATATAAAAAATATTGTATTTCGTTTTTAATAAAATCTTCATACGTCTATTTAATAAAATATCATTTTTAATAGCAATATATTAACTGCATTTCTGCATGGTTTTCACATTGAAATACAGCCACGATCATGAAATTTAATAATTGTTTCAGGGAGTTAAAAATTAATAGATATGAACGAAAAGATTTATTTATTGTTATTTATTTTATCAAATATTTTTACCAACCTATTTACGAACTTAAACAAACTCGAATTCAGTGACAACTAATAAATGCATAATAGATATTCTTAATTTCTTTAAATTTAATTATTTTAATTATATTCTACAAATTTAATAAATTACTGCAGTTGTACAATATTTTTTGTTAAAGAAATAAAAATGAATTTATAATTACTGAATTAGAAAAAATATGCGATATACTAAAAAGTAAATAACTCGAAATAGTGGAAGTTATTTTTTAATTCAGTAATCACTATTAAATATACAATTACTGTAGAATTAAAATTAATACATAAATATAAATATTGTATTAAAACAGATGAATATTTGTTTAATTTTTTAAAAAGTGAAGCGGAAAATTATTTTACAGAAACAATTATTTTAGTTATATGTAGTCGATGGAAAAAAATGTTTTGCTTCAAACTATTAAATATTTCGGAGACTATCCAGCAATAAATGGATAAAACGTGCGCAGCTCGAATTCAAACGCATATCAGAGAACTCTACCATATAGGCATGTACATCAGAAGTTAATATGCATTCAAAGACCACACAAGAAGATAACGCGGCAAGGGAGCAATTCGCGAGCTCGTTATTATTTGGGAAACGAGGCACCTCGCGATAACGATGCATTTACTATGCAACTCGGGGACCGATCGCCTCGTCCGTGCTTCAGCAAGCCACTCGCTCCGCCTCTGTTGCTCATGAGAAGCGGCAGATACGAGCGCAACCGGTGCAAACGTTGTCGTCAATCGGTATGCAAAGTCCGCTGGCCTAGCCGTAAATCATACAGTCGAGTCTCTGGTAATTCGGCATTTTCTATTTTTTTTTTTTTTTTTTCATCTATTTTCTCTAATTTTCTCACTATTGTCGAATGACTCAGTCTAATGTCTGTTCGGCAATTTTATAGGCGAGGTCGAAGCTAATTAACTCAGGAATAAATACAGAATTAAATCCATTTAAAAATCGGCAGTTGTATACAATGAAAATTAAATCAAAACTTGTAAGCTTTTGAAAGCTTTTTCTGAAAATTTCTGTCCTGTTCAAAGAAAAAAAAGTACAAAAATAATTTGTAATTTTTTTATTTTTATTAAATTTGATTTAAAAAAATAATTTATCTATCTTTTGTACATTCGAGAAGATTGAACATTTTTTTGTTAGGTAATTTGGCAAATACAATTTTGTAAATTTTCACTTTCTTCTGTAACTTCTGATTTAACCAAAATATATTTATAAGTTCGCTGCATTTACAAAATCTTCTTGCTACTTTACGAATTTACAAAAATACTCTTTTCTAAAGTTTTAACACAAAGATTCTGCTCAGTTTTAAAGAAGTACAAAAACAGTTTGTAAAATAAAATTCGTGTAAACTCGACGAAACATTTTTTCTCACTTCTAATTAAAATTATTTTTTTTTCTAAATTCGACAAGCTCACATTTTTTTTACTATTTCTTAATCAAATAACATTTTATAACTTTGATTTTTTTCTGTCACTTCTCTTTCAACGTAAAAAAAATTGGTAAAGTCGAAAAATTTACAAAAATGTTTTAGTACTTTTCGAGTGCAATAAAAAAAAATGCTCTTTTCTAAAGTTTTAACACAAAGTTTCTATCCAGTTAACAAAAAAAAGTACAAAAATAATTTGTCAAAAATGGGCTTTTATTTTACGAAATGTTTTTTATCATAAAAAATCATCAGTCACTTTGGGTTATCAATATATTCTTGGCATTTAGAAAATAAAAGTTACATTTAGAAAAAATATGTTTTTAACTTAATTTAATACATATTTTTTGTTGTAAATAAGACAAAATATTTTTTGTCACTTGTAATTTTACACTTCATTTTCATAAATTCGCAAAATCTGCAAGTTTTTCTGTTGCTTCTTAATTTAGCAAGGAAAAAAATTTTAATTCGACTTTCTCCGGTTACTTTTAATTTAACAAAAAAAAACTGTCAAATTAACGTGACGTTACATTAAAAATGTTTCAATTTTGCAAACAAAAAAGTTCTACTACATAGCTTAAAAGAATCACACCAAAAAATGGCCTTTTTTAAACCTCAAGTGGCCATCCAGATTTTTAAAAAATTGAAAACCGAAAAATGTCCGAACTAGCCCAAATTATCCCCAAAGGTTACCTCCACTCCCTGAGAGAGAGAGAGAGAGAGAGAGAGCATGCACCCTCCTATTTCCATCCCCATTATCGCACTCGCGAGAGAGGCCAAAAAAAAATACGTCGAGTCTCTCTCTGCTCCGCTCTCCTCTCATCCCGTTTCGCCAGTTTCGCAGTGTTTTTTTTTTTCTTATTCTTTAAACGAGGCCCAGGCGATCGGTGTAGACTCTTAAACACCCCGATTAGCCGGCTGTCACGAACAGTCCACCCTCGCCCCGCCTCATTCTTTTCTTTAATTCGTTTTTTTTTCTTCGCTTCCTCCACCCCTTCCTACGGCATTCTCACCCCTAACCTGAACTCCCCTTCTTGTACGTTTTCTCTCTTTCTCTCGCTTACTTTTGCGAACGGCGCAAGAGGACGTTTTTTTATCGGGCCCGAGGTAATTAGGGTGGCATCCCTGCAGTCAGCACCCACTCTCTAACGCGGGTTAAAGCGAGAAAGCACGAGCATCCGGCAGTCAAGACTTACCCCCAACCCTCCTATAGCTCCGCGTTTTAATGAGATTTAGGTCTCCGCGCGGGGCACCGGCTAAATTTTCATAAGGTTCCCGGAGAAATTACACGCCTTCTTCGTCCGCTGTACACCCTTTCTGCATTCCTCATTTTCTTTTCGTTTCTCTTTTTTTTTTTTTTTCTTCTCAACAAGATTTATATTTACGTGAAAATAGTATCGAGAGTTATCTAACTATTAAATGCAATTATATATTTATTTATTCGTCCGTTAATAATAATTTTAAGGAAATCTTTGTAGTATAATGTACTTTTAAAAAATTCTGTTTCGCTGTCGATTCAAAGAAAAATTCAGGTATTTCTGGCAAATAAAAGTGAGGAATATTAATTATTACTCTATGCAACTATTTATTTTATTGTATTGATATTTTTGAACATGTCTTTTTCAATTTCATGCTAAAAATTGGCATCTTATATTTTAATTGTATCAAACTGCTCGTATTTAGATGTAAAAATGTGAAGTTAAAAGTTAAAAAAAACGGTTTTTAATTATTTTAATGTAGAACTGTGTGTAGTAATTGAAAAAAAATTATTAAATAAATTACTTGGTTAAATACCAATACAAAATTATTGCCCAATGGACCGTGAATAGGGTTAACCTTTGCTTTTTTATACTTCACTAAAATAAATAAAATAAAATGCATTGCAGTTGCATTTCTTGCATAAGAAAGTTTGTTTAATTTTGTGATTCCAGAAACTTACAACTTATTTTGTAAAATTATCAAACATAATTCTGTGAATAAATTCATTTTTTAACGTAATAAATGTCAGTGTTACGAAACGTTCTACAAAAAAAATACAAAAATATTTTATTAAAAATTTGTGATTTTCAGTAAACAATGTATCTTGACCGAAAAAAGTGTAATTTTCATTTGAAATATATTTTATATCATGTATAAAAAAAAAATTATTTGAATGATAAAAAATATTTGTTATCTCCTATTACAAAGTTAGGTAAATTTACGTAATTTTTTTTGTCACTTTTAAATTCATAAAAAAAATGTTAAGATACAAAAAAAAATGTTAACTGACACTCTGACTTTACACAAATATTTTTTTTTTTCATTGCGAACGCATAAAACGATTTTTCAAAGCGTCAATACCAAAACAGCAGAAAGTGGTAAACCAAAAAAAAAAGAAAAAATGTTCTCCCAAACACCAAATTAGCGATTTTCTATGTGTATGTCGCATTGCGGTATAGCGAACGATAAAATATACATAGAACCAACAAACTCAGAGTAGCAAAAGCCTCATACGCGTTTTATGAGTTTCTTCTCTGTTTCTCGAAGCGCGACCCCTAAAGCTCGTATCGGTAAGCGTATATACGTGTATACATGGAGAAAATGGGATGGCAAAGCGAAACCGTTGGATATAGAAAGACGACGAGCGGAGGACGACACGGCTCGTACGTGAGACAAGAGAGACATAGCGTGTATATGGGAAAAGGGAAAGAGGCAAGGAAAGAGTGTCTGTACATGTGCAGCAGACGCGGCAACTCGAAGCACGGCGGGGGAGGACGTGCGCGACGAAACCACAGATATATATATATATATATATACACAGTACATGCTCTAGTATTGTATGCACATACGTATAGAATCGCTCGCGTTATAGCGATGTCTGATTACGTATTTACTACGAGTCGAGCAGTCGGAACGGAAGAGAGAATTCGCGCTGCTCTCGGTTCCGCGCTCACTGCGTTCAGTATTCCATTCTATATAGTTTACGTATATATATATATATATGTATTGCAGAGATAGAGAAGGGTGTTCCTTCTACACACGCGGATATGCTCGCGGCTGTGGGACTATCTGAATTATGCATGGACACGCGGCCTGCCTACCGTACAACGTGTATTGTTTGCTGGCACACGGGTGTCTGCGTACTCAGAGACGTGTATAGAACGACTTTTGAGGATATTAGGATTGGTGTGCCGCGATATGGAATAGAACGGATGTATACCAGTAAATGACTATGAGGGTATACCTCAGTTATTGATGGATCATATTATCAGCTTTGGTGTGTCTTTCTTGAGACTATTAAGGGTTGAATTCTCTCACATATGTTGAAATTTACAGTGTTAAAGATTCGGCGTATTAATGGCGATTGGTCATAATATGGACTTTGGTCCAAAGCGTGTCAAAGTGAAAAATTGACTCTACTTTTTCGAAAAACAGTCTAAACATTTTTTTGAAAAAATCCGTTGAAAGATTAACGAAAAAGGAAAAGAAAACTCCGCAGACAAAAATTGCCTTTTTTAATCTCATGTATCCGACCAAATAAAAAAAATATCAAAAAGAAAAAGTGACCCAAGTAACCCCGGTTTATGGATTTGTATATAACAACAACAAAAATCACTTCCTACAATAAGCAATTCTATCAATTTAGCACAACCTGAGTTTATTATCTTATAGGTATTTTTTAAATTAAAAAATCCTCCCTCTCTCTCTCTTCCAATTTTTTTTTATAAGGCATAGAAAAAATTCGAGATCAAAATCAGTAGAATACTGCTTCCATCACTAAATATTCTTCAAAATATTGTTTATCTTCATAGATACGATATTTTATGCGTAAATTTATAACAAAATGCTCCGATAAACCTTTACAAAAATTCATGTTTTTTTATGCATGCCAATTATTTATTAATTCAATTTATTGTCCTATGGCCAAGAATAAAGTTCATTGACTGCAATTCGCACTCTTCGTCTGTCACGCTCTTTTACCTCCGGAAGGTTATCATCGCGGAGGTTAATGGTGCAGGATACTCGGCGTATATCATAAGCCCAGCACAAGCTAGCCAGAAAGCACAGCAGCATATATATATAGATATATATATATATATACAGAATATAGCTCTGTATATGTGCATTCGGTATATGTACGTAGGTAGGATCTTCTCTGTCGCGTCGTGGCACAAGGCTCACGAGGCTCCCGCCGGGTTATCCCGAGGTATATATGCGCGCGCCAAGAGTATCTGGACTTATGACGGAAACAATTTAGAGGCTTTGGGGGGTTGCTGCGAGGGACACCCGCGCGCGCTCCGCCACTCTCCGTCTCGCCGGTCTGCTTCTCCGCCTCGCTTTCCCCGTGTGTATATAACCAAGCTGTACATGTGCGCGAGGAGATCCGAGAGAACCGAGACACCGGTGGTGGTTCCGACGGGGTTCTCGTGCTCGAGGTGCGGAGGAAGCTTAAGCCGCAATAAGTCGAGGGATGAGCGCGAGATGTGGCCGAATCGTACCTCGCATACTGATATCGTTTCCTCGCCTTGCTTTCACCGTCATCTCTCGCTGCCGCAAAATCGCCAGCAAAAGCGCCGAGAACTCTCGTATCGAAGCGCAGAAAATTCGTTTCGCCAACGTATCTCAAACAGCGTGTTTCTCGCTGAAAGGGGTTCAATGTAGAGAGTCGTGTCACGATTCGTGTTACAAAGATCGGTCTCTAATTTTGGGGTTCTAATTACATTTTTACGACGATAAATCTTTTATGAAATTGTACTTTGCAATTATCAATTCTTCCAGGTGGCAGAATTTAACGTTTATTCACTGTTGTAATTGAATATTGTCATCGCGTTTTGATGTTGGGTAAAATGAGAAGAGAGGGGGTTAATGGTTATTTTTATATTCAAGATGTACTTTTTTTATATTGACGATTAATATTTGCTCAGTGAATACGAATTTTCTAAAAAATGGCTCAATAACTTAACATTTAGTATTAAAAAGTACAAACACAAAAAATATTTTTAAAAACTTTTTCCTCGTGATTTATTAAAGCGTGTTTTTTAAAGGTCTTTCAAATTCTTAATCAATTAACGACTTTCTTTTAGGTTAAATCGTACTGAGTACTTTAAGTTAGTAATCCTTTTTGAGCGTCATTGACAAGAAAAGAAAGATGTGATAATCATCTAATCCAACCAAAATCTAGTGAATTCTAGTACAATATACCAGAAATCCTGATTAATTCCTAACTACCATTAGCTATAATAGACAAATTTCTAGAAAAATTTACTAGAATGTCAATTTCTAGTAAATTTACTCGAATGTCAATTTCTAGTAAATTTACTCGAATGTCAATTTCTAGTAAATTTACTCGAATGTCAATTTCTAGTAAATTTACTCGAATGTCAATTTCTAGTAAATTATAGTAAAATGTACTAGAACGTAGATTTCTGGTAAATTGTAATAAAATTTACTAGGCGTAGATTTTTAGTAAACTGGAGTAAAATTATCTAAAATTCGGCGTTATTTTTCCACTCTCATAAAAGATGTTAGTTCTTTCCTCCAACATATTACCAAAGATTTTACCAAATCTTTCGCTCCGTAAAAGGTAAAAATTGTTACCAACGCCAAAACTGGCCATCTTTGAAATGATTATAATCGCCATAGAAATGTTTACCAGACAAGTTGATTAAAAAATTACCACTTAAATTACAATTTATCCGAATAATTGCACAGTCATTCCAGTTAACAGCAGTTATTTTGTGTAATCGTAGTTTTTCACGTTAATTGCAATTACGTGGAGTGAATTTAATGAAATTAAATGTAAATAATTCACGGCAATGTCTAATGAGTAATTATCACAATTTAGTCCAACTCTCCTCTCAACTCATAGATAACTATGTATACTCTGTTTTCCAATCCACTTCCCTTCCAATTACCACAACTCCCTTCCACCTCCCTCTCTCTCTCTCTCTCCCCCTCCTTTATCTATTCCTCCACCTTCCATCACATTTAAAACTCCACTACCAAAAGTTTTATTTGACATTTCGTCATATCATCCAACATCTCCTGTCTCCCATCAACGCAAAATAAGTGCCCATTCTTCCCAAGTTCTTATTAGTCTCCACGTGCGTCAAACCATTGATGTAAGTGTCTTCAGTATACAGTTGAATTTGACATTCAAACAGAAACTTATTGCAACGAAGCGTAACTTAAATTTCTTGCTTATTTCCCTTCTGTTCTTAGACGCCTGTTTACTCGCCGAAGGAAGAGACAACGTCACTGAGGTTAGGAGACTTTTCAAGGGGAAGAAAAACAGGGAGATAGACAGATAGAGAGAGAAAGAGTGGGTGGTAGCTGTGGTAGAAAGGGCGTCACGGCGAGTGAAGACGGACGTCGCGACGTAGCCATAAATCCCAAGCTTACCCACAGACGAAGTGAAAGAGAGAGAAAGAGAAAGAGATAGATAGAGACTCGGAAATGCTTGAACCAGGCAAAGAGAAAGACAAGTTCAACCGGTACGCAGGAGAGCCGAACTACGTCGCGGGAGGCTAACTCTCGGCAGGACGAACCGCGAGCGAGCTACCGCGACAACTTTGATTATACTACTCTCAGGGTTTTATGGGACTTGCGCGCCGTTTGCTCGATCTTTCCCTCTGCTTTTCACGACACTCCAACGCAATGTTACATACCTTATATAGAATAGATAAACTCGGGCAGTGTGTATAAAGACGACCAACTATACAAGTGAGTGTTCGGTGTACAGAGGAAAGGCGCGTTTTAGCTCTCGCTATATGCGCTCTCTGAAACAGGTAAAAGATCGAGGCTACTCTACCAAATTCTCTCAACTATCAAGCAACCACTTTTCAAACAACCAAGAACTTTTCACGTGAACCGGCTGAAGCTGACTCAGAAAGTCCGCGAGCTTTCACGAGCTTTGTTATTTCCAAGTTTTCGTAATAGCCTTTTAGAGCATTTCAGTTTATTTCTGGATTTCAGGGAGAAAGATTTAATTTTCTTTTAGGTCGTATTGCGGGCAAACTTGGAATGCACTTTTTTTGTGTAATTGATTTGGGATTTATCGAAAAATCATTTGGGCCTAGAAAGATAGAACTCTCGTCGTTAATATCAAATTGGAAAAGGAATTCGTAATTTTTGTACTTTTAACAAGAAGCGTCTATGAACAACCCCTAATTCTTTTCATTTATTTTACCAAAAAAAAGTGCACAAGTTATTTGGGGATTGTTTGTATCTTAATTTTTTTTTTTTACATTTTTTTGTAATTAAAAAATACTTCCATACTTACTATTACAATATATTTTTTGTGATGTCTTTCATTGAAAAAAAAAATGTAAATTCGACAATTTTTTCTTTTCCACTTCTAATTTAATTAAAACAAATTGTCGATTTAACTGAATCACACATTTGTTTGCTGCTACTAATTTATGAAAAAACAAATTATTTTGATAGCATGTAAGTCAAAACTAAAATCATGTTGTATGTACACATGGAATTGTACATAGAATCTTTTGGAACATCTTTCAATTATTTTTATTCCTAAAAATAATAATAAACGTCTTGCTTTAAATGAAATAAATTGAATAATTTTTTTTTAGGTCGGACGACACATAATTTTAGTGACCTCAAAACGTATAAAAGGCACTCGACAGAAGCGCACGCTGATAGTTGGGACAGGAAGAGGGAGTACAAGAGACTCCGACTGGAAAAATACTTTCAGTTCCAGAGCGGCAAACCCTTGTACCGAGCTCTCCATCCGCGAGTTTAATTAGGTTGGCCTATCACATTTTTTTGTCATTTTTTCTTCTCTTTTTTTTTTCGGCGAACCCAGTTTCGTGAGCTAAGTACCCAGCAGCACGTACCTATCCCACTGCCGTTAGAAACTGCCGTTGCTGCTTCTGGACGAGAGAATGAACGAACGAAACCGCGCGTGAGCTCAGCGTGAGAGAGTCGAGTAAGAGAGGAGGTGAAAAAATACAGAAAAAAAAGGCCATGAGAGAAGGAAAGAGGCAATTTCGCGAGCGTTTTTAACCGTAGACTAATTTCCTGGACGCTCCGGCAGCCGAGCACAAAGTTACCGGTGATGTACTCGCCCCAAGAGTCAGTACCTACCACCCTCTGTTCACTCGCGAAGCTATACCTGCACCTACTTTCGTTCGTATAACTATAATAACAGCCGTGCTGGCTGCCTCTACTACTACATACTGTGATGCACCAAAACGCACGCGGAGTATCCGCAGGAATGAAAATAAGGACGAGGGCAGAAGAGGAGAAAACGTATATAGCGGGGAGAAAGAATACGGAAAAATAACGTCGGCGAAGAATTATGAAGGCAACACTTGCCTCTCGTATTTATGAAACAAATTAAAAAGTAATTAAAAGAACCGGCGCCGGAACCACGTACATACAGTTTATTATTAGTATATGGCAACGCCACTCTCTCCGACAAAGTCTGCGAAAGAGGAGGAGGAGAAGAGAGAAGCCTGAAGATTCTGTCAGGCTTTTTTTCTGTCTCTCATCTGTTCGTTGTGCTATAATTTATTGATGCAAAAAAAATAATAATTTTTTTTTTATTCTCAAGTAGCTTGTTGAACAGTTATGGATCGATGAAGGTGCTTTTTTTTCGTTCGGTATTAAACAGGTTAAATCTGATTGTTACTTTAAACTAATTGTTTCATAAAGATAGTCTTAAAAAAATATTGAAAATGCAAATCTCAGGTTTGCTAGAAAATATAAAAATTTATTCGGGTAAATCATGGAATTCATTTTAGATAAGAAATAATTTTTTTGTATCAGACATCCAAATGATTCATCATTTTGTGGCACTATTATTATTATTACTTTTACTATTATTCAAAATCAATAGTCGTGGTGTTTTCATCATCTATGTTGTACGTCCCTTTTTATTTAAATTTTCCTCTCGTTTGATTCCAATTGAGTAAATGAAACTTTTTGTTGAGTGTGAAAATATTAACCTGAACTAAAACTAAAAAAAAAACTAAAATTCTGTTTAAACACAGTGAAAGAAAATGAATACACTAAAAAAAGAATTTTTCAAGAGATAAAACTAAGGGACTTGGAAAAATCAGGCCCAGGAAGGGCAGTTTCTCCTGAGGCGCTTTGAAAAAAATCCGGACTTGAAGCTGGGCCTCATGGGGACTTAGAAAAAATCGGTTTATGCCGGATTTAGAAAAATCCGGGCTTGAGATTCTCCTACACAGCAGCGGCAAGATATTTTTTACAATACAGAAAGATATAAATTCGCGCTTATAAATTTTTGTATTAAAACCAAGATAAATTACGACTTCACCATTCTACTGTTTCATCCTTTCACTTGCTCCACTTCAACATCTTCTATAGTAGAAGCGAATCACAGAGGCAATGCCGAGTGACATCTCGTGCCCACGTGGTACCTCTACTTCTCATCTATATCAACCCTCTACAGCTTCTACAGAGTGCTATATAGTAAATCACGCGTGCTCGCGGAAGGCAATGATCGACGATTATTTATTTATAGGCAAATTAAGTAGGCCCTCTCTCCTGGCTGCACCCCGTTTCGGCGTATTTCGTCGTTCGCCGCAAACTTCAACCTATAGAACCTCCCCCCACCTCCCCAAACTTCTATTAATTGATGGGCTCTCAGTGGCCGCCCGTCGCTGTGACGTCTATCATTTTAATTTACCGCCCTCGGATTATTAAATCGAGCTCTCGCGAGAAACCAGCAACCACTTTCCACCATTTTCTCCACCTACGTCTGCACACATATATATATACTGTATATATCGTATATGTAGATGAGCCTATACGCAACCAACCGGAATTCTGCGATCACTGTGCGGAATATGGCAAAGCGCGTTCCATCTCCTGTCTCGAAGGTCCCCGGAGAATCTGTCGGGCTGTTCGATGTCTGCTGTATCGTCGTTGTCGTCTACCCACCATACGTTCAGATACTGTACGAGAGTTTATGAAACGTCGGATGAGGATTTAACCAGGGCTTCATCGCGTCAACCGTTTTTCATTTGAGTTTGGATAATTTTTTTTCTTTTTTTTTTGGGATGCGTCCTTCGTGTCGTATTTTTGTCTTTGAACAGAAGTGATGAAAACGGGTGAAAAGCAAATGGACTGACGAATGGATTGTCGAAATGAAAGGTTGTCAACTTTTTTTTTTTATATATTGCGATTCAACTGGTATGATTATTACCATTGACTTTTATTATCTGTGAATATTTTTTTATAGAGCAGATAAAGGGTGAATTAATTTAGACAATAAATGGCAAAGCTGGTGAAATGAATATCGTTTTAATTTTATTGAAAATTGATCTCCACGGTCGTGGTTATTAGGTAATAATGAGAAAGCTTTTTGCGATTATTAACTAAATAGGATGATCGAAAATTATGATTTTGAAAAATTGAAGACATTTTTTTCACTAAGGTCTAAAATTTTTTTTTTACTTTCATTTTATAATGACATTTATTGTCTTTTTTAAAGAATAGAACGTGATATTCACACTTACTCTTTTTTAATATTATTCAACAATTTATTTATGGCCATGACAATTTTCGTTTGCCAAACTGACAAATATTTTATGCTAAACACGTTCATGCGAAATTATGTAAGTTTTATTTAAAATTTTGAAAAACGCATATTTTTGTCGACAAAATTTCAAACAAAATTCGTGTTTTAAAAATGTTGTATCGGTAACGAAAATCGTATAAAAAACGTGCCATTGATTTTTCGGATTGGAATTCTAACTATGAAAAAATCAATATATTACCAAAAAAGTCTTTTTTTTTCCAAAACTAAAAAAAAATGGTTACTATAATTTAAAAATAAAACACTCTACTTTTTTTAAATATTCGAACACGAAGGTCTTTTTACACGATGAAAACACTATTACGAAAAATCAATTGCATAGATTTGCTGATTAACTTTATTATTATTATTAAACTTATTATTTTTACAATAAATCAATAAAATAAAATGCTTGCAACTAAAAATTCTCGTGGCATTTTTTTTTTTTTAAGCAACAAAATAAGAACAAATAATTAGGATAAAGTATTGATTACGATTTCTTAAAAAAATGTATAAAAAGATCAAATTTAAGATGTAGATAATGCTCTAATAATTCGCTTGGGTTGTCGTTATTTGTAATAATAGTGACCATTATATTGCACTTTGACGGGCACATATTCTCTCGTCTCTTGGACGACAGCAAAGGAAGGATACAAAAAGCAAAATGCGGAACAACGAGAGGAAGAGGAGGAGATCGACTGGAGTGAAATAGGAGGATGGCTTTAAAATATTAACGCCGTCTCGTGGACGTCACATACGTTACCCTCTTCTCCGATACCATACTCGTCTCTACATATACATTGAAACGTGGGGACTGAAAGAATCCCCGAATATCATATGCAGATGCTGCATCCGTGATCCCCTCGTCGTATTGAGGTTTTTTTTTTCGGTTCTCCGGACGAGACACGGAAACCGCGCGACGACCTTTTCCACAATTTTACATTCATTCATTCCGGACACTGCTGAGAGACGCTCCCCTTTCATGCCAAACTCTACCAGACTCACTGCAGTCTACCCTTCATATTTTCTATATATTCGATTGGATATATTGTATTAGGGTGTTTTATCGATTTTTTTAAAATAAAAAAAAGAATCGTTCAGGAAAATAAAAACTATAATTTTGTCTCTCAGCCTCGAGTTAAATTAGAGAAATAATTTACCGCAAAAGAGAATCTGTAAATCAAATTTAAAGGGTGTCTTAATTCGGTAAATGTACTACTTTATTAATTCATAGAGAATTTAAACGCCAGATTCATTTTTTCTTATAAGGTTCATCGGTAAATTATTTTTTCTGATAAACGTTTTTTTTTATTGAGTTTAAAAAAATGTTGAAAAAAATATATTTTTTTAAAATTCGGAGTAAACTTTTAATATATTAAAATAAACGTTTAAAAATATCGATTTTTAGTCGACCACAATCAAAATTAAAGAATACTATTAATATAAAAATACTATTTTTTGTTTTCTTCATTCGGTTAAATTTGAAGGACAGATCAATTTTTTTTGTAAGTACCACTTATAAATTGTTTACGATTGGATTCGAGGATGATAAACAACATTTTAATAAATTTCTTAAATTAAACTATTAAGTATTAAACTTAAATAGTTTTATATTTTTTTTATATAAATGATACAAATGCAAAATTAAACTAAAAAAAATAGAAAGTTACAATAATTTGCGGTTCACAAGAACCAAAAATATTTACGTAAATTAAATCTAAGAAAATTTCCAATTCCATCCGTTAAACAAAAAGGGAAAAAAAAAGATTTTCAGCAGCCAACCCAATTCAACATAACTCAATTAAAGGTACCATACATTTTTTTAAAAAATGAATCTAAAAAATAATAAAGTTACTTTGAGGTTTATACATGTATTCATTATTGTATAATTTTCATTATTAAATGAACACATCAGTGGAGAACCCAATATATATATTTTTTTCAATAAAAAAAAAGTATCCAATTAATTCAATAAAAAAAAAGGTACAAAAAAATGTTTTTCAGCAGCCAATCTAATTCAACACATCAGAATTAAAGTTACCACAAAAATAAATTAAAAAATCAAGAAAAAAATAAATAAATATACATTCAGATTCATGCAAGTATCCATTACTGTAATATTGATTATGAAATCAAATTTTCATTCAACTAAAATTTCATTCACCAATAGCAATCTCGTCAAGTTTCATACACGTGACATATGCAGAATGTGACTTTTGACAACTGCAAAACACGTCGCATTGCAAAAAAAAAAAAAAAAGCGTGTTTCGAACGCACGCGATAATTAAAAGTATAATAACGTTCTAGCAATGTTGCCGGCAATGCGGTAGGTTGTCGCTGATAGGGTGTTACATTGGATATAGCAAAAAGCACGGTCACGGCTGGGGAGGAAGCGAGAGAAACGTGAGTGTAGCGGCCATACAGTCGCGTAGAGTCCATGGCGGTGACACACGGCCCGGAAATATTTGGCAGCTGATACGGCCCGCTATACCTCCGGCTGGTAATTAAAAATGTCTCTCCCGACCCCTCTCTCAGCGAGTGTCCGGCATCCGCAGCCATACCGCCGCCATGCCATCGCGTTTCTCTCTTTTTCTCTCTTTTTCTCTCTCTCTCTCTCTCTCTCTGCCCTCTCATCTCGTTCTGTACCGAGCGAGAGCTGTCTAACAGGAATGCATTCGCGGTACTAATGAAAAGCCTCATCGGCGTGCATGACACGCTAACGAGAATGAGAAAAGAGACGAGCCACTATATGTATACGCTCTCTCTTGACTCTCCGTTCTCGACTCGCACACACCGCTTATCCACCATTTGCCGCTCGCGCGCGCCGTACGGCAACATATCCATGACAGCGGGAATTGAAAATTGCGAAGAAGAAAAAGGAAAAACGCCCACCACCGTTTATGTAATACAGTAATACTAGAATCCTCTTCAGAATCCCTCCGAACGTATACGAGAGACTCTCTGCCGCGCGGTCTAGAGGGACAGATTGCAAAAATTCAATTTGCTCAGTGAAAACGAGAGCAAAAGAGTTTCAGAGCCCTTTTCCAAGGAGTAACGTATATATAAACCTTTCAACTGTATATTCTAATGAAAATTCGCGGGTCGCGTTACGCGAGAGACCAAAAAAGAAAAAAAGGAAAAAAAAACAACTTACGTGACTTTGAAAGTGCTGAGGAAAAATGGAAAGGGGAATTAGTGAGGGATAATCGAAAATTTTGTAGGGCAGTTTGAAGGTTTGAAGGACGGGGATGTTAAGATTTTAAGGGACGAAATATTTGGAAAGATTGTGAGCCATTTTTTATCGGCCCGCAGGAATCAGTGAAAATCTATCGATAAATTATATAATTTTCTGGGCAATTGCATAGTTTAGGCAAAAAAAACTGTCGAGGTTAATGTTGTATATTTAAGAAAATGTTTTTGTCCCCAAAATGACAATGAATTCCTATTATTATTTATACAACGAAAAGAGTTCGTAATTTATTATTATTACGAAAAGAAAGTTACAAGATAATTTGTTTAAAATGTATATTTCTATTTTACGTAACATATTCTAAGATTTTCTAAATAAAATTAATTCGTTTTGTATTTTTTTTCATATATAAAAAAAAAACAAAAATTGGTACATTTGTAAAATTTGTAAATTTAGCCAATATTAGTAACTGTTAAAAATATTTGCAAATTTACATTACTGGACATTTTATTCTGCTGTGGTATATTAAATTTAATACACAAGTGAAGTAAATTTGCAAAATATTTGAATAAAATTGTCTAATTTTCGTAATATTTAATATTACGTTAAATTTACATTTTGTTTTCTATTATCTCTAATAAACATCTTAATTAGTGTTAAAGAACAAAAACTACAGCTTTTTTTGTCATTTGTAAATTTGTAGTTTATTTTTGTCAATTTACTGAATCAACAAAGAAAATCGATTTTTAAATAAATAAATAAATAAATAAATGTGTTGATATAAATAGTGACTTTAATGCATGCACGTACAATCTACAATGTACGTTTGAATCACGTTTATCATAATCAATCAATCATTCCGTAATTAATTGTATTACCAATGATCAGTGTCATGTACACAAGGGGTAAAGATTTTTACAATTTTTGCATTTTTACAATTCAATACACGGAAATTTTACAACAATTTTACATCGTTTTACCAAATTTTATATAGATTTTATAGCTTTCCTGAAATTATACTTTAATCTATATTTTTATTTATTTTTTAAATTTATCATAATGTGAAACGTTGCTAACAAATTTGTTATTTGTAGTTTAACTTTATTTATAAATATTAAGCCAGGTATTTTTCAAGAAAATATTCTTTTTTTAAAAAAAAACCAATTTTACTACCATTCCAGAATAGAAGACGAAATAATGCCAAATTTGTCTGGACTTAAATAATGGCTATAAAAGAATTGTGTAAAAAAAATGTGGGTGTCCGGAAAATGAGGCTTTTTACAATGTAAAAAACATACATTTCCTTATTATTGTTAATATTATTATTATTATTAAAATTCGTTATCTTATCCAGAGGAACGTTTACAAAAAGAACAGCGCATATTTAAATATCCTGCGGAAAACTGGGAGTTCGTGAATAAATGGCAGTGTTAATTAAAAATTCTAAAGGACAGTTCGAAGTTTCGAAGGATAGGCCCTATAAAGATTTCAAAAGTCCGTAGAATATCTCGAGTGACTCGCCGATCGTTTCGAACCGTCGGACAGGACTCATTTAAAATCTATAGATAGATAATACGAGCTTCTGGACAGCCAGATCTCGGAGTGGATCCGAAATCCGGAAATTGTCTGCGCTCAAGCGTCGGATAGACGCGTGTGTGCTTCTCCCAGGGACATATATGGCAGAGAGGTAGAGGGCTAGAGTGTGTTACGCGGATACGAAGTCCGCGGTGGTGCAATGTCGGGAGGAATCGAGAGGACGCAACTGAGGGAGATGAGGTGTACGCGTTTGGTATACGAGACGTCGACGAAGCTCGACTCGTCAGCGTGTTCTCGCAGGGTGGACATTGGACGATGCTGAACGTCCGAGGGAAGGACATTGGCAGTGGCGAACGTCAGAGGGAGCGGACGAGGTCGAGAGGACAGAGAAGGGAGGACGAGATAGGAGCAGAAGAGAAGAGCCAGGCAGGCAACGTACGTCAGCTACGTTGGAAGGACGTTGACTACGTTATACGTTTCATCGTACATATATATATATATATGTATATATATATACACATCCACCTCTTCCAGAGGACCGGGAAAGCTAGAAGCGAGAGATGGACAGCTACGAGGCACACCGGTTCTCTAGCTCGACACGGTACCTAGATATAGAGGAATTGACATCCAGCTAGAGAGTTAGGTATATAAGTTCAAAGTCTCTGCGAACTTAGACACTTTTTTTGTCTACCCTCTCAGACTTCTCCCCTTATTGATTGTACTGTATGAAGAAATTAAGGCAATCTCGGAGAATTGTTTTTTTAGATTTTTTAAATTCAACCTTTTAGAAAATGCGGTATTTTTGATCAAGTCAACGCATCCAAAGTTGAACAAAAAATTTTGAGAATTACATATGTCATCATAAAAGTTGAAGATTTATGTAAATTTCAATGATATTCGGATAATGTTTCATTTTTTTACAGGCAGCATATCCATAACTGTGATGAAAACGATGCAATGAAAAAAATTGTCGTCACAAATGTTTTGCATAAATGAACATTTTCAAATTACGTTATCGCTCTGATAATTGTTTTTATAGAAAAAGCATTTTTATTTAGCTGTGTTTAGGCTCTAGTATTAAAATTAATTGTGATTAATAGAATTTTCCATTGGTTTTACATTTTTTTAGGATAAACAAATCTGACAAAAAAATCAACTTTATTGAAGTTTCCAAAAATCTTTTAATAGTAATAATTGCATTTTTTATGCTACTACGTCTTGAAACTTGTTATGTGGAATATGGAACCTTTCTACGAAAATATATCAAAAATTTTGCAAATATAGGAAATAATTTTTTGTTTTTACTGTATTTGGGAAAGTCAGAGAATTCAGTACATATTTTAAAAAACAAAATTTTCTACCGAAATATTTAGCTATTTTTTAAAAACTAATTTATCAATAAGTTGTTGGTATTATTACTATTATTCAAAATCAATATTCATGTTATCCTCAATGACGTTAATTTTTACACCGAATCATCGTAAATTTTTTACACCGAATCATCGATGAAGTCGTACTCAGGCGACGTTTCTAAATAAAAACTAAAAAAAACCTTATCTCCACATTTTTTAAATGAAATATCAACATTAAGCAGAAAAAAAAAATTCAATTCGATTTAAAAGCTAATGTAAAACTAATTTTCCTGATTTTTCGGCGGACTTATAAAAATCAGGGACTCAGAAGGGCGGGAGGATCGCGAGGGGGTATAACCAGCTAGTACATACACAGCTATATATAGCTAGAACGTTGCTCGTCGCGACGTCCGAGTCCGCCTGCGGACACCGCCGCATGCTTGTCTATCTATCCCGTTGTAAGTAACCTGTAACCGTGTGGATGCCCGAAGGGAAGCTAGCAAAGCGCCGAGAATAGCGTTGCACACCGAGAGAGGGAGAGAGAAAGAGAGCTACGTGTGCAAACGCTGAATGATGTTGGGGAGAGAGGCGGTAGTGACGTCATTAGCAATTCCGATCTCGTCGGGCGGAAATTATGTCCAGTGCGACGGGAGTCGCTCTCAATATCCTCTAGCCCTCACGGCTCCAGGCACCGTTCAACGTTAACTCGGGTTTCTCTGCTCGTAGAATTCGCCGCAGCTCTCATCGGGTGTTCTATATATACATACGGCGATGCACTCGTTGCAATACATATATATATATATATATATATATATATATATATATATATATGTATTGCAACGAGTATATATAGCGTACAAATACATCGCTGCTGCAGGACGAAAACCAGAGAGCATCATAGAACGAACGCCCCCATCTAGCTTCGACCGAAGCAACAATGCTATATAGAACAACCCTTTTGGCAAAGACATGTGGGGGTGGTTCGTGATGTAACGAGAAACGCGCTATCCACGTTATGTGCTTCTACACTACCAACAGGAGGAGTTAAGCGAAATACACGTACAATGCATTTTCGGGAGTGTAACTTGCGTCAACTATATTGTAACGTAGACTTTAGTATACTCTATATCGTGCAATGTGCACTGGACAGTTGCTGTTGTACTTACTCGTTGGGCAGTCCTACACCCTCTGTGAGAGATTCCTTCGCTTTCGGCGTGGAAACCGCTTCGTCGTAATTGGTTCACTCTTGCGCGCTCTCCTAGGCACAGCAATGAGCACTTTTCGTGCCAATTTTTTCGAAAATAATGTGCGACGATAATAAAATGCTTACAATTAGAGTAAAAAAAATATTTTATACAATCGATTATTATTTTATAAAATTTGTTTATGAGTACATATTTTATTTCAAGGCTCATAACATTATTTTTATGAACAGATATTTTATTTTTTATTTTATAAAAATCGTAACTTTTTTGAAAAGTTGAATATCTTTTTTTTTTTTGTTTGTTAATTTGAATTTTTTTTTGTAAGAATGGTTTTTTTGGGATAAACTGAAACTTTAACTTGGAAAATTAAAAAAAAAAATGTATGAATATATTATTTATAAGCAAACCTTTTTTTATAAAATAATTAAGTAATTTGTTAATTATTTAAAATTTATCTGGTTAAACTAGTTTTAGAAGGGACCAAAATACATTTTAAAAAATTGCAGCTTGATTTAAAAATAACAAATCCCATTGGATTAATTTGATAGAAATTTTGTGTGTGTTTAAAGATTTTTCAATCTGAAATTCCAAATATTTTATATTCGGAATTTGTCAAGCATCAACGTAACAAAAAAATATTATTCATAAAAATCGAAATTAAAATTTGAAAAAACAAAAACGGCAAAAAAAAGGTATGGTAAATAAAAAAAAACTTCCAAAAAAATTATCACATTTCTCTACTCTTGTAATTTTGTTTGTAACATTAAATCACATCGCTATATGTCAGCTCTCAACTAATTAAATTCGAAATTGACAACAATATTTGCAAATATTATTAACGTTAATAAAAAAAACAGTAATACGTATGAGAAAATCTTATGAATATATTATCTGAATAAATAATGGATTGTAGAATTGTTTATACATAGAACTTCGATACATGCAACATTCATTCTCTCTTCGAAATTGATGCTCCGTATTGTACATACTTCATTAATAATACAACTCAGTAAAGTGGTTCTTCATAATAAATAAGATGTCTCTGTTCAGAAACAATGTAGTGCAATTAATAGATAACTGCAATACATTTCAAATCTGATATTGATGCATGTGAGGGCATCTAAACTATTCTAACATCGTATTCTGCAGTACGTTCTTATCATCTGTTCAAGCTGACTTCTAAACTATTCTAACATCGTATTTCTGCAGTATACCTTCTTGTTTATTCCAGGGTTCGACTTCGCAACACACTCGTTTCAACAGTCGTAAAAAAAAGTCCATAAAAAGGTATAGCAGGGCGAAGGAAAGCCTGTCCTGTGTGTCGTGACTAGATGGCGTACATGATCGCACGCGATAAGAATTCCAACTGTATGTTCTACTTATGTGCTGCATTAATCAGCAACCCTTGTAACACGTATTTACTATATTAATCTTCATCAAATATCTGTATGTTGTCTTAACATTGTGCATATTACTGAAGCCCTGAAAAATTCAACAGGTACACCAAAATATTGGAACAACGGACGAAAATCAATAAGGCGAATCGTCCTAATTTCTAATTGAAATAAAAGCAAACTCTAAATATGTGGAATCGAATATTCCTGACAAAAACAAATCCACAAAAAAAGACAAAAAGTATGTGTGTTGGAAAATAAATACACAGGTAAAAAAAATCTGAAGTGAAGAGTTGCTTATATTGGATCACCCGAGTTTAGCCACTTATAAAAACGAACAGGATCTATAAAATTGGATCGAACAGGACTAATATTAAAGCTTATTTCATGCCCTTTCAAACAGCCGAAGTCTGAATACCAGAATTTAGGGATTATTAGTTTTTACGAGACAGAGTTGAATGTAAACAATTTTTTTTCCAATTTCAAAAATTGCTTTCCTAAGATGAATTTTTGGGTTTTCCAACTTCAATGACGGGAAAATGTTGTTTTGTTGGTTGTATAAAATATTTGGTTAATTGTACGAAATAATTTTCATACTAAAAAAACACAATTGATCAAAAATTTTGTTTGACACCTATATCAGCTAATTCAGTATAGATACGAGCGATATAATTTCTTTTTCCAATTTAAATAAATTGAATCATCTTAAAAAGCCATAATAAAATTAATTATTTCCCGAGTCATGAATTCCGACCAAACCTCTTCCGGAAACGATGATCTAAGCAAGAAATGACCATAGCAGCGACTACACCTTAGGATCTACATTCCACTCAACGGTGCTAATTGTTTTATGCGTAACACAGAAACATTAATCCTCATTAGTGAGTCCACCTGTTATGTACACACGTTTGTGCATATGATGTTTATACGATACAGATAAGCTCAAAGCGGATGGGAAAAAATTAACAGACCGTTCACACAATTCCTTCCATCTTCATTCATAAGAATTTGTATTTATTATTTTGTCTGCTTAAATGAAATCGCTTCGAGTCACTGTTATTATTAAAAAATAAATGTACATACACTGTAAAAAATGCAGTGTACAATTTTTTACCAAACGACAAAGTATTATTGTCGAAATTAACACCAATTCCTTTGGCATAAAATTCAACACAGCATCCTCCGTCAGTTTAGGTAACTTTTGAAAAATTTGATTTGCCACTCCAATCATATTTTGTTTAACCCGCCAAATTTTTTTTTTATAAATTCTATAAATACTACTACATTATACAAAATAAAGAGCAAAATAAATTGTGTCCCAACGAATGAAAAAAAAAATAATATTAATTAGAAAAAAAATTTGCTCAACTGACCGAAAATGACTTTTCCCTTTTGATCTCTACTCTTTTATTCTTCTTATTTTCGTTCTTTTACAATCTCCGGTGATTTTAGCGTATCGCCACTTTCGCCCTCGTCAACCAAGTTCGCAATTCGCCAGGGTGACATGTTTAATCATTCGTTAGATTGAATTCGAGGTGGAGACTATGGCCAAGCAGAGACACACACACACACACACACACACCGCTCGACGTTCACGACTCGGCGGTGAATATTTTTGCATGCCGCGCGTTCCACACAGCATGAATCGGTGCTATGCGTGGCGAGAGCGACAGATACGGATCGGCCTGGCGACTCTCATCTCTCCCTTTTTCTTCCCTGGCTCCTCTGACTCGCTGGCTTTTCGAGAACGAGACGCACACAGAGAGAAGGAAGAGGGCGAGTCTGGCTGATATGTATATGGAAAAGTTGGAACGAGAATCGAATCTCTGCGCCCCTCACTTTGTATAAATACAACATCTCCCTCTTTCTCGCTCGTTGTCGATGCATACCACACGGCAAACATAAATAATAAATGCCTCTGGTTATGAACAGAGTCGAGCGGTTAACATAAATCACTGATCGTGCGGAAAATCTCCGTGTAATCTTGCGTTTAACTAGGAGATACAAGGATATACAAAACACGGTGGAATTTAAGATGCACTGAAATAACAAATTATTGCTGCTCGCTGATATTGTAACTGACAAATATAACAAATTATAGAAGATGCTTCATTTTTTAAAAAATATTTTGCTTTTTTTTCAAACATGGTGCTTCTTGTAAAATTATTTATTTTTTGACTAGGGATTTTTTTTACATGATCAAAGCAACGTTAGGAAGAAACAAACGTATGGAAATTTTTCGTATGATTTTCTTTTGTACTGATAAAAAAAAATTTCATCTAAAATCTAAATAACAAATTGTTGCTGCACGCTGTTGTAGCTAAATCGAACAAATTAGAGAAGTGATTGAATTTGGTTCAATGTAATTAGAAACATTTATTATATATTTTTTAATAGAACTACTGCTATTCTTAGTTATTTAGATTTTTTTTTGTACATTATATATCAAAAAACACCATTACTATTAATTATGTCCAATATTTTATATCTTTCGAAAATATGGTATTACTCCTATACAATTAATTTTTATTCATATCCGGAGTTTTCATGTTAAATAATGAAAATAGCGTCATGCAATTTTTTTGTACTGATCAAAAAAATTAAACACGTTTTGCCAGGAATCTAGATAATAAATGCTTCTAATTATGAGTAAAGTCAAGTTGCTAACATAAATCACTCATTGTGCAGAGAAAATCTACTTGCAGTCTCCAATGTAACGATTACAAAATACAAGAAATGCACGATGTCGTAAAGTAACAAATTGTTGCTGCTCCCTATGCTGATGCTACCAAAGTCGTAAAGAATTAGAGAAATAAAAAGAAAAAAAAGAGAGGGAGAGAGAGAAAGAAAAAAAAATAAATACAAGATAATGAACGTATATGAACGGACTAACGAAGAGGTAGCGTTCTTGTATATGCATTACAATTTCCTTAACTGTATAAGCTTGTCTCCCGCAGTGCATACTTTCGTGTATATACGAACCTCCACTATGGTATATAGCTGTGAAGATTGGCGGCCACGCTGCTGCGATGCAGCAAACTCCACGGGTGGCATCTCTAATTATTTACATAACGTTAAATATTAATGAATATACCATAACGCTAAGTAATTGTGATTCCCATGAGCTCTGAGGTTTACCCGGGCACTGTGATTTACCGTGAATTAAGGGGGTGCGCCAGTGGAGAGAGTCATTATTAGATTTCTGCTAAGGAGTGAAAAGTCATTCCACACTGGTGCACCAGATTTAATGTATTAATAATAGATGGCTTTCCGGGAGAACCGGACATTCACAAGCAGTTAATGAAAACAAAAATTTAATTAACAAGAGTTGTGCGTGTATTTTTATCTTAAGATTGCTTCGCTTAGAAACAGATTGAAATTGAATTATTAAAAAAAAACCAGTCACCTGTTTGGTGAATCCTGGAGGGTAGTTAAGGTAGTTAACTCAGGGTCCAATTATTGGACGTAAGTTCGTGCTTGGATCACGTTATTCGTGTTATCTAATTTTTTTTTACAGCCTAAATAAATAAATGGCAATTTATTTATTATTTATTATTTATTATTTATTATTTATTATTTATTATTTATTATTTATTATTTATTATTTATTATTTATTATTTATTATTTATTATTTATTATTTATTATTTATTATTTATTATTTATTATTTATTATTTATTATTTATTATTTATTATTTATTATTTATTATTTATTATTTATTATTTATTATTTATTATTTATTATTTATTATTTATTATTTATTATTTATTATTTATTATTTATTATTTATTATTTATTATTTATTATTTATTATTTATTATTTATTATTTATTATTTATTATTTATTATTTATTATTTATTATTTATTATTTATTATTTATTATTTATTATTTATTATTTATTATTTATTATTTATTATTTATTATTTATTATTTATTATTTATTATTTATTATTTATTATTTATTATTTATTATTTATTATTTATTATTTATTATTTATTATTTATTATTTATTATTTATTATTTATTATTTATTATTTATTATTTATTATTTATTATTTATTATTTATTATTTATTATTTATTATTTATTATTTATTATTTATTATTTATTATTTATTATTTATTATTTACTATTTATTATTTATTAACGTAGAATCATAAAGAACGAAAATTTGTTCCTTAAAATGATTATTTTCTAGATGCTCATATTTTTGGCGAATAAACGAGAGTTTAATAATCGAAATTTTTATGAATTAAATAAATACCTACGTTTGTATTACACAGCATTAAATATTACACATTCTTAGTGCAAAAAAAAAAGTATACCATGTTTTTTTCTCTATGAGTCGAACTTTTGTAATACAGAGCTGCATATTTCATGAAAAAAGTGTCCTCTGTTTATTGTTTATAAAGATATACGTTTAATTGTTTGTAACGATGCTGTATATAAAAAAAATTACTAGAATCAAATATAACAAACATTAGAAGGATTTCGTTTACTTTCAACAATTAAAAAAATAGTGGTCTTTGCATTTTCTTTTAATTTAAAAAAAAAACTGAACCTCCTACCTTTTTGTATATTCGGAACTGGGAGATTTCTTTCACGTGTTCAAAATATTATTGCAAATAATCAATAAACAAATAATTGGATCAGATACGAATAAAAAAAACACACACACACACAAAGATTAGACTATAATAAATTCTTTGTAGTGATTAATTAAGATTTCCTGTATTTTTATTGACGTTTTCCAGGCAAATTGAAATTTATGTTGCACGTTTTATTTTTCTGTATTTTTCTTTTCTTCACTCGTTCCTCATCGCAGATACAGCGAAATGAACAAGCGACTGTACCTATGCAGTGGAATCTCGACAAGTGTTGAACGCCGCTGTTCTCCAGGCAGAATGTTGTGGCAGATGGACGTCCGCACTAGTGTAACCAAAGGATTCCGTCAGCCCGCATCGCCAAAGTTCGTGCCTACGTTACAGGAAAGCGAGATATTCAGACGGAACATTATCTCGACAACCTGCGCGGCATTTCCTTATTCTGCCGGCAACGCAGTAAACCCTCTGCTGGATGACTGAAAAAAATCTCTCCAACAGGAACTCTCGCTTTGCACCGAGAGAATACGCGTATCTGTGATTCTGACGCGTATTTTACACGTGGGCTTCGAGAACGAACAGAAACTGCATCTCCAGTAAATTTATAGTTGTGGAAATTATGTGATGAATTTAAGTTATTAATCATCTTGCTCGTTTGATTAATTAAACCTTTTTGTGGGAGAGACAAAACAAAAATTGAAAAAAACAACGATTATTCATGTAAGATTGGATTTTTAAAAAAGTCTGTTTTTTTTTGTTTTGTTTAAATATTTGTATTTTAGACTGCTAATCTTTTTGTAATTTCTACAGACTTTTCTGTTCATACTATGAATTTTTTATTAAAATCTAAAATGTTGAATTTCGAGAAAAAATAATAATGAACTTCATAATTTTGCTTAAAAGATTCATTTTTTTTAAAAATGGTTTTCGCTTTAGAAAATGGGTTTTTTTAAGCGAAATAATTAAATACCGCATTTTTTTTCTCTCAAATAGAAAATGAATATTAGAGATTACAAAAATATCGAGTTGAATTTGAAAAATTGAAGTAAAAAAGAAATGAAATATTTCTATCTTTATTTTGCTTTAAAAAAAATCAATTCTTCAAGTTTAAATATAAATTAAAAATAACATTCGAGAAATAATAAAAATATAAATTGTCAACTATTTTTCCGATACTGTTTTCTCTTTCACAACATCAATTATTTCTAAAAAGTGTAAACTGATCCTTTCTTAACAAAAAAAACTATTTTTCTTATTCAACTTTGACTTTCAAGATATAAATAATAATGATAAAAATGAAACTCCTGAATTTTTCAGAAACAAAAATGAATATTGAAAAAAAAATCATTGCAATCAGTCTCATAGTAGTAAAATTTGGATAATTATGTGAAATGAGTTGTAGGAAGTAAAAAATGACGTAATTGACAATGCCTCGTGCATCCAATTTTATATATAAATTTACAAATTTTAATAACACAGACATATCTGTATTATCCCTAAAAGTGTAATAATCATATATTTTGAATGACGTGAAACACGCAGTTTAGTCACTAAACATATATATCTCGCCTCCGACGATTTCGCAATCTCTACACTAATTTATCTTTTTTGTAGTCGTGAGAACTTGTCTGACTGAAGATTTCTCGACTAATAACTAGTGTACACATTTTTCGTTACAGCATATATGCAATCACCTGTCTGACGTTCAGAACTTCCGTTCTGGAATCTTTACGACCCTCGGGTATCACAAATGCATGCTGTAACACTGAATATAGTATTACAAAGATTACACTGTACATATACAGTGTAATCTTCGTAATACATATACAGAGTAATGTTATACGTGTGTCCTGTATAAGAATAAGACAGAGCTCAATGGAGTCTCCGTGTAATTTCAGTGTTTAAACTTAGCTGTGGCAAACTATACATCCTGGCTTCTCTGTGTTATCGCATACGTGGACCGAGAGCTGCTGCAGGTATAAGAGAGCCCTTGCTGGAAGATTATACGTAAACGTGGTACAATAACCCAACAGCGAGAAACCGAAGCGAGCGAGAATCCGGAGCAAACCCTGAAGAAGAAGGCACCACGATGTTCTCCGGGCCGGCGCTGACTCCTGAGATTTACAATGAGCTTCCGGTGTACAACGTGGAAGGAAGTTTGCCGGTACTATGGCCAGGCTGTACACACACGCCTCGCGGTGACGAGGCGCTATATGGTATCTTTTTCTGTCTCTCTCTCTCTCTCTCTCTCTCTCTCTCTTTCTCTTTCTCCCTTTCTCTCTCTCTCTTTCTCTTTCGCTAAAGCTATCTTGCTTCTGTGGGTGTTGCGAAGAAGTAGATGCCGTGCATATAAGTGAAACGCGCTAGTGCGCCTGTATACACCAGGGTGTTATCTACTCGTATCGCCTTCTCGTATCCCGTAGCACAACGCGTACGCCGTGCTACTTCCGCTTCTGGTTAGACGAGAAACGAGGGATGAAACGACGTAGGAAAGGAAAAGAAGTGTGTAGTGTATTTGCACCTTGAATCCAAGGATACGTGGTCGTAAATGATATTATACTGAACTTAGGCAAAAAAAAAGACAAGGCTGCGAAGTAGAATCTTAATAGAATTTTACTCGATATTTTTCATCTTCCACAAAGTTCTAAGTTCCTCTGTGAGGAAGTACGTCGATCAATATTTCACTTCCTCATAGACAAAGTAGTCATTTTTTTTTTCAAGGATGTCAATTTCGAAGCTATATTTTCGATTCTGGTTAAGTGTAATATGTCAAAAGAAACGCTAAACTCAATTACATTTTCTCTGAAAGTTTTAGCTCGACTGCTTGAAATTTGCTCAAGTTAACGTGTTTATGTACTTTTGCATAAATGTAAAGGAGACAATTTACAAATTGCTTCCTTATTGCTTTGTATATCTTTGACAAAGCTTTTCTTTTGCAAAAGAAAATTGATCAACATACTTACACGTAGATGTAGCTTTTGTAAATAAAAAGCTGTGTTAAGCACACAAAATAACGGGGAAACAATTTGGAAGGTTCTACTTGGCAGGCTTGTTTGAGTTCGAAAAGCATTTAAAAAAATGCAAAATGTCATAAAATTTGAAGCTGTCGACCGATTTGCGATTTCGAAAAAAAAGTAAAAAAATTCACGAAAACAAAGCTTCTATTATGAAGAAGCAAAAACTAAAAACGGAAATATAGAAAATGTGAATGCTGACTAAAAGTTCGAAAGACTTTATTCTCAATTTCATTATTGATCATCTCTGAGAGATATTAATTTGTATTTCCGACGATGAGGGACATCAGAAACGAGAGAAACGTTGGTTTTCTTCCAGAACGCCCGAAAATCATTAATTGTTTTTGGTTAATCGAGCGAACCCTTTATCTCGGTACTTCGGGATCGTTTCGCATGTTCGAGAGGGCGTAAGAAAGGGCGTTTGAAACGCAAGACAAGGAGCAACGCGCTGTTCTGCTCGTCACATAGCTCGTTCTCCGTCTTTTCTTTCTCGAAAACAGCGAAGACTTTCACTGCGTTGAGTTCAACTACCCGTGTCGCGTATCCTACTACGAGCCCCTCGTTGAATTTTATTGAGCAGAAAAAATAAGACTGTTGCTTCGCTTCCTTCCTCCTCAAATCTGCAACACAATAAAAATGTTTCTTTTTTCTTTCCTTATTTTTCTAACACGTAAAGGAACGAAAAAAAAAAAAAATGCAAACACCTCAAATTTCAGGATCGATGTTTAAAATGCAAGAAAAAAAATAGAAAAACTGAAAATATTAGCGAACGATAATCCTCCGACCTGGAATGAAGTAAAAATTGTACGAGAGTCTCGGGCAGTTAACAAGCTCGACAATTTGTTGGAGTTATAAATTTGGTATCGAACGAAACTCTGGTGCATGCACGAAGGGAGAGGGAAGAAAAGAGCGTGAGAGGTGGGCCACTATTGCGAGCCCTCTGACGCCCATTTATCGCGAATCGATGGCCCCGGTGAATTGTTAGTTATTCATTGGCCGATTACAGTTTTATGCACTGGGACACGAGCGTCGGTGGTAGCAGAAGCAGCAACAACAGCACCAGCAGCAGCAGCAGCAGCAGCCAACACACTAGGATGTACATTGGCTGGAACGTCGTGTATATATATGCAGCGCACTGCATCCAGTGCGAATTTATGCGGCCGACAAAGGGCCCCCGGTATTGTAACCGATGGGCATAACATCGCACAGTCGACTGCGAAACGAATAATCAAAATGCGAATGCACCACTGTAAAAGCATATAGTATATACTCTGTGTGGTACACTTTATTTTATACCATCGAAACCCTCTCTATTTCAATATTACGGTTATAACAAAATATTACAAACTGAAATATCATCGCTCCGTGAATATTAGTAGTGTCGAATTTTTTTTTTTTTTTTTGTTAAAGCAGACAATAATCGTAAAATAGAGATCAAGTCCATCATGGTGTAAATATGATAAATTGATGTAAATAGTAAGCGAGGAGAAAGACATGAGTTGTTAAAAAAAATATTTTTATTATATTTTGGGTTGCACACACAGCATTAAAGATGAAATTAAAGTTGTACAGTTAAGAGCACATTTTTGTCTATAAACGTAAATTCTTTGGGTTGCTTAAAAAAAATGTTTGTCAGTTTTTGTTTGACAAACAAATGTACAGCATTTTTTTTTTTTAGTAATTCTGACTCTCTGTGAACGTTACAATATATTTTTCTGCGTTACGATGAAAATTTATGTTTATCAAAAAGGCAAATATTTTATGTTGAGTAGTACGAGATAATTTCGTGAATTTGATTTATAAATGAAAATTTGAGAAACCTTTTTCTCTCACTTTACTGGTTTTACATTGAAATCAGTAAATTACAAAATAAGTTTTTGTTGAAGCAACAAACTGATTTGTTTTACGTTTGAAAAAAATGATTTTTACTTGCACGCAGCAGTCCAATATTAGAAACTGGTTGAAACTTTAATTTAACTGATTTAAGACACAAATTCTTAAATGACAAACGACTTTATCGTAAATTAACAACAACAAAAATGTGTTACTTATTAAACACAATATTTCTTTTTTCAAAATTAATTTCCCTTTTTTTTCTCATATTACTAATATAACAAAACATTATTTTTGACAATCCTTTATATCAATCAAAATAATTGATTAAAAATTCTTTCTTTTGCAAAATGACTATAGATTATTACGCTTCGAAAATATTATCGTTCACTGTAAAAAAAAAAAAAAATATTCCAAATAATTCACTATTATTGGAAAATCCCGAAAATCTGTATTTCCACGCAATAATTAATCAAAACTATTGACAAAAATATATTCTAGATCTTTTTTATTCGATTGATATACGTTTCTGCAACACTCTCAGAACCGTCAGAAAATAGACACCTTCCAATTAAAAAAATAATAATAATAATAATAACAATAAGAAGATCCACTGGACCGAATGAACGATATTGCCATAATTGTCGTCTCGATGGATCCCAGAAATCTTGTGAAATTTCACGGACTGTCGTACGTCGATGAGATTCGAATGAGGGGACAACGACGAGTAAAAGCGAGTAAGAAGAAGCAGATGCGAATGGGACGAGTACTCGTAAGACACGAGAGAGAGAGAAAGAGCTAAGATGTCTTCGAGCTTTTACGAGTCATAAAGTCAGTCGTGCTTCTCACGACCTCCACAAGAAGACGAGAGAGTGGCACACGCAGTGTCTCCTCTCTCCTTTCCTGGGTCTGCTCGCACCCCCGGCGGTTTACCCGCCCTCTGGAACCCTAGTAAAAGCACGCATAGCAAAAGGGCATCCAGAGAGAGAGAGAGAGAGAAAGTGAGAGAGTGAACAGAGATAGAGGAACACCGAAGTCCCAGTTTCCTGAGTCTCGCGCGCGCCTTCACGGCTAACTGATAATAATGCCACTTTTATTGTACAATAACCCTTAAACGTGGTGATAAAATGCCTCTTTATGGCATCAAAAATGAAATAGCCGTGTCTCCGGGCGTGCTGAGTCTCTGAGAAGGCCTGTGAAGCAGGAAAAGGAAGGGAAGAAGAAGGAAAGCTGCTTGTGGTTCATTGAGAAAGAAAGTAAGAGAGAAGGCAAAAACAGAAAAAAAAAAAAAAAAAAAATACGCTTCTGATAAAGGCAGAAGAAGGGAAGACCAAGATGCTTGTGGGCTTTTACCTAAGGGCTCTTACTTTAGGCTTGCGAAAGTCGTACAGGCAGCTACATCTCGTGGCGTTTTTACGAAACTTCACAGTATTCGAAATGTAGTCTATGGTCCCTTTACCTTCTGTGAAAATGTGTTTTGGGTAGGAATGAAATTCTAATCATTTTAGCATTCAATGTCTTTGTAATTTGGTAACTTTTATTTTAATACTTTAATTAATTATTGATGACTGCAGTACTGATTTAGTAATAATAAATTGGTTATTTATATATTAAAAATTAAAACATTAAAATACATTGATCGTATTTCACCTGTTGTAATCGGACAGGAATTTCAAAATAAATTAATTTCTGATTGATTTCGGACAATCAAAGGTTTATCATTTGATCATTCGATTTAATCTTTGTATATAATCGTACTGCTCATTTAATTGTATGGCTGTTTTTACGGATATAGAACATTGCCTTGCCTATGACGTTCGAAATATGAATGACAAAATTATCTCTAGCCATCCTATTATTTCCGAAATCACTCAGGTTTTTTTTTCATAAATAAATTTCTGTTAATTTTTTTTTAATTTCATTTATTTTAAACAGTTTTTAGATATACTTTTAATGAATAAATCCCCATTCTTGATTTAATGTTAATTTTATGTTATTTGTTACATTCCAATATCGTAAAATATTTCTTTTTTTTCTCGACAAGCTGCGTCCTTTTTACGTGCCGAAACATTTTTGTAAAAAATATTTCAAGATTCTAATATCAACTGTAAAAATATTAAAAACAGGTATTTCTTAAACTCCATAATTTAGCGTATGCATAAAAAATATAACTAAACCCAGGAAAAATTTGTAGAAAAAAAAAATCAGGCATTCTCTGTGCATCGAAATCGGAGATATCGAAGGTTGCAAATCTGCTGACAAATATTGAGCGTTATCAGTTAAATAATTATTACATCAAATCCATCTCACCTGTACATTATAATGACCGAATGAATTTTGAGCTCAATTAAATCACAACATCCCTCTGCATATGATTTCGCGCAATCAAACGTTTTCATAATTCCACATCACCCCGTCTGAATATTACCACAGAATCTTAGGAATATCTCGTGTGTATATTAAAACATAACCAGTCAAGTATGAACATAGAAATACGCTCAACAGCAAAATATGGATATTTAGTTTGGCCTAACAGCGAGAGACCAAGTATGAGCTACGAGAAACCAAGTGAGATCCGGACGGGGAATGAATTTTTTACCCCCTTGCTGTACAATAATTTATGCGATAGCTTCGTTAATACGTAATGAATATTAATTATTTGGCGAACGAGCGTGAGCGTGCCACACGGCACACGGCGTTTGCGTTATAATTTGTAATCGCTGCGTGGCTCACCGACTATATACGCTAAATATATACCAAACTCATACCAATCTAATGGGTAAGTAAGAGTTCTGTCCCTAGCGTTTCATGTACAAGTAATAATACACGCATACACACACACACACATACACACGCATATATATATCCATGTACAGAGCGTCGAGAGACTATTATCGCCTCGAGGTAGAGTCAGTGGAGATAGAATGTAGTGAGCAGACTTCTCGACGAAGCCGAACGGTAGAAAATACACCTTAACGTCGTTTTGCATTGATCAAGCCGCTCGCAAACGCGGCTTGTTGTACTTACAACGCAACGCAATAAAAGCGACATCTTCGTGAGCACCCTCTCGGCATAGCCGTATGAGCTATATACAACGCTGTGTATATTCACCGTTGACGTTATAATAAGAGCAACGATTTATGGAACGACAGAGAGAAAACAATTAGTGCACAGGGCGTTGTATGTAAGTATGAAAGGGGGTTGGGAGGGGGGCGAGAGGGGATTTAAATGCGTACGACGTATTGCGAGCGTGACGGACACACCAAGACTCTTATCGAACGACCTAATTAACTTCGTGTGTGTCCCCCTCTCTCACTCGCAATCTTCGCAATCCCATTTACTTCGCATTAATCGCTACCGGAATCGGATTGATATAAAAGCTCGTTTTGAACACTTTATCAAAAGCATTCCCATATTTCCGACTGAGATTTATCAACTCTGGATAGTTTTCTGACTCTTTCGTAATGATTGAATTATTTACTGCGATGAGAAGTACTTTTTAGATACTGTGTGTTAAAATTTAATTTGTATTTAGAATTAAAGAACGAGTTGATTAAATGATGCAAAGTAGAATTGTGCATATTGTCTGATTTCTTATTGTTGTCTACTTTACTGAAAGTGATATGAGAAAGTTATGCTGATCAGTTTTGGCTCTCTTGTAAACTGAACTGTGTTAAAAAAATGGGAAATAATGAAGATGAAGTGTGCAAGCTTGCATTTTTTATTCTTGTTTTAAAAAATATTGTATAAATTGCATTTTAACGAAATTTGAGTGATGAAAAAATTGAAATATTTCAAGTACTGTAAAATATTATTGCTTCGAGATATTTTAATGACATAATTGTAACCAATAACGAGAAATTATTGGATTAATTTGGGACGACAAGTTTCAGATAAATTGCTCAAATGATTCTCAAATTACAAACCTTATATTTTGCGTCTTTAAATATTTTATATTTTGCGTAAAGTGCTGTAAAATTTGAACGACTCGATCGATTTTTCGCAATTTTTTTTTATCGAACTCTACTACTTTATTGAGATTGTAGACACAGTTCTATTTGGCATCCTTAAACATTTTTATATTTATACCACAGATAAATATGAGACAATTAAAAATCTCCCAAAATCGAAATTGCTCTGCCTATCTTGTCCAAACTTAATATTGAACACGGTTAGACTTTCGAAAATTAAAAAATTCGACGAATTTAAAAAAAAAATTGAATAATCGAATCTTTTCAAGATCTGTCTCAAATTCAACACCAATTGTCCTTAAACGTTTGTAAAGAACTATTTGGTCTGGTATCTCTAATTTTGTGAAAGACAGAGCTTTATTATAAACCTTTTTTTTAAAGAAATTCAAAAAGGCTCAGAAATCGAGGAAAATGCTATAAAATCCTAAATTATTTACAGTATCTGAAATTCAATATCGAATGTCGACATTACTTCACATATAAAGAACCGTTAAACTCAATAGCCAAAAATGTAAGGCAACTGAGACGGACAGAAACATTTAAAAAACTCAAAATCTAAAAAAAAAATCAAATTTTCGGTGTTCCAATTAATCTGTAAAATTTTTCCCGAAAACAAAGCTTCCTGTATGAGTGAAGAAAATACTTTAAAAAATGTAAATTAAATATAAAAATACTATATAATTTGACATAATTGTTATAAATAAAATTCAGTATACCAATTTATGATTTAAAAAAATGCCAGTACCGGTACATTAAATTTCCGTATAATATTTAACGATGCGCGCGAGTCTCGAGAATCCGACAATTAAATCGTTAGCAATTATTGAGACAAGGCGTCGTACATGGTAAGGCGGAGAAAAAGAAACTCCTCCACCTTTTTTACTCTCCAAACCTTCGTTGTTCTTATTTTTTCTCTTCTTCTTTTTTTTCAACCCTCTCCTCTCTATCTCGCAGACAGCAGTGGAATAGCATTCCAGTCCCTAAATACTAATCATCGGGCGGAGAGAAGAGTGAGACGAAGAGAAGAAAAGACGGAAGAAAGATGGAAGAAAAAGCCAGGAGGTTAAGAGAGAACGAATGAACAAGCTGCTGCTGCTGCTGGTTCTGCTGCACCAACAGCAGCAGAGAGTACGAAGCCTCGGCAGTTGAAGAGCTCAGCTGTATTTTAATTATACCACAGGCGCCCTTCGAGGCACCGAGTAAAATACAAAAAAAAAATAAAATGAAATAAAATAAAAAATAAGAAAATAAAAGAGCGAGATAGAGCAAGAAACTCACCCAATCTCGTTCCAACCATCCGCCAAGGCTTGGCTCAAGAGCAAACCACCCATCGCCTTATGTATCCCCCGTGTGCGCAATGTCGAAAAACGAATAGACAAAAAGAGAAAAAGATAAGACGAGAAATAAAAAAAAAAAAAAAAAGGAAATGAAAATAAGCATGAAACTGCTTGTAAAAGGGATACTGAAACCGTGTCTGTGGCATCCGTCGGCTCGCAGCACGTGCGTTGCGCCGTTCTTACTGTGAGTCGTGAGCAAAAGACTCACTTCGCTAGCTTCTACCTCGCGCCAAGAGGCTTTTTTTCATTTTTTAAGCGCTTTTATTTTTTTTGTATCACTGGTAAAATGTAAGAATCGTAAAATTTGAGATGTAATGTGGCTCCAGTACAATTTTAAAGGGCGCCTCCGGTGGTGTGCTCGGGGATCAAACATTTTTACTACATCAAGAGACGCGATAGGGTCTCGAGACAAGTATATTTGCCTGTACTCTACCGACCGACCGACGACGCTACCGCAGACTCTCTTGCTCGAGCCAACGCATTTTAGCCACTTTTTTTCGAGATTAATATGTTATACTGAAAAAATTATAGCGTTTTCAAATATTTTTCAGATATATTTCGATACTACGCTTCAAAATAATTCGTTTGAGACCAAAACGAGAGTCGTACGTTTAGGCGTTTGGGTGATATGGTCATTTGTATCTTGAAACTCCTCTGAAATATTTCACTCTTTTTTCAGTGGTTGTCGACGCACAGCAATCTTTCGCAATGGCAACCTGCCAATCAGTAAATACTGTACTACAAATATTCAATAATGGAACAATTGACTACATTTTACAAACTCACCAGGTACAAAGGTCTAATTTTTTTTTGCAATGAAATTACTAAATTAGGTTCAATTTTACTTGTATCTATTTTTTCAATTATTAACTTTTGTTCTTTAAATGCTGGTCTTGGGGAGTCAGAGCTTGCAACGCTACATACATGTATGTACTTGACGTTACTTGCAGCAGATATTCAATTTATTTCAAAACAATTTATTAATTCTTAATCACTATGAAAAGTAACAACGTTAACAAAGATGCTTGAGAAAGATATATAAAATGCCATGAACTTGCAGAAAAAAAATCAATGTCTTGTTAGTTTTTATCATGTCACATGGCAACTTTTTGCTGTATGAACAAAAAATTGTTTCTCGTATTGTGTCATAAAATAACTTTTGAAAATATTGTCAATGGACACGATATTACGTACGACAGCCATTCCGATATGCAGGAAGCTTAGTCATACGTCACATCCTTTGATACTGAATAAAATAGTCGAGTTTACGAAGCAATTGGACATTCGAGAATCTCATGAGCTTCGAAGGAAACCCCTTTTTCTTCTCTCTTTATTGTATTCCCTTTTGTCCCCAAAGACCCGAAAGATGGAGAGTCTTGTTTACCCATAATCCACGCATTTAAAGTGTCCGACGTGCGACACTGCCTGCAAACACAGTAACACGAGCCATGAATCATGCTATTTGAACGTTGTACAGGTCTCCAGACTTTCGTGACGAATCATACAGTATTACAGCACATGTTTGTAGGTAAATTTGACTTTTTCTGGAGAGGGAAAAAAATTCATCGATTATTTCGATGTTTTGATAGCCGGTATGACAACAAAAAAACGTACCATTGTACTTTGCAACTTATATTTCAAATTAAACTTTTATATTTTTCCTTTATCAATATTGTAAACAAACAATTAATATCAAATTGTGTGTGAGATAAATAAACAAATAGAATGTGTCCAATATAAATGGAATATTTTTATTATATTTTTTTCAAAATATTGACAAATCCCACGGATAAATTACTTTAAAAATGCCCTAAAAAGACAAAACATAAGGACATCGGGTAACGAGTGCAAATAATGGTCCATTATATTCTTCATTACTTTGATCTCCACGAAATTTTGTAAAAAATAATTATGAAAAAACCAATCTTAAAAAATAAACAAATAAATAACAGGATTTCGAATGCAATGTGATGATTACAACTCTGCCCTTATCAGTAATTTGATATTATTATTATTATTATTATTTTTAAAAAATCCTACCACGTTGACAAATGTAAAAACATATCATTTCTAAAAAAAAATTCCACACAGACCGTTTTAAACGTGTTTAAAAAAGAAAAATAATGAAGAACAAAGAAAATTAACAGCCAGTCTGAGTTGAAATGCAATGCGATGGTTACAACTCGGCCCTTTTAGCTCGCTCCCTCGCTTTTGCACTCGCACCTCTTTATAATGCGTAGGTGTGGAAATGACTTGTGGTCCCGATGCTTGCCTGGCAAGCGGAACGCGAAGAGAAAAGTGGCACTCTGTTTCTCTTTCTCACTCTCACTCTTAACGCATATAACGATCCACTAAATCATCTGGAGTCACCCTGATGATACGGCCCGTGTGTTCGAAGTATTAACTAGCCAAGAGTCTCAGAGAGCCGTGCTAAGTATATATATCCCGTCGTACTATGTAGCTATATATATATATACACATACATATATATATATATATATATATATACGTACCATAGGTTATTATTACAGTGCAGTAAGCTTCAAGCCAGTGGCGAGATAAACTAGCCAACAAGATATTTTCCACTGTACCGTGTAATAATCCGTCTTTCCGCGGTACGATATAATTCCCGGTTCTAAATGAGATTAAACGAGCCATGATAACCGATCTATCAAATTGTTAATCGATCTCAACTACATGTACGTAAATGCAACACTTCGGCCTTGAGTATATTACGTACCAACGTGCTGTGGGACAAATGCTCGAATAAAGCTGAAGTAACAAGGCAATAAGGAATAAAGCACGCACGCACAATCGGTATACACAATGTATTGTCGCTTTCAACGCGATGCATATGAAGAATAGTTCATTGTGCACTCTTTTTCGGTACACTATATGTTGTACAAACTTGGCCGAGAAAAGAAAAGGGTTTGGCTTTAAAGGCAGCCGGTACAGTCAAGTCCATCTAATATTTCAAACATTTTTTTCTTCGGCATCGAGGAAGCTTTATTTTGATGAATTTTGTTTTTTTTTTTCGAGATTTTCATGCCAGCTCAGAATTACCCAAAACGTGACGATTGTTACGACGTTTCGTTGCGTCGTGTCTAACGTTGGTCGTTTTTTTTTTTAGATTCTACATTTCAATTTTTACATAGCTTCGTCTATGAGGAAGTCAAAGTAGATGAAAATACGAATTTAGGGATTTTTGCTTGAAATTTAAAAAAAAATTATAATAATTAGTTTAGAGAAAAATACCTCATTTTACGTCAATAACACATGAGATATCTTTTTATTCAGTTTTCGAAAAGATAAATTTATCATTTTCTTTTAGATACGAATGAATGAGAGTTTATTTTATTTCTTCGAAGATGCAGTACGAAATCACCGACAAGAATTTGAAATAATATTCATTGTTTAAAAATTATCGGCGTCTTTGTATTTTTTTAAAATCTGACACTATACGAAAATAACTAAAATAACTAAAATTTTGTAAAATCTAATTTATTGGACAAAATGAGCTTTTATTTGTCACGATATTATAAATCTGACTTTTACAGAACTGCGTAAAAATTTGTCTTCTTGGTCGTCAGCAAAAATTGCGTAGTTTTTCTGTAAATTGATTATTACACATTTTTTTAAACCCCAAGCAGAAATTTATAAACTTGATTTCACTTGCTTTAACAACAATTTTCTTTTGAAAATGTGTACACTGACACTCATCGACCCAATATGGTGTCCATAAGGTCCGCACCGTTTCGATGGCCGGCGTTCAACAGCTGGTATCAATTTCCATTATAACCTCAAAACTTTTAACACTTGAATACTTGAATACAGGTGAATGAAATTCACTGATTTTTGTGGACTTTGTTCTTGCCACAATTCTGCATGGAATCCCAAAAATTTATTCACTTTCACCTATTTATCCCAGACATAAATGAATTAAAAGTTTTGAGGTGGAAGCTGTAAAACGTTGACGCACTGCCTTGTGTGAATTTAACACTGTAAAAAGTGATAACAATGAAACACGAAATGAATTTTTATCATTATACAAACAATCTTCAAAACAACCTGACTGTACCGCTGAAGCCTTACTCTTAACTCGTTATTTTATTTCGCATATTGTCGATTATTGGTCTCTCTCGCTTTACACACTTTCCCCACTCGTTCGCCTCTTTATCGCCTCATGTCGTAAATTCAATCCGAGATTCGAGATTTTGCGATTACATTGTAAAATCGTCGTATTCTATATCGTATATCAGGCCAATCTCTTCAAGTTATACCATCTCCTTTTATTATTATTATATAGAAGAAGTAACGCGACGATTGTAACTACGCTTTTGCTTCTGTGGTTGTTTCGCTTTTTTTTTCAAAGTTAGAACCTCGATCAAGTTGAAACTCTCTTATTGTGCTCCACATGTATGAACGTGTGTGTCATGCATTTATACACCTTTTTTGGGTTGTGTGCAACGTGTGAGAGCTTAGCGTGTTTTTCGAGAGGGTCGAAGCGAGAAGGCGAGAGCAAGAGGGTATATGTGATGGGGGGGGGGGGGGATCGGTTTCTTTTTCGATGCGAAGCCGCGTATGATCAGGTGCTCCTGCTTTCTGGTGTTGTGCGCTGCGGTGCGATGGTCCCGGCGTAGGGCGGCGGGGGATCAAAGATTCCGGACGAACGCGCCCGCCGCCGTCTCTCGTCTCGGCCAGCAACCACACGAAGAATGAAAGAAAAAAATCGAAAATATTATACCCGAGACTATACTATATACGCTGCCCTACGGGCACTTCTCTTAAAAGCAAGCCGGAGGGTGAGGCGACAACCCGTGACCAATCTGACACTAAATCAACTGACGCGCGGTCCTTGGCCCCTCCCCCGCTCTCTCTCCCTCTCTTAAAACGTCTCCGCATCTCTGTACCTATATGTACTTCCATACTGTGCAATGACGAAGTATACTCCAAAACGGACGGGGAAAAGATTTTTTTTTTTTACTGCTGCATGGACAGTGAAAAATAATTTTGTAAAATCGGGATGCTGGGGATTCGTAAGATATTAATTTGTTAACTGATAAGTTTGTTGGCTATTTTAACAGACTTTGGCAATCGATTGTCATTTAGAATTTTTTTTTAATTCTGTCTGTAGTTTGTTGTTTTTTTTCTGTAAAATCGGAGTGCCACTTTGTGTACGAATAATTTTGTTTAATTAATAAGAATTTAATGCGTCATTTATGAATTTCTTCTGTTAAAGAGTGAGAATTTTTTAATTTTTGTAATTTCTGGTTTGGGAATAAAAAATCTGCTGAATAAGTGAGGAATTCCTTTGATTATTTAACAAAATTATATTTTGGAATTTATATTTATTTATGAATATTGAATTTGACTTAAAATAATTCTTTTTTTGCAGGAAACATGCACTCAATTTGTCCTCTTTATATCTTAACTACTGATTTTAAAAAGTGCAAAAAATCCTTGTACAAATATTCAGAATGTGGCAATTAACAAATTAAGTTTTCATTGCATTTTTTCAATTGCTAAAACTTTGAGCGACCTCTAGAACACCAGTTACGAAATCATGTCTGAGATGACATTTTTCATAACTTCAGCAATGAGGATCATAAATCATTAAAAAGTGAAATTAATTTTTTAAAAACGCGTTTTAGCCACCACAACAAATTTTTCTAAGCTTTTAAGCAAATTCCCAATATTTTAAAAAGAGGTCTAGTATATATTACTAGTCAAGATATTTAAAATCAATGAAAGTATAACACATGAAAAATGTAATATTGAACAATATTAAGAATATTAATATTCTTGCACAAACTCTAAACATTTGTTGTTCAACTAATTTTTTTCTTTTTCATTTATTTTGCTTGGGTACATTTTAAACACTAAAAGCAACAAAATGTTATACAGCTGACAAAAAATAAAAATCTACCTTATTTTTGTCTAATCCTTACACATTACATATTCGCAATAATTTTTTTTTAAAATGGCATCCCTTTCCAGTAACAGCCGTAAAGCTAAAAAAAAAAAGAAATTCATTCATCAATCCCATCGTCCAATATAACGCATCACCGACAAAACAGTGAAACAAATATATATCCAACCTGTCAGACTTCATAACCGAAACAGATCATTTACCTCTTATCATCATTTTTATTTTCCGTCTATTACACAATACACACGAGATTCCAGGGATCCATAGTATCGACAAGTGCGTGACAGAAAAAAAAAAAAAAAAAAAGTAGATCGTGTCACACAATCACTTATGAAACACGTGGTTATCATTTGTGTATTAACCACTCACTCCAACACACATGAAATTGAAAAGAGCAACGAACATACAACCGCAACGCAACAATATCGCGAGAAATTCTTTCTCGCTTCTTTTTTCACTGCATATGGGCTGGATCGTTTGTTGGTGTGTTTGTGCGTGTCGTGATCGATAGTCGAATAAATTTCGTATCGGACCGCGCTCGGGCGCACGCATCATAAATCACGATGGCGATTTCAATTAGCCGACGATCCACGTCGTCGCGGCTCGCAAGCGTAAATAATATCTAATAATTTACCGGCGTTACACACACACACACATACGCACGCACATACACACACACACACCGCGACATGGCAATCTAATAATTTACATTCGCCTCTTTTCGGGGCGTAACCATGTGCCCACCCCCCTTTCATCGTTTTTTTTATTTTATTTAAATATTATTATTATTGAAAAGCATATATTAAGAGAGTAATCGGGTAAGTGAAGAATTCGTTACGAAGCGAATGTGTATCGAATACGAGTTTGTACAGTATACCGTATATATGGGGCATTCCATCCCGTTTCGACTTGGATCTGACCCTCAACCTCTCGGATTTGATCCACATTTTTTTATGTTACTGCCGCAACTCTAAGAAGCAACCAGAATTTTTATTCAATTTTTTTTTTAATTTGATATAATTTTGATTATTTAAATCCAACATATTATTAGCCAGAATTTAAAATTCTGAAAAAATTCTCAAAAGTCTTGTATCGGATACCAATAATTTTTAAGCTTCGACCCAAAGTGGACCGAATCTCGCTTCTATTTTTTTGCGAATTTTTGTTCAAAATGAAAATTGAATTGATTATGATTCAAAATAATCATAATTATATCAAATGTTAAAAAAGAAAATTGAATAAAAATGCTGGTTGCCCCTTAGAGCTGGGGCAGTAACATCAAAAAATGCGGTTCAAATCCGAGAGGTTGCAGGTCAGACCCAGGTCGAAACGGTATGGAATGCCCCATATATAGTATTGGGAATATTCTATATACTGATGCTGGCTGGTTAGGAATTCTCTCGAATCCTTTTAACGAACGCGGCAAAGTCGATCGTGGAGGAGGAGAGCGCGAGTATGAGAGAACGCGCGCTAAAGCCAGCAACGGTGCAGCTCAGAAAATAGCCTCGGCAAAAGCGGAAGATCGCGCACGATATTATCTTCGGGATTCCGAAACTCGATAAACAACGTCGGGATGTCACGGACCGGCGGCGGGAACTCTACTCCGTTTCTTCCTCTCCTCTCTTCCTCTTCTTCTTCTTCTTCTTCTTCTTCTTCTTCTTCTTCCACGGTTTCGCGAGCACTGCTAAAGGCGCGCATCGTATGCCAGTGTGTGCTGCTGCACTGTACTCTCGCACTGCGAGATATCGCGCGCGGGAACACAGCGTCTCGTAAACATCCCTCTTTATTGCCGCCCCTCTCATTTCCAATCCCCGGAGGTTTCCACTTTTTTTCTTGTCTTTTGTCAAATAATTTTCTTTTTGAAAAGTCTTTTCCCTTCCTTGCACGTCGGTGAATTGCGTGCTGATATTCGGTCTCGCAATATTATTCCCTTCTTTCCTCGTTATTTTTCGGCTTGTTTGGTATTTCTACAAAGCAAAAAAAAACGTGACGTTGGATTCTACGATTATTGAACATTATTGCCTTACACCATCGTTATTTTTCGATTTGTAAAGGCATGAATTCGTATATCGAAAAAAAAAAGAAATGTGACATAGAATCGTATGATCGATATTCCCTTATGACATCGTTATTTTGGTTCCTCATAGAGGAAGCTTTGTGCTCGTTAATTTTTTTTCGAGATTTTCATGTCAGTATACTCAGAATGTTCCAAAACGTCGAGAAAAATGGTCTAGAAAAAATCCAGAGACGGAAAATTCAATCATTCATAACTGACGACCAGAACGATGGATCGAGCTCGAATTTGGCACTCCTCTTTAATTGGTGTGATTTTTAACAAAATGTATCCATGTATACAGATTTTATAGAATTTTTGATTTTTCGAAAAAAAAATTATTTTGCTCTAAATCACGTCGAATCTCAAAAAATCAACTGAAATGTTCTGCAGACGAAAAATAACATACAGCGCTATTACGTACCAAATTTGCAAAGAATTTAAATTTTCGCTCTAATTTCCGCAAAAATTAAGTGAATAAGTCAAAATTATGTTCTGGATGGAATTATGATGCAACGATATTAATTACGGAATTTTCGTGGTCATGTGTAACGTAATTTGTTTTTTTTTAATAGATAATACATTTTTGACTTTTAATTTGTGTTGTTGCATAAGCAACTACCAAAAGTATAGAGGTAACGATATTTAAAAAATAGTAATGAAAATGAAGAAAAACAAAGTTTTCTCTATGAGGAAGCAAAATGATGCAAAGTAGAGCTTTGCACGTTGCTTCCTCATTAAATCTCGTTTTTCACAAAGCTTCCTCCATGAGGAAGCCAATATTGATAAATAAACTTCCTCATAGAGGTGGCTTTGTGAAAAATGAGATTAAATGAGGAAGCAACGTGCGAAGTTCTACTTTCCATCATTTTTTTACGTGAATTAATATTCCTGAAAGAAAAATGTGACGTTGAATTCTACGATTATTGAGCGATAATCCCTCATTACGTCGTTACTTTCAAATTTGTAAATCCATGAATTTGTATTTCTAAAAAAGAAAAATGTGACGATAAGTCGCTACAGTTATTGATAATATAATTGATGCCAAAATATGGGAGAGTTTCTATACATTACTTTTTTTTCGAACTTAATAAATAATTTAAAACTTATTTAACCTAATTTTTAAAACACGTACTTAGTTCATCAAAATCGGTTATTCACATTAAGGGCCTAAATACCTTTCATATAAAATTAAATTCTTATTTCCATCATGCTGCAGTTTTATATGATTAAAATCGTTTCAATAAACGTTTCAACCCCCGAATTGATCTAGAGTTACGCAACACAAAAGTATGACCAAAAACGATACATTACGTGTCCAAAACCAGTACATAAATGACCAATAACTGGTGAAATAACAATTATCCTTTATTTCTTCCATTTTTCAATTTTTCCTCTCTACATATTACAGACTGTAAACCTAAGAATACGAAATTCTATCCTTTTCAGACACAAGATATAAAAGTTCAAGTTCATTTTATGATCATTGGTCCTAATCACGAGCATTTAAAAATTGGAAAAATGCTGAATCTGCCCACAACTGGAATATCTACTCTATAGTCCATATATTTTATTCCTTCTATCTTCCAGGTCTAACGATCGTGAGGCGCTATATTCGCTGATGGTTTTTCTGCGCTCTCCTCGATTGGCAACGTGTCCGAGTCTCTTGATTGGATTGAATAGAAACTATATTCCAGAGACCTCAGTTCGTCTTTTTTTTTTTTTTTTCTTTCTTTCTTTCTTTCTCCTATCCTGTCAGGTAGTCTCGCGTACGTCTATAAAACGAGCTAGAGCCTGTATAATAATATTCCTCTGGATATTAATACTGCCGCGCGGTGATGATGCAGAGAGGTCCTCATGGTGCGCGCGTTCCGCTCACTGGCACGACGAATGATTTAGTAACTCGCCTTCTTATAGCGTATTCTTGAAACGGTCTTTGGAGAACGCACGAGAGAGCTCACCTTTGCCACGTCAATATATGTTAATCCGCGGGCACGGTTATAATAATAATCCCCCTGTTTGTTAGAGAGGGGAAAGAGGGCTCAGGACGATGAGGGTAACCCAGGGCAATATTATAGTATGAGAGCAGCACACGTTGGTCATTAAGAGCCGAAAAACACTCTCCATAAGATACATGTATAGTTGTATATATGGATATATATGTGTGTGTTCATATATGGATATATATATATATATATATCTGTGTATATACGTTCAGCTTCGACTCTCTTGGCTCTCTTCGTCGTAAATATGAAATATATCGAAAGGACTTGGCAGTGTTCGGTTGGAGCAAATGCTGAAGCAGCAGCAGCAGCAGCAGCAGGAGCAGTCGATCGTCGAACAAGAAAGAAAGAAACGTTGGGGCGAAACGACTTGCGAGAATAACGCCGAGATATGACGAGAGACCGCTCGCAGCATATATTCGACGCCAATTAAAACAAAAATATTATTTCTCATAGTTAGTTTCGTTTGGTAGACGAGAAATAACCGATCGACCGCAGGGCTGGTGAGATTTTTTTTTTTTTTTTTTTTTTTTGGCTCTTCAATGTAGCAGAGTTGATCTACAAAATAATGAGCTTAGAGGTTGGTCGCGTAAAAAAGTCTCTGAGTTTTAATGAAATTTTTAACGTCCCTGGATTTCGCGCTAAACGCATAAACCGACAAGTTTATGGCGTCAAAAAGAATTTCGATGATTTGAGTTTTTATTTATTTTTTATTACTTCAATTTGTTTCGAAATTTTTATTATTAAAACAAGATCATCGTTGATGAAATCATCTCAAAAGATCATCAACTGATGAAACATTAGGTTGAAAAAAAACGAAGATTTACTTCAAACAATTTAATATCTCATCAAAACTAGTAAACGCTTTAATGCACCAAACACATTATCCACAATTGATGAATCGTTCCTCTCATTCGATCAAACCTATTATCAAAACAGAATTTCACAAAATTGACTCCAGAAAACAAACCAAAGAATTATTTAAAGGAACCAACGAAATGTGTCATGACAAGTTTAAAAAAAACACACACAATATTCGTACCCATAGAAAAAACGTATTGAATTGATCTCAATACATTCTCATCTCAATGATACTCCTTCATTCGCAAGAGAATTCGAAAAAAATATCGAAAAGTGGATTCGATTTTTAAATTACAATTTTCATGCAGACCTTCGGTGTTTTTTCATTGGCAAGGAATTTTCTGAATCCGGGAAATATGAAGCTGCTGGTCACACTTCAGGACGAGAATGAAAGAGAGGTGGAAGGATGAAGAGTGAAAATAACGACCACGCGCTCATGGATCTACCGTATAGTTATACTCTGTAGCGCGACGATGAACGAGAGAAGAGACAGAGAGCTTCGAGGGTGCGCCGTGAATCCGTGATAAATGATAGGACTCTGCGCTCGGCCCTAGACCCCAAGACCCACCGACCCACTGCTGGAACACTTGAGAGCGTCCGAGCACCAACTCTCGCACCAATGCTACTCTTATATATGTATATATATATATATACAGACAGATATACTATATACAATGTATGTTATAATGGAGTGTATAGGGATTGAACGCGTGGATAGAGGAACCTTGTCTTGTCTCGCAGCGCATATTAATGGAGAAACATAATCGCCGCGGCATCGCAGCAGGCAGTCAGACCGCAGGGGCACCAAGCAACAGCTGAAACTCCTCTTGCGCTCGTTGGGGCAGCAACTTCGAGGACCACGAAGCCTATACCAGTTGTTCCCTTGTGTCCGAAAGGCAATGTTGGCTTCTTCCAAGAGATATTCTCGTCTTATTGATTTTTCAAAAATCAAAACTAAGCAATTACGATTTTGTAACGAGTGTTTTTTTTTTACACAGTGCGATAAAACATGATAAAACTTTATGAAACACTGCTTTCTGAATCGTGGTCGATATATCTTATTAGTGTTCAAGGTCAGGGTAAATATTTTCCAGACAATCCTTAATGAAGGAAAAACAAAAATGATAAAGAAAAAGTGATGTTAAATATAAGTGATAATAATAATAAAATGAAATACAGACTGAATGAGACAAGTAGAATAAATAAAGACGCTAATGTAAAGAGTGAAGTGAATTGGAAATGAAATTAGTTTTGTGGACTACTAGAAATAAGCAGTGGTGCTGCTGGAGACGATTTTCAATTTTGCTTATCCTGACAAAAATTCTGGGATTTTCTTGGTGGTTTTTTTAAATTGATTCTTGAATTTTTGACGATTGGAAAAAATACCTTTTTCCAAGCAGTCGTTGCGAATAAAACAAATATATGATGAGAGAACTGTGATGCAGATCAAGTGAATTGCATTCTCGTTGTGTTTACGTTTTAAAGGAGAAATATATATTATTAACTCATATTTTCGTATATTTTATTTTCCAACGTATCCTTGAATGTCCTGAAAATGTCCTCGAATTCGTTATTACAAAATTCCTTATCGTTAAATGATACCTGTATTCGCGGAAATAAGTTAATGGTGTCCAGTGGTTCTGGAAACCTTTTTGAAGTCCTAAAAATTTACTTAAGCTCTGCTTGTGTTTAAACAGTCCTGGAATTTCCCTGATTTTTTGATGAATTATAAATGACTTTAGGGATTAATCCATCCCAAGAAATTGTAAAGAAAATAAATATAAAACGAAATAAAACAGTGATGCAGATTGAGTAAATTATTTTCGAGGTGTTTGTATTTTAATCGAGAAACGTACATTATTAATTCATTTTTTATCGAAATTTCCTTGAATATATTACATATGTTAAAAAGACATGATGTTCAGTAGTCCTGGAAATCCTTCAATTCCTGTAAATTTTATTGAATTACTTTTTCTTTGGCTCTGAACCTTTTCACGATTCAGCCTTAAATAATAACTTACCCCAAGTAATCGTAGCATGGAAAACAAATATAAGTAAGACAAAATTATGATACAGTTTCAATAAATTCTCTTCGTTGTTCTTACATTTTTAACGATAAATATAAAATATTTTTTTTCTTCCCTTTAATAACCTGAAATTGTCCTGCAAAGGTACTTGAATTTGTTACAAACTTTTAGCTGGACACCATGATAAGTTAAAACATAATTTACCATCAAACACTGAAAACCCATCGTTTTCTTTCCAAAAATATTCCAACAATCTACTTATTCTAATAAAAATCAACAGAATCTTCAATTATCTACATCGTGTTTTGTAAAGAATCTCATGAAAATCATAATGAAAAATAATTTATTGTCAGTGGAAAGAAAAAAAATTCACAAGTACAAAAACGAAAGACAATAATTCGGATATTACATTGTACAGTCAAAAAGCTAAAGAATGGCAGACAACCGTCGGATATGGTTGCTATATAGTGCTCGTTATCAGCCGTCTCGATAGGTCGTACAGTCGTGCGAGAGGATGGCAAGTGCCGTTTGATTACGTGTGCACTGCTGTCGACCAACACACAGTTGAAGCCTTTTAATATACGTACGACAGTGTGTACCGGACTACACAACAGAAGTACTGTATATCTATAGACGGGAGGCGCGCGCGTTCGCTATCAGCCGCAATAAAACGCGAGGAAGGCGGTGTTAAAGCCGCCTCTCGGATCCGCCCCTGCCTCCTATCGGACTCCCCCACCTTTACGGCCTCGTCGTCGTGGCCGTCGTGGCCGTCGTGGCCGTCGTTGTCGTCGTCGTCGTCGTCATCGTCTTCGTCTCGTCCTTATCCACGACACTCGCACGCACACCGCGTTCTTCAATGCTGCAAGACCGAGCCGACTGGATTTTGGAACGTCGAATGAAAGACCATCAGCAGCCTGGATAAAACTCTGCGGAGCTTGTCGAATGAGCATGCAGCAGAAAAGGCTGTAATACGATATGTGCATTAAAGGCGAACATTCGCCAGCGTTCATAGTGGCAAGTTTTTGCACTTTTTGATGGTGATTTTTGGCTTTTCATTTGATCACGATAGTCAACGCATCTTTTTTTCTTCTAAATGTCAAAATATTTTTTCGTCCTGCCCCTCATTATTATTTTGCCAAGCCAGCCTTATTCGCTATGTGCACGAGTAAAAGAAGAGGAGATCGCAGACCATCAGCGATCGCGGTGGCGAATGTTGGCATTTTTTGTAGGATCTTTTGACTGTTGGTGGAAAATAAGACAGAAATAGACAGCCGGTCTGATCGAAATATTCTATAAAATCAGGTCATCATTGTTTCACGCTCTCATTTCCTTTATAATATTCTATCATTGCTTTTCTGTTCATTAAAAAAATACGTTTGCCATTAGCTAAGCGAAATGTCAGAAGTAAAAATGTTGGAACAGTTTTATTCGCTAGGTAACAAATAACTTACTATCGAATAACACTCATTTTCTGTCAAATTTTCTTTCGAATCCAGCTAACTCGTTTTCTTCCGGCATTATTATTAATACATTTTAAAAAATCACAAATCCTCTTGCCTATTGCTGCGATTATATATTATTATCTATAATTCTAATCAGTACAAAACTGGCCACTCGACTTTAAGCACATATAGCTAAGAAAAATTCTGCACAGACCGTCGGCGAGCTGGAATGATCGGCAATGAGCCTTCCAGCTCAAGAACGCTACCAACGTGCACATGCGAGCACGCCTCGTTCGCTCTCAGATTCTCCGCGACTGTACGGGATGCAGCTCGTTCGCAAAAGGCCCACCGTGGGGCTGCCCAGCTCACACACGGGAATAAGGCCCACCTTCGCGTGGTCGCGGGGAACCAAGCGAGGTCGTAAATGAACGAGAAAGAGAATCACGAAGTAGAAACGAAGGATAAAGTGGGAAAAGACGATGAAACGTTGCGTGCGTGCGAGTGCGTGCACACTGGGGTTTAATGGTACCAGCTAATGACTATTGGCCAGCAGACCTGGGCGGGACTACACGCTCGGCCGGTTCACTCGCACACATCAATGCGCTCCAACGTCCAGGCCCCACTGGTACCATCACCAACATAACCGCCGAGTCGCCAATGAGACACGCATATGGACACGAGCTCTCCGGGCCACACGTGAAGTACACGGCTTCTTGGCCGAGTGTCTGAACAATTTCGAAGGAGCGCAACGGAGATGAGATAGATGGCACTCCTTTTCGCTTTATTGTTACAACTTCGTGGACTTGGAAGAAGTACCGACAAGCGATATAGTAAATTGAGAAGTACGGGCTTAGATCATTCGGATTTATGGGAAAAATATGACAGATCTAAATTAAACTTCGTCGGGTATTATTATTTTTTATTATCAGAATGAAAAATAATGCTTTGTGTCGAGAGTTCCAATGTCAATTATTATTTCTGACCCTTTTTAGGGACATTCATTTTTTTGTTATGGATACTAAGTTACTTTGTAGGATGAATGGTGGCTCAAAAGAGATTTTGTTTACTGAAGTCTTGATCAAAATTCGTGCACGTTTATATTTTTATTAAAATAGCTCACGCAAAACAGTTCACCCTAGTAATTATATACACATTTTTTTTTTTGTATTTTACAAATCTCTGCTATTTAATTACTAAAGTGACAGCAATAAATTTATGAAATTAAATGTACCAAAAAAAAAAAAACATATTCTCAAAACAAAATTTGTAAAATTCGAAATAAGAACAGAAAGGTTATCTGAATTCCAAGTCTAGCATCTTCGTGAGCAACTCTTTAATAAAAATTTGCATCAATTTCAATAAAGGTGAACATCAAGAAAAAAATCCTTTTTTTCAACGACCCGCAGTAAATATTACGCTGCACTATCGAAAAGTGTTGTTCCAGATTAAAAAGAAAAAGAAATAGAAAAGATGAATAGATGCAAGACAAAACTTTCTAAAAGTTTTGTACGCCGAAGTGAAAAAAAAAAACAAAAAAGGAAAAAAACGTGGAAGTAGAAAAAGTGTTGGCTGATCAGACATCCCGGCGCGTTCGTGCAAGAGAACTCTCGAGCTCACCCGGAGATGTCCGGTGCGAAGCTTCTCTTCCCATCGCCCTCGTTGTCTCATCTCCTCTGCTTTCCCTCGTTTTCGCTTATATTCTCACGCGATTTGCATAGAATGGGGCGCGAGTGGTCCCCAGCTCCGCATTAGGAGCCGAGAGCTGAGAAGAGAAAAGACAAGAGAGCGCAACAGCAAGGTGAAGCAGCGAGTCGAGTGCAACGCAGAAGAGGAATGAATAAAAAGGACACACGGACACGCGGGAGCTGATCCTCGCCGCCCGCCTGTCGGTGCGTACTCGAGCGTCTCGTAAGTCAGTTAATGCGGAGCAGAAGTAGACGCGGTGCAAACGCTGAAAACATCCATCACGCGTGCTTCGTGGGTCTCTCGTTTCTCTCACTCCCAACTTCGTTTTATATACCCACTGCGCCCGCACTGTTTCTCCTCTTTGTATATATATATATATAGATATATATATGTGTGTGTGTGTGCAAGTCCCTCTCGAAACAGAGAGTCTCTACTATCTTCGAGCGCGGATCGCACCGCTTCATAATTACACTCTCGCCACGCTGTGTTCTCGACAAAGCTTCGGGGCTCACGCACCTTCGACTCTAACACTAAAACTATATATCTGAGAGAAGAGGGACTAAGGGCTGCCTAAAGGCTCGAAGACAGCAGGGCATGACTCTCATTATGTGCACCAACGATTCATCGATATGTCTCTGGGATACCTGACAAAAAAGTTGAATTAAAATAAAGCAAAAAAAAAAAGAAATGTAAAAAAAACTTTTGGTATACTGAGAAAAATAATTTTGTACACTGAGAGGAAAAAAAAGATTGTTAAAACGAGAGACAAGGCTATGTTTGGGAAATCGAAGTATGTGAATTTGGGATATATGATAACAAAAATTTTAATAAAGAAAAAGGATACAAAACTGTAATTGTCACTACGTAGAGAAAGTCATTTTGCGCACTGAAAAAAGAAAATTCTAAATCGGAAGACAAGGTTTTATTTATGAAATCGAAGTTTATGAATTTGGGACGTCTGAAAAAAATTAATAAAAATAAAGTGGAAGGATGTAAAAATAATTATCACTATAAAGTAAAAAATAATTTTTTACACTGAACAAAAAAAAATTGTTAAAATGGGAGACAACGCTTTTTTAAAATGAAATCTAATTATTTGACTTTGGGACACCTAAAAAAAAATAAAAATAAAGTAGAAGGACACAACAAAAATTATCAGTATACAGCAAAAAAAAAAGTTGTACTGAATTTTTTTTTTTTATCCAAATCGAATTTAATAATAATAATAATAATAAATATATAACAGAAACTACTAATGTCGCTGCATTTAGTTCCAATGATCTCATAAAAACATAGGTTTAATACCATTTTTTAATTTACTTTAATATTACGAATATTTTAGTAAGGAACATTATTTGATTGCAATTAATTCACAATTTTTCGACCTCTAAAAAAATGTTTGTGTTCTGTACGTTTATTTGTTTGAATAATGTATATATTTGACGATTATTGCTTTAAACAAAACTGTAATGAAATTATTAACAGATTATTGCTATAAAATATTAGGTTGAAACTATTTAATTCCATTTTTCCGTTCCAAGTAAAAATTGTTTTTTTAAAACAAAATCAAAATTTTCTATAAATTATTTTTGTAATATTTTCTCTAGAAACTTACAATCTTTTTTTTTTTTGTATAGAGCGAATTGAAGTAATTTGTGAACAAAAACTTTTTGTTAAAAGTACAAAAATGCCGGTCTCATTTTTTAACTAAAGTGTACATACGTTGTTATCTATATAGCTGTCATGTGACGTAACTTCGAAACTTAAGGAAACCCTTTTTTCGAACTTGTCTCAACAACTTCGAGCTGAAGGATAAAAAAAAAAGTCGAGAGGGAAGAAAAACGATAAGAGAAGTGCGCCTGGATGAAGGTAAGCTGCGAAGAGTGTTGCGATTAAAATTTCACGAGTTCGCTCGTGACAACGAGTTTTGCCGCAGAGACACCTTCTAGAAGGGTCATGAAAATTTCAGAGAGTCAATTTCTCGACGGAAAAGCGAGAAGGACGAATGTTTCGAGGGATGAAAAGAACGAAGAGAAAGTGTGAGAGAAAGATGGTCAAACGACAAAGAGGGCAGCGTCACGCCAGTCTAGTTCATTACCTTTTTGATACCTTTTTTTTCGTACACACGTCGAATCGTTAGTTTTTCGTTGAACGAAACCTGACGGGAGGAGACCTGCCGATCGATTATAAATCGATTAGGTCACCATTGTTGGCCTCGTCGCATCATCGTTCATCATTCTGTCTCTTGTATCCTACTGTGTACTTCTATATACAACCTTATTATGGCATACAGTGTGAATTCTCTTTCTATACACTTCATATTCCTATTCCAATGCAGTGGTATTGTACCTCTTCGACGCCTTTTCTGTTACGATGATTCACGGATCTTGAATTTTGGCTACTTTTATTCTCGGCTCTGTGATGGTCTCTTCTCTCATCCAAGCGATTGTTATCACTTGGACCATTCACATCTGTCGATTGATTTCTCCTATTATCTGGAACTAAGTCCTATCAATTTTAGTCCCATAGGTGAAAGCGAACAAATTAATTATCAAATGAGTAATGAAATGAAATCAATAGAAGAAATTAAGTATCGAATGAGTGATGAAATTAAATCAATAGATTCAATTCCATCACTCGACACAAATCGTTGGTACTTAATTTGGTCGCTATGGAATTAAATCAATAGATTTAATCACTTGTTTGATATTTAATTTATTCGCTACGACGATTGAATACAATTCGAAAAGTGATGCAACCTCAACTTTACCAGTTGGTTTAGGGCAAATGCACTTGTCGTGGTTATTTACACAAAAAAGAAGTTTGCAAAATCGAAATTCAACGTTTTGTAGAAAATAATTTTGTTAAATAAGTGGCAAAATTATTATTATTGTTATTATTATTATTATTATTATCAACATTATTTATTGATTACTAATAAATTCGATTATTATTTTAAGAAATATTATTTCTGCCGTTAATAAAAAATATTAAATTGTTAACATTACTTCCAGTGTTTTTGTTAAGAATCTTAATCCAATTTTTAATCCAGAAAAATGTTCAATAGAGTATTCTGCATTATTTTTTATAATTTGAATATTCATTTATAACGACACTTAAGCAAACATTATTAACATTTTTATTGTTATTGCATAATATTTTGTAATATTATTGTGGCGTCAAAAAAATGATTCTACATTTTTATATAATTAACTATTCGAAGACAGTATTTCTGCCCTTTAGAAAAAAAAATAAAAAACAGAAATTGATACTATTACTTCTACCTTTTTCGTAAAAAATGTCAATGTTGAATCCAAAAAAAATTTTCTATAGAATATGTTGCTATTATTTTATTTTTTTATCTATAACAACACTTTAACAAAAATGATCAGAATTTGTATTGTTACTGCATAAAATGTTATGATATTATTGTGGCACAAAAAAAAATCTATACTTTTAGCTGGCTATTAAAACGCAATACTTTGATCTTTTTAGTTAAAATTTAATAATCTCTGTACTCGACTAGCAATCTGAATGATTGCGATACCGACAACTCCTTCGTTCCTCCCTCGTCCTTCATTCTTTTTGTTCCATCAACCCTTTCTGCCCTTTATGCCTGGTTTTATTTCTTAATTTTTCTTTTTTTTTTAAATTGTATTATTACCGCACCGGTGATTTCGCCCTAGCGTGAGCGGCAGCCATCGCTGCGCTCTAAAGATTCTACGTTGCAAGTATATATACACACCAACTTCCCGTATAGTTGGCTCAGCCACATTGGCTCAAGCCCTGTACTATATACATACGAGCAATACAGAGGGGTGCAATTTTTGTATTTGCAGGAATATTTATAGCGGCAGGGTGGATTACCATAAACAACGCAGCGCGGCAGCGAAGAAACTCAAAGATTACTGTATTTAAAGCGCGGCGGCTGCGGTGGCGGTGCTATGGTGGAGCTGTGGAAGAGAAGAGAAAACAGCGGTCAGAACGAGAAGGACGTGGTGGAGGAGGTCGAAGAAGAAGAAGAAGAAGAAGAAGAAGAAGAAGAAGAAGACGACGAAGAAGGGGGGAATAATTACCGCGGCGAGCACCAGCTACCAGAACCGTCGAACCGGGAACAGAAAGGGGCGTGTATTTGAGCGGCCTGAAGAGCCGCAGTGGCGATACCGCTCTGCCAGAAGTCTGTCCAGAGCAAAAAAAAAGAAATAAACAATTAAAAAATTAAACCTTCGGGTCTTCTTTCTTCGCGTGAATACCGAGTTGAAAAATATATATGTATAAATACCAGTTTTTTACATTTGAAAAATATATAATAAATAATAATATATTTGTATATATAAAAAATGTAAAAGTAATAAAATATAGAAATTTTGTGTATTTGAGCGGCTTTTCATGAAGCTCGGGCAGTAATTTTAGAAAAGTAAATAAATAAATAAATAAATAAATAAATAAATAAATAAATAAATAAATAAATAAATAAATAAATAAATAAATAAATAAATAAATAAATAAATAAATAAATAAATAAATAAATAAATAAATAAATAAATAAATAAATAAATAAATAAATAAATAAATAAATAAATAAATAAATAAATAAATAAATAAATAAATAAATAAATAAATAAATAAATAAATAAATAAATAAATAAATAAATAAATAAATAAATAAATAAATAAATAAATAAATAAATAAATAAATAAATAAATAAATAAATAAATAAATAAATAAATAAATAAATAAATAAATAAATAAATAAATAAATAAATAAATAAATAAATAAATAAATAAATAAATAAATAAATAAATAAATAAATAAATAAATAAATAAATAAATAAATAAATAAATAAATAAATAAATAAATAAATAAATAAATAAATAAATAAATAAATAAATAAATAAATAAATAAATAAATAAATAAATAAATAAATAAATAAATAAATAAATAAATAAATAAATAAATAAATAAATAAATAAATAAATAAATAAATAAATAAATAAATAAATAAATAAATAAATAAATAAATAAATAAATAAATAAATAAATAAATAAATAAATAAATAAATAAATAAATAAATAAATAAATAAATAAATAAATAAATAAATAAATAAATAAATAAATAAATAAATAAATAAATAAATAAATAAATAAATAAATAAATAAATAAATAAATAAATAAATAAATAAATAAATAAATAAATAAATAAATAAATAAATAAATAAATAAATAAATAAATAAATAAATAAATAAATAAATAAATAAATAAATAAATAAATAAATAAATAAATAAATAAATAAATAAATAAATAAATAAATAAATAAATAAATAAATAAATAAATAAATAAATAAATAAATAAATAAATAAATAAATAAATAAATAAATAAATAAATAAATAAATAAATAAATAAATAAATAAATAAATAAATAAATAAATAAATAAATAAATAAATAAATAAATAAATAAATAAATAAATAAATAAATAAATAATTTTCTTCTTTCCTCATGTGAATATTGAGTGGAAAAATATTAATGTCTAAAGCTTTTGTTGTAATTTCGTGCAGTAAGGTAAAAGACGATGATGAGATACTGTGACTTTTGCACCCCCATTCATGTTTTCCCTTGTGCACAATTTAACCGAGTTTACAGACGCTTCATTGTTTTATAGTCATGTGAATGTAGGGGAGAGGGCTTAGAGTGAACGAGTGGAGCAACAGAAAGGAACAGCTCGTTGAATTACACACCTAACGAGCCGGTAGCCGTAAAAACTTACAAATTCGCTTTACGTCCGTCGCATAATGTGGCCCCTTGGTCGCTATATATTGTGCTATATATATAGACGCGAGGACTTGATGATGATGAACTTCCATGGCGGCTCTGTGCCTATATGCCTATACCACGGCCCCTCTCGTCCTTTTTCTTCCTCGTTTTAGTAGTTTGTCCTGGAGTCCTCCTGATGTGCCTGCCGGACGCGTAAGCTCGCTCGTAAAGTCGAATTTACGTCGAAACCATCGTCGCAGTCATCGTCGTCGTCGTCGTCGTCGTCTTCGTTGTCGTCGGCATGCACATGAGAGAATTATCTCACTGGACAGCTGTTGCAATTCTAGTTTCAATTTTGCAGTGATGATCGCCACTTTGTGAAAATTAGTAAGATGGAAAAACGCTTACGATTTGAAGAAATTGTAAAATTAAGGTGTAATCTTTTTTCTTATGGGAATAAAAGATAATGTTTTGCATTTAATATAATACGCTGAGGCTTTGTAATCAGTAGAATAGTCAAAAATAGTATTTTATATTTTTTTGATAATGATACAATTGTTTTATTAAACAATCAAAATTGTTTAAAAAAAAACATATTTTACAAGGATTTTTTAATTACTCGGGTAGTCATATTTAATTTGCATCAAAAATATTATGTATTCAAGCGAAAACTTTTTACTCACAAACTATTTTTTTTTAATTCTTTTTAGCTTCTTAAAATTGTTTTTAAGTTCTCGTCTAAGAAATATATATATAAACTAAATTTGTAAATCGAACAATGTGTTGTTGTTCTTTTTTTTACTTGTTCAAAAAAGGAACGTAAATTTGAAAATTAATTGTTTTTTTGTTAAATAATCAAACGTATTTATTACTTATTAAAGAAAATAATTTTTCGCAATCATGGAACTTCGTTTTTACAATCTTTTATTTTACAATGTACTGCATCAAGTTTTTAGTAAAATTGTTTATATATAAGAAAAAACTTTTTGTATAAACATTTTTTTAAATCTAAATAATATCATCACTCTTTGAATATTACACTTGTCGGTTTACCATTAAAATTTTTCTTCTTCTAATCGACGAATATTTAAAGTTAAGAATTCGCGAAAATAAATTTTAAGTCATTAATCATTTTTTGTCGTTTTATTTATAGCTATTACTTTTTTTTTTAATTTTACAAAACACAGTCGTCCAATTTTACAAATTACTTTTTTACAGCGCGCACCACCAGCGTGACGTTTATTTTATTTTCAGACATTCTCAGAATTATTTGAGAATATTTCATTTAATTCGAGATAATATATGATGTATGCACATTCAAAGGTAACCAATTGGCAGTGAGACAGTAAACGAGTAGAATGACATTGGTTGAGTTACGGCTACTCAATGATCGATCATATCTTTTATGTTCTCAAATCAATATCCCGCCGTCGTTAAAAAGTATATACGTGTTTCACACAACCACCCCCCCCCCCCCCCCCCCTCTCCTACATCGAGACACCCGTGGCCTCCATTTGTATCCCAACAATTGTACGGCAAATTGGTCGTAACGAAATTTAATTAAAAAAGACAATGGTCGTCGCTGAGGACAATTATTCACGCGTGCGTCGCGTTCACGTGGAGTACCGGCTTGCATATGTGCACCCGAAGTCTCTGTATCACTATATATATATATATATATATGCACATATAAATATATATATATATATATGTATGCACATATAAATATATATATATATATATGTATGCACATATAAACATATCCCGTATGGTCATAGCTGGCTACATTTGTAGCGACCAGCATGTAAATCGAAAGAGACGCGTACATGCGTAGTTACATGAAACTTGTAAGTATTCATACCGTGTAAGTACACGGGTGCGCTACGCGCTCACGCGAATCTCTTGCGATGCTGCATTATTCCTACGTGCGCGAGTGCGTTCCACACACATTACCTGCATGCACAGCCAACTCTCTCATACAGAGTGATTCATAAACGAGAACATTGTGAGCAAACGCAGATTTGCAATAAAAAAAAAGATTACTCACTATTTTTGGTTTTTTTATAAAGTTGTATGAGGAAGTATTGTCGAGCATTTTTCGCGTAAAATTTAATTCTCTGATAATGGACTCTTTGTTGGATACACAATAAATTCAGTATGAAACAACGACACGTATTGTTCAAGTTTTATGCAAAATTTTGGATCAGCTGCTCGAATCATTCACAAGTTTTCGAAAAAAAAAAGACGAAAATGCAAATTTCTATAAAATTTTAACTACTCTATCGATTTTCCTCTAATTCAGTGTCAAACATTGATGCACTCTAATTAAGATTTATGCAAAAAATTTAGATCAGTTGCTTCAATCGTTCCCGAGTTATAGAATTTTCAAAAAAAAATTACGAAAAGGCAAATTTTTATAAAATCCTAACTAGTTTATCGATTTCGCCTAAATTTAGCATCAAACATTGACACATTCTATTTAAATCTTGTGCAAAGTTTTAGATCGGTTGCTTAAAACGTTCTCAAGTTATAGCATTTTCAAACAAAAAATTACGAAAATTTCGAAACTCCATAAAATTTGCCAATTTCTGGCAAATCCAATACACCAAACAACATTAGATACATACACTTATGAAGAACTATTCAGCAAAATATAAATTTTAATAAATAATACATTTTACGAACACCTTTTTTTGTTAATTCAAAAAGCTATAAAATCTAAATGCCTGCATATATTTTCTGAAAAATCAGAACATTCATAGCGGGGCACCTGTGTGGCAACTTTCAGCTCAATCGCTTGAACTGTTCTTCAGTTATAGGCTATTGAAATTTTGAAGTCCTGCACACACACACATACGTACGGACATTTTTTCTAAATCACTTTTCTCGACGTTTTGGACCATTCTGAGTGGCCTGACATGAAAATCTCGAAACAGAAATTCTTATGAACACAAAATTTCCTCTATGAGAAAGCTATATAAATAGATTACATTTTTTTTTGTATTTTCAATATTTTATGTATTTTATTTCATTTAATTTCAGCATTTCGTTGATACAATTTCACATATATTTAATTTACAAAATTTGTGTCACTAAACAAATTTTATTTGATTTTATATCAAACATTGGCATGTAAACTTTTTTTTCTCTATCTGTGTAAATATTCAAAAATAAAAGTGAATTAATATACAAAAATACGTGGTTTGAATTTTTATGTCTTCAATTTTTTTAATGAAGTATGAAGAGCTACCTCATTCATTTTTTTAGGGACGTCTTGACAACTTGTATATTGTGTAAATTTAATATTTTACTCATAAAAAATTCAGATCTCTTTTGTCTGCGTTTTTTTCCTTCTTGACCGTTTTTAATTTTTTTTTTTCCTTGCATAATTTGGAAAGTTTATTATGAATAGTCCTGTAGAAAGTGTACCGGGAGCCAAGTCTCGCATTGCAAAAGTTGGAGGCAAAATGCGTAGCCCGTCGGTGAACCAAGAGAGGTGCTCGACGAGCAACGCGGTATCGTACAAGCGTAGCGAATCGTGTTCCGAAATTATGAGCGATTCGAGATCGCCTTGAGTATGTATAATCGTAGTAGTGCACGGTCGCGGATAAATTATCCGTTGGACGCGGAAACGTCCGAACGAACATTACAAAAGATGATTGAGGGCATATTACTATGAAATGCGGAAAACATGTCGACTGTACGTATACAGTTCAACGTTAATTCTTTGACAAGGAAATTCATGCATACAGACTTCATAGCTTTCGAAATGAATACTGAATAAAAGTATGGCAAATTTAATAAGCCACTATGAAAATTATGTTAAAATTTTCAACAATCGCTGAAAGTGTCTATTTCGACGTATAACCAATTATTTAGATATTTTTTATTTAAAAAAAAATTTGGTTGAAAATAAATATAAAAATTTAACTGATGTTAAATAGAAACTATGTACAAAATGTACATTTTACAACCCGTAATTTTCGTGTCATTTTTCTGTTAAAAAAGAAATTATGACAATTTTTCTTTTTTGAATGCCCAGAAAGAATTCTCCTGGAAATTCATCCAGATAACTTTCGAAATAAATACTGAAGAAAAGTGTGGTGAATTTAATAAACCGCTATAAAAATTATGCAAAATTTTGAAGACATACCGAAATTGTCAATTAACCAGTAATTTTGATAAATCTTATCAATTTTTTTTTAGTTAAAAATGAATTAAAAAATGTAACTACTATATCAGATTAAAAATTTCATAAAATATCTCAATTTTGCAACTTGCATTTTTCGTTTCCGGGCTATTCAAGTAGTTTTAAAAAAAATTCAACATCCAATTAAATGAAAAAAAATGCCCAGAAAGTACTCTTGAGTAGAAGTAGTAATATCTGACGTTAATCCCACGAGCAGCAAATTCACATTCCTGCTGAAATATAGAAATTACATTTTCATTAGGTTTCGAAAAAAAATAATCCAAAAGTTATAGCGAATTTAATAAGCTACCAAGCTGCAATGGAAGCAGAAGGGTTTTGTGAACTATCCGACAAGCCAAAGCTATAAGCCAATGAAACGCGATAAGCTAGCGCAGGAATAGCAGTACTCTGGGTACAAGCTACCATCATTGTAGGGAATCGCGGTAGAAGCGTATGGACGATGCAATGTTGGCAAAGACGGGTCGAACCGGAGGATGGGAACCAAGTCAGGAATGTAATCATAGGATTCCCTCGCGGATCCTTCGGGATACCAGGTCAGCCATGTTGGATTCTTAGTCTCCAGCTTCTGGGACGCGAGATTCTCTCATCCCCCCCCCCCCCCCACCCTCCGCATCTTATGGATACCACCTACTGCCTATATTGTTCATTAGACGTTGACAGTGACGTCCTGGCTCTCGTGAGTCACGTTGACTCTGTCTCGCTCACTTTAACAAGGGTTTAAAGGATTACTAGATCATTGTTAGCTTTTTTTCAAAATATATTATTTCTTTTAGATGCTTTCATTTTTTTTTTTTAATTCCAGTAAATTTACACATATTATTATTATTATTTTTATGTGTGCAATTTTTTTTGTGGTTAAATTTGAGATATTTTCTGTTAAGCATCTTTTTTCTCACCCTTTCAGATATTTTTCACATGTATTCAGATTTTACTACAAAACGACAGCAATTTTATGCAATTTTGTTTATATATATTTTTCTTAATCAAGTGTTGTATTTTTAAAACTATTTATCTTTATAGAGAAAAATAGCACAATAAATGCAACTAATAAAATGTACACACTTTTGCGAACGTTAAAATACAATTGTAGTTACGTTTTTATTTGGAAGTTAAAAAAAGGTTTTGGTATCATTGATTTTGCTTCAAAAGGTTTTTGATTTCAATAAGTCCCCCCCCCCCCCCCAAACATCATTTCAATTTTTTTTTAAGTTTTAGAGAATTTAGAAAAAATTTGTCGAGCACTTAGAAAAAATTTCAAAATCGACAGTTTTGAAATTGAAATTTTTTTGGTGGTTTAATAGATACAGAGTGCATCATATCTAAAGTACTTGTTCAATTAATTGTTAAGATTATTTATAATACATTACTCGATAAATAAATGAATTATTATTATTAGTATTGAATAAATAAAATGCAATCATCATTTACAATAATTTTTCAACAGTATTCTAAAAAAAAAAAACAGTAATAATTATTAGCAGTTATTGAAACCTCACTAAAATGATAAGAACAAAAAATAGAGCGAAGCTAGAAAAAACATCAGTTAGAGTCGCCCCACAGGAGCTTGTCGACTTGCATTTTTCTCGCGAAATATCTGCACGAGAGTGAAAGAGGGTGAACAGGAAAGGGGTGGACGTGGCGTAAAAAAAGTGAAAGAGTGAGGACGAGGAGCGAAAAAAAGAAAAAGAAAAAAAAAAAAAATAGAAAAAAAGAAATGATCGTCGTAAAGAAGAAGGCAAATATGCATGGGAATTACACGTGAGAGCACGGCAACGCTTGGCAGTTTTTCTCGAGTGTCGTTTTCGTCTCCTCTACACTGGTCCGACGCTCTCTACGTCCAGCAGGAGGGCGAACTACCTGGCGTGCCTGCACGCTCGATGCTTCCCCGTCGCCAGTGAGTGCTATACCGCGCCATAACTCGAGGGATTTTTGTCGCCGGATTTTTAGGTCCCGGACGTTCAGCGGCCGGTCTCTCGTCGCATGGAACACAAGCACAGCCGTAGGAGCTTTATGCGAAACCTTAAAATTTCTCACATAACGAAGCAACTATACACTCTGCCTACTCTGCATAAGTATATACCTTTATTTCGAAGCAACTTTGTATATTGTATACATATACGTACAGCTTATAATACAGAGAGCGAGAGAAGTTGGGATGATCTGTGGCGAACGCTCATTTCTGTTTGCGTGTTTCACTCTCTCGTGTGTGTGTGTGTGTGTGTGCGAATTTTATTACATACTTCGGTACATAAAAGTGAATCGCTGCTACTGCTCGCTATTCGCGAGCATTTACACGCATAAGCTGTTATATTATATTCGTGTGTAATAAGTATTAGAAACTTTGTTCGTTAGGACGAGAGTCGTTGTGAATTTTTTAAAAGTGCTTATTACAGTGTTAGAGCAATTACGGAATAAATGGCTTTGGATTTGAAATTATGCTTTGCTGGTTTTTGACATTTTTGCATAAAAATGGAATAATACTTTTTTTTGTTAATAGCTGTTAAATATTTGTTGCCTTTGGAAAATAAAGAAATTAGACATTTTATTATCATTTTGAATTCAACAATTCTGTTTTTTTTTGTGCATTCGACAAATCACTTTTTTTAGAAGCTACTAAGTGAAACAAATTTTTTTTACTTTGATATGTTTTCTTCGAAACTGCTAATTTAACGAAAAAAAATTCACGATAAAAAGTTGTCCAATTAAAAAATGAATTTATTATTTACGAAAGTACGCTCTAAATTTACAGAATTTCTTTTTACTGTAGTATTTTATTGTAATATTTTTAGATAATAAAAATATCAAACTATATTTCCTCTTTAATTACACCATTAGCGACCAAAAAGTGATTTATCGAGTTTATATAAAATAATTCTAACGTTATCTAATGTACGATTGTTCTTTTTTTTAAATGACAAACATATTTTTTTAATGAAAGTACAACTATTCTACAAATTTTTTCTTTCAATTTTTATGAAAAACTAGAAACTCAGAAAATTAAATAAAAATTTAACAGAAAATATTAGTGAACGTATAGTAAAGTAAATTATTTATTTTTCGAATCCATAAACAGAAGTGACACTACAAGTAGTAGCAAAAAATTGAACAAATATACAATATATTTTACTGTACTATATAGAATTAGTGTATCACATTAAAAGTACGAAAACGAAACGTATGTCTATTTTTAAGTGACAGCTTTTTCAACAGATCCCTAAAAAGGGATTTCATTAATAAATAAATGAATCTTTCAGGCCGTAAAATAAAACTGGCCATATCTTCGTCCTTACCTTACGTTTAAAAAAAAAAGTGTGAGAGAACGGGGACTATGAAGCGAAAGTGATAAAATAAAGTAAAAACGTGATGCTTCATCATCTTGAAGAAAAGAGACAGGAGGGAAGTAGATATAAAACAAAAAGTGAAAAACAGACACGTGCCCAGTTCTCCCGCTTCGCAAAAATGGGGAATAAAACGTATATTAATTTTCCCAAAAAGTTACTTTCCCACCCCTGCATCAAAGAGGCGGTGGGTGAAGCTAAGGAGGGCGGGGGGGATGTTTTGTTTTCTCTCTCGGTTCTCGCAAAACGAGCCTCGGTGTGTATAAGTAGAAGCAGGCCAAACGGAGCAGCAAAAAGCCACGACGATTCATAATACTGTAACGAGATTAGCTACGCACTCGTGATTTTCCAACCCCATCCAACTCTTATTGTTTACAGTCGCGGGGGCTCGTTTTCCCTGCAATACATCCCTCGTTCAAAACATGTAGACAGTGAGAGAGAGAGAGAGAAAGGAAGAGACTGAGAACATCGCGAAGAAATCTCCGTCCCTCTTGCAGCTTCCCTCTTTTCTTCCCCCTCCCCGCCCCCAATTTCACCCTTCTGCCCAGCAGCGTGCCTAGCGTTAATTAGTTTCGCCCGAGTTAATGACTTTTTCCCTCATCCTAATCAGGTAATTCCGTATCTCTTTAAAATAATCTCGCCGCCCTCCGCTAATGAAATCCCGAACTCGTTACTTACACTCGCTGCGCTTCGAATACGGCCGAGAGAAAAGCGGACAACGCGCGCGCGAAGCAACCACTCGGCGTTTCTGATGGTGCTTGCAAACGTGGTTTGTCTCGCGGCAACCTCTGTGACAACCGGAAGAAGCGGAATACGGCAATTATATATCCTTTGCATCTTTGAAGGAAGCTCCAAGTGATTCGAAACTGTCAATGTTATCGTAAGGTTAATATGATCATTTTTTAAAGCGAGTGGAATTTATTTTATTTATTTTATTTATTTTATTTATTTTATTTATTTTATTTATTTTATTTATTTTATTTATTTTATTTATTTTATTTATTTTATTTATTTTATTTATTTTATTTATTTTATTTATTTTATTTATTTTATTTATTTTATTTATTTTATTTATTTTATTTATTTTATTTATTTTATTTATTTTATTTATTTTATTTATTTTATTTATTTTATTTATTTTATTTATTTTATTTATTTTATTTATTTTATTTATTTTATTTATTTTATTTTTATTTCATGACGAAAACACCATTAAAAGTAATCAATCGTATAGAATATTCGACACAATTATTTTCATTTTTTATTGATATTGTGTTCTTTTGAAAAAAAAAATGCATGTCTAATTACGCAAACACAATATATGTGCAATTGTTTGCCAAATGAATATCGAGTCATTAAAAAAAAAAAATCAACCCATCGCTGTAGTAATTTCTGATAATCTTAATTAAATCTTAATCATTTATTTTTCTTAACAGTACCATTTGGGTAGTACTCTTATAACACTTTTGATATATAATTAACTCGGAAGACTAGAACAAAACGAGCAGGAGTAACTAATAGGTACTCGCGGTGGTTATCGGAATATCTATAACGAGACGATGAAGACCACAAGACTGGCGGTCATTCTGATAAAGATCGTCTCTCGCTGATGTAGGGAACTCACTTCTATATTCTCGTCATTAGTATATCATTATAAACGAAGCCTTTAGAGCACACACTATATCAGAATAATCTTAATCTAAACTGCTTCAATTAAATGAATTATGATAATGCCTGTATCAATGGATACAGGCAGAATCTTAACGAATGGTGAACTGAATGCACTGGTGCAATTGAATGCACATTGAATATCTAATGTTCCATATAGAGACTCTACAAATGTATTCATTATTTAGTACTTTCTCTTTCGTTCTCAACTAGATATATCACTGAACATATGATAAATCATTGACTTAAAAACTGTATCATAAATATTATGTAGTTAATTTGAACTCTATACTAAGATAGACAACAATCACATATTCTCTTGCAATTTTTTTCTTCAGTTATTTATATACGCTCCGCGTGCGTAAAAGCCACTTTGTCACATCTTCTGAAAAAAAAAAAGTTGAATTTTCTACAATAATGCCTGTTCGAAAAACTTTATGTTAATTTTTTGATTGCATACCTCCAAATCCGAAAAAAAAATTCTTTATCAGAATTGTCAAGAATATTTTTAATTAAAAAAAAATTGTGTTACCTTCACATTATATTTAATAAAAAAATATCCTTTTATGCTGCAATTGTCTATTTTAATAAACCGTTTTTATCGAAAATTTTCTCAAACTTCATTAGCAAATACATATATATATATATTTGTAAATTAATTTTTTGTGTTTTTGACCATCACTTCACCGAAAAAAAAAGACAAAAATGATGGCCTTCGACATTTTTAGTCACATCGAGCGATAATTTCAGCTCTACAAAATGCATTCGGAGTTTATTAACCAACGTACTTTCTGAAAGAGATATCGTCGATGATAAGCGAAAAAAAAATGAGGAGGCAATGTGCAAGGTTCTTACTTTACAACCTTTTTAAGGCTGAATTTTTAACGAATCCTTAAAATACTTTTAACTTTTTTTTTTAATCTCACTTAGCTACGATTTATGCAAATTACAACGAAATCGGAGGGTTTGGTGTCACGTTGCGATTAAGAGAGTCTAGTAAGGGGTAGTTTTTAACCCTTTTTTAAACCACTGACTCTTCTCTTCTCTCTTGTGTGTTACGTTCGTGTTGTTCGCTCAGTACCCTCTCCGTACTTCAATACACAGGAGCAGAGGAGGCTCGCGTGACTTGGCTGCGTGATCGATACCTCGGCTCTTGGCTCCTTGGTGCACCACCTCATCGGCCATCGCACTTACTACACAGGTACTGTATACTCTTAGTAGGTACATTCACGGGTTCCTTCGCTCGGCTTCTCATTTCGTCTCGTCCGGTTACGAGCGCAACGCCAACCGTTTATCGCTCAACCATCGTGTACACCGTTATACATAGTAGGTACACTATATATATATATATATACATAAGACGCAAGAATCACCGATCGCCATCTTAAATGCAGAAGGGCTATTCCCCAGACTTCCTACCACCAACGCCCAGGTATAGACTTCATTATCTCTTGGGCATTTCGGCCAGGTGCGGCTTCGCACACTCTCAACTCAAGTCAAACAACAATCGCGATGACCTTTGAACCCCCGAAACAATTTTTTCTTTTCTTTAGCTTCCCATTCAAGCTGAGATCGATTTTGGGGAAAAGAGCCTCTCTTTTCGTGATAATTAAAATTTGTTGATTCGGTTATTTTTTCATTGTATTAGAATTTATTTAATAATCTGAATTTTTTATAATTAGAATCTATCATTTTGTATGATTTTTTTTGTTCATTTTTGCTTTGTGTCTTTGGAATGTTTTTTAAGCCCAATCTTGAAAATATTCATATACGATACAGGATTTTTGAGAATTTTTTCAGGTTCTTGTGAAACGTTGATTCATTGCGTATTATAAAAATATTTCGTCGCTACCATTATCGTCATAGGAATATGGTCCATAATGACGACATAGTCCACAATTGAAAGCCGGATCAATCGTATACTTAACTTAATACTACGCAAGCTAACCGTACCAAACTTAATCCTACTTAACCAAACAATACCAAACATACTACTACTTAACCCAACCTACTTAATCAACCTGACTCATTTAACTTAAATTTAATCATACCTAACTTAACTTTCCTAAGTTAATCCCGTCTAAATTAATTCTATCTCAGATAAGCTTACCCAATTTATTCCGACCTGAGTTAATCATGACTAACTTAATCCGCGCACTCGCATTGCTATAATCAGGTCGGTATTGATACGGCTGCTATGGTAACGGTTGTTCTGGTTCAATTATTCTACATGGATAACTTCAAATGGCTAGCGGTGTGAAGTTTCCCATGGAATCGATGGGCGAGCAGTGCGAAGTTGGCCATTGAATCGATTAGCGAGCAGTGTGAAATTGGCCACGGAATCGATGGGCGAGCAGTGTGAAGTTGGCCATGGAATCGATTAGCGAGCGGTGCGAAGTTGGCCATGGGATCGATTAACGAGCAGTGCGAAGTTGGCCATGGAATCGATTAGCGAGCAATGTGAAATTGGCCATGGAATCGATGGGCGAGCAGTGTGAAGTTGGCCTTGGAATCAGAGGGCGAGCGGTATGAAGTTGGCCATGGAATCGATTAACAAGCGATGTGAAGTTGGCCATGGAATCGATTAGCGAGCAGTGTGAAGTTGGCCATGGATCCGAATCTGAGGCCAACTGCGACGGCGAGATATTTTAAAAATACATAGTGAGATACGTATATTCAATGATTAAAAATGAAACTAATAAAAATTCTTAGAGTTGGAGCCATAACATGAAAAATCGTGGTTCAAATCAGAGAGGTCGACCAAGTCGAATTAATTAGGAATGTATTTTTTTTTCTTTTCGCTTCTCATTCAAGTTGAAATCCACGTGAAAAAAAAATGCAGATTTTTTAACTCGTAAATTTTTTTTCCGAGTTTCCTCTACGAAGTACCTCTCGCGATTGTAGAACAATCGCTGAGTAAACGAGTGAGACGTACTTCGCAGAGGAGAGGTAGATCTAAAAAAAAATCATGTACACGTGTCTGTAAAACGTATAACTTTATCTACTTCTAGCAGTGCGCCCGGGAGCCGCGCACCGGCTGCGAAACGAGGAGTAATAAATACGCGTCCGTCCGGAAAGTGGGTCGTGAAAAAATGAGATTTATGTGACCCGAAACGGTCCGTCGCGGCCGCCAACGCCGCACACGCGCGGCTATACGGTCGCGCGAATTCTTCCGTGATGCATGGCGCAAGCTCCGGGCCACGACAACTACGACGACGAGGAAAGGCGAATCACTCGATATTAGAGCGTTTCTTTCGCGATGTGACCGACGTCGAGGACTCATACCTCGACATATCGCGCGGCCTCTCAATTCCTCGCCTCAGGGTGAATGCAGATACCAAGAAAGTTTGCAGAGTACAAATAATTGCCTCGCTCAGCACGTTCACTTTTTATCGGACGCTTCAGTGTTTTTCATTTTTCTCTATTATTCAAAGATTATTCTCTAAAATTCTTTACTAAGCAAACTAAAACTGTATTTATTTGAAAATTATTATAATTTTTTATTTGATTGATTTTTGTTACTTTATGTTTTGTTGTAAATAAATAATTATAAATAAAATATAAATTATGTCTGCAAATTAAATAATAAATTAATTTTTTTTTTGTTTCTTACGCAGCGAAATTTTTTCGAGTGTTTAGTTTGAATTCTTTTTTGTGATTAGTGAAAACGGATCTCCAATATTTCATCTAGAATCATTTTTTTTTCTTTTTCATATAAAAATTGCCGAAGACATTTTTCCCCAATTTTATTAACTGAATTCCACTTTACATAGACAATCCTTATTCAATATTATAGAATAATGTATGCTAGTTCTTCTCATTGCAATTAAAAACAGATGAAAAATAAGTAAAGCCAAAACGAAAAAAGAATCGTGAAGCATAGAGATTTTACCAAATGTAATAAAAATGTATTTATTTATTAAAAATTACTATAGCCTCACATTGAAAAAAATAGGTGAAGAGATTCGCCTCATATATTATCAATTTAAAGCTACAAAATCGGTGCTCAAGTTTCCTTAATTAAAATTTAGAGAACTATCCAGAAAATAAGTTAAAAAATGATACTTTTTACGTATTATTTACCGAGATATCCAAAAATAAAGCAAAAAATGTAACTATTTTTTTTTTTAATTCCTTACACGACGTAATTTTTTGTACAGTCTCAGGACTGTTTAAACGTTTAGTTTGAACCCTTTTTTACATTTAATAAAGGATATTCAAAATCTGGAAGATGACTTTTTTGTATGAAATAAAACGTTTAATATTTAAGGAAACAAATATAAATAAATAAATAAGTAAATTAATCGTTGCGTCATTGAATAAAAATCAAGTATGACTGAAATCTCAAAATTACGATACTCTTATTCAATTTTATGGAATAATTAATACTGTTGATTGCAATAAAAAAGATGAAAAAAAAATAAAACAAAAAATCGTAATATTTCACCAAAAGTAATAAAAAAAAAAGGCAAAAGTCTATATACTCGAGTAATATAAAAAAAGGGAGAAGAGATTAACTTCGCATATGATCACCTTAAACTACAACGTCGGTGGTAAAGTCCGTTTAAACCGTCCCACGAATATTTGCAATAAGAAGATGGAGGAATTCCACTCGGAAGAGCCGTTCAATTTGTTAAGTGAATCGTTGGACAGTTTTAAATCGCGATACCGAACATCAGAGAGGAAGCTCTGGTGGATCGCAAACGTGCTATAGCGGTGATCTCGAACCGGACTATACACGTGAGGAGACGCTCGATCGGTTTACGATCTGGTCGCGAGCGCGCCCTCGAGTGTCTCCCATCAAAGAGCAATAAAACGTGAAAGAGAACCTTGTGCCCCACCGCGCAGAGACATAACATTTTATTAGCGGAGTTTTTCGATAATCCGCGGACGACAACGACTGCTGCTACTACTATCGAGACACACCGCAACTTTGTGACTTCATTTCCCCCGCGGGAATCGCCCATGAGAAAAACTCCATGCGACACACGCGTTCCCCAGCGTTACGCTCGAGATCTTGACGTCCTCTTATATACCGAACTCTGATTCGGGGGACCAGTTTTTAAAAGCTGAAAAGGCTCATCTCGATCTCACTGCTCTCTGGTCTCTTCGGACGGTGAGATGGACGAGCTTGATGCCCCATCTCAATCGATAAGATGCCTCTAAAACCCATCCTCATTTTACATTTACAACCGCTTTTTCTGTATTCCGTCAAGTTTATTGCATACGTAATCCAGTAGCTTTGCTTTTAGATGACTGTGGCATTTATTAGGTCGTAATGTAAATGAATCAATGGCTTTTAAATTGTTTCCTCATTGAGGAAGCTTTGTTTTCATGAAACACTTCTATTTTTCGAGACTTTCACGTCGCAGGACAATCAGAATGGTCAAGAATGTCGAGAAAAGTGGTTTGGTACACATTTTCGGATGAATTTGAGCGTGTGTGTGGCCGGCATTTGAAATTCAAACCTACGTGTCATCGAAAACGGCTGAAAAAAACATTTAGGCGGAAATTTGGTACACATGTGGGGGAGGTTTAGGCATGTTTGTTTCTAATAATTGTCGAATAGATTTTTAAATATGTTCAAATTTTATTTAGCTTTGCTATTTTCGAAAAATCTCCATACGCGCTCCAGCTAAAGGAGGATCGATATTGAATTTGGAATGAATCGACAAATAAGGTTCGGTTTTTAAAAAATGTGAATCTGAATTTTTTTTTAAATATTCATTTTCCTCTAAGTCACGTAAAATCCCATCAAATTAACTGAAATTCTCCACAGACGAAAAGTATTACAAATTTTCATAGAATTACAAATTTTATGACAATCGGTAAATGCGTTTCATATGTTGGAGCAATTTAAATTTTTTTATTTTAACCAATTTTAACAGATTGCTTATAAAGATATCATAAAGCGGACTAGAGCTGTAAACACGGGTACAGTTTTTTTTATTGCATTCGTTAATTAATTAACTACTGAATTTTTTATGATCAATCAATTTTTTACAGAGATTTTTTACAAAGCTTCCTCGACAGGTCTCTAAAAATATTGTCATACAGATTCATTCATTTTAACTGTTCTAAAATACTTTTCCCTCAAAATTCTTTATCACTGAAACACTCGATGTCCGAGTTTACTTTACGTTATCTTCCCTTTCACGTTCTCAATGTTTTCAACAAGAACAGACCTCAAAGTCTCGTCGCAGTTGGTCGAGATCACGCAATATCTCTCGGAAAACCACGCTCTCGCATAATATGTATAACAGAGCAGCAGCAGCAGTAGAGAGGACACCAGAGTGAAGTGGAATTCGAAGTAGCGTGTGCCGGTCGGGCAGCAAAATTCCGGGATTCCGAGGAGGTACCTCGTCTTCGAGGGGCGCGTCAAGACGCGAGAAGAGTAAAAGCAGCGACCGCTATATGAAACCCCTACGTGAATATACCTGTATGTACGAAAACACGTACCGCACGTCGCTTGGAGGAAAGCGACGCGTCCGGAATAACCGTTTACCGTGCAGAAACCGTGGAGAGTCAGAGAGTCCTTGCGGAATGTTACGAGCGTGCATCACCCCGGCGAGAACGTCGGCTATCACCGAGGAGAAGAGATCCTCCGAAGACGGGACCAGTACGACGACGTTCGCCACGAGCTTGCAAATTATTCCCGGACGGCGTTCATCGAGAGAGTCGAGAAATTTCCCAAGGGTCTTCGTACTCTTCTATCCTGCAACGAGCCTCCGCTGTGAAGAGTTGCCAAACACATACCACGAAAGCTTCGAGATGTAACCAGACAGTGGAGTAAGAAACCGATGTCATTCACGTAGTTTATATTGAATTTAACGATGAGGTGATTATTTACTACCTAAAATAGCGTCTTTTATTTTTTTTAAATATTGCAATGTCGAATCTTTTGAACCTCCTAATTTTGGCTTCCTCCTCGTAGAGGAAGCTTTGAGGATCGCAGAGTAAAAAAATTATGAGGCAAGGTACCACTTTGTAAGCGTTTTCAAAGAATTACAAAAATGCAAATTTCTATCAAATCTGTACTGCTTTGTCGATTTTTTTTTCTAAATTCAGCACACAAAATTGTGTGTATCTAAATGTGACTCTATTTAAGTTTTATGCTAAATTTTAGATCAGATACTCTGTTGTACGGCCGTACTCGATACTTGGACTTAAAATGGACAAAAAAAATAAAACTCAGCCGTTTTTGTTTATTTTTGTTCATTTTAAGATAATGCTTTGATGAAAAAAAAATATTTTGTAATTTTCAATATTTATTTTAACAAATGTAAAATTGTCTATTTTGTTACGCGAAAAGAAAATCGTTAATTCTTATACGATTACCCGATTTATTTAAAACCTTCTTTTTACTTTTTTTTTTAACAAAAAATAAATGTCAATTTTCACATTTATCTCGATTGTACAATTTTTTTTCCAGCTATTCTACTTGGAACAGAAAAAAAATGATAGATTTTTAATTGTCGTCAAAACTTGTATTCAAAATAGAACAAAATAAAGCTCAAGTCTTTTTAAAATATTTTTTTACAATTCAACATAATGCTTTGATAAATAAAAATATATATATTTTTAAAATATCAATATTTATTTAAACAAATAAAAAAATGTATATTTTTTTACGCGAAAAGAAAATCATCAATTTTTATACCGTTTCGAGTTTCACGGGTGATTCTTTAAGTATACAGATTCGCAAATTCGAAAAGGATTACCATAGTTGCAGTTAAATCGAGCTAATATCGGGAATAAGAATTAGGTTGATATCTTACCTGGAAATCAAAAGTGGCTATACAGCGATGAGCATCGTCTCTTGTCCCTTTCCCTTTCGAGGCTTCTTTCTTTTTTCATTGCTAAAGCCTTCGTGGTGACGTCTTCTACCCGACTTCTCCGCTTCCACGTAATATAGTGGCTGGACCGATCGCAATAACTTACTTTGAATAAATGAAACGCGCCGCGCGCCAGCAAACCCCGCAGGCTTTCCGTATAATAGCTGCCTAGTATACCTCTGTGGTGACTTTTGCTGTGTGGACACACGGCGGATTGTTCGACTCCTCGAAGCCGCTCGCGCTCCTCCTGTAGCAGTCTCTCAACGGGACGACGACCACGACGACGACGACGACGACGAGGACGACGACGGCGACGACGATGTTTAGGAGTTGGACGGTTCTAAATAAACGACGACTTGCGCATGGACGAACCAGAGAAGCGAGCGTGACCACCGGACTCATAGTATTTATTCGCTCGGATATACATATTTTCTGTGTTCTGTCGCTCGACTCTGAATTTACCTGACTGTCGAAAATTCTCAAAATGCTTTGAGCATTCATTTTTATTCTTCATCTCATAGCATTATCGTATCAATAATCTTTAAAACATCCCACTTTTTACCGAAAAATTAGATTTTTAATCATTTTTTAGAGAACAAATTTGAGGCACAAGTAATAAAAATATAGTATCAATATTAAACTTCACAATTGGAATTTGATGTAAAGCTGTGTTTTCACTAATCGTCAAAAGATTTACACTATAGGGTGAAGTATACAGTCCAAAAACTGCCCAGAACCAGCCACAAACCAGTCTAGAATCAATTCAGAAACTATCCAGAATCTGTTCAAAATCAGCCCAGAACCAGACCAGAATCTGTCCAAACCCAGTCTAGAATCAGTACAGAACCAATTCAGAAAACCCACGACAAATAAGAGAGTACACTTAACTCGTCATTAACTCCTGACTTTACCCTACCTTCATAAATACATTTGGATCAAGTTATAAGGGCATTAATAAGTGGTTTTGAAAAATTAAATTTCTAACAATTTTTTAGAGAACAAATTTGAGGCACAAGTAATAAGAATATATTATCAATATTAAACTTCACAATTGCAATTTGATGTAAAGCTGTCTTTTCACCAATCGTCAAAGGATTTACACTATAGGGTGAAGTATAGAGTCCAAAAACTGCTCAGAACCAGTTCAGAATCAGCCACAAACCAGTCTAGAATCAATTCAGAAACTGTCCAGAATCTGTGTTCTGTTCTGAATCTGTTCATAAATGCAATTGGATCAAGTTATAAGGGCATTAATAAGTGGTTTTGAATTTTCCAATGAAAATAGGATTCCACGATGCTACTGTGCTATGCTCCTCGACACAATACCCACTGTGTACAGTAGATCGTCCCATGTTACAAAGTGGCAGTAGCGCGAGAGCGCACAGAGCAAAGAGGGAGTAAGACAAGCGGTGGCAAGACGCCGAGTGAAAAATGTCTGGACTGTTGGCGTTCGTTAGCGTGCTTCCGACTTATCAAAGGTAGGCTTCGGTGGTTGTGCTGCTGTTGCCTGGCCTCTCGCGCGTTCCCTCGTTTCGTTGGATGTGCCTCGATGGGCCCCAACGCTCGCGCGACCAACCGAACGAACACGATACAATGGCTGGAATATCCACGAGAGTTTGCTACTCCCCGCGTGAAAGATGGCCCCGACGTATCGTAAATTCACCAGGCTGGCGGAGGACCCGCGTTGCGACGGCCTCCGTTACTACTTCGGACGTCTCTCTGGGTCTCTCAGCGACTCAGGATTTCTCTGGGCTCTCGCCTATCCACCGAAGATAGCTTAGGTCTACTGTTCATCCGCTGTACACAAACCTCGCAGCTTAGATACTACATACGATCTCTCGTCATGGACGAGCGAAACGGGACACGGTGATTGATTGACGTCTCTCGGTGATAGGAACAACGTTACTTTGCAAACGTAACGTGGTAGAGTCGTACGTCCGTGCCTTTTATTCTTACCACATACAGTGGCGCATGTATACTTATTTGCAATATACGAATTAAGAGTCTCTGATGATTTTCTACTATTTTCTGTTGTGGGCAAATGAAGAAAAATATATGGTAAGAATTACCATAAAGCTTGAAAAAAAAGGGGAAAAAAATGTTCGTGATAATCGAAAGGCGACAACGCAAATTTCTAGCAAATTATATTAAAACTACTATAAATTCAAGTAAACATTATTGTCTATATAAGATTTTTTTTTTTCTGGAATTTTTTTGACCAAACTCTTATAATTTGATCCAAAAATATTTGCACAGGTATTTGAACCCTTTACGATCAGTGCAAAGATAGCTTTTATCATTCGTAACTTTTCAGTATCATCCCTCGTCATCAATTGTAGCTCATTTTTATGGGCTATATAATTCCAACAAAAAATTCTCTAGTGTCCAATTTGACTAGAAATTGATTCTTTACAAAAAAATACAAAGTATCTCCCAACAGTGAAAAACAAAAAATCTTAGACAATCCGAAGAAAATTCCTACACAAATTCTAGGGGTATAAAATTCAAACGAAAAATTTCCTAAATTAGAATCTTCTCAATATCATCCCTCATTGTAACTGCGATTTTCTCCAATCTCGCGAATCCACTGATAACCGTCTTCGTCTCTATCCAACATATATTATTGTACACATATATGTACCCGTAGCACATATATACGTTCTTTAAACTGGCGCATTGGTATCTATAATCGCGTTTCGCTCTTCCAGTCTGTACGCTTTAGTACTTCTTCCCTCTTATTTTCTTCTTCTTCTTCTTCTCTTCGCGAAGATCTCGCCTCGTCTTTCTCTCTGGTCGTTCAAGCTTCGTCGCTAATTATTTTAATTGGCCGGCGCACATTCAAAAGAGATACCCGAGGCGGGTATATACGCGGTGTATGAGGTACCAAAGAAGAGAGACGAAGTAAAAAGAAAAGAAAGAAAGAAGAAAACCAGCGAAACTCACGGAGTGAAGAGAACGAACGCGAAGAGAGGTTCCTTCTTGATTTTGCTGCCGGCCATACGATCGACGATCATCCACGACTTTTGCCTTCATCTCACCCTTCCTCCTCCTCCTCCTCCTCCTCCTTCTTCCCTCACAAAGTCCAACCCTCTCTCGACAGTTCTCTCCAAGACTTTCCACTCCTCTTTCTCTGTCTCATTCGAGAGACTCTTCGAGGCCGAAATCCTCTCGTTAGCATATTGATTGGCGATGACGGGACGCTCCGCGGTGGGCCTTAAGCAACCACAGAAGCAGAGGCGAGAGCAACCACACAACACAGCCAATCTCGAGTCTTACTAAGGCAGCAGCAGCAGTGAGAGAGGAAATTAAAAGGACTTGGCGAATTAATAACCGAGGAGGACTGGCGCTCTGAGATGCTCGAAGCGTTCGAAGCCAAGATATGCTTGCTTTGCAGCTTCTTATTATTATTCGTGTACAAGTCGTCTTGTTCTTCCCATCTTGCTTTCGTTTTTCTTCCCCTTCTGTTTTTTTTTTTTTTTTTTACTTGTGTTTCTCTCTTTCTCTGTCTCTCTTTGCCTTCTCGCATTTCCATTAGAGAAAAAAGGAGACCGGATCGAGGAATCTTATCGCATCAGGACGATCAAATCCGCGATTTAATCGTCGTGTCCCTCGTAATTACGATCTCAAGCATCGGTTCGCACCGAACTGCAGTCAACGATGGACTATCGACGAAACGTGGAGGACACTTGACGAGATGGAAGGGAGACACGATCGAGTTACTCGAGCGGGGCTCAGTCGTTTCCGATTGATGAACGTCAATCTCATGCGAATCTCGACTTATTCCTGTGAGTGGTGCTCGAGTGATGTGTCTTTTATAGAGCGGTCAGAGAAGAGTTTACGTTCTCCTTAGCTCCAGTCTATCTCTTCTTTTTCAATTTATCCTGTGATTTCCCTTTCTATTGAAAGTGAAAATTATCTCGTGTGATATTGATACAGATAAATCATAATTAGCGAGGTTTTATTAATTCGAAAGTTTTTTTCATACAAAAATTGCGTACCCAATTGGAAGGTTTAAGGATCAATCCCAGGTCATTTATTCAAGGGAGTCTGTTCAAATTTACGAATATTCAAAGTCTAACTTACTAGGCCGCTAGAATTATCGAAAAAGAAAAGTACTACTTACCCATCAAACAAAAAAACGTTTCCCAGGTGGCAATAGAATGCTGGTAAACCTGCGTGGTCACCTACAAGAATTTATTTTGTTTTTACAGTCTACCCACTTTTGCAAGAAAACGAGCAGCCCAAATATTCCCAAAAAGATAAATAAAAATAAGTAACCATATTAAGCGCTGATGAGATTGTACGAAATAACTTTAATACACGTATTCAATTCATAAAAATTATCGAATTGCAAAAAATAACATTCAACTTATTTGCAGCTATGTACGACAGACAAAAAATGCTCGATTACTTTATGTTATCAAAAAAAAAGAAAAAAAAAACGAAAGTGAAAGCAATCGTCATGAGTAAGAAAAAGACGAACCATCAATCGAAATGGAAAGGAGTAGTGCATGTAAGACGGCAAACGCAGCCAATTCATCGCGATCTCTCGGTCCATCGATCAATCTTCCATCTCCGTTCTCTCGACGCTGTGAAGAGTATTCTGCAGAAGCAGTAGAGTGGTCTCTGGATACTCGAGGGCATAATATCTATAGTCGAAGTAGACGAGAGGGACATTAATTGACACGGGCGAGGAACGAGCAGGACAAAACAGTGGTGTAAGACTTTTGCGACTCCTAAGCTGTATGCCATATACACATTATAATGTAGGCCTTGGTAGCTGTACCAGCCAACGAATGAAGGCGAGGTTCCAAAGCCAAACGAAGCACAAAATGCTATATAGAATAAAAAAGAAGCAGGCGAAGAAGAAGAAGAAGAAGAAGAAGAAGAAGAGGAAGAGAAAGAAGAAGAAGACGAATGCGAGAGAATTCTTCCGTAGGCGGAGCTCGACTTTGCGTTTCTCTTTCGCCGCTCTCGTCGCATTGGTCCATCTCCTTCAAGCGAAACTCCAGCAGAGAGGCTGCATCAGCATCAGTTTTCGCGAACCAAAGCACCAGCATGAAACAGGCTCTCTTGTTGCCAAAGCTGCAGATCGAGCGAGTTGCCCTGTTGTTGTTGTTGTTGTTGTTGTTTCTCCTCTGTATATAGCTTCTGCTTTTGCTGCTGTCTTCCGCCGTCACCCACGTCGTCCAGTACACGAGGTTGTCCAGAGAAGGAAGAAGAAGAAGAAGATGAGGAAGAGGAAGAGCCAAAAGCGTTTCGCTTCGTCACCGGTAGCGACGAAGCTTCGTTTTCAGTATATAGAAGAAAAGAGGTGTGTGTGTGTGTGTGTGTGTGTGTGTGTGTGTGTGTGTGTGTCTGTCTGTACATACATTCTACCTGCGGAAGCGCCTCTTCTGTGTATGTACATTTTGCCTCAGCAACTCTTCTGTTGCATATATATAGTTGCATATATATAGCATCCAAGCCCTCTTCTCTTCCTTCGCATCTCTCGCACAAGTCTCTCGCGCGCGGCCTCTATATACCGACGAGCACGATTTATGCCCTTGCCAGTTGAGACGTTTGCGCCCGAGAGATTGAATACGACGATATAAAGGAGGCTACCGTGCCACGCATATACATACGTACAGTGTATGTCCACGTGCGTCCATGCATGCATTGCGCCGCCCGACGTTTCGCAAAAGTTTTCACTTGCTATGCATAACGTATTATGCTCTACTGCTAGAGATAGATGAGCGCATCTGTATGTCTGTATATAGGTGGTAAAGAAATATATATCAAGTGGATGCTAAAAAAAAAAAATCATTCGTAGGAGCATGCATATTGCTTTCTCATTTTCGCATCCTCATAAAAAGGAAACTTCGTTTTTTTGACATTTTTCTTTTTTCTCGAGATTTTCCTGTCAGGACACTCAAAATCGTCCAAAATGTCGAGAAACATGGTTTAGAAAAAAATGTGTGGATGTGTGTAAAAACGTGAACAGTTTTTTTTTTTTATGAAATTGGTTCATTGATTAATTATTCGATTTTTAATTAATAATCGATTTTTCACGAAATCTTCTGAGGATGCCAAAATTGATAAATAAGCTTCCTCATAGGAGGTGGAAGTTCTACTTTGCAATTTCTTTTTTTTTTTAGATTTTCATCTCGGGATACTCAAAATGCTCGGGAACGTCGAGAAAAATACTTTCAATAAAATGTCACGCACGACACACACGCACACGAACTTTTTAATTATTTCAGACGTTTTAAGTACTCTGGCAAAAAAATGTGGAAATAAATTTGTTGCATCATCACGAAGCTTCCCCAATGAGAAAACAAGAGAAGAAAAGAAATTTGAGTAAAGTTTATCAGGACTCAATCATCAGTATTCGCGAGAAAGAGTAAAAAATTTGATATAAAGGCTCTGGCAGTTTCTACGCTGTATACGCGCTGAATACCCTGCGGGCGTGTTTCACGGGACCGCAAAGACCAGACCCGAAAACCCGTCAGGCCACGCCAAAATAACACGTTCCCTTTTAATTTCAGTTTACTACTGTTAAATTGCTCCGTAATAATACGACAATACGCTTGGGAAGCATATATATATATATATATATATGCCCGCCTATAATAACGGTTGATCCGTAGGAGACGGAATAGTCACTTTGCTTACACACGTTTATCTCCTGCACTCACTTCTTCTTCCAACTCGCTTATCCCTCACTGGTTCTTCCGACTCGTGCGATGTCCTCGGAGATGTAACTTGTGGTTTTGCGGCTTAGCTCTTCGTCCTCTTCTCTTTCTGCTTTATGTCTCTGACGCTTATTCGCTCGACACTATTTCTGCAACTCTCGTATGTGTATTAAGTCCCACAGGACACCCCAACGCATTCCTGAATTGCAATAATCCCTGGGTTACATTCCTCTGTTACTGTTCCTTGTAACACATGAGAAAAGAGATTGGTTCGTTCTATTAAATTTCGTCATCACAGGCTCTGACGAATCATTTTTTTCTTTTTAAAAGCTAACAATTCAATTGCCACATTGCTTGCTGTTGTTTCTTTTATTCATAGGATTTTTTTTCTGATAAATCAAGCTCTGCGATTTTTGGCTTGTCCTTAATAAAGAAAGCTTTTGGGGAAGGTAACAAATTTTTCAACTACTTTCTAATTGTATTAATTTGTAATATTCTTCAATCACACATTTTGGTTTATATTTTTATTTTTTTAATAACTTCGGTGTAAGCTCTCAATTCACGACTTTTTGGACTGCCGAATTTTATCGAAACAATCTAGTTTTTTTTTCTCAGTGTACAAATGTGTCTTTATTTATTACACATTCTCCGTCAAATTCAGCCAGTTTTTCTAACATTTTCTTTTAGCAATTTTCCTCTCAATTGTTTTTGAAACTATTGATATCCTGGAAAGTAAAAAAATCGCAAATAAAAATACACGTTAAAAAATGTACTTTATTTACGAACTTTCGAATGCAATCGTAGTCTCATTTTTATTTCTTATTTACTTTAAACTAAAAAAAAATAAATTTCAAAGGAAAATAATTAAGCTAATTGATTTTTTTTTGTTAAATATTACAAAATATACAAGTTTGCTTCTAGAATTCCCAAAAGAGTCGACAGTCTATAAATTTAGATCAAAATCCCTGACATTAGTTTAAAAATGTCTTCCTCGTCTACCCTTGTTCTTTCCTCGTTTATTTTTTTTTTTAATTCTTGTTGATCCCGGAAATAAAAATTATTTTTCTTTCTAACAAAAGCCTCTACGATAAATTAATACATTTTTATTCATTTTCTGCAAATCTCCAAGGGAGCTGATTAAATACTCCTAAAAAAATAATAAACAGCGCATAAAGTGTAATAAAAAAAAAAGTTAACAATTCGCTATTTGTTTTTGGAAAAGGAATGACTTGCAATAAAATGTGAAAGATTTTGTGAATTTTACAAAAAAAGGTATGGAGCTTTTTGCTTGGTTATATTTTCTCGATGGCGTATCGGAGCCGCTGGGGCCGCTGTCTGGCCGATTAGCTTCCTCAGCTTCTGTCGGAAGTGGTCCAAAAGATGAACGAGCGTTTAGAAAGTGGCAAGCTGAAGTAGAGAGAGACGAAGAGAGAAAGAGAAAGAGAGAGCTAAGTTGAAAACCCGATGGACCAAAGGCTGTGTCGGCGTCTCTATCTTACACTGCAAAGGACCCATACTATATATATATATATATATATACAATATATAATACTAAGAGCTTATATAGTGTACACACGAGAGTAAAGGGAAAAGAGTAAAAGAGTGAACGCCCGCAGGATCGTGGCTAAACGCCGGCAGGCAAACGGGTGATCTTCTTCTTCTTCCTCTGCTCAGCAACAGCCAACGGCAACTGCTACCGATTCCTACCCTGTCCACGGAAGCATCGTGTGATTTATACGATTCTACGTACATAAATTCACTACCCTCTTCGAGAACTGTCGAAGTGAACGAATACTTTTGTGTGTGAATGCTTCGAGCTTTCTTCGTTGACACAAAAACTTGGAGTTTCGATGAAATGCAGTCAAGACACTTTAAGTTTCAGCTCAAAACAAAACAAAAATCGAAGAGTTTACATCATGATTTTTAAAAATCGTTATCATAAACAGCAGAAAGGAAATTAACATTTTTTTGCACTGTAATAACTTTGACAAACTTACGAAAAAGAAAAGTGAGAAGGATAGAATGAAAAATGGTGAGGAAATTGTATTTTCATTTTTAAAAATGTATTTTGTCACTTAAACAAAAAAGCTTTTCATTTTTCTAGTTTAACAAATGTTTTTACTGTTCGAAGCACTGAATATTTTGATTTGTATTGATACTTCCAAGTTTGCATGTTTTATGATTTTTGTAAAATGTGCTTTAAAATATTAATGATTAGATAGGAATTAATAATAAGAAATTGTATTTTTATATGATTTCAAACAACATTTTTTTTTTACGTAATGTCAAAAAATTACACCAAAGTATTTTTCTCAGTAAAATTTTATCAAAAAATATTGACGATTTAAAGATCAAAAATATTTAAAGATTTAAACGCTTTTAATAAACCTTTTTCCATATCTTTTATTTCACGCCAAATAAAAAATCACCAGCAATCATCGATCAAATAATTCCCACAAAACATTCCAATTATTACATTAAAAATAACTTAAATACCGTTGACTATTTTATTCCAACAGAAGCTAATGAAAAATATTTTTTACCCCTCAAGAATTCTTTTTTTTTCCATATCTTTTATTTCACGCCAAATAAAAAATCATCAGCAACCATCGATCAAATAATTCCCACAAAACATTCCAATTATTACATTAAAAATAATTTAAATACCGTCGACTGTTTCATTCCAACAGAAGCTAATAAAATATATATTTTTTACCCATCAACAAAAAAAAAATCCTCTTATTCCAGAGGTGTTAAACAGAAAGGAAAAAAAAAAAAGAATGGTCAAAGAGAATCAAGTAAAAGGTTTGTTCCTAATTCTTCGGAAGGAGAGGAGATTTACAGAATAGTTTGGTGAGAATAAGAGTAGGTGCTGACTTGGATACTGTGGACGCGGTGATTGACGAACGTTTGGCGAACGTTGACAGAAATCTTTCTTCCCCGCTTCTCGTGTATGCCCTGAGACGAGAAGAGCGCGGGAGCGCGCGTGTTTCGAGGCATCAAGAAGCAAAAGAGTAACATTCGCGGATAGGCCTCGGGAGCTAATGAGGCAGTCTGCGAGCTCCCGTTTGCCCGGCGTTTACCAAGCCGGGGTTATATACCAGGGCGTCAGTCGCTTCGGTTATATTTCTCTTTGACGCATCCACCCGCGGCTGTCTCGCCTGTCCCGTTCATCCATCCGTCCGTGTATATATACCCTAGCGGGTTCCGCGTCTTTGGAGTTCGGCCCGAGACCGAAGATCGAAGAGCCATACAAACTTGAGAAGAAAAAAGAAAAAGAAGAGAGGAGCCACGAGAAGATAAAGAGTGGCAGGGAACACACAGCGACCAAGAGATTGACGTGGAACGCTGTCCACGTTGACAAGAATGTGACAAGAACCAAACTGACCTTGCACTTCACTTCCACCATAACTCTTTTGCCATCTCTAAATCTTTATCTTTCTCATCGCATAAAGTTACAGATTCGAAAAAAAAAAAAAGGGACACACCCGAAGGAAGACGCATCCACGCATTAAGGGTTTCGATGATTTTCTTTTTTTTTTTCACTGTGTATGATTTCAATGAAATCAAACGATTCTTGGTCAAGTTACAAACGAACAGGCTTTTGCAATTTTTTTTTTTTCAATTTCACTCTTTTAATTCTTTTTTTTATTACAAATTGAATTTTTTTTAAACTGTGAGGTCTTTGAAAAATATGCGCAAAGGTCCAATACTATTTGAAATATTCAGTATTTTGTTTTTTACTGACTCTTGTGTGTTTGCAAATTTCAAGTTTTTCTAAATATTGCTGAAAAGTACAATTTTTCGTCAAGTTACAATCGAATACTCTTTTACATTTTTTTTTAATTTCACTTCTTTGTATTCTACAATTTTTAAAATTTCAAATTGATTTTTTTTTTCAATTGTGAGCTCTTGAAAAATTTACGCAAAGGTCCAATACTATTTAAAATATTTAGTATTTGGATTTTTATTGACTCTTGTGTTTGCAAATTTCAAGTTTTTCTAAACATTGCAGAAAAGTACAATTTTTGGTCAAGTTACAATCGAATACCCTTTTACATTTTTTTTTAATTTCACTTTTTTGTATTCTACAATTTTTTAAATTTCAAATTGATTTTTTTTTTCAATTGTGAGCTCTTGAAATAATATACGCAAAGGTCCAATACTATTTGAAATATTCAGTATTTTGTTTTTTATTGACTCTTGAGTGTTTGCAAACTTCAAGTTTTTCAAAACATTGCAAAAAAGTACAATGAAAAATTGTGTAGAAACTATATTTTTATTATACAAAATATTGATTGTCATTAAAAAAAAAAAATAGTATCTTTAACAATTTACATTTTTTGGGTCACTTTTGTACAGTTAACGAAAAATCCGTCAAACTGTAAAAACCAAATTTAATATTGTGTAATTTTAATACAAGTATTGCGCCTCTAAAAGTCTACACAAAAATTGAGTTAATTTTACACCATTTTTAAAATTAGTTTCTAGTTTTATAACAAAAAAAAATTCATACTAATTTTGTGATTTCATTTTACGAATTATTAATTTGTATTTCATTATAAAGATATTTTATAATTTTGACAGATAAATAGTTGCCTTTTCCTATTAAAAATAATGGACATTCGACAAATTAAAAAAAAATCATGTCCTCCCCTATTTAATATAACTAGGGTTGGGCGGACAAATTTGACATTTGACATAAACAAAACATTTCAATGCAGCAACCGGCGACCAATCAGAGCACGAATAGATCGCTAACAATGAATTTCGCATTTGTCGCTCATGAACTTTTTAAGATAGGATTATTATTTTTTTTAAATATACATATGCCTCTGTTTAAGAAATTCCAACAATGTACAAAATTGCAACAAAATCGGAGGTTTCGAAATTTCGATAACGATTACATATTCCGTTAGAATAGAATTTTCCATAACAATAACAAATTGTATTTAAATCGAACTTTTAATAACGAATAACATTATTTTTTAATACTGAATTTTTAATAACGAATCAGATTTTTAAAAATCGTTTCTATAGTAGCAAAAAGATCGAGATGTACGTAAGTAAAAAGTAGACAAGACAGCGTTTAAAAAAAAAAAAAACTCCCCCCATGACAAAAACGATGACGTTACAATCTCGCTGTTTGTCTGTCAGTCGTGCTCACATTTAAGGAGGGACCATACCGCCCGGCTGATTAACCGGTTGCGCCTGATCGGCTTCGCTTTTGGAACCTCCATCGATTATATAGCGCCACACCAGCACGAAAAAACGAAAGATAAATAAAAATAAAAAAAAACTGCAGAGAACTGTTCCGACATTCATTTTGGGTTCGGTTCAACACTCCTTTGCTTTCTCATATCAACGTCTATCGATCTTTTAGTATAGGTTCTCGAAATTTGGCTTCCGACAGAGATCGTGTGTCTGCACATGGAAAATTAGTTGGAGAAGTCAAGCTGCATCTATATTTTCCGGGTTCAATGTTTCAGCATTATTAATATACCCGTAGATATGTACAATTCAAATGCATATACATTGAGTGTTGTATACAGCGTGGCTGTAAAATCTTATGTTAAAGAAGAGAAGATGAAAGCAAGTGCGAGAGAAACGCGAGAGGCGGTATTGTATCCCGCGGTGCAGCGCAACGATCGGATCGGTGAGCAAGATTGATCGTTTCTTAATAACCGAGAAAAACCGGCAAAACGATCAACTCCTTCATCGCCGCAGGTGGTAAAGCTCTGTGTAGTCTGTGTGTGCGCGCTCGATCCGCGCTTCCCTCTCCTCCTCTTGTGATCTCTCGCGCCACTTCTCTCGTTCTCGCACCCGATTGCTCCTCCAGCCGCGACACGATTTTTCTTCGACTCTCTCGCAGCCGGAGATCGAAACCCTTCGTTTCGTTTCTTCGTTATCCACTTCGTAACTCTTTTACTTTTGTTACTATCAACAGGAGTGCATTTGAAACAAAAAAATTCTTGTATTTCGCAGTGATTTCGGCTTCGTGATTGTTTGTCCTGAAATTTAGGAGATCATTGTGATTTAATAATCGCGGAAATTTGGCAATTATGCTTGGGAGAAAAATCTAAGAAATTTTGTGCCTTAAAACAGTTTTTCTTTTCTTTTTATTAATTTTAAATACACGGTTTTAGATTCCAATATCGAATACTTTTATATATACTTTTTGAAAAATTGACACTTTTTTATGTTGGAATAGTACGTTTTTTTTTTTACATGTAGGTCTCAATATTCTGCAGACTAATAAATGGGATAAACTATAATTAGCAATTTTTTGACAATATGAAATTAGACGTCCAAATGTAGTCTTTATATAAGGATATTAGGCATTCAAATATAGTCTTTATATAAGGATGTTAGGCCCTTAAATGTAATCTTCATATAAGAATGTTAGGCGTTTAATTGTAGTCTTCGTATAAAGACATTAGACGTTCAAATGCAGTCTTCATATTAGGATATTAGGCATCCAAATGTAGTTTTTATATAAGTATATTAGACGTCCAAATGTAGTCTTTATATAAGGACATTAGGCATTTAAATGTAGTCTTTATATAAGGATATTAAGCCTTTAAATGTAATCTTCATATAAGAATGTTAGGCGTTTAATTGTAGTCTTCGTATAAAGACATTAGACGTTCAAATGCAGTCTTCATATAAGGATATTAAGCATCCAAATGTAGTTTTTATATAAGTATATTAGACCTCCAAATGTAGTCTTTATATAAGGATATTAGGCACTAGAACGTCGTCTTTATTTACGGATATTAGGCGTTAAAATGTGCAAAGAGTTGAAGAAGCTTCCAACGTGAAGTGAATCGATTATAAACATTAAATCACCAATGTGAATCCGAACGAGATTCAGAGGGACTCTATACTCGCGGAAGTAGAACTATCACCAGGTACGCGATGGGACTCTCTGCGGTTGGGGCCCGCAGCGTTTCTCATGTCGTACAAGAGACCGCTGTCACTTTGGGTCGTGTCGGATGTCAAACTGTTGGCTGTATTTCCTCGTTGACACGTTCTTCTTTCCGAATAGACAGACCTGTCGAACTACCGGTGGTATACCGGTGTATAGACACAGCATATCTGCCAAGATAAAAGTAATTATAAAAATATGAAAAATCCATAATCGATAAAAATGAACTGAAAATATTTTTAGATCTCTTTTTACAACATTATTTATGAGAATGAAGTAAATCATAAATATGTTTTCTTGGCTCGTCCAATCGGACGCTCGACCCTTTGAGTTTCGTAGGATATTGGCGGCTCGGTTTCACTACCGTCCTTTCTGAATCGCGAAGACCGCCACCCAATCCTGATGGTTCCTCGCGAAACGATTATCCGACTCACCCGGCGCTCGTCCCATCGCTCATGCTAATTTTCTTAACAACAGGCCTTGCGCCAATCGCCGCGTAGCGCAGCACGAAACGTGCCTGCTAGCGGAGTTGTTTAAAAAAAAAATCGAGATCGTTTTAAAAAAATGGGAAGAGCCTCGCGATGGTTGAACGCCAACTGTTTTACTCTCTCGGCCCTTTTTTCTACCTCGTAAAAATGGTGAACTCAATATGCTTTTTCTTACAATGATAAAATAAAACCATAAGGGCATATTCCGAATTTAAAATCATGGAAATACGTACAGTAATTATTCAATAATTAATGATAAAAATTTAAGTTACAATTTTTGTCACCTGATTTTCTTTTATTTCCTTTATCATACCGTGTAATCTATGTTGCTGATTTCAAGAGATAAATGCTGTGATTTCAAAAATCACCCGTCAATCATTTTTAGATCAGGTGAGATAAAAACTCAACATAGCAGATTATGTGGCAGAAATCTTGTTTAATTGCAAACTCAAATATTGTTAGCAAAGTTACAATTTTAATTTTGTAAAAAAAAATTGGAAACCACAGAAATGAAATAACTTCAGAAATATTTTAGTATCGGTCTGATAAAAATTAGAGAAGTTTCCCTATTTCAATATTATATTCCAGAGGACTTTGCTTGAATGATTCTAGTTTTATATTTCTAAACACTTGTTGTGACATGCTAAATTGCTTTTCAAAGATAACATTAAATGCATAACTGCGTTTTTAACCAAGGAAACTAAAAAACTCTATAAATAAGACTTTCTATTTCTTATTTCTTAAATTCCTCAAGAGATTAATCTTATAATGAATTCCAATATAGTGATAAATATTTTATCAGTTCATGTTATTTGCAGAAAAAAAAATTAAACTGAATTAAAAATGCCTTTTTTTAAATCCAATTTTCCTTAAGTTCTAATGCAACTTAACGAATTTAAAAAGACTCTGAAACCAACAATAACACAATAATCTTCAAATCACACCTTAAGAATTCGAAATGTTGTAGATTCAAAAATACTCTGGCAATATACATCAAGATTTAAAGGAATATGTATATAATATTTAAAAAAAAAGATGATTCCTCCTCCAGTTCTCATAAACCTCTTCTTTCACAAATTGAATATTTTTAGCTGCAACTCCATCAATCATAAAGTCCCGATCTTAAGGCAAACAAAAAGGTAAAAATTCTCTGATTCAAAATCGCAAGTAAATTATCATTAGATCATTAAGAGATAAAAACATTCCTCATCATTTTCATAAACCTCTTCTTTCAAAGAATAATTTGTTCTTTTCTTTTTTTCTCTCTCTCTCTCTCTTCGTTGCAATTCCACGTATATACCCGAGAGCTCTGATCTCGATCGACGATCCTCTCGGACTCTCAAATCTTTCTATCCGAGACGCGAGACGGTACCCCGTTGAGTCTCCTCGTGGTTCAGAGTTGTAGTCTCCCAGCTCACTCAGATATTAATTTCGTGAGTGAGTCCGTACAGAAGATGAGTGAGAGAGGAAAAACGATGCAGCAGCGAGAGCGAGAGAGAGAGAGAGAGAGGAGCGTCTGAGACTCTGGGCATATATACACACTCGTCTATCTATGAGATGAGAAAATAATAATAAAGTGGAAATGAGCGAGCCCGTCCATAAATTGCTGCGCTCCTTGTTAATGGTCTGCGCGCTCTCGGACCCGGGGCGACCTCGGGCTAAACGCGCCGGTTCGTTCTGACCCACCAGCAGGCTCTCTCATTCCGCGCTTCTCATCTGCTTCTCCTGCTGCTGCTGCTGCTGCTGGTGGTGCTCGCTGCTGCTGTTCCTGCAGCTATGGGGCCCTGAGCATCTCTCGGATCTGGTTCGACCCGTTCCAGCACGACGAAAGGCCCGCAAACCAAGAACCTCGTCCTCCGAGTCTAATGGACGTCTAGCGATGGCCACCAGAACACCGCTTTTACCGGTCTCACATGCTCCGCCAGGAAACAAAAGAGAATATGTGGGAGATATTCGTGATTTGCGAGGGGGTGTGGTTCTTTTCAATCTCCTTTTATATCTCTTTTCTTCCTGAGACTTCGTTATTATTTTATTCAACTCTATTTTAATGTTTATGGAGTGCCTTCCTTTTTTTTTTAAATAGAGTCCTTTATTGATGCCAGGTCAATGGAATCTGAAAATAATTAGACTCATTAAACACATGGATTTTACTTTAAAAAAAAAGGACGTGATAAAACATTTCTTTTTGTGAAACTGTTGATTTAAAAAAAAAAGGCATTTAAGCCTCATAAAATGTATATTAAATACTATAATTTCGCTATTTTGTAGGATGCTGAAAAACAAAATGCAATTTTTATCACTTGTCACAGTTTTTGTAAATAGATTTTGTTTTTTCGAGTGTATTTGCTTAACTCTTTTTTGTGGGCTTGAGATTTTTTTAATAGTGCAACAATGCTTCGGATTGAAATGTATTTTAAAAGAATTTGTATTTTTTTTTTAAACCTACTGATTAATGGATTAGGGTTTTAATTCAATTATCACTTCTACCTCAATTGCTATACTTTTTTCACTTGTCCTATAATTTATGGATCACCAGAAACAAAAGTGAATATGTGGGAGATATTCGTGATTTGCGAGGGGGTGTGGTTCTTTTCAATCTCGTTTTATATCTCTTTTCTTCCTGAGACTTCGTTATTATTTTATTGAACTCTATTTTAATGTTTATGGAGCACCTTCTTTTTTTAAAATGAAGTGCTTTAATGATGCCAGGACAATGAAATCTGAAAATAATTAGACTCATTAAAGACTCTGATTTGCCTTAAAAAAGACACAAATTTTTTTATTGAGCGATTGATTAAAAAAAAAACAGCATTTGATAGATTTTCGTTTTTGAGGTCACATATTTTTTTAACTTTTTTTATTTACTTAGAATTTTTATTATGGCCTGAGTGACAAAATTTTGTGTTGAAATATGTTTAAAAAATCTGTTCTATAAAGGTAAATTTTTTTTTATTTCATTAAAACGTTGTAAACAACAAATTAACCGAATCAATGAAAAACAATCGTTATTTTTTATTCAATATTTATATTTATATATTAATAATTTAAAAACTAACACATTAAACAATATAAATATCGTTCTATAATACTACTGTAGTTTAAAAAAATATTATCTGATTTTATATAAAGAGACTGACTTCTTTTAGCTCGATTTCCGAATGATTATTCCATTTCGACTACTATCGCAGTACCAATTGTACTTATCATATCTACTGCCATCAAGTTATAGATTCTGAAAGCAATGTGGTCAAACATCGTTGCAAAACATATTTTTTTCCGGTCCTGAACGATTACATTTTTAATTAACTTTATTTTATATAATTACTGTCGCGAAATTTATTGCAAAATAAAATATGTTTAAAGAACTTTTTACAAAGTTGAAATGTCCAACTATATACAGTGCAAGTGACTTTAATGAAATATTTAATAATAAATAAATTACAGGATAAATAAGCAAAAAAATATATTACATACATTTTTGCAGATTCTATGATACAAGCTTGTAGCTTCTCCTTGGAGCAAAAGTGATCGTCAAAGATCTCGCTAGAGTGCATCACTTACCGGACGAAGTCGTTTAGCCATCTTTCCACAGATTTGGGAATCGTGAAGCGGCTATTCTTTGGGTAAAGGAAACCCTACGGTAAGTGACTACAATTTACCTGTTGGAATTTACCGACATCGTTGTAAGCGGCAGTGATCTATAAATCCTCCGCACATTATTTACAGTGATCTGCAAAAATTCCTTAACAGATTACAGGAATCTGTAAAAAATAAAAAATTCAGTAGAGTTCTATAAAAGCCACATAATTGATTACAGAGCTGTTTTCAGTTCTGCAATGCATAACATTAAAGATCATGACGAGATCACAAATTCTTTTTGGTTCTATTAGTCTCTTTTAGCTTCTTTTTAATGCCATTCTGAATGTTTATTGTCTAAAGCTGTTTCTAACGAAAAATACGTGAAGGGAGAAGCAGAGCGAAATTTTGATTTCTTTCTTCTTGAAAAAATGTTATTTTTTGCCTAAATATAAAAACGGAGTCAAATTTTGACGACATGAAAATCGTATTACTGCTCTTGCCCGATAAAACTGAAAAATACAACTAAACTACTTCGGCCTCCACAATTAAATCAAAATGATCTGTATACCCTTTGCACACGATTTATTTACTTTTCTTCCGGATATCAACTACAGTTCTTATATATTATATAGAAGTCAGAAAGATTGTTGTTATCCTTACGCTCTAACAATAGGTCGTAAACATCACGATCGACTGAATCGTACGAAATTCATTTAACATAAAGTTGAATGAAGAAAATAATTAAGATCGCAAAGTAGCGCGACAGAAGCAACACGGCCATTTTCATAAAAAATATCTCTCTCGTTATCAAACAGGTTTAGGATGAGAGGTCAACTCACTTTCCGTGTAGGAGTAAAACGATGCGATAGCCACTCTTCCTTTCTACATGGTAAAATGAAATATTTTTATTTCTCAATCCCACGCAACGCAATTCTTCAACATTCACAAGACTTTCCATTCAATTTGTTTTTCAGTTTTTTTTTTTTTTCTTTTTTTATTGGGCATGTATACTAACTACAGTTATTATACATATAATTCATCGTGAAAGACCCTATATATATTATATTATACCTCGTACAACACAATAGCAGTGCACAATAGAAAGATGACGATGACGGCTCTCGAAAGCAAAAAATGTCTCTCGATAAATCGGATGGAGGCAAATAATTGTATCTTCAAAGATTCCGCGGCGTTGTTAGCATCGAAAACTCGCGAAATATTATCGCGGCTTCGACACACGATAATTCACATATCTTTCATATAAAATAGTATGCTTCATATTTTTTTTGTTTCTTTTTTTTTAGTACAAACTATAGGTCCGAGCTGTGTACAAAACGCCTCGTTGTGTTTCGTCTCGAGCTTTTTTTTTCTTTCTTTTCTTTTTTTGCTTTTTTTTTACTGTTACTTTAACTATCACATCAGCCAGTCGTTTCGGACACGCGTCGGTAGCGCGGATTCCTCGACTCGCTGATATCTCGCGAAAAAAAATCCATTTTATCTAGCGTATTGCGAAGAAGCACACGACGGGAAAAACGCTCGAAAAAAAATCATTGGCTCTCGGTCCTTCACCTCTGGAATGGAGTTAACGTTTGTCGATCAACGAACCGAAAGCCAACCGAGCCAAATGGCTCTCGAGCCTCGCACTCTTTATCTCGCTCCCAATACTCGTTAAAAAAAAAAGCGTTGACAAAACGATAATTGATATCCGACCAAAGAGGGCGTACGAGTGAAGAATTTTTCTTTTATAGACGCGGGGAAAATAGGAGAGTGGAGCGGAAGTACTGGTACATTAAGGCAATTTTTCTAATGTAGACAATCTTTGACGGTGATCTTTGGCAATTAATTTTTTCGAAACTATTAAGCGCACTAATCTGTTGGCTTACAATTATGTCTGTAAATGTTTGAAGTAACATCTCAAATTTTTGTAGAGAATTTTATTTAAAATTGTGCAAGCTGTATATAGAAACGCATGGTAATGGTCGCAAAAATTGCGATAAAATCGAAGTGCATTAATTGCGGTCATCTTACTCATTAGAATTAAAACAAACTTTTTTTTTTTAATTCTGTATGAAAGGGCTGAACCATAATCACATTCTTAGAGAATAAAAAAAAATAGTTCGTTGATCTTATATGACAATAACGACAGAGATCAACACACCCGATTTATCACTCAATTTAGGGAGATGATTTGTTAATTAGTCTACATCTTGTAGAATTTTGTCTAAAATTTCTTATAACAAGATTGAGGTGTTACAGCAATCATGAATAAACGTAAATGTGGTGCACTAGATAAGTACGTTTCACAGTTAAAGAAATATTAATTCCTGAAAAATCACCAAAAGAGTCTTTATATTAGAATTCTGCCTTAACCGACTGTTTCCCTCGCGAAGCACCCAGGAGACAGCGAGCGTGCCAATATATTATTAATTAAGAAACTTTACGATGCTTTACGATGTGTGTTGCGTTATAAAAAAGAAAAAACAAGAGTCAAGGGATCAACGATTTGCAGATCTCATTGATCCTACGAACACGACGAAATGAAAATAAAACTGGGCGGGGACGACAAACTTTTTTTCGATCTATATTCGGATGGACACGCGATTCGCGACGTCGAACAAAAAGTTACGACGCTGGGAGGGTTCGGGGGATTTATCTTTTCTTTTTTTTAGGGAAGGCATACTTAGTCGTATAGCTATCTATACATATTACAATTAGGCTAAAAATAAAGGTGCTTATTTTTGTTGTTGTTGTTGTTGTTTTTTTTTTTCACAATCATACACGACGTTATTTAGTTTACTTATCAAACTCGAATCACTCTCAATCGCACCTCTGTATACACGATCGACGTTTTTTTTTTTTTTCCGAGGCTAATGCAATGAATCGTTTTCTAACCATCGATTTCGATGCTACTTAATTGCAAATTGAATAATTAGTTACTCCTCACGTTCTCGTTTTCTCCCTCATTCTCTCTGTCTCTCTATCTCTCTCTCGCTCTCTCTCTCTCGAACCCTCTTTCGCTCTGTCACAACTGTCTCTCGCCTCGCGTTTCGACTTTTCTTTTTGTTTTTTCCTTTTTTTCTCTTTTAAACGGCAACAGAAGAATTTTGTACAACCCGGTAACAGAGTTGATGGTCCTTGGTGGGGCTTTGCTCCTCGCTCCGTATTCTTCGTCGTATCAACCAAAGACATATGCAATTGTTATATTTTTCCCAGTTTGACGCGATCGAACGCGTAGCCATGGTATGTTGCATGATGATGTTATTCTGAAAAATTAATATACAATTTACTTTTATTAACGGAAACTGGACCATTTGTTTTGTGTATATAAATATATATTAATTTTAAAAAACAAATGAAATATCAATTTTAAGAAATAATTTTTCTATATTTTTTTTTTATAAAATTGGAAATTTGAAACTAAAGAACGTTTTAAAATACGATATTTCAACAAATAATTTCAATTTTTTTGTAAAACAAAACTGAAAACTAGAAACAAACTATTTTTTTTGTTGTAGAATTAATAAAAATTATTTGTGGTCGTTCGTGAACAAAACTTTTTCTTAAATGTAAAAAATGTAATTTTTTTTCATTATGTACGATCGATAAGGATCGGCTAATACATCGTATTGCATTCGGCCGACTCATTAAGAACTAACAATACAGTAATATAGGAAACTCACTTGGTTATTTGTGAGAGAACATAAACGGTTTCAGCAGCATCCGGATTTAGGGGCGTCAACGTCGCGTCCTTGGGTGATTTTCAAATTGTTCGCGGTTTCTGCGCCCGCTCCCGATGGTGAGCCGACTCGTGCCTTTATTTCGGCTGCCATCGTCATAAAGGCCTGCTCGACGTTCATCGCATTTTTCGCGGATGTCTCGAGGAACGGAATGCTCAGTTGATCCGCGTACTCCTAAAAATATCAAGATAAAAATGTGTGTGTGTATTTTTTTTTGTTACGAAAAAGATAGAATAGAAAAACATCGAAGAAGGTAAAAATCAAACCTTAGCAACTGTGTAATCGACGACTTTCTTGTTAGTGAGATCGCACTTATTGCCAACCAGTAGCTTATTGACATTATCACAGGCATAGCGGTCGATCTCCTCGAGCCACTGCTTAACATTGTTGAACGAATCCTGATCCGTACAATCGTAAACCACAATTATGCCGTGAGCTCCTCTGTAATAAGAGCTTGTAATAGTTCGGAATCTCTCCTGGCCGGCGGTATCCCAGATCTGTAGTTTTATCGTTTTCTTGTCGAGTTCGATAGTTCTGATTTTGAAGTCAACTCCAATGGTACTAATGTAACTCTCCGTGTAAGTGTCATCGGCAAAACGGAGCAGAAGGCATGACTTTCCAACACCGGAATCACCGATGAGAAGGAGCTTGAATAAATAATCGCTGAAAATATAAAAATATATGTTTTAAATTACGGAGCTTTATTTATGCCACTAACAATGAGAAAAGAGGAAGGTAATGGACAAAAAAAAAAAGAAAGTATCCTGATGTGTCAAAAACAGACAGTTGTTGATAAGAAAAAAAAAATTGTCAAACCGAAATATATGGGATATTTCACCTGGTTTAAACCTGAGTCTGACCCTTGACCCTTCCGTTTGGGTCAGCAATTTTTATATGATTGACATATAAATCTAGAGCACTAATTTTTAGGCAAAATTTTTTTACATGTTTTTTATTATCTACAATTTTTTAAATAAATTATCGAACGACACATTTTTTTAATCTCAACAAATCTGAAATACTTTTTTTTCGAAAATAAACATTTTTGGGAACCAAACGAAAGTGAGCCGGCGATTTCTTCTATTTTAGTTCGACCTTTTTTCAATAATAATAAAAATGTGAAAAAAATTGAAAAAACAGTAACTTTACAATGAGCTAGAAAATATTTGTATGTAACACATGATTTTTGAGATTTTTTTAGGATTTATCCGAATAAATATTGCGATTCTGCTTAAATAATATCAAATTAGGCCTTTTTATTGATGTTTATGTAACGTTCATCGTGAAATAAAAAATATGGACATTGAAAAAAACAAAAAATTTCTAAATGCTGCCCATCGTAAAGTTACTATGTTTTCCAAATCTTTCCCATTTTCTTTTTTGTTGGAAAGAGGCCGAAAAAAATAGAAGGCATCCGCGGCTCACTTTGGCTCAGTTATCAAAAATGTTTAATTTCGAAAAAAAAGTTTTATAAACTTTTTTCAAATTTTTCAAATATATCGTTCGATAATTTGTTTGAAAGATTGTAGATAATTAAAATTGTGTACAATTTTTTGATCCTTTTTTAAAATTAGTGCTCTTTGGAGTTATGTTAGTCACATAAAAAAAATCATAGTTCCAATGAATTTTGGAGCCATTTGGAATACCTCATATACAATCATATGATATATTATTTTATATTGTTCTTGTTGACTTTGGTAGTTCTGATTTTCAAGTCAACTCTGTGTAAATGTTATTCACAAAATGGATCAAAAGACAAGATTTTCCAACGCTGGAATCACAGATGAGAAGGAGCTTGAATAAATTATCTCTGAGATCATAAAAATACATATTTTAAACCAGAGAGCATATTTATGCCACTGGCAATGAGAAAAGAGAAAGGGAATAGGCAAAAAGAGAAGTCCAATGTGTTGACACTGAAGTATTACTGTTGAAAAAAGAATTTGTCAAACAAAAATATATACAATTATACGATATGTAGTTTTATACATTTCTTCTTGAATCTGATAGTTCTGCTTTTTTGAGGCAACTCTAATGGTTAACTACAATACTTTGGAATTACCAAATAGTAGGAGCTTAATTAACTGATCACTGAAGACATGAAAATAGGTTCTTTTTATCTATATTCTAACTGGCTCAAACAGTAATGAAAAAGGAGAACTAGAGGGGACTAAAAGATATCTCTGTTCAGATAAATAGTGAACTCAAATTGTAGGAAAAACCTAACAAAGATAAATACAATAATACAGCATTCGTATAGTTCTTATCTACTAAAGTTTGATATTTCTGATTTTCAAGATAACTTTAATAATATACTAAATACCGAAGTAACTCCCCATATGTATATTTGACAAAACAGAGAAACATGATTTTTTCCAAATCTAGGAAGCACCAATTAGAAGTTTTAACAAATAATATATGAAAATATGAAAACATGTATTGCAAAACAGAGAAAAATGTTTGAACTCCAAAATCTCTGATGAAAAGGAGCAATAAATAATTACTTAAAATATGGAAATACAATTTGCAAACCTCTAACAGCAATGAGAAAGAGACATGCAAGAGAGCCAAAAAAAGAGCCCTGATGAATCACCACTAAACTCTCATTGCTAAAAGAATTTGTCAGACATATAGAGTACTATGATTTTTTGTAGTTTTATCATTGTCTTGGTAAGATTAATAGTTTTGATTTACAAATCAACTTCAATGGCGCTGGTAATTTTACTTATAAATGTAATTTGCAAAACATAACAGAAGGCATCCTTTTCCAACATCAGTGTCAGCTATGCAAAGTTAAGTTTAAAAAAAAATTTGAGAACATAATATATAAGTACTATAATTCCAGAGTTTCTTTTTGTTACAGGGAATCAAGCAGCAAGGAAGGGCACAGGGAAATGGCTCAAAAGTGAAGCCTAATGATAATCAATACAAAATCATTATTTTTCAAACTGAGAATCAAACAATAATATAACATTTGAATATTTTTGTTGTATTTTTTCCATAGTCAATGTTGTTTTGATTTCAAAATTAATGTCAATAGCAACTCCATAAAATCATCATTATCAAAATAAAGCAGAAATTATAATTCTCCAAAATCAGAATCACCCATCCAAAGTTAAAAAAAATTTTAAATGTCTAAAATCATGAAAATAGGTAACATAAATCCCAGAGCTTCTGGTCCAGAAAGGGAAATGGTGGCTGAATTCCTCAAATTAAGCCTAATCAGCCAATACTGAACCATCATTTTTCAAACTGATATTCATACAATATAACATGAGTATATTCATTGTATTTTTGCCACAGTTAATTTCGTTCTAATTTCAAAATAAATGCCAATAGTAGTAATATAATGAGAATCACCAATACAAAATTAAATAAATGTTTTAAAAGTGCCTCAGATCATGTAAATGGGTATTACAAATCCCAGAGCTTCATGTTGCTACTGGCAATGAGCAAGAAGGAAGGGGAAAGGGAGTGGGCCAAAAAGACAGCTTTGATGAGTCAACACACACACACACACCCACACAAACTGTCATCAATCCAAAGAATTCAATCCAACACAAAGCTCAAACAAAAATATGGCGTTAGTTGGTAACGAAACAAGAGTATATAGTCTGGAAATGCACGAGCAGCTGGTTTGTTCTCTGACAACGGGTTTAGACGTGGAGGGGCGTGTGCGTGTACCTGTGCGTGAACGAGACACGACAGAGAGATAGAGTGAGAGAGAGCGCGAGCGAACGAGATAGAGAGAGAGTCGGAGTGCGCGATGCTCTCACTCGCGTCCACGCGAGCGTATAAAGAGTCGACAGAGACAAAAACATAAATTTCAAGGGGGTGAGGGAGGGGGGCTGCGAGCTTATAAGAGAAAGAGAGAGACAGGCAATCAGAGAGAAATCTGTCAATAGACGAGTCATTTTCACTAAACTCGTACATCGATGACACGATGCTCAAAGAAGCACGTCACGAGATACGTGTAAGAAAAAAAGTATGTGCGTAGAGAACATTCTCGTTATCGCTAATAATTTTTTTTTCTTCTTTTTCTCGCGACTCTTATTTGCACCTTTGTTTAAACTACAGAGTCAAAGGTTGAAAAAAAAAAAAGGAGGATATGTTATAAATACAATTTCATGATACGACGACGACGACAACGGTCACCAGACGTGATCGCAGTACGATACGTATCGGTCTGCGCATTTAAAGAATGAGATTTAAAAAAAAAAAATGTAAAAAAAAAATGAGGTTTACTCACTATTCGGGATTCATTGTGGACATGATACGCTTGCGGAGGCGTCACTCTTGATGCCGCGGTTTTCCTCTTTACGCTTTTGTTGATGCTCTTACGATGATAATCTCTATTGTCTGAGCTCTACGTATGTACGACTCAAACGTGACTTCTTGCTTCTTGGTCTTGACTATCGGTAACCCGTTGAGAACGACGGTACACGTCCCGAAATATGAAAGTGACGAAACAATGGCGGTCACCGCGGGTACCTCCTACCAGACGAGCGAACGAGCGATCTCTACCATTGACGTAATGCCAGAATGGCAGGAGGTTGCTCTGTTTCACCTCCCTCTTTTACGACGTGACTCTAGACTGAGAGGATGGTGCAAAAACATGAGTTTCACGCATGCGCTGATTTCGGGATTAAGGTTTTGTGAAATGTTAGTGAGCGAGAGAGAGATAGGACTTGTTCTTATTATTCCGAATATCTCGGCTGTCGTTGATCGTTTGGATAAAAGATAAGAATGAAGCTCTGGACGAGAGTCAGACGAAACGTGAGTTTGTTATCTTTTATTCAAAGGAACAAGCGGAATTGGAGAAAATTGGATTACAGTTTTTGTTACCGATCGAGTAATTTGACTTCGTTATGGAGGAGAGATTGTGGAATAGTGGGTGACTTACTATTGGAAGAGGTTTCCCAGTTATTGCGATGAGTTCGCTTGTTTTATAAAGGGGGTATGGATTGAAGAGTGCTATATGCGCAATTTGCTGCGATCGGATGATGAGTCATCGATCATAACGTATGAAGAATCCGTTAGAAGTCTCTATATCTGGTATTTTAGAAGATGTTGGTTATTCGATTCTTGAATTTGCGCGCATGCGTATGTTACTGTTTTTTTTTTTAAATTAAATATGGTGTTTCTTTATCGTAGGAGGGATGAAATTGATTGTTGCATCGATTTCGATAAAAGTCTGCTCCTGTTTCGATGACTTTTGAGTTTGAATATTGCGGGCATTGATTATGGGAAATTGGGCAGTAATGAGAGACATTTATTTATGACACGTGTTGTACGGACCCAAAATAATAAATACATGATATTTCGAAATTTTTATAATTTTTTACTTTCGCACGATCTAACAGTACGAGAGAGTTAGAATTTATCTTGTGATTCCAAATATCTCGGCTATTGTTGACATTTTCGATAAAAACTGAGAAAGACGCCCTGGACAATCGTTAGACAAAACGTGACTTTGTTATCTTTTAATCGAAAGATCAACCGGAATGGACAAAATCGGATTACAGTTCTTGTTACCGACTGAGTAATTTTACTTCGTCGTCGAGAGATTTTCGGCATAGCGCGACCAGTGGTGCGACTTATCATTGCAAGAGGTTTTTCGAGTTATTGCGATATATTCGCTTGTTTTATAAAGCGAATTGGAGAGAGCTACATAATACTTGCGCAATTTAGTGTGATCAGATGATGAGTCATCGATATGATAGCGTACAAAGAATCCATTAAAAGACGTTGGTTTGTTTTTCTTGAATTTGCGCGCATGCGCATGTTTTTCTTTTCATTATAGATATGTTGAATTCTTATCATAAGAGGGATGATAAATGTGCATCAATTGCGAAAAAAAGTCAAACGAACAATCAAACGCAAATTATTTTTTATTCGGTCTTTCTTTACCGTACATTTTATTCAAGCTGTACATATAATAATTGTAGGATTTTTGAAAAACCGAAAATATTACAAATCCGATATTTAAAAAAATCCTTCTATTAAATTCAAATACACAGATTTTTTTGAACACCGTTACAAAAAAAAACGAAAAATTTGTCCCAATTTCCAAACATGAAAAATTATAGGATTCTTTAAAAACAGGAAACATTATAAGACTGATATTAAAATGAATCCTTATATTATTATATTCAAATCTACTAATAAAAAAAATACAATTGAACGCAAAGTATTTTAATTCGAATTTTCTTTTTAAATTTCAAATAGAAATAAAACATTTTATTTTTTTACTTGTAATCCCAGTCCCTCAATCCTTTAAAAATTAAAAAGTCTCACTTTTACACACTCGTGGCCTGCTTTCCAATAGGATTCGAATGATTGGACCAGTAAAGAATTAATAAAAGCAATTCCGTATACCAAAATCAGAAATCACAGTGTCTGATTGGTTTATCACTTTAAATTCTACTTATTTCGTTGGACAATTCCGTTGTATGATAAATAAAGAAAAAATACAATTATTTCTCTTATTTCCACATGACCGGAACTGACCACAATAAAGGATGAATATAGTGGGCGTTGAACGTCAGTCTGACAGAATAGTTCGCTGCAGTTAGTTCGGTATTTATGCAAATGCATTTACAACATACGCACGACAATTGGCGTACGTAACGTGTACATGTGTAAGAAAAGTACATATAGTGTAGAGGTGTGTCGGTCGTACCGCACCGCGACGACACGATGACAGTTTTATGTCCGACCGAGTTCTATATTGGGTCACATTATTGTTGCGTCTCGTTTGAAGTATAGCACTACAATAGAAATCGTTTAAATTGTGATACATCGGGAATTAAGAAGCAAAACAAAACAAAAAAAATGGATCGCAACAAATTAGGTCTGTCCGTCAAGAATTCGATTATGATGGAGGATCTAAAATGCAAATTCCTAGGTCTCATTAACAAGCAGGTGAGAACAATAGAATAAAGTGATTAGCTAATTGGTGTAGCCAATAAACTAGCCTTGTAATTAAAAAAAAAAAACGTTGCAGAATTATTAGAAAATTTAAAAAAATTCAGATTGAGGTTAGAAAAAATGGTTTTTTTTGTATATGTTATAATTTTCAGTGTTTTTTTTTTTTCCATATATGTTGTAATTTTCAGAATCAGGCAAAAATTCCATCGATGGGCCTTAATCCGGAATTGCTAAATCCGATAGAACCGCAGAAAAGCGATGATATTGGTTCGGAAGCTGGGAGATCGACGGAGAGCGAAGCTGTAACTGATCAGGATATTTTGGAGGCGATAGAATCTGTTTACTATCAGAGCGATGAGAATTTTGATTCGTGTAGGCACGAATTGGAAAAGTTACCCAAAATCTTGGACTGCAAAGAGGTGGAGAGAAATTATAAGAGATTGAGACAACAGCAACAAGTTGTTTCTAAGAAGGTGCTGCAACTGATACTGCAGAAACAGAGCTCTTGTCAGGAGGAGTTTCAACGGATTCTCAAGACCGAGGATCAACTGGGCGATATGCTGCAAATCTGCAGAGCCGGAAGATCCAATCTCAATTTGGCTAAGAAGCAATTTACTACCGCAAGCCTTGGCATACTTGCTAATTACAGGAAGAGGCAAATTGTTCAGGAACTTTTGAACAATCTCAATACTATTAAAACTCTGGTAAATATTTGATTTCTTTTTTTTAGGGTTTCACATGGAATTTTATTTTATTTATTTATTTATTTATTTGTTTCATGTTTTCAACCTTTTTTCAAAAAAATTGTATCAAACATTTTCATGGAATTAATCATTTCTGTACTCCTTATGTAAGAATATTTCTAAATTCTAATATAACGAATTGCAGGTGTTTCATTTTCTTAAATACAAGTAATTTTATTTGCTACATTTAAAAAGAACAACAACAATTATTCATATCCATAGACTTATTTTATACATTCATTTTCAACCATGAAAATATGTATAAAAAATCCCCTACCCTTGCCCATTCATAAAAGTATTTTGAGAATGTAACAAAAATTGGAATCCAGAATATAAAAAAACTGTAGGAGCTTAATTTTTTTCAAACATATCAAATATATTCAAATTGAAACAAAAACTTCTACAATTTTTTAATATTCGGATCTAGAAATTTTTTACCATACTCAGAGCACAATTATAAACTATTAAAGGCATAATCATTTTTTATATACAATTTAAAAAATATTTTTGCAATGAATATATAATAATAATAATTCACTTTATTTCATATTCGATTTTTTTGTTTTCTTCGACCTTAAAGATTTTATTTTTTTCTACAGCAACGTACGGAAGATCGTCTCCAGGAACTTCTTAACGAGGAAAATTATCCAGGAGCGATATCTCTTCTACTTGAGTGCCAGAGCGCAGCCCAAACGTACAAACATTTTCATTGTGTCGCTGCGCTAAATGGCAAGCTTCAAGACACTCTGGATCAGGTTGAGGAAACGTTGGACGTAACGCTATCGAAAATATGTGGCCAATTTGACACGAGAACGTACTCCTCGGTTCAGGAGGCTTACAAATTATTGGGAAAAACTCAAACAGCAATGGATCAGTTACATATGCATTTTACTGCGGCAATACACAACAGCGCGTTTACAGTGATTCACACATACGCAGGGGGCGATACTAAAAGACAATACAAGCAACTTTGTCAATCAATAGGCCGAGACAATTTTATAGTGTGCCTGCTGGAATTATGCAAATCTTTGTGGAGAATTTTGAGCTCGTATTATCAGGTTTTGAATTGGCACAGCGCGAAAGACGAGGAAAAGAGTCAAAATTCGTCGGACGTGAGTCTCGGCAAAGATCCAGAAGCGAATTTCAATGCCCAATATGTTAAACAAAAATTGGAGAGTGGAATGGTGCGAATGTGGCACGATGTTGAAATTAAAATCTCGACATTCCTTATCGGAACGAATTTAACTTCGTTCAAGTTTGAACAATTTGTCGAAGTTCTCGGCACTGTCAATAGGTTAGCACTACTATATTTTTTTTTTTACGTTTACAAATTTTATTGAAAAATATAATAATTTGCAAATATGAAACATTTTCTCTGTAAATACGGTAACTTATTATTTTTTAACTTTTTTTTAGATTTTGAAATGCAATTTTTCAGAAAAATCAGTGTTTTCTTAAAGTCAACAAAAAATTATGAGACACAGGAAAAAAAATGTCTGACTATAATAATAAAGTAATTGCATATCCGTTTTTTATTGAAATTTTGTAAATATTTGTATCGATCTATCATTTGATTTCTACTGAAATCTAATTATGAGAAATATGTCAGATGTAAAAAGAGAAAAATGGGCAATTTGATAGAGAATGCCTCATATATATCTGAGATCGAATTTGCAATAACTTGCTTTTTTTTCTTTATAGATTAATGCAAGTAGGCGACGAATTGTGCGGAAGCAAATCAGAAATTCTTCAAGAATCCATGAGAAAACAGTGTCTATCATATTTTTCTCACTACCACGCGTCACGATTGGACGAATTGAGAATCTTTCTTGAACACGATGGTTGGGAATTGTGTCCGGTTAAATCGACATTCGTGGCGAGTCAATTGGAGGAATTTAAATGTCTGAGGCCAGCTTTGAACAATTACAAAAGCGGTACGAACAGCGCGGATGGCTCGTGTATCGCGAGCGAAAACGAGCATTCGGTTGTCAGTGGAGGCTGGCTGAACAATCATATCGAAAACGGCACATCTCCCTTTGACGTTGGCGCTGACGAAACGATGGATGAAGACATTCTTTCCAGTTTTGCGGTACTAAATAATAATATAACTATCAAAATAATAATTGCACTAGTAAAATCAATATTTGAACTGTCTACACGAATTCTTCTTGCATTTAAAGGATGAAGCCTCCGGTTATTTTTCCGAGGATTCCGAGGACGACATGCCTGAAGAATTAAAAAGAGAATTCGTTGATGAGACCGATCAGACAAGATCGTCAAAAAGACGTATGAAAGTCAGACCACAGCACGGCCCAATGGTCACAAACACGACTCTTAGCGTGCTTAGAGTGTGCGGAAAATATTTACAAATGTCGAGACTTCTTCGTTCCATAGCAGTTACAGTTATTCAAAACATGATCCAGTTCTTCGAGCTTTGTTTTTACGCGATACACTCATTTTTTACGTCCGATCTCGTAAGTAATTTTTTTCTCTTTTTTTTTAAAGTATGATTAGTATACCAATATAAAAAGTGAGCCGTATGCTAAAATAACGAGAGAATTGTTTGGTATTTTTTGTAGCAAATAAACAGCGATTCATTGTACAGTCCCAAGCTGAAGCTCTGCCTGGCGAGAATCCGAGAATCTCTCATAGTAAATGAAAACTCGATGGGCGAAAATCCAGTGCGAGAGAGATACAAAGTACGACAACCGCAATTATCGTCAATCGTTAATTTAAGTCAGCCCTCGAGATTTTTCGGCCTGACTGAACGTGTAGTCGGTGTCGAATCGTTAATTTTTCTTGGACATCAGTACGAATGTCTGAGACCTTATTTGGAACATCTAACCTCGGCTAATAGCCAACAAGAACAAGGATTTTTGCATCAATTTTACACGCAAACAATCGCTTCGGCTGTTGAATTACGAAAACCAATTTTTATGGCAGTCGCTGCACAAGCTTTCGATGTTTCCGCTGTTTTGAGCCTTATGAACAGAGTCAACTGGGAAGTTAGAGATGTTATGTCGCAGCACAGCAGCTATATTGATACACTATTAATGGTAAAATAAAAATTGGTATATATATATTTTTTTTGCTTCTTTAACTGAATGATTGGTAATTAAATGTTGTAAATTTTCAGGATATTCAAAATCTGCACACTAAACTCGGAGAAATTGGGCACGTTGTTCCTTTATCTACTCCAGTTCTCGCTGCGATTTGGGAAAACGTCGCTCATCTAATAACGCATACATTGGTCGAAGGGTACGCTAATGTTTTTCAAATTTTATTGATTAAATTTAATTTATTTGGGTATTAAAAGGTTTCCATTTCCAGGGCACGAAAACCTGTTTTATTTTACTGTGTCCGAACAAAAAAATCGTATGAAAAAATTCTATGCAAATGACTCTTTGCAGCGGCGTTCTGTTCATGTGAAAATATTCCTAGGCTCGAATATCAAAAATTGTAGGATATTAATTTTAGAGAAATGAACAATATAGAAAAAAAAATTGTTAAAATAAAATGGTTCTTCTACGATTTTTTATATTGTTGCCTGGGAGTATTCTTACATAACCAAACATTGTTAAAAACAATCAATTGCACGTGATTTTTTTCAAAAAATGTTGAAAAGATCGAATTTTTTAAAAACAAACCTATTTTTTTTTTATTCGAATGAACAAACCACGCATCTAAGTCAAATGAAATACATTTTTCAATAATTAAAAAAATTCACTTTCTTTTCATTAAAAAAAAATTTCTGTCTCCCCTTAATTCAATTTGTTTAGTTATTACGATTAAATTTAAATCCAAAGTTAGTGAAATGTATCATTATAGATTCGCCAACGCTAAAAAATGTTCAAACGGTGGTCGAGGTCTCATGCAGCTTGATTTCACTCAACTAAAATCGAAATTTGAAAAAATTGCTTCTGTGCGTCCGATGCCTCACAGCGAATACGTTGAATTGTACATAAAAGCATATTACATGCCGGAAAATACTCTCGAAGAATGGGTGAAGGAGCACAAGGTAAAATTTGACTCAAAACTCTAATCTCTTTAATTATATTGACAAGAAAAAAAAGGATTAAAGGAGTCATGTCTCATTTTCTGCTTTTAGGAATATTCGGTCAAGCACTTGACTGGTCTGATTTCTTGCGCGTGTCAGAACAACAAAAAAACGCGACAGAGATTGATAAACATAGTGGAAGAACAACGGCCTAACAGGTAACATTCGCAAGAAGAGTTCCAGTGAATAAACGAGACACAAACGTGCTGTACATTTCATTACTGGGAAAATTGGGGGAAAAAAAAGTTTTGTAGTCTGAAATCGAAGGGACTAAATATCAATGAATTTAAATATCTCTATCGAGCTCTCTGATAAATGCACACTGAGAATAAAAATCGTTTGAGCCAACTAAATTAGCGATAACGGTTGACGAGAAAAAAATATATATATACTAAAATTGAATGATAAAATTGTCAACGTAAATAAACAGAAACTCAATAATTAATCAATTACATTTATTTTTTGCCACCCGTAACCGCTCTTTTCTTCAGTTGAAGCGATTTTTATTCTCATTGCAGTAAAGTCTGTTGTAAATGAATTTTTATCGATACGAAAAATCGATTGTAACTATACAGGTAGTTTATTCTGTTGAGGGATGAATCTCATAATAAACATAATCGTGACATGCGTTATTCTCAATAACGCGAGATCTGTTAAATGGTCACACAATGTGTATTAAATGCGTGTTTTATTGACGACGCGACATATCGTTGTGAATGTTGTAAAATCGGATGTTCGATATAATAAATGCCTCGAAAATATCTTACGTATAAGTTCCACGGAATTAATTAAGCCTCCCCGAGACAGTAAAAAAAAATGATTTTCCGAGATTTATATTTTCTGTTCTAGGTATCCAATAAATACGACATAAATATATCATTTCAGGATTAGAATAAACTATTTTTCTGTCGGTATTAAAATCCGTTTTGTTGACTGATACTGTTGATCAAGAATTAAGCACTCGTAGGATTCAATGATTCAAGTCTATGGAATCTCATTTTGTTTGTAACAACCTTCTACACCAGCTAAGCGGAGCAAATGTTAAGAAAAGTCAAAATTTTAAAAGATCTATGCCTGTAAACAACAACATTATATCCTGAATTTGTAAAACAGTTGATATCTTTGGTCTGGAAAACTTAAGAAAAAAAAAATAGATTACCCTGCTTAGCTGGTGTAGAATATTGTTAAAAACAAAACGAGACGCCATAGACTCGAATCCTATGTGAGTGCTTAATTCTGGATTACGCGCAGAGTTGTAAAAGGCCTTAATCTGATTCACAATAGTATCATTTAACAAAACTGATTTTAATATTGACAGAAAAATAATTTAATCGAATCCTGAAATAATATATTTATTTCATATTTATTAGCTGACCGAAACAAAAAATATAAATGTCAGAAAATCATTTTTTTTGCTGGCTCGTCCCCTTAATTAATTAATTAATAAAAAGCAGTGTAATCATGGCCAGTCCAAATTTATGCCTGTAACATCGAGCGCCGCAATGTCGAAATCACCGCCGAGAATATCGCACAAACTTGGCTTTGTTCGGCCAAAATCACCGTGCACAAATTCCTTTATGTAAGTTCCCGCTTGTGTCTGTACATCGAGAACGAAAAGATCGTCAATGTGGGAAGTATCAGTTGCACCGCTTTTTATTGCTCGTTCTCGTATTTTCTTGATCTCGTCGTTTCTCAGCCACCTCGATCGCATTGTGTGAATCAAACGGATTCGTGGAACGAGTGGACGTCTGTGTAAAACTCTAAGTGGAGTTTTTTGCGTAATTTCCAAATCTTTCATACTTGCTAATTTATCTAGCTTGATGAGATCTTTCGACGTGTTTTTCATCGTGCACAAAGCTCGGTACGATTTTGTCTTCTCGTTTTCTCCCTCCTTCAACTTTTTCAAATCCAAACTAGAAAGCAAATAGATGCGTTACTTTACGAACCTTTTTTCTTTATCCTGATTTTTTTTTGTTTAATTTATTTTAATTGGTTGTCAAAGGCTCAACTTACGCATCTAGAATCTTCAACTTTGTAGTTATCTGAACTAGATTTGTCGACTCGTTGATTTTACTCACAACGTCTTCGAGTTGTTTATCAGAAATTGATGTCACTTTTGGATTAACCAGTTCAACCGCAAATGGACGTCCTGAGTGAATATTTCTTACGTCCACGTCCTCTCGTCCAGAGGACAAAAATTTAACGGCTGTTGAAGTAAATCGCAAGTTTACTATATGTTATATTTTTTCTTAAAATTTTGATATAGCATTTTTATTTGACGTGACTAACAATCGGCTTTCGTCAGTTCGATCATAGGACCGCAAATTAAATCCTGCACAGAAGTTTCCATCTTCTTTTCGCCGTTTATGAACCAAGGAGTTTGACTCAACTCCCGAGAAAATTTTGCGTATCTACCTGAAATCTACAAGTTTAGTGAATAGTTCTGTTCAACTTTAAGAGATTCGAGCACTTCATTCAAGTCAAATCAGTGCTACATTTTTTTATCTTTTTTACCAACTTTATGTCGTATTTGACAGAACTCAAGGATGATTCGTAATCCTTACGAAAATAAATATTTGTATGGATTTACAAAAATGATAGTTCATTAATGACTGTTTCCAAAGAACTGCATTGCTGATCTTTTTTTTTTTGTAGTTGACCCGCATTACCCGCATGCTTTTTATACCTGGCAAAAAATCTTTACCTCATAGGTCAATAGTACCTATGAGGTGAAGAATTTTATATTTTTTCAAATAATCCTAACGATCACGTAATTAATATATTAGTCTTTGTATATTCGTAAATTGGACTTCTTACTCTTAAATGCATAAAGCTTAACAGAAATTATTACAATAATGTAGCAGTAACTTTACACGTGTGAATTATTCTAATCTCCTTAAAGTTAGCATAAATCCATGAGAATTAAATAGATCCGAACCTCCTATAAATATTCCTGAGTGGATTAATCCCACTTGTTCAACTTGAACAAACGCCTCTGGCTTTGCTGGAGGAACATCGTAAAAATCCTGGAATGTTTCATTAGTCATACCAATAAGTGAACTTTCCATAGTTTTTCTACTAAACTTTACAGCTTGATTTTTCTTTGGACTCGACCTAGAACTGAGTTTATTCAATTTTGAATACTATTATTCATAAATAATCACCCAAATTGAGCCACGATACGAAATACTTACAAAGCTTTCATTTCACTTTCGTCATTGATGTAGGAAAATGAAATTTCAACTATAAGAGGCGAAGAATTTGGAGCTGCAACTGATTGCTTGCCAACAGCACGCTCAACTTCTCCCAAAACCATTGATTTCCATGTTTCTTTTATACTCTGAGTTTTGTACTTGAGGGATGTTTGTTGAGTATCTGATAATTGAAATTTTTCATTCACAGCCACTTGTATGGATCTCTCCCTTAAGAAAAGGCAGACTGGTAACGTCAGTGCACAATTGAAAGTGTTATCATCATAATCTCCCTTTTTAATTCCACTTATCATCTAAAAAAACAAGATTTTTATTATTATTATTATTATCATTAATTTTATTATTATTAATAAGTTAGTTTATTTTATTTTAGTTTTATTTATTAATTAATTAATTGAATTTAGTTTAAATAATAAATCAAAATATTTCTATACTATGAGTGATACTGATACAAGCCATCTGACTTGTTAAAAAAATACTGGATATGACGAAAAATTTCAATCATTTCTGCTTTTTCCCAGCAAAAAAATTGGCGACTCAGAAGTCAGATTTTTAAGAATTATATATATAGGATATTCCATATCAACTCTACCTGAGTGACCCTCAACTTAGCCAATCTGGACCATTTTTTATACAATTGCTCTGACTAACTCTAAAAGCCAGATATTTTTTTTTAGATTTTTAAAAGTATTTACAATTTTATGATTTTTTAGATAAAAATAGTAAGATCTGTAATTTGAAAGTCTGAAAAAAGAACTTTTTTTTCTTATCAAATCATAAATTCATGATTAATTCATGATTAAATTTTCTTTTTAAATTAAATCGCTTAGAAGAAGTCTGAAAAAAATCCTACAAATTGGTTGCAAAATAACAAAAGTTTTGATATTTAACATAGCATTATTGAGAATTTTTTCAGATTTTTAACTCAGTATAACTTTCATACTTTTCTTTAAAAAAATCATAAGTCCACCAAGTAAATTTTAGAAAATGTAAAAAAATAATTTGAGTGCCTTTTAGAGTCACAATAATGATATAAATAAAAGTTGTGGACCAGTTTGGAGTGGTCAAGGGTCAGAACCAGGTCGAATTGGTATGGAATGCCCCATGTAATGTATAATATAATATAGTTATAATTTTTATACCTCCTTAATGGCAATTTCCTGTATAACATTCTGTAGAATTCCTAAACAAGCGGTACACGCGGTTTCTGCTTTGCCGACATCGCTGTCGCTTTCTTCCATGTATTTCAACTATAAAAATAATGAAGATCAACATTCGTTTCATTCGGCTACAACTGGCATTCATAAAAATAAGATTATAAATTAATTACCTTTACGGCACTTGCTGCCGGCTCGGCAAAAGTTTCTAAGGATCGTGTGCCCAGAAAACGCAAACTGCAACTTACACAGCAGCCGACGTCTCTCAAATATGCAAATATTTTGCACTCTGTTTCGTGTGATATAAGATCCATTTTTTTTTTATGTCGATCGAAGGATATTTTTTTGTAAAATTGTAAATGTTAGACAATTTTTAAGTCATTGTTTGATTTTACTTGTTTGTTCCAATGAACTTCTTTACATCCACAAACTATATCGCCAATGTGCCGATCTTTCCGTTGTGATTACGGGTTCTGACTTTTTTTCGGTGTCGACGCGCTATCTGGACGGAATGTCACCGAACCCGATACACGTTTCTCATTGGTTAAGATGATGTGAAACCTCAACGAGTGCGAGAGAGATAGAGCTAATCTTACGATCCCAAATTTTTCGGTCATCGTTAATCTTATGGATAAAAAATGAGAAACTCGGCATGCACAATCGTAAGACGGATGTCGACGTTCTCATCTTTTATTCAAAAGATCAATCGGGACAGAAAAAATTGGTTTACAGTTTTAGTTACCGATCGAGTAATTTCACGTCGTCTTAAGGTGATGTGACACATGTTCGAAAACAGCTGGGAAACTGCAATCGGTGTCGAAAATCAGAGTTTAATACATAAACATAAATATATTACGCTCGACTCGGTCGGTAACAAAAACGGTTTTCCTGTTTTCACAGAGATTATCGATTTCCCGGACTAACGCAGAGAACGGTAACCTTAGCCTAATGATTTCGTAGTTAGCTGTTCTCCGTTATTGCCCGAAATATAAATCATGTCTGAGAAAACTGGGAAACAGTTTTCTTTACCGACCAATTTTTTTTTACATGTTACATCTTTATCGTCATATTTTATTATATTGTCTGCTAAAAATCTTAAGGCGGATTTCTGTCCTTTGTAGATTGTTATATTTCGGAGATTCCGCGGAGACATACTAAAAACGTTGTTGCAAAACTGTTAAGTGCTGACGCACGTGGTCACCTCGTTAAATTTATCACATTATATTCATTTACCAACAGAGCAATGCTAAACTGTTTGACCAGCCGATAATTGATCAAGAAATTTTCGGCGCGAATTCTCGAAACGTGTTATTTTTACAAATTATCTTTATAATGAGATAAAAATTGAATAGCTCATATCTTTAAAAAAAGAATACACGTTTTATTATCGATTACAAAATTTAAATAAAAAACGATGAAGCCATGAATATATAGAGATTCGCAAATTATTTTAAAGTATTAGTTACTGAAGATGTTTACAACATTTATGACCCAAAACTATTCATTTAAAAAATGTTTTTAAATTCAATAAATTAATTAATTAATATTAATATATTATTTACGTACATATTCATTTTTTTCAGCACAAAGTTGAAATTGGTTGGTTTGAATTGAAATATAAATCGATAAATTCAACTGCAGAGAACGAATTCACACAAGTGTGTACAATTAACCTTTTGAACCATACATTTTACGCTTCATACTAATGACTCGAAATTTCAAGTTTTTGAAATCACAGATTACGAATCTATGCTCAACATTTAAAAAATTCAAAATGGCGAACCAAAAATACAAAATTTACTTGATTTTCATGAAAACCGGTACTCGGCGATTTTCGGGTCGATGATTACGAATCTGAACTCAAAATTCAAATGTTCAAAATGGCGAATCCAACATGGCGGACCAAAATGCAAAAAGTTGATTGACGATTTGGATGAAGCTCAGTGCTTGGGGGTTTTGAGCTGACATTCGCATTTAGCGACAGCAAAATTTGAGTTTCGTGCAACTGTCACCAAAAAAAAAAACGTATCATTCAAAAGGTAAGTATCCTTTTGAATGATAGCCTAATTGATATTTTCGAATTTTTTTTGCAGAATTTGGAATTCAAGTACCAAAAGAACTGTAGATAAAAAGTTTTATTCAGAAAGAGATATTCCAAACATCTATTTAATGTACATTAAAACAATCGATTACATTTTTTAAAGAAAATTAATATACAATAAATAACCAACGCACCTAAAAATTCTGAAAAATACATTAGAGTGTTCTAGATAAGTATCTAAATTGTCGTTTTGATATTATTTGAAATTTGGTACAAAAACATTTATTTTATTTCATTAATTTATTTATTTATAATACTGCAAATAAATATTAATAATCGGTATTTTTTCTTCACACTTGTCCATGTCCTAGTGACACCTAAAATAAATTCCTAAAATTCACTATTCCATGTCAAGAAATTAGATTAAATTTTTTTTTAACTAAGTGGTAGAAAGTAGGACACACACTATGTCCCACCGTGACCACTTAAAATAAGCAGTGTAATCGTTTCAAATGCTTCGTCGCCTGTACAAAAATAGAAAAACAACACAATCGAGATTCACTATTAAACGTATAGAAGAAAAAAAATGCTTAAGACGTACATAACCATAATTGAAACGATGTCCCACTTGGACAGAAGTTGTAGACGTGCCAAAATCCCCGAGACACTTCTATTAGAGGAAATTCTTAACAGAAACTTATAGCCCAAGATTGGCAGCATCTGCGGACATGCAGAGACACGAATGAAGAGAGAGAGAGAGAGAGAGAGAGAGAGAGAGAGAGAGAGAGAGAGAGAGAGAGAGAGAGAGTAAGAGAGACAGGGATACTGTAGGGTTCGTCGTTGGTCTAACGAAAAAGGGGGAATGGGGATGTAACAGGGATGGGGCGGATCGTCGGATATAACGGCATGGATGGGAAGGAGGGGGAGAGGATCCAGCCTAGAGCCCGGCTGTTCCGCGTGTATGTTGACGCCTGGAAACGCCGCCGATCGATCTTCGTCAGACTTGATTTCGCAGCAGTACAATCATCCAACAAATAGAATTGTACCCTGCCCTATACGAGTACGTATCCTGAGCTCTCTTTCTCGAGAACGCTCTCCCGCACCACGTCGAGAACTTCACAACTGCCGTTCGACGTTGTCAACAGCCCTTAGAACTATACTACGCCGGCGACTCTCAGTCCTCAGTCAAACGCTATAAGCTACAACCTCTGGCAGCCTATACGACAGCATTGTATCTCAATTTTTCGCCATTCCGGTATTTCAGTATGTGAGCCCAAAGAAATCATCAGAATTCACAGAAAAAGGTGCACAGAAAAGGTTCACGACGTATGTGAGTTCTAGAAACTTTTATATCTTACAAAACAGACTAGTGTTTACATTTCAGGCGGCCATATTGGTTTTCGTAAAATTCAGGTTTTCAACCGAAATTCTAATGCAGGATCATGTATCTATGATGACGTAATTCTATAGAATTTGAAGCATGTGTATAGCATATATCAACGACGAATATCGTAAAGCACGAAGCAGCCTTTTTTCTCTCGTAAAATCCCAAAAATTGAATAAAATCTTAACATGTGTTTCAATTTTTTTAAAACTATTACAAACGAAGGTGTTGTGACTAATTTACATGTGTGCCAAGTTTGAGCTCGATCGATGAAGCCATTCTGGATATATGACGATTTGAATTTTGCAAGCCACACAGATACACATTTTTTTTTCTAAACAAAGCTTCCTTTATGTGTAAACAAAACCATAAAACCTGTGAAAACTAGTTAATTCCAGAAAAATTATACTTCAGACCGTAGTATCTTGATTTAGAATATTCTCTCCTGAATATTTTGTCACCAGATATTACGACTACTAAAAAAAAAATGATAATTTAATTCAAGCACTCGATAACTGTCAGCACAATTACTAGAACGTGCAGCTTACATAGTTTACTATACAGCAGTCAAACTCATTATTACAAAACCTATTACACTTTACCACCTACCGAGCATCATAATAAAACACACTAGTTACCATAATAAAATTGATCAAGACACTAAACTTAAAGTCTACAAATCTTATTCGTATTCTACGAAGGGCTCTGTCCCCATTCGTGGATATACAATACACAACGATATGCAAAAGAGTTTGCAGGAGAATCGAACTTTCGAGTATTATATCCGTTACAGGGTGACACAAACGTCCAGCAAAAGCACATCGCTCGGCGCGCACACACGAAATCCGACATGAGAGATCTCAATCGTGTCAGGATCGAATGGGCTGTTTCACAGTTCACACGCCGCGGGCGTGCGATATGATTGATATCCGTGCACACCTTCCATGTATAATCAAACACAGACACACACACACACATATACATATATATGGGGCAATCCATACCATTTTGACCTGGGTCAAACTCTCAATCTCTCGTATTTGGTCCATAATTTTTTATATTATTGTTCCAAGTCTGTAAAGCACTCGTCCTTTGTTTAGATAATTTTTTCCCTAAATTTGACTTAATTATGACTTTTCAAAACTAATATATCGTTAACCACAATTTTGAATATGAATTTTTTTTTTATTTTCTCAACCTTTTTCCGAAGAAAAAAAAGTGAGTTCATGAAGTCAGTCCACTGTGGGCTTTTGCTTGAACATTTTTATATATAACACGAGATTCTTGAGATTTCTTTTTTTTTTTTCAAAATTTTCAGAAGTGATTTTTCTTTTCTTTAACAAAATCGCTACTGAAAATTTTGAAAAAATTCCAAAAGATGTGAACGTTAGTTTAGAAAAATCATAACTAAGTTATATTTAATAAATTTTTTTTTTTTTTAAATGCGAATACTTTTAAGAGTTGGATCAATGATATAAAAAATTATGGACCGAATCCATAATTTTTATATGGATCGAGAGAGCCAAAATTGTATGGATTGCCCCATACGTAACTCCTTCTGTGTCCAGTGTCGTTAGCATTTGCTACAACGACATTGGCGTTGGCTTTCATAATTGATACGCAAACTCGTACATCTTCATTGTCGAATATCTGATGAAGATATATAGGTAATTGAGAATCGTTCTATACGATCGGCAGGTATTATGAACCACTCGCATGTATACTTTGGTATATTTCACACACAAGTGAAGTTCGCACTGAATCGTACGTGCGCCAACTTCGATTAGAGGAACGAGAAAGGAGAAACATCTCCAGGATGAAAAAAAAAAAAAGAAAAGAAAAATACAGCACGTAAGTGGCTGGCGAGTTGTGTTGAAGTAGAGAAGCGTAACGCGTTTCACGACACAGTTGAAGCGAGCGAGCGAGACAGAATGTCATAGCTAGTTGTTTCTCTGGCGAAAGAGGGAGAGACTGACACCTCTGTGATGGATCGTTACCTCCCGTTTGGTCGTTCCTTTGCCCTCTTCCCCCCCGCCAAACGAAAACAACCACCTCTCGCACGCTAACCTCATCTCTCTGTAGCCGCATATTTCTGTCTCTTTCGCGACTTCTGCAGTGGCACATGCCTCGTGTCTCTATTGCACGTGTATTATCTCGTTCAGCCACCGTTGAAATTCTTCACTTATTCTGACGAATTCTTTAACATCTTTCGGACAATTTTTTGGTTAAAAAATCGTATACAATAATTATTACATTTTTGTACATTTAACAAAAGTACAAAAGTAGACTGTAATAATGATAATAATAAGAACAATAATAATAACTATTATTATCATTATTATTATTATTATTATTATGAAATTAATAAGAAATCCGTTATTTAAATGATTAATTGGACTAATTTTACGTAAAATAAATATATTTCCACACTTAGAATAAATCTTCGTCGCCCAATATATATATTCAAGATCCCTTAAATTGAAAAACAAAAAAACAATTCTTTTAAAAGTACCTTTATATGTTTCACATTTAATTTTCAATGAATTTTCCAAAGCCATTTTTCAAGACTAGGGAGAGTGCTCGGGCGCAGTGAGATTTGGTACACGCAGGGTTTCGAGTGCGCGACATACAACGTCCAGCAGACACGTAGGGGATGCTGCAGTGGCAGCCGCATCGTCTCACTGCGGTCCAGCAAGAGGATTGAGAGCGTGCTAATGGCTACTGACGTGGAGTTTTGATGGATCGACCTACTACTACTATACTACTACCACTGCTCTTCGAGCTTTCGTGTGCTGCGTAAGCTCTTATTTTCCACGGGTGTTCTATACGATTCTCGAAAACCATAGAGACTGTATTTCGCTATTTGTAGTTCACTGCAGTTGGCTGCAATTCAATCGACCATTGTCGTACTCTGATACTATATTGCACAATCGATGAAGTTTGGTGTAGAAAACAAAAAAAAAACAAGTATATCTGCAATATTTACCGATAATACGAAAGGACAACGTGTAGGACTTCTCTTGAAGGATGGATTACAATACTAACGAGGCATTCACTGTTAAAAATATTTGGATTATTAAAATATGTGTGTAGGAAGTAATTTATGTATAAAATTCGTGAATTAAAATATATATATATATATATGAAGCAACATTAAAATACTTTTATATTAAACTCGACTATTTGAACGTGTTTAGTTTACATTTTAATATATATTTAACACATTTATATTAAATGTAATATATTAAGCTTAGTAGCGACAAAATAATTAAGTTTTTATTAGGTACTTCCGAATATGAGCCACTTTTTGGATAAACGGGATTTGAACATTCATTTAATCTTTTAGCTGTATGATGAAAATGAATTTTCAGTGCCACCAGTGTTGAGAAAAACAAAAAAATTTCATTGTATGTATCGACATTTGCATGATCTTCGAGGCCGCTGAATACAAATATATCATGAGAATTAAATAATTCAAAATTTTGGATCCAAGATGGCCGACCGGAATTTAAAGGACCTCGGATTTTTATGATAATTGATATTCTATGGTTTTTGAGGTTGCTGAATCCAAATATGATATCAAAATTCAAAATGCCGGATCCAAAATATCCGACCGGAATATAAAGGACGTCGGATTTTGATGATAATTGATATTCTATGGTTTTTTAGATTGCTGAATCCAAATATGATATCAAAATTTTAAAATTCAAAATGGCTGGTCCAAAATGGCCGATTGATAAATTGAAAAAGTCTGATTTTGATGAAAATTAATATTCTACGGTATCCGAGATCGCTGAATCCAAATATGATATTACAGTTTTGAAATTCTGACGTCATATTCGTATTCAGCCATGTAAAAAACTTGAAGATACCCATTTTCATAAGAATTCGACCATCTTTTTTCAAATTTCGCTCCGCCATATTCGAAATCCTGATTGCATATTCGTATTCAGCCACATCAAAAACTTTGATGTTTCCATTCTCACAAGAATTCAACAATTTTTCCAAGTTTCGGCCATTTTTAATTCGAAAATTCTAGTCTAAAGTTTTTTTTCAGATGCGTATATATACGCACTACAGTGGTGGCACGACTACTAATTTCGAAACGGCCCAAAAAAAAACAAGAATGAGTCTCTTTTAATTTTATTTGTGATTCCTTGTTGAGAAATTAAAACAAACCCTGAAATTGAATCAAAAACTTGCTCGGACAATGTGGAATATTCTCTACACAGCTGTTCGCAAGCCCTCGGAGGAAAAAGTATACGCGCCGGTAGATTTTTTTGCTGTGCGAAAAGAGCGTAGGGGTGATGTGGGCAACGCCGTCCGTTTGCTGTCCGTTCACCGGGTTTTTCTCGTGTTCGCGTTGACGTATCTGTCCCTGAGGAAAGGACCTCTACGAGAGGGAGTTGCGATCCACGTGTAACATTCTCGGATAGGCGACTAAGACTCCAGTCTAATCTGCTGGGGCTTTAGTTGGCATAGCTGTACACGTAGAGCTATGAGACGTGTGGTATTACTATTTGCAGGTTCTTTGGCCTCTCTTGTTCATACATTTACGACGCACTTACGCCAAAATATAATTCTTTCTTATTTATAGTCTCCATTAATCGGACATTGGCTTTGAATTTTCGATATAACTGCGGCCTGAAGATGGCCCAATAAATGTATGATTTGCGATTGAAATTTAACGATTAAGGCCATTAGGAATATTCATTTTCATTCCTCATAGAGAAAGCTTTGTTTTTGTGACATTTTTTTGTCTCGAGATTTACATGGATACTCAGAATGGTCCAAAATTTCGAGAAAAGTGGTTTAGAAAAAAAACTGTATGTGTGTGTGTGTGTGTGTCTTACACTCTAAGAGTTAGAACGATCTGACTGAAATTTGGTACATAGTGTATAGTTATTTCTCTTTGAATGTTACAATTTTTGACAAAATATATGTAGCCATTCCAACTTTATGTAATTTTGAATTTAAAAAAAGGGCGTGGTCATTATAACTTTCGTAAAAGTTCGACGATTTGCTTGAAATTTAATAACCTGTGGGTTTCGAAGCCGCTGATTAGGAATTTGTGCTCGATATTTAGAAATTCAAAATGGCGATTCCAATATGGCGGACCGAAATGCAAAATTTAATTAATTTCAATGAAAATCGGTACTCGGGGGTTTTATTGGGTCACTATGATTACGAATCGCTATTCAAAATTCAAAATTCCAAAATGGCGGATACAATATGGCGGACCAAAATGCAAGATTTAATTGATTTGAATGAAAATCGGTACTCGGGGGTTTCATTGGATCACTATGAATACGGATCGCAACTTTAAATAAAAAATTCAAAAATGGCGGATACAATATGGCGGACCAAAATGCAAAATTCAATTGATTTGAATGAAGATCGGTATTCGGGTCGTTGTTTATGAATATCCAATTAAAAATTTCAAAAATGACGACCAAAATGCGAAATTTAATTGATTTGAATGAAAATTGTAACTCGGAGAGATTTTTCAATTTTTTTTTTTCAAAATTCACGAATTCTGGCTGAAATGCAAAAAGTTACTTAATTTTGTTGAAGCTTAGTACTCTGTAGTTGATATTCGAATTCAGCGACCGTAAGAAATTTCAAGTCCTGAAAGAGACATTCCAGCATATATTAAATTAACGTTTATAACATTTGGTTATTACATTTTTTTAAAAGAAAATTAGTCTATAATAAAAAAAACTGATGTACCTACAAATTCTCGAAAAATATTCTCGAGTGTCCTAAGTAAGTAACTAATAATTGTCGTTTTGATATTTTTCAGCTTTTACACCTGTCTACGTCCTAGGACCCAATAAAAAAAATTTTTAACTCGATATTTCATGTTAAGAAATTAATTTTAAAAAATTTCACTTCAGCAAAAAAATATTTGTGACACTATGTCCCACCATGCAAATGTTTAAAGTCACTTCATTTTCAACGTATTTTTTACCGTGTAAAATTACAATAAAATCCATTAAAAAAAAAAAAAACACAAAAAACCCGCTACCTATAAAGAAAAGGACAAAACTTTTGAAAAATTCCAAAATTTTCTTCTCGATAGAACAGCGGTGAATGTTACGTTCGCGATCCGAAGAATAGAAAATGTCGAGGGATTAAACGGGTGAGTCGTTCGAGGAATCCTCTGGGATCGAGAGAGGACAGAAGTCTCACAAAGTGTAGGATCGTGTAGACGTGGTATGTAAGTAAGGAGCAAACCAGGCGGGAGTGAGTTTCGTCGGTTCTGTGTGGTAACGCGGGCTACAGGGACGTAGAGGGATGAGGAACGTCCCTAGGGATCTCTCGTCACCGTCACTCGTGTCCGTTTTTACCTACTTATACCTGACGATGTTATATACCCTCTCTCATCGGCTCACGCGTCCATGCTGCGTATAATACGCGGCTTTCGTATGCTATATGCTCTCTCCCCCCTCTCCCTCCTTTGCTCTAACCTCTGTAAAACTTAAAAACGAACTCTCGCACGCTTTAATAGGACGCTTCTCACCGCAGAGCATCAGCAGGACACCAAAGAGATATTAGGGCTGCTGTTGCTTGCTAGCTGCACATGGTACGTATATATATATATATATATATATACACGATACGATGAGGGTTTCGTGCTGGGACCAACGCTTACAAGAATCAACATTCCACCGGGACCTCCAACTTCTCGACGTTATCAAGCTGCCCGTCGCAAAACTCAAGCCCCAAGAAAACTGAAGGGTCGAGACAGAATAACGGTCGAGAGAGAAGAAGAAGAAAGGGGAGAGAAGCTTCGATTCTGCTCATCGTTGATTCTGTTTTTGTTTTGTTTTTTGTTTTGTTTTGTTTTTTTTCCGAGCATACGCTCTGGCTAGCTTTGTTGCTTTCAGCTCGTTCCCTGTCTCTATGTTATCGCTCTGATGATATACGTGGAATATCGTATAAAGGTCTGTTGTAAATAAGGCAAATAAAGACTTTCACCGATTTTGGCTTATCTCTTCGTGGTTAAACCGTTATAGCTCGCCAACGGGAAACTCGCCGACACGTCGATCAGGAATAAATCAACTACTGGTGGAGGCCAAGAGACTGATCGAATTCCAGTTTCAAGATCATCTGCAATTTTGGATTATCGCTGTATGAAATTTATCGTTTTCTTCAAGATTTTGTAATAAATTTACTCGATGAGATTTTGGTGATGAAAACTTTTTCTCAACTCGCGTGATTGCAACTCACACTCGTGAAGAAAATGTTTGATCACACTCGTATCGTAATATACTATTATAGTGTCCCAATATCAGTTGATTTCGTCGGATTTTACGGGAGTTAGAGCAAAACGTACATTTTTTAAAAAATTCAAAATTTCATAAAAACCGAACCTATTTATAGATTCGCCCCAAATTCAATTCTGATCCTCCATTAAGACTGCTTTATGTATAAAAAATTATTTAGCTCTACAGCTAGAAATTTGCGGAAGTTGGATCGCGTACAGACATTTTTCATAAATTGCAAAGTTAAATAAAATTTGAACATATTTTTGAATTTTTTTGAAAATTATCACAAGCAAGTTTGAATTTTGAATGCCGGTCACACACATACATACATTTTTTCTAAACCACTTTTCTCGACGTTTTAGACAATTTGAAACATATTTACATGAAAATCACAGCAAAAAAAATGTTTCACAAAAACAAAGCTTCTTCTAAGAGGAATCAAATGAGAACAAATGTATAGAGGATAATGTATAAATATCCTAATGGTTATACCTGGAATAAAAAACTACTACTTCTTTAGTGTCCTAAATAAGTATTTAGCACACTAAATCTCACTTCACAAAAACAAATCGCTAATCGAGCGACTCGTAAAAAATTCTATCATAGTGCAACACATGGGTCAAAAAATACCCCACTGTGTGCCTTGAGGCATTCCAAACCTTACAAAAATTCATCTCTTTCGCTCCTCTTTAATTGGTATAATTAAATTGAATCTCTTAATACATTCTCTTCAGGGTGTAAAAGAAGAAGAAAAAAAAAAACATCTTAGGAAATCTATAAAAAGTATCTAGAAAATTGCAATTATGAACGTGAGAAGGCAGAGAAGGGATCGAAGCGTCGATGAGTGCCGGTAGAGTTGAGAGATAAGAAAAGAGTCGTCGGAGAGAAGTTGCATTATCAGCAAGGCATATCTTGCAGTTGCATATATAGCAGTATGGTATAAGGTATACACGAGCGACACAGTCTATGGGCATGTTTCAGAGCGAAAGGGCTCGGGCGAATGACACGGTCACCGACGAAGATGACAGGTACACGGTCTCGATTCTCCATTCTCGTTCGTCTCTAGCGCGCGGAGCCATGAGAGAAAAGAACGAAGAAACGATCGGATAGACGCGGATATCGGGAGAGGCAATCTGACACAGGACGCACCAACTCTCGGTGTGCCTCGAGGAATCCTGAGACTTTCCGTAGCCTAAGCTATATGGAATATACATTATTAGCTCTACGCCATCACAGCCACTCAGCTCCGTTCTCTCTGTTTTTCCTTCGCGATCAACCATATCCTTACACTCTCACTAAGGCTCTCATCTCTCTCTTTCTCTTTCTCTCTCTCTCTCCTCTCTGCCAATACTGCCTACCTGTCAACACACGTTGCATTCAATTAACTCGAGAAAGGACGCACCGGCTGCGTAATGATGCGGAAATCTGACCGGAGTTGTCTGACTCATCTATATACCTAACGAAAAGTCTCTTTTCTTCATGTCTAATACATCTTTTTTCTTTGTGTATTTATATTTTAATAACACGAGATAAGGCAGTGACAAAAAAGCTTAAGAATACAATATTTGGGAAAAAAGACAAGTACACTCTGATATGATTATATCAGACGATAAATAATTGTTTATTCTGTTTATAAGTTTTTTTATACGTAATTTCGTTAGTCAATTATTCGGTGTTAAGAATGAGTATGTATTTCAAAAAATATATTACTTTTTGTTAAAAATTTCTGACTGCACGGTAAACATTTTTTTTTTTAAATTGGAGTGCCAGATTTCGAAATTAAAAATTTGGTCTTTATAATTTGGCAAATTTTTATTTGTATTTCATGATTTTTTTTTTCGCAAAATTAAAGAAGTAACAAAAACATTTTTTTTTTAATTTGTTGAATTGATACATTGTTTTTTGTAGAATTAGAGGAAACAAGGTAAATTTTGAATAGAAAATTTACGAATTTACAAACAAAAGTGTTAAATCAGAAGTAAACAAATATTTATATTTTGTAAAAGTGAGAAAAAATAATTAGTCTCTTTTCTGCACTCCCAATACATTTTATTAAATTGTATTTCAATAATACACGACGATGTATTGCCAAAAAGAATTGAAAAAAAAAAATTTATACAAAAATATAATTACACTACAATTCTGATATAATAATACCAGTTTGTAAATAATTGTTCATTACATTTATTCATTTTTTTAAACGTAATTTCGTTAGTAAATCATGAAATAAGGAACATGTGTTTTTTCAAATAAATGACTTTTTGTTAAAAACTTCTGACTGCGCAGTAAAGATTAAAATCGTAAAATTAAAGATGTACGAAAAACATTTTTTTCGATATTGTCGTATTGACAAATATTTTGATTTCTTAAAAGTGACGAAGAAAGTGTAATTCTCATTTATTTGCTTCTAATACATTTTTTAAATTGTATAATAATATTAATAAAAAACGATTAATAACAATAATAATATTCGCCTTTAAATAATTGTTTATTTTATTTATTCTGACGGCATTTATCATTAAAATTGTACTACAAATTATGTTAATAATACTCCACAGTATAATTGAAAAAATAAGAGCAACATTTTTATCTTATTACAAAATGAAAACGGGAGAAAAAACAAACAAAAAGCAACCAGGCGATTACGCTGATAAAAAAAGAAGCGGCGCGTAATTTCGATATCTCAATCGATCGCCACGAATAATCAATTGTGACTTTTGTACCCACGATTCGCCGTTCAAACATTCTTAATAATAATGATTGTAAAAAAAAAAAATAATAAAAATGTGTAAACTGCGTAATACGTTTGGAAAATAGCCAAACATGGTTTTGTATACCTGTTGGATATTAAAATAGATAAACGAAATTTAACTATATTTATCTGCAGATAATTAAAAAAAAAAAACCAATGAGGAAAATCTGCTTGCTGATCCAACTGATTGGGGATTTAAAATATACACCTACATCAGAAGGATGGAGAGTTACTATTTTGTAGCGTGTCTGTGGAGATCCATGCCGATAAGGACCGCGAGTCCAAAGATAATAGTTAATAATCCTTTAGACCTATATAATACCCTTACATCAGCTATGTATGTCTAAGAATAGTTCTTATAGGCTCAAACTGGTACTGATACTACGAGAAGACCTAGTCCCTGGTTGGTATATCTTTGGCAAACATTCGATCGCCGGACGCGCCCCGTTATCGCCGATGGAATTAAAGGCTTAGCGCGACCTGGATAATCGATTAAATCTAGACGAAACTTGGTACTATTCTTCGTTGATGTACAGACGATGAAAAATATATTGCAACGAATAAAAGTAGAACTCTGTGCAACTACCGTAAGCTGACATTTTTTTTTCTACTTATTTTCATAAAATTATATTTATTATGTAAAAAAATGCAGTTTTTTTTGTAATTTGTCGAATTGACAGATACATTTATTTTTTAAAAGTGACAAAAAAAAATAAAAGTTACTTTTCTTCACTTCTAATATAGTATAGAATATAATTCTACTATATATTTTTTTTTAATTGTGTTTTAATTAATGAAAAAGATAATTACACTGCAATTATGATATTGAAACATTTAATTGTAAGTGTAGTTTGATTTGTTTATAGTTTATCATTTTTCAGGTCTTTTATAAATTCTTCCCAAGTAAGTTCTTCATTTTTTATGCGAATTTTATTCGCATGCAGACAAGAGAAGTCAAGCAATACGCGTGGAATAATATTTTTCTCATCGACTCGTTTCTTTTTTCAGCTTCGTTCAACGTCTTCTTATTTTCATATTTGTTTTCCCTTTCATTACAACAGGTTCTATATTTATTTATTTCTCTAACGTTTCCTTAATTTTATTCAAACTTTATTAGAGAAATAAAAATAAACTCAGAATATAACTCATCATCAAGTTGATGCTCAAGCTTATCGTACTCAAAAGTTTTCTAAGTGTTGCATAATAAAGTTAAGGGATGTTTGATAAAAAAAATCTGGCACAAATGGATGACATGCGTTCAAATTTTATGGAATTGAAGATAAATCCAAGATTTCTGTAGCTTGCAAAATGAAAGACTAGTAACTTAGAAATTGCTTTAAGACTTATCAGACCAGTTTATAATTTTCGTAAAAATATAGTATAAAGCAATAAAATTGTAGAGCAGTCAAAAAATTTCAATGTCTTTTTCACTCAAATTTTGTTGAACTATATATACCATTTTTAGTTTAAACAGGAATAAAAAGTTCAACATTGCTTCCTCATTATTTTATTCGATTTGTTATTTCATATTTATCTAATTTATTAGAAAATTCCCTAATAAGAATATTAAGATTAATTTATTTTTAATACATAGTCTCTCAATTTTTATAATCTCGATCTAATTAATTTACCCATTTCGTTTGTACCTGAATTACATTTGATTTTTTTATTTCAATATAATTAAACAATAATGTAACTTTTTATTTATTTACAATTTATAGTCTTTCTGGGCTTTTACTAACCCTTTCAAAATTATTTAATCGTTGCTCTTCATTTAATTTTTCAATTTGATACAGTTTCGATTTGCAGCTTCCAATAAAAATATTTACAAAACTGAAAATTGTCCGGAAGCTAAAATAAATAAGCAAAAACATAAAATAAAGAAAAATTGTTGAAAAACTAGATTAATCATTTAATACTTTTATTGTCGTTACTTAAATGGCTAATATCAAAAATAAAATGGTCATAATTTGCTAAAATTTCAGGTCGTCTTGATTTCTTTCAGCGACCCATCTGTATTTGAGAATTAAAAACAAAAAACCGTTATAGGGATCAAGAGTCTGGAAGCGCAGAACCACTCAGACTGATTATGTCTGTGGCACCGTTAAAAATAGCTGCAAGATAATAATTTTATCGAGCCAGAATCGAACAATCTGAACAAGACGAATCTCTATAACACTGATGGATATATAAACGGTATACATTTGGGTTGTTTAATTGATGACAAATTGTACGAAGCGCCAGTGTATTGAAATAGTGCTATTTCGAGGGGCGGCTGATATGCCCCTATTTTCATATTAACGGGGTTTCATAATCCAGACGCGAATATAAACTGCTGTCGGCGAATTAAACGTCGACGTATTAGCTATATACCAGGGTTGGCTACAGCAGGATATGGTACCAGGCTGCGCCCCAGCTCGGTTCAACCCTTGCTCGCCTCCATTCATTAGCACTTCATATCCCGAGCGACGTGCTGGTAACGAGCCTGTCATAATTACCGCGCTAACTTTATTACATTCACTCCCCCCCTGATCGGACACTATACTGTCTCGACTGTACAGTGTTGTTCATACGAACACTTCCACCTTCATACTATTTTGTTAAACATCCTCGGTAAAACTTTATACTTCCTCTGGCGACTATATCTTAGGAACGATTTAGTGCAATCATTTTTTGTAGAATTTTTTTCAAAAATAAATGCAAAAATTGTAAGATAATTTGGTCCAAAAATTATTTTAGAGACAAAAAAATGATAAAATATGTTATTTGTTCAAATATTTTGAAGCATGCAGTAGAGATTAGACTGTGGTAATGGAATATCTGTGAATACTATTATCTTTTATTTTTTTGCATTTTTTTTAATAATTTTTTTTCTAAATATGGAGGGCTTCACTTTAATCAAAGCAGCGCTACATTTTTTAAAACGTTTTCATCATTTTCGGTGGCTTAATGGCAATAGCCATGCTGTTTGCATTTAATTACTTTTCACAACAAATCGGACGAGTCGCGTGCGAGAAACACTACGACTGTAAGCCATCTAGCGGACATTTTCTGTTACACTTGCAAATGAGATAGAAAGGTTGTGAATTTATTTAGTGTATCCGTGAAATCTTTTTGTGAAAGCCTCCAAATATTTTTTCACAATCTTTCAGAAATATTTTATATGTGATGTGGATTGATGAAACATTCTATACATTTCGGTGATATAAAAAAAATCTTTCATTGCAATCTTTTTATAGAATATTCCAAAGCAGTTTTATAAAACTTTTCAAAAACGTCGTAAGACATAAAATATAAAAGAAATAATCCTAATTTTTCATCTCGCACAAAGCTCCCTCTATGAGAAAGCCAAAATTGATCGACATAGAGTAAACTTTGTACAAGATGAGAAATTATAACAAAGCTACGTGCAAAGTTCTACTTTATTTAATACAGCAATAACATCGCCGCCTGTAACCTTCTTTACGAACCGCCTTCGATTAACACACCCACATTTTTGGATACTAAAAGAATCCATTCGTTCACAGGGAAAGAGTTGGGATTCGAAATGACCATAGCTTGCAGGTAATTGGTCATACAAGACAAATGCATGTTCGTCACAGCCATCACCGACCAATCACGGCACGACATTGGCTTCAATATCTCGAACACTTCGATATATTCGACTATCGATATATCGCATGTCGATTTTAAGAGAGGATCCGTGTAACCAGCAGACCTTCGGGCTATTTGAATATTGAAAAGTTCGTTGTTGTTATGATAAAGAGGAGACTCGTTCGCTGGTTAAGCCATTGCAGACATAATTCACCAGCGAACATGCATCCTATATTCTCTAATACACACTAGCCACACTAGGTAGTATTGGATTTGGTAGTGGACGCTTTTGGTAACGCCGAGAGTTGCTTGAAACACCAATCGAGAGAGAAAGAGAGTGTGTGTGCAGGAGAGAGAGAGAGAAAGAGAGAAAGAGAGAGAGAGAGACTCTCGTGCTGCGAAATGATTGATGACTCCATTGTGCCAGACGCCGAGGCTTTTTCCGACGTATAACCCCGCCGCGAACCGACAGCACCACTCACTTCGCTATAGTAGTACATACAACTAGTAGCTGAGCAGTAAACCATAGTAGAGTTTCGCCGGGAATATGTATATAGAGCCATACAACGGGGCTGACATACGCGTGCTACACACATGTATATATATATTGTATGTAATTGTATGTATTTGTGTATATATATGTATGTATGTATGTATGTATGGTCGTACCCGGAATACAAAATGCCTGCCTCCTGCCCTTCCACATATTCGCGGGCGTCGCGACGCCATCGCCCAAAATGCGTGGAATTATGGAAAATGGGAAAAATCCATTGGTGCTGTTGCCGTTCCTGCTCCGGAAGATCGATCGGGTCCACTCTGCCCTCTCTGTCTCTCGCATTGATCAAGCGTGAGAGAACCTCTATATAGAGTCCCACTCATGCTATTATGCCATTCAACAGCATCCCTATCACGGGGCACACTCATCTTCGACACCCCTAAAAATCATAAGCAACGCTCATATAAAATACTATATATAGCAATCTGAATGTATACATGTAATGCCAAATTTATACCTTTTCGAAGGTTTCGTCTAATAGAAATCATTTTCAACGCTCCGATGGATGAAGCATGGAGGAGAGTGTAGAGAAAGGTCTTTTTTATAATCGATGCTATTTTTTCGAACTAGTAAACGCGTTTTTTTTAGATTTTGGTATATTATGGGGATATACGAATCGTAATCGAATCGAATTGAATCGAATAGTCGATGAATTCGAGTATTTGAATTTACCGAATATTCGATGAATTCGAGTATTTGAATTTACCGAATATTCGATTCGAAGTTCGAATATTTGATTTTACCGAATATTCGATTCGAAGTTCGAATATTTGAATTTGCCGAATATTCGATTCGAAGTTCGAATATTTGAATTTGCCGAATATTCGATTAGAAGTTCGAATATTCGATTCGAAGTTCGAATATTCCATTCGAAGTTCGAATATTCCATTCGAAGTTCGAATATTCCATTCGAAGTTCGAATATTCCATTCGAAGTTCGAATATTCCATTCGAGTCGAGGTCGAATACTCGATATTTTCCAACATTCGCACACTCCTAGTAAATTAGTAAAAAAATAAATTTTTTCTTTGTCAAATGAAAAGTGAAAATAAAAAATTTGCCAATTATATACATTTTTTTGTTACCTTAGAAGTGATAAAAAAAGGCCCATATAAATAAAACGTTGTTAAACTAAAAGTGACAAAAAAATGTTTGTCAAATATACAATTTTTTTTTGTTACACATTGTGTCCAGGGATTTGTCTATAATTCAAGAATATTTCCAGGATTATACCAGGAATTTTTAGGACATGTTTTAATACGCGACGTTTAGCAGTAGATTCTGGTGTAATTACAAATTTAGCAGCTTTCGAATTTTTGAAAGATAGATTAAATTATCCAGGATATTTTAAAAACATGCAGCACATCATGATGATTTTTCTAAACATGATCTTTTTTTTACATTGAAAATAGAAAAATAAAAATTATTTTTAAAAATCGACTGTAATTTTTTTGGGAAATTCGAAATTGGGATCGCAATTTCAGAATTTTTTCAGAACCGACGAGATATATTTTCAGGCATATCTGCAATATTTTATGGACATGGAACATTTGGGCAAATTTTTTTGAACCTCCGTTTTTTCAAGCTAAAAAATAGAAACAGAAAAAAATTAAAAATAAAAGTATTCTAAGGATATGCAAAATTCGATGTTTTTCTTAAAAAGATGGACTTTTTAAAAATAGATAACCAATGCAAAAAAAATTAATTACAAAAAAAAATCGCCTATGAGTTTCTTAGGAAACGCGAAGTTGAAATCGCATCTTTAGAATCTTGACGTGATCAATGAAAACGAATATTCTAGGGGTACATCAAATTCCAAGCGATGTCCAGAATTTCCAGGACCACCTTGATAAAAACATAGTAAAAAAAATTAAAATACAAATTTGTAACAAATAATTTTTCTACTTCTGTTGTAAAACAAAAAAAGTCAGAAACTCGTTTTGCAAAGTTAATAAAAATTTCATCTAAAAGTACAAAAACTTCAGTTCTTTTCCCTCACTGACTAAAAATACATGTTACAAAATAAAAAAACTAATTTTTAATTAATAATTTTTGTACTTGCTCTGTAAAACAAGAACGTCACAAGAAACTTTTGCAAAATTTACATTAAAGATATAAATTCGTTAAACTATTTTTCAAAATTATCCAAAAATGTTATTTTCACCGTCTTGCTTGGCTGACTTTTGATTTTCTGCGTTTGTGGCTGCGGTAAAATCCCTCGGGAGACTGCAGGGCACAGTACGAAAGGTACGGGACCAAACTTCTCCTCCTACACCAGAGTCAAACTAGTACTTTCGTATACCTTTGCTGTGCGGTGGAATTTTTGGATAGCCGGTGCACTATCCTCATTTCTTGATTGTGAATATTCCGCCCCAGAGTTAAAATCCACCTCTAAAAGTAGCAACTATGCAGAAAATCTGCTACACCTTATTTTTGTCTTATTTTGCAGAAAATAAAATAGGGCGTATATACCGACAGATCTTTTTATTGTCAACAGAAAAGTTGATGAATATTCGTCGGACAGAAGAAGAAGGAAGAAATGTGTGGTTTGAGGTGATTGTAAAATAGTTGGAGCGGTATAATAGTTCGTAAATCGTTGAATAGAATCGAAGAAGATGTGGGAGTTCTTCGTCTTCTTCTTCTTCTTCTTCTTCGACCTCTTTCAAGCTTCTTTTATTCGAACGCTGGTGCAACACAGACGCGCGTGCGACAATCGAAGTGCACCAGTATATGCACCATCAGTGTGCAACCGACCACCCGCTGTCATGTTTTGACGCGTCACTCAATTTTGGACTTTTGACTTTTGACGTCTTGACGTGTGAAAGAAGTAGACGGTTCGAGCTTGAACTTTGACATGAGAAAAATCAACCTGATTATTTGTATTAATGTGACATTTTATTGGTGATAATCCGATGAATAGTATATATTATGGAAGATACTTTTTTGGTGTCGGAAGTCATTAAATTTATTATATTAAAGCAATCATTGAAAAATGTATACATTTCTCTTATTCCCGTAAAAAAAAATGTACTGTTTCAAGAAAAATTGTAGAGAATACTATTGTCTAAAATACAAACAAATGATAAAATCTTGAAAACAATTTACAAAAGAGAATTATTAATAAGAAAGTAAGAAAAATAAGAAAAATATACATATTTTTCTTATTAAAATATATTTTTGTTTGAAAAAAAAAAAAAAAATTCTGTAGAATGTTCCTTCGCTGCAGTAAAAGTAATCGAAGCAATTTTTCAATTAATTTTTCTTCAAGCAGTAAATGTATTTAGAGTTTTTTTTTCCGTAAAAATAAGAAAAACTTTACTGCTTCAAGAAAAATAGTATAGAACACTATTTTCTAAAATATAAACAAATGATAAAATCTTCGAAATAACGAAAGAGAATAAGAAAATAAGAAATAAGAAAAAGAGACATATTCTTCTTATTAAAATATATTTTTGTTTGAAAAAAAAAAAAAAAAAAAAAAAAAAAAAATTCTGTACAATGTTTCTTCAGGCAGTAAAAGTAATCGAGGCAATTTTTCAATAAATTGAAGATATTGGTAACCAGCTTCTGGTATCAAAGATTTTCATGCGTCGTGTAGATTTTTGACTGTGAGGATTAAGTCGATAGGGGCAAAAAAAAAGTGATCTTCGAAGGAGTGTTGGTGTCGATGGGGGCGTGCAGCAACCGTCCAGCCCACGATCCCACGAACGTGTCATCCGCGCGCCGGAAGCTTTATTCAGCAACGAAATACAAAGTACTATAGTAGTAGTAGTAGTAGTAGCATATATATATAACCCGTGGCTGTCCAGCCGGGCCATGACAATGCAGGTGACTCGTCCTATGTCAAAACGCAGCGTGGCGCCGGCTGGCCGCGGTCGTTCGACCGCTCGTCTTCGAAATCTCCAAAAGGTCGCTCTCTCTCTCTCTCTCGTCTTGCTGTCTCGCGATCCTCAAGTGCTCGAAACACAACCGAGTCATAAGCCTCAAGAAACCAAAAAAAGAGAGAGAGAGAGAAAGAGAGAGAGAGAGTAAAGTAGCACCACTTGTCCATTCGACTTCTGATCCGCGCGCATTATTCTTCAACGGAGCACAGCCGCACAAGAAGAAGAAGAAGAAGAAGATGACGAGAAGAGGAGAGGTAAGCAGAAGAGCATGAATCAACGACGTTTACACGCTTATATAGCAAAGCTGAAGACACCTACAGAGAAGCAACTCAAGCATATTTAAACAGCATTACATCGAGCTAAACCACTATTTAACCGGATAAGCACCAAAATACCTGTTTCACACTAATATTTTGATTTGAATTTCAGCTACCACTGTTTTATACCAATTTGAAAAGAAAAACACTTGCAATTCAATTTACTGTTATGCTTCCTCATGGAGGAAGCTTTGTTTTTGTGAAGAAAAAAAAACATTGTTTTCCAGATTTTGATGTCAGTATACTAAAAACGCTCCAAATTATATGTCACGATTTGGCTTCCTCAAGAAGCTATGTTTTTCGATTACTTTTATCAGAACTGTGCGGCTGGTGCATGAAAATATATGTGATCAATTTCAGTTTCATAATTCAACCTGTCTCTAAATTGCGAAGCTTCATTCCTTTTTTTTCGCAGACTTTTTAGCAGAGAATTTTAATTGTTAGCTAACTTAAGTCTAGATGCGATGGAACATAGAATTCGTCGAATTTTTCCTCGTAGGATTCGGATGACTGATTGCATTTAATTCGCGACAAAAGACAATGGTTCCATCGTGAAAGTAAGAGTTCCATCAAGAATTGAACCCAAAACATATTCATTCGATTTTTGAATTTGAAATAATCCTGGGAGCTAGAGTTCGCACAGATATTTTTGAAAAAATTCAAAATATTTTAGAAACAAGAGAACTGCATGAATTTTGCACAAATTCAATCCCAATCCTCGTTCTATGATAGTCCAACTTCGTATCAATTTTTAGTCCGTTAACTCAAAAATTGTGGGAGCTAGAACTCGCAAAGACATTTTTGAAAAAATTCAAAATCGTATGGAAAAAAGAGAACTGCATGGATTTTGCCTAAATTCAATCCCAATCCTCGTTCTATGATAGTCCAACTTCGTATCAATTTTTAGCCCGATACCTCAAAAATTGTGGGAGCTAGAACGCGCACAGACATTTTTGAAAAAATTCAATATCGTGTGGAAAGAAGAGAACTGCATGGATTTTGACAAAAATTTGATCGAACGAGCATAATTGACCCCCCAGCATGTGTGATTAATTTCAGTTTAATATCTCAAGACGTTCCTGAGATATAAATGTTAAATGATTGTCACACACACACACACATACATCCGGACATTTTTTCTAAATGTGATTTCTCGGCTGTTTGGAACATTCTGAACACGTTTGCACGAGAATCTCGAGAACAAAAATCTTAAGGAAGCAAAATGGTCTAAAACGTCGAGAAAATTTGTTTTAGAAAAAGTGTCCGCACGTATATGCATAAACGTGTGTAATTCGTATACTCTGCTATAACTCAGAAGCTACTCAATCGAAACGTCGTAAATTTTTGTGTCATATACAGTGCAGTCAAACATTTCCTTGCTATACTTTTCATAAAAATCGGTTGAAGCATTTTGATTTTAGCGGATTTTTAAGATTTTCCAAAATGTCTGTTATTGACACTCTAACTCGAACAAATTGCCAGATATCGAGCTGAAACTTGGCACAAAATTATATCACATTGATGCAACCTTTGGTATTGAATTTAAGCGAAATCAATGAAGTAATTAAGATTTTATAGAAATTCGCATCATCCTAATTTTTTTTTTTTTAATCCTATAACTCAAGAACGGTTCAAGCAATTGATGTAAAATTTTCAATGAAACTTAAGTAGAGCGTGCCAAGGTTTGTCAATAAATTTAGGCGAAGTCGATAAAGTATTTAAGAGTTTATAGAAATTTGTATTTACGTAATTCTGTTTTTTTTTTTTAATACTAGAAAATTGTAAATATCGCATTCGTCATCTTTTTTTTTTTCTCTCATTATCGACGAATGTGGAGGAACGAAGAAAATAGTGAAGAGCTTTGGTGCTTGAAGAGGAAAATTGAGGATTATGATGGCCGGTAGCTGTGTAGGTAGATCGTCTGGAACACGTAAGTTAGCTCACGCATGATGCCCCCGCAGAGAAGATGGATCGACGTACGATGTCCTCGCCGTATACTCACTGCAAGCAAACTGGACCTAACGCAACCCGAGTAAAATCTAATATTTCCTTGTTTTCATAGTAACATCAATTGAAACACGCAATGTAAGCAATACATATTAATGAATTGAGCCACAGAGGGGGCAATACAAATGATTTTCCAAAATCACTAATTCGCGGTGATGTCTCGTCGTGATTCAATTGAAATATCCTAAATCATTCAACATCCCAACACAGAAATGTGTAAAAAATGTTCGTTTTCAATGTTGTGCCTAAAAATTTTCTTTAGAATATCAATTTAATAATTGCGAAAATAATACTAGGATTGCAAAAACATTATTAAAATTATGTAGTTTATTTATTAAAATTGAATTATATTTATTTAGCTATATTTAGATAAGAATTTTGTTGTCTCAGTATTTTTTCTTCGAAATAAATATGTCAACATTCAAGAACAATTTCTTGTTCAAAAATGTTGATTTCCTACTTTTCTTAATTTTCCTATGGAATCTTTTAGCTGCATGTGTATAAAATAAGTATTAAATAAAATAGTTGATGACACGAAAAATAAAAGAACAATATCACGAGCAATATTTGTGAGTTTGAAAAAGCTCTTTCGTCACATTATTAGCTCAACAAAAAAATCGGTAAAAGTATGTGACAATCCGAATTCTAATTGATCTAGGATATTAAAAATGTTACTAAAACTACATAATTAAATTTATAATTTAAGTAAAAATTCGAAAAAGTGTTAGGATTTCAAAATCATATTAAAATGATATAATAATTATTTACTAAAATTGAATAGTTACTTAAGTAGAAATCAAACTTTCGCCACTATTTTTCTGCGGAATAAATATTTCTGCATTCAAAAATAATTTTTTTTGTCCACGAACGTTCATTTCGTTTTTTTTTCTCCCAATTTTCCAATGCAAACTTTCGTCTCCATATATCCAAAAAAAAACAGTATCAGATAAAAATCTTAATGACTAAACAGCCAGAACAACAATGTCACAAAGTGCACGAATTTAACAAACTTTTCTGTCACTCTATTGGCTCAACAACAAAAAAAAATCGATTTAACAAAGTTATTTGCTGACTCTGCAGAACCAATCTAATGTTTGAACGAGAAATACAAATAAGAGACAAATCCAAAAAGGTCCCTAAAAAAAAAGTGACTGAAACTGCTGAAAGCTCTCTGGAATATACATCAGACTATAGACTATATTCCTTGATAATTTGTAGAATATCATAGACAACCATTGGAGCAGGTGTTACGGACACTCAACGGTCTCATAGGTATTAACGAGATAACGTTTCAGCGGCAAGAGGAAGTTGTCGTGGCTGTAGTTCTTTCGCTTTGGAGGACCAAAAAAGGAGTTTGCTCTCGGTTCGCCCTGAAGCCATGGCGTTCCAGATGAGCCATGGAAGAGAGAGAGAGAGAGAATGTACCGGTGGAGAATTGTGAGCTGCGGGAAAGCTCAATGTTATATGGGCAGGAGACCGGTGGTATAACGTGCACAGGGCGATAAGTGTCAACTGCAGCGCGGCAGATAAAAGGAATGAAAATAAAATCAAGGAGCGATCCATCACGAGAACGGTGAAAACGGCTCCACATAGTATCGGGCCATTGGCCGGTTTACGCCCACCAGTGACCACGTGACGTAACTGGTTCACGCCCTTTTGCGTGGCGTCGAGCTCAGAAGAGGTATATCATCGTGGGTCTACGTTGCCAGGAGTAGCCGAAGACTTGTGCGCCAATGCTCTGCCCTCGTCGGTTATCCTCGCAGTTTCTAACACACCCCTCTCTCTTTCTCTCTCTAGCGCTCCCTTCCCCATTTTACAACGAGGGACCAGCATCAGAACCAGCAAAGAGCAGCCCCCCACGGCAGTGTAGCTCGCGAGCTCACCAGCAGGCAACTCGCGCGAGTCACCTGGTGTTCAACTTAACGACGAGCACGCTTCAGTCTCCGGATCGTTGGCCACACGCGTTTCCCGAAATACTTGTCGTATCCTAAACTATATTTCAATCCTGATAGATCAGCCAAGGGAATATACAATTTTCCTAACGCCGGCAGCTTCCTGCTCTTCAGTAACTTACAGTGTGTATGAGTGTGTGTGTGTGTGTGTGTGTGAGTTCAGAAGTGGATTTCGAGTGTGAAAAACCAAGAGACCGACGGAGGTTGGTGTGGTGATTTGTTTTGTGTAAAGTGCTACCGTTGGGATCATTAAGAGGAGATTTTTATGCGGAAGATGCGATGGAACAGCTTTTGCGAATTAGAAATCTTGAGCGGGTTGCATAGAGCGATCGTCTGATGTGTAAGATACAATGGAGCAGGGAATAAGGAATCTTGAATTGGATCAATAAGATGATGATCTAATGTGGGATTATTAATGGAACAGATTTGGGAGTAAGAAATTTTGAGTGGGTTCCATAAAGTGATCTTCTGAAGTGTAGGAAATCAATGGAAGAACTTTGGGAATAAGAAATCTTGAATTGGATCAATAAACTGATGATCTAATGTGTAAGAATTAATGTAACAGCTTTGGGAATAAGAAATCTTGAGTGGGTTCCATAAACTGATCTTCTGATGTGTAGGAAATCAATGCAAGAACTTTGGGAATAAGAAATCTTGAATTGGATCAATAAACTGATGATCTAATGTGTAAGAATTAATGTAACAGCTTTGGGAATAAGAAATCTTGAGTGTTATCCATAAAATGATCTTCTGATGTATAAAAAATCAATGGAAAAACTTCCTCAATGAGGAATCTTGAGTGTAAAGAAAAAAGCGTAATTTCTTTATCATTGAATCCAGTTGGAATGTTACTAGTACGTGTTTCTGTCGGCGAATCTGTCGCAGGTCCCACAGAAAATTCCGTCTGATACCACATTCTGATTCGCATGTGTTAATTAATTGTAATACCGTTTAAGAAAGTGGTTTTGTTTGGGTGTAAAAAAAACAGAGAAGAAACAAAAGTGCGGGAGTGTAAAAGTCTCGAAGGCTCGAGATAGGTGCGGTGTTCATGTATCTCCTCGTTGAGGATGATGATGATGGACATGGGCATGTACGGGACCTACGCCAAACCAGACACTTATCACGCTAATTACAATCTGACCGCTCATGGAGCGGGAGTTGTTGGACTCGGTGGAGGTGAACAGGGTTCAAGTTCCCCTGAATTAGGACATGTTCCAAGCAACAATCACTATTATCAGCAAAGCGCTGTGGCTCCTTATTCCACAACAGCATCGTCGCCAACTTCCTCAGCCGAGGTTGTCTATCTTCAGCATCAGCAGCAAGGCTCGGAATCCAGCGCGGCTGATAATTCAACAACGCCGCCTCCTTCGCTCCAGGCATTTTACTCACCATCAGGAGCCCTTCTTCACGAAGACACAACTCCGATAATCTCCTCGGAGAATGGTTTGAGTTACACGAACTTGGACTATGCCAATTCGCCCACAGGTTACGTTCCAGGTGTTCAGCAATCCGGTCTCCATCATCATCATCATCATCATCATCCGCATCATCATCATGCCAATAGTTCTCACGGAGCTGGCATTAGCTATCAGCATCTTCATGGAGGAGCTGGCAATCCTAGTTACTGCAATAGGGAGGAAAATCTCCATTCTCCTGGAGCACTTTCCATAGCTATTTCCTCCTCCGCTGCTATACATCAATCATCCCAGCATCAGCAGCACCAACAACAACAACAACAACAGCAACAACAATTGGGCCAAGTGGCTCAGCAAACTGGTGGTCATACTCTAGTCCAAGATCATGATCACCTTCATCACCAGCATCAATCTAGTCAACCTCACCATCATCATCAACATCACCAACATCAGCACCACACACATCCGCATACTCATCATCAGCAGCATCGCCAGAGTCAAGACGTGACGGAGTACCAAAGCGGTAGTAATCTAGTTCCTTCAGCAAGCTCATTGGCCAGCTCAAATTATCTTCACCAACATCATTTATCAGCGACATCAGCGTCTTCTGAAGATTCCTTGCATTACACAACACCGACAATCAGGCTGCAAAGTGGATATCCACATGGACATCCGACGGCTCATTACAAGGATCTTGAGAGTCCTGATATTGCGACTTATCATGCTCTTCAGCAAAGCTCTGGCCATGCGATTCATCCAACCAGGATTCATTCGAGTCAGCATGGACATATTCATCCTCATCATCATACCCAACAGCAGCAACATAGCATTGCTACTGCTGGAATTGTACTTGGTTCTGTGCAACATCAACAGAGTCATCCTCTTCATCATCATCACCATCAACAACAACAACAGCAGCAGCAACAGCAGCAGCAACAACAACATCAACAACAGGCGCAAGTGCCAACGTACAAGTGGATGCAGGTCAAGAGAAATGTTCCCAAGCCAGTAGGTAGGTTACCATCTAACCTGATATTTATCAGTCCTACGGCTCTATTAGTTTACTACTCGGTGATAAGAGTTCTTTTTTGTGTATGTTTGTGGGAATTGGGGCCGAGATAGCCCCGAAGGATTATTATTGAATTTTTTTTTTTTTTTTTTTTTTTCTTCTTTTTTGTAGCACAGCCGCTGTTTGGCCGACTAGAGTTCGGTTTATTTTTATTCCTTTTGTAAGCTTCTGGTATATCAGGGCTTACAACATAGTATTGCAAGGTAATGTTGGCGAGGGATTGCGTGCCAGAGGCGTGCTGCTGTTGTCGCCGAGCGGTGCGTGTGTTTCGAGGTCGACGGCGGACTTCTTCGTTTGCGGACAGCTTAGCTGCATGAGAGCCGCTCGATCGAGCATGACAGATAAGGCTGCCGACTTTAGTGGGCTCGAGTAGACACGAGGGAAGAGCCTGGATAGATAGCGAGTGGCGAGCATGGCGCGTTTACGCGCGCCCAACCGATTTCTTCGCGACCGGGCTATAAATCAAATGTGAGGAGAGCGCGCCATTGGCAAGGTATACAGGAGACCGGGGTTAAATGTATCAGTAGACGTTTCAGGAGATTGGAGCGATTCACGCTAGTCAAATTAGTGCTAAGTGTTTGCCATTATTTTTACAATGTTTTGTGAATTATTTAACCCGCAGAGTGATGGCATATATCTGTAAACCAGAGAGACCGGGGCTAGATGAATCAGAGTACGTTTAAGGGGATTGTTAGGGTTTCGCACTAGTGAAATTAGTGATAAATGTTTGTTAATGTTTTTACAAAGTTTTAGGATTTACTGAACCGCAGAGTGATATGTATTGCAGCATATTTTCGTAAATTCAAGAAAAGTGTGTAGTTAGTGGATTTACAAAATTGACATATTTTGATTCTTAATAACTGTGCTGGTTCTAAATCGATGAACATCTTTTTCACAACAATGCAACAGCAAAAAAAAGTGATTCAACTAGCCCCAGTGTCTCATATACGAGTGCCGCCGGGCCAACTTGGGAGCTCCCTATCTTGGCAAATATCTTACAATCTCTTCTGTTGAAACGTGTGCTCGCGTGCAACCGTGATACCGGTATTTACTACCACTAATGCGATCCACGTCCAATGAGGTTGTCGCAATAATGATGTGACAAATGCTATTCACCATAGCTCTTGTTAAACCCTCATGGATTGAAATTTAAGTATTGTTAATGGCTCTGATTTGTATAGAGCCAATTACGGTAAGAAGGCAATCTATTGGCTCTACAGAATCCGATTCTACACAAGCTTCTACACAAATTCAACACAGCAAAAGTCTCCAAGACTAAATTCTAAACAGACAAATCAATTCACAGCGAAAACTCTGAACGACAGAATTCTACACAAACATAACTCTCCAAGACAAAATTCAACATAGTCCTGATTTCACACCGTCACCAATTCGCCAACTGTGTAGAACATTGCCGGTGTAGAATTTTCCCTCGGAGATTTTTGTTGTGTTGCATTTTTATTTGTGTAGATTTGTGGTATGTGTAGAACCGCTGTACTGCCGATAAGAAAGATCAAGGTTCTGTCGTGGTATCCGCAAGAAAAAAATATTAGTGATAGTGAAAATGATCAGTTATTAATAATAATCAATAATTGTTTTTGTTTTCATGTATTGTATTATTTTATACAAATAATGGGAGTAAAATTTAGTCATGGCGAAAAAAAAAGGGAAAGAAAAATCCTTAAAGTGTAGCAGAAAATAATGTTTCGCATGAAAACTTTTTTGTTTCTTAGTTTGTTATTATTTTTTAATTATAGGGTATTTCATTATTTTGCGGGAATATAAATAACAATTGTCTCGCGTTGAGTCTCTCAAGTTCGAAGCGCATCCGATGAGCAATCTTCCAAATATACCTTATCGGTGAACTGCGAACAAGCCAAAAGAATCCTCGGTAGATCGCGGAAACATCGGTTTTTTTCTTATCAATTTCCGTGTGCTTTTTCGACGGATTTTCGATAACTCGTCGCACACCGATAATCAATATTTGTCTCGCAATATCTAATATATATAAATAGATAAAATATCGAACGGAACAATAAAATTAGCAATCGAGCAAGATAAAACAATGTAATCTGCAGCAGCGAACGTGTCGTCTCCAGTAAAACGAAAAAAAAAAAAATCGTACGATGTCGCAATCAAGTGCATGATTAAACATCGCTAATCAAATAACTTGTTCTTGTCAACCAATCGCATGGATTTATTGGTAAACTCAAATAATCATGATTGTCTTCGATGCCATTATTGTCAAAAAAAAAGAGTACATACTTTTTTAATAATTTAGAGTGTCAAATGCATCCTCAAATTATTTCCGAATTTTACAATCCATACTTCACGCCGGTTTAAAACAAAAATCGATTTGCTGTATACATTGAAAGTGATCAGCTTCAAAAAAAAAAAAAAGTTGCGAAAAGTAGGTTTTCGGAACTTTTTTTTTTAATAATTGTAATTATTGTAAGTTACAACTTTTTCTCACCAAATACATCCAAAAACCTAAATTTGATATTGAACATTTTTTTTTTTCAATATTGTGTTTTTTTTCTGTTCGATTTGTTGGCAAATCGTTAAATCTAAAAAAAAATAATCTTTTAGTTTAGAGTTAAAATGCTCGATTAAAAAATCTGAAATAATTTGTAATTTTTCTTGAAATTCCGGACAACTTTGTAGAGATAAATGAACTCTTTTGGATCACGACGAAAAAAATTGGTCCTCTTATCATGGAATGCGTCCAGCAGTTACGTTAACTATTTTATCGTTCCGCAACTAGGTGTAACTATGAATTGCATTTTAAAAAAATCTCATTAAGGTTCTTCGACTTTTGTAGTTATATTAAATTATCAATGAAAAAAAAATGTACATTTTTTCTGAAAGCTGTTTTGTGTGTCGAAAGACGTGCCTTGATCGATCGATCGCTGTCGGTCATATATTTTCGTCAAAATTTCAGCTCAAAGTGCGTTCGAGAGCGACATGATACTCAGATTTTATTTTGTCATAGATGATTGTTTGTTATGTATTTTTATCGCGCCTATCCGTGTAGAAATCTGTCAGGGAATTTCAATTTTCAATCGAATCCCTGGATCGGGTTTTCATCGATTTGCTCCAATTGGATAATTCCACTTGAAATCCGAATGGATCCCAAAGATTCTTCCATGTTTTCCTCTGATCACCAGATTTTCATTAGTCGGGAAATGCTGTAGGGTTTTCCTAAAAGTGTACTCTCATTCGGAATCCCAAATTGTCTTCCGGAAAGTGTCCTATTTATCAACTGCGAACCCAAATCCGTCAACTTGCAATTAGAATGAATTCCGGAGTTCCAAACATCGACCAGTGTATAAGCCAGAAATCCCGTTTAGAATCCAATCCAGAATCTTGATCGAAGTCCAGTTTACAAGCAATTTTTCTCCCTCAACCTGGAGAACGACAAACTTAACCGACTGATCTCTACCAACCAAATATTCTTCAAAATTTGAGCTCACAATCCACGGAAACTAAAATGAGACACTCAGGTTTTTTTGCTCTGAGGGCAATGATTTTTGGGTCCTAGCATGAAGCTGCAAGTACTAAAAATCAACCAACCGATCTAAACCACAATTTATAAATCTTCTTTCAGACCTGCCCCATAACCTACCCCAACACTTTAACGTTTTCAATTGAGACTTACCAACTAAATGGGCGGTCCACGTAGTGAGACACCTTGTGCCCATAGTACCGATGTTAGACTAGAGGGGTGGAGCGAGATTTGTACGAGATGGTCCACGGTTGGATGGCAGGCGTTACCCGAAGAATACAGCAGCTCCATCAGACAAAAGCTTCTCCTGCTCCCTGTTAGTCAGCCCAACGACATACGTTCGCCCCATCTCTTCGTTCCCTCCCCATCATATTCTCCGTTCTCCGGAGAGGATTGCTCGCTTCACCATGGTGAGCAGCTCTTTTTCTCCTTAGGGACACCCATCCCGGTAACAGTTCCTCCAATACAATTCCAACGTTACTCGGACATCCGATGTTTCGTCCTGAAAATAGTATATCTCGTTATATCGTATTATAGGTACTACGAGGGGATGACAGTATGGAGGGTTGCTTTGAAAGCACCCAAACTCAAGTCTGCAGCACCAGCTCTTCAAGCTCCTCGTGTCCCTCGCCGGTGAGCACGAGTGCGTATATGCACACAAATGTATATGTATAGCTGCGAAAAAGCCCGCGACTATGCTGTCAACTCCCTCGACCCCGATCTATCATAGCCATTCTACCAAACTCGATTTTTTCTTTTTTTTTTCCTCACCGCCCTCTCACGTTTTTTCTTTTTTTCCTTTTCTTTTCCTTTCTTTCTCCAATGATCCTCCGTGGCGAGATTGGTGATATGCCTCTGTGCTTCCTTTTAGCTGTAACCACCAGCCGAATTTTTTTCTTTCATAGAAAATTCTTTTATATATTGGAAAGCTCGCATGTATTTTCTTGACCCTCTTCTCGTAAACGCAAAGCGACATTCCTCTGTGGCGTCAATAATTTTTTCTTTTTTTTTTTTTCTTTTTTTCTTTTTTTCTTTCACGTGATCGATCGAATCTCTTTGCAATGCCACTTTCTTATTGCTTTGGTGAGCAGGAATTAGATATTCTTGATTACTTTTGTGTGAGGATTTGTAGGGGTTTTTTTTTATAGGTGCACTAAGCGGGGCTAAAGCCTTTTTAGCTTTGCTTTTATGGTAATCAGCGCTTTGCTTGTTACTTTACGAGCCCATTGTCCGGATTACACGCTTGCTTTATAAGCAACGTGCTGTGCATACTGTTTCAACACACTTTTACGATGTATTTCTCGCACTTTTTTTCTCGTACTTGGAGCACTTGATTCCGAAATATCTACTTTTAGATGTTGTAACATTTATTTTGAATACGAATTTTATTATTTAAATATTATTATTATATTATTATTATTTGAATTTGAATTGATTATTTTTTACATATTTTTAAGTGAAAAAAATTGTGTGTATGGAAAAGTAAATCTGGTATTGAAAAAAAAATCCTAAAATATTAATTTTATTATTTTCCGAATTATTTTCTTCAGTAATCAGAATTTCGTAGAATTTTTTCTCTAAAGGATCATTTTTACGCACATTTTTCTCTACTAAATTATATTTATTCATATTTTCAATTTTTTTTAAATCCCAATATTATGAGAAAATAAATAACGATTTAAATTCGGTATTTTTATGTCTCTAATAAGAATTACTTGCAACTTTTCCTCTACAGAATAAATTTCGAGATATATTTGATGCTTGTTTAATTTTTTTTCTAATGTCTTTATGAAAAGATACTCTGATCTCGAAAAAAAAAATACCGGAATATTTACCTCTGTAATTAAAATTTGATGAATTTTTTTCTGTGCAATAATTTGTATGCATATTTTTTATTTTACAAAATGTTCTTTATCGAAAAGTACTCTGATTTAAAAAAAAAAACTTAAAATAAAAATACCGCTATCTTGACCTCTTTAATCAAAATTTAACGCAACTTTTTCTGTGCCAAATTATTCTTTTTCACATAATATAAATTTCAAAATTCCTATATTATGAAAAAAAACAGATACTTGGTATTTTTAATCATTTAAATATTTGGTATTTTTATATCTTCAACCGAAATTACATAGAACTTTTTCTCTACACAATAATTATTACACCCATTTTACTGTTTTTTATCTTAAAAAAAATGGAAAAATACTCTGAGCTCCAAAAAATGAATATATATGAGGCAAAACACGTCAAGTCGGCCACCCCAATTTTTCATGGCAACAAAACGTCCTCAAATTTATTCAGGATGTTAGTCTGGTTGAAGGAAAAACTTAGTAATTTTTTCAGATTTTTTATTGGATATTCCAGCTACTCAAAATTTCTGAAAATAAACATTGTTAAATAAACAATGATTATTATACATTTTTTTTGGCTCGAAATTGCCGCCTATCTCGCCAATTTTTTCTAAGATTCTAGACATTTCAACGAACAAAATGTGAAAATTTCAACTAAATCGGAAACGCCGTTTCGAAGGGAAAATAAGTGGCAACTTTATTTAATTGAAAAATGACATAAAATGAAATCGGAGAATTTTGCAAAAAATGTTGTTGGAAAGTACGCTGAAAATCCAAAATTTCATGTTGCTATAATTTTTTTTACGAGCCATAGTATGGTCATTAAAAAATAAACAATGTTTATTTTCAGAAATTTTGAGTAGCTGGAATATCCAATAAAAAATCTGAAAAAATTCCTACGTTTTTTCTTCTACCAGACTAACATCCTGAATAAATTTGAGGACGTTTTGTTGACATGAAAAATTGGGGTGGCCGACTTGACGTGTTTTACCTCATATATATTCATTTTTTGGAGCTCAGAGTATTTTTCCATTTTTTTAAAGATAAAAAACAGTAAAATGAGTGTAATAATTATTGTGTAAACAAAAAGTTGTATCCAATTTCGGTTGGAGATATAAAAATACCAAGCATTTGATTTTTTTTTTCCATAATATAAGAATTTTGAAATTTTTATTATGTGAATAAGAATAATTTGGCATTTGAAAAATTGGGGCGGCCGACTTGACGTGTTTATTTTTATTCACATAATAGAAATTTCAAAATTCCTATATTATGAAAAAAAATATATATATATATATAAACCAAATTAATGATTTAACCAATTTAATGTATTTGATAAATAGTGCGGGCGTTAGAAATCTCGCTTTTCGCTTAACCAGATGTTAATAAAGCAAGTTTTGGCTTTCCAAGTCGCGGTGAGCTTTTTCGAGTGCTGCGTCGGGGATGTTGAGTTTCGGTGCGGTTGGTCAAGGAGGTATAATAGAGAGAGAGTCGTGCGAGAGTCACGGTGCGAAGGTTCGTTGGAGCGGCAAGTTGCGAGTTGCCGGGGGGCACACGAGGGCTCTTGGCTCACGCGCGAGCCGCTGCTCGACGCGTGAGTGAGCGTCCGATATCTCACGAGGGGATCAGAGGATCGTTGGCGTGTTTCGCGCCGACCGCCACCCGCCGCTTCTAAAGCCAAGCCACTCTTAGCCACGACAACCCTATAGCAACCTGCCACCTATGCCCAGTATAGCATCATACATATATACGGACTATAGTCGCTCTACAGTCCACCAAGAACGGACGTCGACATCAGGAACTAAACCCTGCACTCTGCACCCCCTTGAGTCCCTTTCCTCCCCCCTGCCGCCATCGCACGTCCACGTGTCTCACATAGCTTCTCTTTCTCTCTTCAGGCTGTAACGCCGCGGCTCGCGCTGATTTTCATTTCCGCGCTCAGCACAACGCAGTCTGCTTCACTCGACAGAGCTTACATAGCATTTTATACAGCTAATAAAAATTATGTAATAATTTTTTGTAATTTCAACGTCGACTTCGTAATGCATATAGAAATCGTTTTATTTGTTTTTTTAGAAATCTGCAAAAATTATTTACTTGGGTTTGTTTTTTTGCGCTTGCTATTTGGATTTTAATTGTTCAGATTTTGTTTATTGTTCTTTGATGTAGTTTCATGCGATTTTTTTTTAAATTAGAAGGAATGTTTTATGTAAGTTTTTTTTTTAGTCATTTTGAAAAATGTAAAAGAATTGGCAATGTAGGAGTTTGGGTTTTTTTTTATATATGGTAAATAATATTGAAGATGTTAAATTAATTGACTAAATTATGATATCGTACTTTTTTATTTTTGAGGACTATGTTTTTGATTTTTTTTTGCTATTTAAATATTCGATTTCCGCATTACCGAATTTTTATACATCCTTATAAATTCTGCAAACTTTAAGTAAAATCGAAGAAAAACATTGTGGATGGGAAAATTATTAATTTGATTATTTTGGGAATATTTGGCATACTAGTTTTCTTTCATAAGTGAAAGAGAACTAGTAAAAACTGAAAAAAAAATTATTGTACGTGACCCGCATTACCCACGTACTTTTACCGCCTGGCAAAAAATCCTTTATTTGATAAGTCAATAGATCACAATTTTTTTCAAATAATCTTAGCTATTAAGTATGTATGATATCATCTTCGAATACCATGAAATTGACCCGACTCCCTTCCCTTAAAACTGCAGTATTTTTTTTTGTTGCGCTTCCTATTTGGATTTTAAGTATTTAATTACATTTTCATTTATTGTTTTTTCATGTAGATATGTTCCATGCGATGTTTAAAAATAAGAAGGGATGTTTTACGTAAGTTGCTTTTTTTACTAATTTTGAAAAATGTAAAAAAATTGGCAAAGTAGAAGAGATTGGGTTTTTTGAAAAAAAATATAGTCAAATATTAAAGATGTCAAATTTATTGACTAAATTATGATATCGTACTTTTTTATTTTTAAGGCGCATATTTTTTATTTTTAAGGCGTATATATATTTTTTGTTTGTCTACTTAAATATTCGATTTCCGTATTACCGAATTTCCAGTGGATTCTACATAAATCCTTTGTGAATGAAAGAAACAATTAATTCGATAATTGTGGGAATATTTGGCATACTAGTTCTCTTCCGAAAGAGTAAATATTTTTTTCGAAATCATAATACATGACCCGTATAACCCACATACTTTTACCACCTAGCAAAAAATCCTTTATTTAATAAGTCAATGCATCACAATTTTTTTTCAAACAATATTACCAATTACGTAAGTGATATCGTCTTCGAAAACCATGAAATTGACGTTCCCCTTAAAACCGCAGCATTTTTTTCCACTAATTTTCCACCGCAGCTAAATGAAAAAAAAAAAAAAAGTTATAGCCAATTTTGAAAACACGTACCAGTGCGCTCGTATAGTCGGCCGGTGATAAACGAAACGCGTAGTGATACGGCAAGCAATAATATCGAAGTTATTTAAGCACCGCGTCCGAGCTATTTGGTCCCACTTTAGCGTAGCTTTTATGAGGATCATTAAAGTGCAGTTGATACAGGTTGCGCGCAGTTTTCTTCGTTGCTGAGACCCGCGTGCATTTCACCAGCCGCCACAAAACACACCGCTTACTACATATATCGCTCACGATTCTCAGGCTCTTTGTTAGCCATGCCCGTCTGTGCAATAATGCTGCTAAACACAGCAGCTATATAAACGTAGTTAAGAACCAGCTCTCGTGGTATAGCAGTGGTTGCCGCATGTATATAGTACGACAAATAGCTACAGGAGTATTATAACCAGAGCCAAGCCAGCAGCACTCTTGCTACGTGTAGGCAGAAGGGGCAAAAGTTAGCTAGCTGCGTGCCCAGTGCGGCTCTCCTGGCCCTGTCGCTCAAACCTACCCGATTAAAATCTCAGTCGCCCCTGCCAGCGGCTTAATATTATTATTTTACTCGGCTCTATCTACATACTCTGTACTATATACGACTTTTACACTATATCATATGCATCGTATGTGTCTGTGTGTGTGTGTGTGTCTATGTAACAGTGCTTGCACCTTTTCACGCACCTTTTTTATTTCTCTTACTCACTGTTTAAGGATGCATTACTCACACAATCTAAACCAAAAGATTGATTTCATTAAAATTTTAATGAAATAATTTTAGAAATAGATGAGGGTAATAAAAATAAAAATAAAAATAATAATAATAATAATAATAATAACGCAAAAAACTTGATTCCAATAATTGATTTTCAGCGTCAGTATTAAAAAAAAATTCTGGAAAAAAAATATGTATTACACAATATTTAAAAATTATTTTAGCAATTTTTGTTCATTTTTTCGTTAAGATGGAAATATTTCTTAAACAATGTTCACTGGATGACGAAAAGCCCGGAGCGTTTCTCGCACGTGATTTATTACCGCTGATTACAAAAAGTGGTAATACCATTCAAAGGTGTTGTAATACATCAGGATTACCACTGTCTCGTTCTACTTTTAATTCTAGCGACTAATTTTCATAACCATCTTTTAGCAGTTTCGATTTCGCGACATTTCCCACGAACAAGTTTGGAAATGTTTCATCGGATTAAAAGAAACTTATATAATTATGAGAAATACTTTTCTAAAACATAATTTTTTTTTGTGCAACCATTTAAATATACAATTTATCAAAGAACGAGAATAAACTTAGAAAATGTGTTCCAAGCATTTACACAAATATTCGAAGAATGTTATAAATACATTTTTTTAAAAACGTTTCGAAAATAATTTATTGCTTCAATGATAATAATGTCCAAAAAATGATATTTCGATTGTTTCGCAAAAAAAATCCTGAAAATCACTGTAAAATTCTTATACGAAGAAAATGGCTAATAATTTTTACGATAATACTAATTTTCATTATTATTATTTTTATTATTATCAAAAATAAAAATCAACGTTCTAAAAAACCTCGATAACGTTGATTTTCTTATCTCCCATATATTACGTACTCTAATTTATATAAACAAATCCGCGATCCTGTTGAAAATTCATGCATTCCTAACATTGAGGCACTATAAATAAATACAACAAATATGGATTACTCGTGTATACATAGTTTCAGGGATGAAAAAGGTCAAAATCTGTGAGCTTTCCAATAAGGGCTTTACCACATTTACGTAAAGGGTTTGGAGATTTCAACGGCTGTATATGTACATTCGGTTGAGATATCTGGTTAAGTGTCCCATATCGAGAGATCCACGCATTGCAAAATGCATAACAGAGAGAGGAGAGTCTCGATGCATAGGATGCGGGAAGTCAAACCCGCTGAGCAAACGGGATCATCTGCGCTTTATAGGGCAAAAGCCGATATAGCTAAGCATTATGCAATTCAAATATTATTCAAAGGCTAAAAGCCAGGCTATTCGAGCACGCAGATGATGTAAGAGAGCGCACGCGGTCGAGTGAGCCAGAGTGGTGGGGGTGGCCACGAGAATAGGGTGGAAAAGGAACTCCAAGTGTTCCGGTATAGTGTTACCGCACGGTCGCATACGTACCTATGTACATAATATATAATGGTATAGTTCTGGAGGTCGGAATGATGAAACTAGAGTGGCAATAGTGCGGGCATCTTATCTTCTTTCTTTTTGGTCTAGATATTTGGAAAGAAATGTCCAATAACGATATTAGACATTTTTTTATTTTTATTTTCGCCAATTTATATGAAGTATTCGATGTCAATTGACAAACAACAAATTCTTATTTTCACTAATGTGTGCTTTAACGTAATAATTACAACTTCAATTTTTCATTACAACATTTTACAATTTTATTACCAATTTCAGGTAGTAAAATTGGTGAAGATGTAATTCATTCATGAAAATAATTTTTTAAATCAATGTTTGTGTTTAAAAGTTTATTGTCTTTCAACAATTACAAAAAACTACATACACGGATTTTGCTTTGAGAATATTTGGATGATCAATCTTTTTTTATTTTTTTTATTTTTTCAATTTAATTTATTTCAATTTTTTAATTTATTTTTTCATTATGGTGGTAATGGAAGCGTTTACAGATAAACTGGTGATTTAAATTTAATGTACAAAGTGAAATGTAAAGTTAAACTAGTTTTTGTACTTTTAAAATTAGTAAATTGAATTTAAAAGCTTTAAACATTTTTATTAAAAATTGTATATTTGATAATATTAGTAACAAAAAAATTTGTTTAATTCAACAGAAACAATTTCTTATGAATTCTTTTTTTACGTATACACACCTTCGAGATTAGGGAATGAAGTTTAAAAACACACTCATTTTTTTCCACTCAGCTGTGTTTGACAAAATATCGTATTACCGAATTCAATTTTACGCTACAACGCTTACCGATTTCTCGCGCGCGTCCGGGCAAATATTTGAACTGACGAATCCACAGCTACTCGAACTTATACTTTATATTATATTTTATAAGTGATACGCTTCTATATCAGGGTGATTCATTTTGAACTTTATTTTTTTATTTTAATCTCCCGTCTAAAAAAGTAGTGCCAAATACAAAAAATAATATCTCTTAAACCATTAGAGCGTAAAAAAAATATTTGGATATCGCTACTGAATTTCAGAGAAGAAAAAAATACAGTAAATACTTTATTTATATTGTTCAGGGTGGTTTATTTGCAATTTGAATTTTTGTTGTCTAAAAAAAAATTCGAATTTTATATAAATCTTCTTGAACAAGATGAATGCATAAATGACGGAAAGAATTTTTTCCCTTTCGTTTTTTAAATTCACTAGCGACCCTAAAATATTTTCTTTCACGTTACTTAATTTGTTAGCGAATTTTTATTTTTAGTATTTGTCGCCGTTCTTTTAGATGGTAGACAAAAAAAATATTATATTCCAACTAAGCCAACCTAAACAAAAAAATGTTTAAAAATTAACTATTTTTTTCTTCACAATTCGGTAGCCGACCTCTAAATATTTTTTTTTTTACGTTCAAATGATTTAGGAGAATTTCTTTTTTGTAGTGTCTGTAGTGTAATTAGGTCCAAACATATGTTTTTAAATCATTTATATCCACTCTGTCAGGACAATCGATGACGTAATGAACGAAAGAAAAATATTTTTTGTGTATTTTTCACGCAAGTGAACATTTTTCCGAATAAAAAGAAATCGGCAAGATTTTTTTTTTCAGTGATTCACTCAAAGCTGCATATTTTATATAGTAATTATTTTGATGTGTGTTTAATAATTTTTTAGGTAACGCGGATTTAAGAAATTAAATTTGGCATATCTCCGAAAATATGGACCTAAAAAAATAAAAAATAAAAAACGCATGAATTCCATCTCAATTGAGAGAAATTGAGACAAAGTTTCGATATTTTGTTTTTTAAGATTTTGACTTTTCGACCGTTTTGAAACGGGATGGAATGCCTCATATATAGGTATAGTGTATCGGTATTGGATAAATGACGTTGTGGTCGTTTACGAAGGTAGAGAAGATCGGTGTGACCACTAAGTTATATAGATTTAGTTTTTTTTTTCCAACGATAGATCGCTCACTTACGTTACTCTCCTAGACTAGTTAGGAGACGACGTCGAGTCCGAGCATTAATCTCGCAAGGTTTTCACGTTAAATAATGAAGTTGGACAAGTTCTATTAAGCATCGAAACCGAGCGTCTACGCTGGCATTGCTGTGACTTTATATCCAGACTGTAAGATCTTTTTCCTTCGTCTCACGGCTCATACATCAATTTAGATAGTAATGTTGGTAACACGATGGGTATTTCTCAACGCGACTCGCCCTCTCCAATCTCATCTGCACACCTTTGCCTCACTCAACACTTTTTAACTTTTTTTTTTCTCCTTCCCATCGTATTACGCAGTCTCATACTGTCATATAAGATATTATATCTTCTAAAGTTGCGTTCTGAAATAAACCTTTAATATCAGTGAAATAAGGGATTACAATTGCAACCAAAATAGCTGCATATAAATTTTCTGTTTCTTGACAAGTGTGAGTTTGCAGCACGAGCCGAAAGCGAGTGTTGTAATCGCCACGAGTTGAGCAAAAAGTTTCTCGCACGCGTTTCGTATACAACTTTATATGACGAGTGCGAGAAATGCGAAAAGTGCCTATTTCTCGCACGCTTCGATTCACTTGGCGTGCGAGAAGTAGGCACTTTTCGCACCGCGTGGCATAATTATTACTTAATTAGATGCAACACCCATACATTTCAAACCAAAAGCTCGATTCAATTAGAATTTGAGTATGTTGAAACAAGAAATATCTGGAAACAGAAAAAACGTGATTTTAGATACCAAGAATATTGATTTTAAATAATAACAATAATGTCGGGAAGTTATTGAAAAAATAGTAAACCAAAACCTGTTAAACAAATTCGATAGAAATTTTGTATATGAAATGAATTCTATGATTTTTCCAAATAAATATAATTCGTAAAAAAAATTTCTTAATTAATTAAAATTAATTTTAAAAAATAAAACTTTAATTTTTTAATTTTAGTGTGTAATGCATCGTTATTATGAATATTTTTAGTTCGTTATTAAATATTATTATTTTAGGAACAAATAGTGATCGATAAGTGAAACACTTACATCCTGTAAACAACAACAATAACAATAATAGATTTTTTTTAGATTTTTATTTCCCGGTTTCCAGCGCACACCAAAAGCTCAGAAAAAATGCCTCCCGCACACTTGTTGATGTGCCAGTCGATGCACGAATAAGCGGTCACCCGTCCAAGTATTGGCAGCACGAAATGCTGCTTAACTCGGTGGACCGCCGAAGCCGCACACCGACCGCACAATTATCAGTGTCGGTAACGACAACAATATTAATAATAATCTCTGAAAAAATGTAGCCATTATCTATTTTAAAAAGTTCATTTTTTTCGCCACAAATACTTTTCTCGATTTCACTACGATAGGACAAATTTTCATTATGATCCTAAATGTTCTCTGCAATAAGGAAACTATCATTATTCCATCCTCATTTCCCTTAAAAACTTCGTCTATCAACGTCGATTGTTATAACTTTAATCCAACTTTACAACTAAGAAAAGATTAAATAAATAAATATAAAACAAAAAAACTAAAAATTCAAGACGACCTTATTCAACCTTAAGCACTAAATTATTTGCATTGAAATAAAATTAATGTCTTTTTTTTTTAAATCATAAAAAAAATGTGAAACAGTGATTTCTATAATTAGTCAAACGTAGATCCCCAAATCATCGTCAATCCAAACCGTAAAACTTACGTTCTGAGAGCAGTTTTATTTTTTTATCAGTTTTATTTTTATATTTTTTTAAAGTTGTATCCAAAAATTCTCGAAAAAAAAAAAATCGCCACCCATACAATTTGGATTTTCATTACAAAAACATTCCTTAAGTCTACAAAATGAAAACAGTAAATTTTCCAAAAGCATCGATTCTTTTATCAATTATTATGATTCAGAAAAGTGACTTGGAAAAGAATGATCTTTTTCAACGTAAAAAAATTGATTTAACTATGTGTATGCTTAAAAAAATTGCGCATTTATAAATAAGCTAAAAAGAGACATAAAACGTGTAAAGCCAGCAAGGCATGTTTAGCTTTCTTCAGGGCAGAGAGCTCTCGTCACACTCTTCTTCCATTACGCAAATTGACTGGCGCCTCGTCACTCTTATACCCTCCTCAACACAGATACTGCTTATGTATATATATATATACCTTCCAGCTCAGCAGCCGCGAGAGTCGCTGCTGCGTAGGAAAACCTCTAACCACTACTAATTTTTATAATGCACAAAACCCAGAGGCTCTTCTCCCATTTTCTTTTTTTTTTCTCTTTTTTTTTACTGACACACAAAAGCAAATGCAAATGAGTGTAGGGTATTTTTTTTTTCGGTGCTCTGTCTTGGAAAAGGTGAAATTGCATGTGTACGCTGCTATTACGCGGGCAAAGCTTTAGGAGGCCCAGTTTTGTGCTGTGTTGTCGCCCAGCTTGTGCTCGCAGCTAATTACGTCGTCTGCCATGGCTCGCGCCATGCATATACACACAACCGAGCTGTAACCACACTCTAGTCAAAAGGTGCGCGATCGACGAACGATTAGATTAAATCGAATTAATGGCTCTTACGAGCGCGCAGAGCGGATTACTGCTGTTGAAAGCGTCGACGCACGAATACATTTAGTATATACATTGCTTGGGTAGTCCTCCCCTCTTGGTGCTAGCCAGGTCTTAAAAGGGGGGAATGACCAAGGAAACTCGTACGGCGCTGCTGCTGCTGTTGCTGCTGCTGCTGCTGCTGCTGTTGTTATTGCGTGTTATCGCCGTCAGCGAACCGGCTCGAAATTTCCGATACACTTGTGCTCTCACGCCCTATACAGCTACTTTTCTTCGGATTCTGAAGCCCCGCTGCATTCATAAGTGATCAGAGAGTGTTTGGAAGCTGCTTGACCGTCACCACAGAGCAGCAACGAACAGATCGAGAACTCGTTGATTTTGCTATGCTGACCATTCGGGCGCCATCTGGAATGGACAACCTTGACGATTTCTTTCATCAAAAAGGCTTACGCATATTGCGGATTAACAGACTCTGTGTTTCATATTACTTTTATTGGACAAAGGACGAAAGGGATAGATTCGCAAATGGTCGAACGAAATGTGGATTAATAGCTTAAAATGCTTGGCCATATTTAGGAAAAACTGTAATCTGGTATTTTTATATGTTTTCCGATATTTTTTCTAATTTTTCGAAAATTAATTACTGCCATTTTATGCCGTATGTGAATTTTTCACTGATTCTTTGGATTTTTTTTTGCAAAATACCGAAATATACATTTTTCGACATTTAAAAAAATGTATTTATAACATTTTTCAAATATTTGTGAAATGTTTGAAACATACTTTTCTAAATGTATTTTCGCCCTTTAATAAATTTTATGTTTAAATGTTTGCACAAAAAAAATATATTTTTTTTAATATTTGGAAAAAATATTTTTGATTATTATATAACTTGCTTTTAAACTGGTTAAACATTTCCAAAATTTCGGAAAATAATTTTTTTTCATTTTGTGAAAACATTCCCAAGTTACGTGAGAAATAATGCAAAATCCAAACTACTAAAAGATCGTTATAAAAATAAATCGCTAGAATTAAAACGAGAACGAGACAGTGGCAACCCTGATAATTTACTACACTTTCTGTAATTTGCGGTAATAAATCGAGTGTGAGAAACGCTCCGGGTTGTTCGCCATCTAGCGGACATTATTTAAGAAACATTTCCAATTTACCGAAAAATTGCGAAAATAATTTTTAAATATTGTGTGCTATATTTATTTCGCCACAGAATTATTTTTTTAAATGCAGACGCTCAAAATCAATGATTGGCAATCGAGTTCTTTTTTTCGTAAAAAGCAGTAAAAATACACTTTAGGTATCGTGAAAAAGCCATTTTTCGCTTAGGTGACCCATTTTTGCCCGCATTCTCCTATAAATCTGTAAAATTAGATGTAAATGTGCAAATGTATAATAAATGAACTATGTAAATAACTCCCTAATAACTTTAGGTGTCGAGGCGACATTAAATTGAAGAAAAAAATAATTAAGAATGAAAATAAATTCGTAGATTTACATAGAAAATATTCACACAATGAATTTTGCGCACCATCTAATAAGGAAATTCTTGTCTGTTTCAGCAGCGAAAACAAACCAAAACGGTGGAGATTACGGTGGAAATGTTGGAACCGGAGCTGGACTCGCTATCGGTTTAGTAGCTGGAGCTGTGACCACGGTTTACCCAACATCCGGTTCAGTCGGTGGTGCTGGAGGTAACGGGGGAGTTCTCGGTAGTGAAGGTCCTCAAGTAAATTGCCTAGGAGGTAATGGACCAAATAGCGGTGGTCAAGCAGGCTCAGTAACTTCACTCAGCGCCATATCATCCGGAGCGTTTAACAACACTGGTCGGACAAATTTCACGAATAAGCAGCTTACCGAGCTCGAAAAAGAGTTTCACTTCAACAAGTACCTGACGCGAGCGCGACGCATTGAAATAGCCTCGGCGCTGCAGCTCAATGAGACTCAGGTGAAAATATGGTTTCAAAATCGACGAATGAAGCAAAAGAAGAGAATGAAGGAAGGACTGATTAGTACGAGCGGTGATATTGGTAGCGGCAATGCCGGTAATTCAAACACCGGTGGAATTGTTACGAGCAGCAGTTCTTCGCACATTGGAAATATGTGCAGAAGTAGCAGTAGCTCACCAACGGGATCAACGAGTCATCTTGAACTTGGTGGTCTTGCCGGCGGAATGCCCTTTTCCAATGATAATTGTCGAGACTCGCCACCTAGTGTCTCTAACAAGGAATGACTGACTGACGAAATGTAATATATTAACCAGTAGGCGTCAAACGGAATTTCTAAAATTCATTATTTATTCATTTAATGTAAAATTTTCCGATTTAAAGCTGTTAAATCGGAAAATTAGAGACGGCTTTACTAGTTTTTTTTTTGTAGTTCAATTATCACTTAGGTTTTCTGTTATTATGGTGTCCAGTGGTCCCGGAATTTATTTTTCTCTCTTCTGGAAATATTATTAAAGACTGCTGCCAATGATGTGTTGTTTCGGGCTCGGGGAGAATAAATGTTGCTTTTCGTAGAATTCGATTAACGTGCCATAACTTTTTTTTATCTCTGTTAAAGAAATAAGTCGACAAAGGCAATTGAATGAAATATCTCTAAATTCGGAGTAAATGAAAGATTTTCTCGATTCTAGATATTCTGAGTTCTATTGCCATTATCGATTTATTTTTTTAAGAGACAAATAAGGAAAAGAAAAATGAAGAAAAGAAAACTGAGAAAATATAAAAGCTCTTGCAAATATCCTGGAAATGTCATAAAAATTACTGGGAACATTTCACTGGACACAATGTAATTATCAAAACAATTTACATAAGGAAACTAAAATCTGCTCTACAACACTTTAACAATATCTCTAATAACAACCGGGATTTAAGAACTAGCGAGGTTACAATTTTGACAAAATAATTGTGAATGCATTTTCCAAAAGAATTATATCGATGATTATACAACAATAATCAATACTGTTTCTAACTTTGTGGAATACGTTCAATTTTTATACATCAAATATTCATAATTATTTAATCAGCATTATAATTTGTTTGGTTTTTTTTTTTTAATACGATAAAAATATTTCAAGACTATTTTTAGATTGTAGCTATTCATAAAAAAACAAATAATAATGACCTTGATGCTTACTGGTTAAGAGATCTACCTCGGAGCTCGAATTATGTCTCCAACAATAAAATACAACACGAGGCAGTAATATTCGCTCAAAGCAGTCAGAATATTCTACCGAAAATGTAAAGGTTCCTAAGCCGCGGAGCTGCCCGTCGGTTAACCGTCGCGTGCCCACTTACCTCCCCCTCCCCCTCGCCGATAGTAATTTTTACAGTGTCATCACGCGACCATAATTTAAGAAGTGTAGCGTGTTTTAGGGTCTGATGCGAAGCTTCGGTCGTATGTACCTCACACCAAAAACCGGGTTTCGCCGTTCGTCTCGTCTTCGCGCATTAATTATTTCAAGTACTCGATTGATTAGCGTTATTGCTAAAATGTGGGTGGCCTGAGAAATAAAATTAATATCATTCGAAAACCATAAAATTTATGGTAATCGAGAGATGCGGTAGCGTCTTGTCGCCAAGTTCTTAAACTCATTTTTGATGGAAAGTTAATTTTCTAGAAAGGATCATTTTTTTTAGTACATTCAATTTTTTTGAAAATCTATTTTTTTTATATTCGATTTTGTGGAAAAGCTAGTGATTTTGGTATACTCCATTTTTTTTTTTTTTTGGAAAATTAACTTTTCTGGTATATTAAATTTTTTGAAAAATTTAGTTTTATTGTAAAAGTCTGTTTTTTGTTGGAAAATATAATTTTTGTACAAGCTAATTTTTAAGTACTTGGCGTACGATTTTTTTTTTTTACATTTTTTCCGATAATACTCTAGATTCGTTTTCACATAGCATGCAGCTCTGTAAAACGAATGCACGAAGAAGAAAAAAGGACATAAAACGTCGGTGCTGAACGAACGTAGGATAATCTTGAGAGTTAGGGTGATAGCAGCCAGTTTTACTGCTTCTGTAAATACAACTAGATTAACCCACCTATTAAAAAAAAACAATTAAAAAATAGGCGTGTAGGAGATACTGATGTAGAATATAGCATATAGTCGACGTGAAGCGTCCGAAACCAAAAGTTACCAAGTACCTCGCGATTCGTATTATTATTAAAAAAAAAAACTCATGCTACTTTAACTATCTAAACTATTCTCGTATTATTACTAATGATATTATAGAGGCAACTGCATTCATGACGCGTTGCTATACAGGTGAAAAAAAAAAACAAACATGCGTACGAATTCGGTGACAATCCAATGAAATTTAATATCCTTTTCGTTTTTTGAGCGTCAAAAAATCATTTATTTCTTTATTGCACGAGGGATTCAAGTTCAACCTTCATATAAGTAGAGCGTCTGTGTAAATTAGGACAGTTAATAAACATAATTTATTTTTCATTTGTTTATCGAGATTTTTGTGTTTTTGTCACAAAAAAAAGGTTTACTTAAAAAAAATGGAGAACCTTGAGAAAATTGTACTGCTCCGTGAATATGCAAAATTTGATAAAAACGAAAATTTCTTTATTTTCGAAAAAAAAAATCGACAAATTATAAAAATACAAAGTGTATTTGCCATACTTTTTTTTTTATCGGGTGCATGTTGTTTATGACAAAAGAAATATTTATGCGAAGCCTGAAGACGTTACGTTGTTTTATCTATTCATTTTTTATTTATTTTTCGATAAGAAAAAAAGTGCAAATTTTTGCTTAAAATCGTTGAATAAACGACTGTTTATCTACAATCTTGTTCTATTTTTTTTTAAATATTACATATGACAATTTTATAGAGTTAAAAATGAATAATATTAAGGATCAACGGTTCATATTAAATTAAAATGAAAATACCAATATTTTTTTTGATGATTAAAAAATTAGAATTTATATATAATCTATAAAATTGTCGTATATAATATTCCACGAAAGTAGAAAAAGATCGATATACAGACGTATGATTTTTTAAATAAATACATAATAAAAAATAAATAAATAGATAAAACAATGCAACTTTTTCAGGCTTCGCACAAATATTGGTTTTATTATGAACAACATGTTCTGAAATTAAACAAAAATTATTTATGGCAAATATAATAAATATAAGATATATTTGCCACAATTTTTTCTTAAATTTGGGTACATGTTGTTTATAACAAAATAAATATTAATGCGAAGAATGAAGAATTTTGGTTGTGTTGTCTATTTTTTTTATCGATTAAAAAAAGCAGTTTCTTTACAATTAAACATCTGTTTATCACCCACAGTCTTGATTTACTTTCTTTCAAAAATGAACATATAAATTGGCAAAAACATTAATTTCTTCACAATGAATATATAAATAAGAAAGATTTGCAAAAAAAACAACAAAAACTGCATTTTTAAAAATTACAAATAATAATTTTTATAAAATTATTATTTGTAAATATAAATAATAACAACAATAATTTTTTTTGTGAAAAAAAAACAAAAATTTAGATGAGCAGATCTAACAAAAAATAATTTTTTTTTTACTGGCCTAGTGTACATTTTTTCATAATGTACGGGTTTATTGTGATAGCGAGATTATAAATTATAAGCAACATCCTAGTTCATGAAAAGAAAAAAAATACAAAATAAAATCATCTCCCTTCGACCTGGATACTCTGTGTATTTAAATGTAAATAGAATCCTTTGTAAACATGTTGAAAGGTCTTTTTGGCTCGGAAAAAAAAAAAATTGTTTCGAAAAATTAACGAAACAAAAATACTCGTACATTTGCGCGATATTCTGTGTCGATTGCGGACACGTAATTTATATAAGAACAAAAAAATCACGTTTGGATAGTTGATGAGTATTTATTATATATATATATATTTTTTCTTTTTAAGCTCTGAATTCATCCGAATCCGAGTTTCATGCCTCGTGAGTTATAATTATAATTATTTATAGACGTGGAAGAGATACAGCGAGAGAAACGAAATAACGATATAGTCATGTCGGTCTGCGAGAGAACCGAAACACGCGGCTCTGTAACCAATAAATAAATTCCTACTATCTCATACGAAACCATCATTCGTCGTCAGTGACGGTCATAAAACTATATAGACACCTGATATTGTAGAAAGAATAAAATATTATTGTAATAAAGTACAGGAGATATTGAAGATTTTTATTCCATTCATCATTTAAGGTAATCACAGGTGAAACGATTTTTTACCTTCGGCCTTTTCTCATAATTTTGTGAAATCACTCGGTCGGTAACGAAAACTGTAATCCGATTTCTTTTTCTATACTGTATGACCCTTTGAATAAAAAATGAGAAACTCGTCATTCATCCGTCGATTGTGCAGTTCGAATTTCTCTTTTTTTATCTAAAAAATCAACACTGCTGCACCGACTGAGCCACAATGAGTGCAAGTGTGATAAAAAAAAGCAAAGTGTCATGTCTCGCGGAATTGACAGACGTACAGCACGAAGTTTTCTTATTACCTCAAAATTCACAAATACCGGAGTAAATACGAATACAGTTTTTGGTTACCGACCGAGGTGTAGCACTTAACCTTAAGGGGAGGAGAAACCTGCTCAGTCGGTAACGAAAACTGTAAACAATAACTTGGAGACAGCGTAGATATTTTGGGGAAAAGAAATTCATCAGCAGAAGCGCAATTTAATTCTGCATCAGGTGGCAGATTTCTTTTTGCCGTAAATGATCGAGTATCGCAATATTATTGTTCCGAAAATTATTAGCTATCACTCATTCGCAATTGCGGTGGTTTCGTGTCTCCGTAAGATGATGTGCAACTCCTCGGTCGGTAACAAAAACTATAAAGCGTTGTTCTCGTTTCTCTCATGAGAATCTGAGAGAGACAGACGACACGTAGTACATTATCTTAAGGTGATACGGCAGATATTCAGTATCTACAATCGGTAACCGAAACTGTAATCCAATTTTTTACAAGGTTGTCGATACTTTCGACTAGAAACGTTTGGAAACCATGAAAAAATTGGATTACAATTTTTGTTGCCTACTAGGCAAAAATTGTAATATCCAAAAAATTTACTATGGTAGAGGATAAGTCTTTACAGTTTTTATTACCGACCGAGCACATCCCCATAAATTTAAAGATTGGCAGATAAACCTATATTACCGACTCGATAATTTGTTAAGTGATCGCGAAACATTAAAAATACGGTAAAATAACCGCGTCACGTTTACCACTCACAATCTCTAAACCTGCATTCCTCCACTCCAATCGCATCTGCCATCCAAAACTGCCCAAAGAAACGTATTTGTCAGTCTATTCTGCGCTGAATGTTGAATAATCACACACGTGCATATTTGACGCTATTATGGAGAGTCTGGAGGATCTCGTTTCCTACCAAAGACAACTTGATCAAGAAGAGGAATTTCTAACCAACTTAATCCTCCAAATCGATGAGCAAATTAACCGTTTACAGGTAGATTTTGTAGCAAAAATAGTCGACTTAGATAATTCAATTTCATTGATTCTATATTACTACTAATCCTAACAAGTGTTTAAAATTTTTTTAAAAATAAATTCTTTAAATACTGTATACAGGTGGAACAGATGGAATTGCAAAGTTCCATGTTTGAAAGTAGCAGTGGCCAAACAAAGGAAACAAAACCTAATATCCAAGCAACTGTGGATAGAAACTCTGAGCAATTGATTCTTAGCGTTCCTAGTAATATAAAAAGTGTTATTGAAGAAGAAACCGAAGAAGAGGAGGATGATGAAGATTAAAAAAAGGAATATCAAAGTCACATTGTTAGCTGTGTATTATAGCTTAAGATATGTACAGAACAATTGTCTTGTCTGGTTTTTGTTCTAGTGACCTCAAAAAAAAAGATCTCTGGAAATTCTTTTTCCACTAAATATACAAGTAACTTTTATTAAATAATGAGACTGAAACCTTAAAGAACTTTTTAAAAAGAAATTTACTGCATTTAATAAACTGATCAATTGTATCAATTAGCAGACAAATATGGCAGTAAACTATTTTTCTCTACATGGATTAATTTTTACAAAATATGTAATGAATGTTTTATGTAAATATAGATATTTTAAAAAAATCAATTTTTCAACATGAAACTCTGGTTCTTTTTCCAATCATCTGAAAATAAAAGATCTAAGCCCCTCTTTTTCACTAAACATAAGTAAGCTATTGTTAAATGAGAATAAAATTTTAGAGACTAGTTTTTTTTTGCTGTACACAAATGAAAAAGTCATTCCAAGTTTATAATTGCCAATTGAATTACCTACACTGATAAACTGATTAATCAATTAACAAACGCAAGTAGCAGTTAACTGTTTTTTTTTTCAGCATAGTTTGAATTTTTTTAATAAGGCATTTTATAATAATTTAGCCCTCAAAAGAAAATTCTAAAAATCAGGTTCAATCGTTTCAATAGATGCACTAAATTTCAAATTAAAAAAAAATTTTGCTGGATTAGGCCAATTTTTTCATTTTTCATTTAATCTGTATTATCTCGAAAATGAATAATCGTATCGACATCACTAAAAAACGAAAATGTGCGTTTTGAATTGTTTGATTTTTTTTTTAAATACTGATGTAAATATTTTCAGACAAATTTTGAAAGCAACTATTGAGGCCGAAACCATAAAGACAAGGTTCGTTTTACCATGCACAGACAAAAATAGTTATTCCACTACAAAATGAATGAACTGCATTACTAAACTGATCAATTGTACTAATTAACAAGCAAAAGTGGTAATTAACTATTTTTCTCTGCACGTATCAACCTTTTCCAAATACGTAACGAAAATAGCCCGACGGAAATGTAGGTATTATAAGAGAAAAAAATTCGACAAATCAACATGAAACGTTATTATTTTCATTTCTAAACTTAATTGTAACCTGTACAAATTTGTGTACGCCACAGGAAAGAGTCTCTCCACCCTCCATGCTTAATTTTTCGTCATTCGCCATTCCAGGGCGGACAGTCTTTATAGCAGCTTATTTGAATGTTACGTCCTAATTTGTGATAAATCTAGTGTTTTGGTTTCGTGAACTTTATGACGGATAATTCTGCGGCGGTGGACCAAGTTGCGATGGATCATCGACGACTATACTGGAAGGTTTGAATTGTTCGGCTGAGAGACGAGTGAATAGAATACCAACACCTTCGATTAGAGCGAGTAGCATTCCACCGATTACGGCACTTCCAGCCATAGCGGGTAAGCCATTTCTCGCAGCGAGAATACCGCCAGTCGCCGCCCCGCTGATTATAGAATTCCAAGGATCTTCTTTTTGTCTAAAGTGAACCAAAGTGCAGTCGATAGTCGAGAACATACCGCCCCAAACTGCAAAATTTCCAGCGATTATCGGTGATCTCTGTTTGATGGCCATTAAACTGCCGGTAAAACGTTTGTTAAGTCCGCTTGGTGCGTTGCGGAATCCTTTTATGCTCTGAAAAACTGCACCGCCGATTGCGCCCATTGTAAAAGCTCCACCGCAATCGTCGACTATCCTCCATGGACAAGGTTCTCTTGCGTATTCCTCCATTCTTCTTTACCTGCAGAAAAAAAAAATAACAATGTCTCAAAAATTTCATCCATGAGATTCTGGCTTAAGAGCTTCAAAAATGGGCTCAATTTCAGGATGGAATTGCCAACTTTTAAGAGAATCTCAGGGACAGATATTCTTCGTTTTATATAAACCAACAGTGTATAAAGCATATAAAGAAATGAAATACTTTTTTCATTTATTTGTCAAGTCATTCCCCACCACAGGTTGTTGCTTGAACATTTTTATACGAGTCCAGGATTTCTGAGAATTTTTAAAGTTTTTTTCTAAACGAGTTTTTTTAACTTAAAATAATCATGTTAAATCATGGTCATCAAAGAACTTTTTGATTTTTTATAAATAACACTGCTATGTGAAGAATTTAAAAAATGACGTGCAATATTTTTTTAAATCAAATCATTTTAAGAATCACCATTTGATCTTCATATAAACAGATCATAATTTAATCCTGATCTTTTTTAATAAAAAAAATGCTTTAAAAAAATTGAAAAAAAGAAATTCAGAAATTCTGATTAATATACAGAAACGTTTGTGAAACAGTTTTTTTTTTTTCAATTTTCTTTTAAAAAAATATTTGCAATAAAACAAAAGAGAGATCCAGTCAATTTATGTCGTATATCATCTTGGTTTTAAACAATCATAACTATATGAAATTAAAAGAAAAAAGCTAATAAAAATTATGGTTGCAACTTATAGTTATAGCACTAACATAAAAAATTATGGATCAAATCGGAGAGATCAAGGATCAGACCCAGATTGAATCGCTACGAAATGCTCCGTGGACATAATATCTCTGAGCTGTATAAAATTCCAAAGACTAATGTCACAGAAAAAAAGCTTGATTATAAAACGAGCTGCAATCGATACACCAATAAAGTTAAGGGATCAAAACTCATTTCCAAATGTTGCCAAACGTTGAATAGTCAAATTTCTTGACTAATTACTCTCGGTTAAATATAGATCGAAAAGTCGCTGTGTCATTTACTAAACATTTCTCTCAGAGACATTTAGCAACAAAATACTAACTCTATAACGTTGAAACAAGTCCATCTACGATTTAAAATAAATAACAGACATAAATCAACAAATTAAACGAAATTTTGTCAAGATATCCACAATATATTAACCAATTTTTTATTTATATGTGATTGTTAAAGAATCCTCACGTAAATAAATGAATAAATGGGATTTGTGATGCACAGCTTCACAGTGTTTCTGAATGTAAACTCTCGAGAGATTTTTGAGGTTAGGATGATGACACAGGTCGTGACAATCGTACGAGTTTCTTTGTCATGCAAATGATTACAAGCAACAGCGATGATTGTTCAATAATGAGAATTTAATTTTGAATATTTTACCGGTAATAATTGGTGATTACGATGTTGATAATTACAGGAAGATCGAGCAGACAAAAGACGAGTGTTACGATGGAGAGAACGTCTGCTCGAAAAAGTTTGTGGTTACGGCGATAGTGCAGCGAGAGAGAGAGAGAGAGAGATGTAAAAATTGCTTCTGCTAGTCTCTACTCCGAGCGCTCCATGTGCTTCCCGCGTGTGAAATTCAAATTACTTTTAATTCGCGATTATATGATGCATTGAAAGTTTTAATCGCATTTTGATGGGAAAAACATATGATTATCTGTAGTCTTGAAATGCTGTGATATTTTATATTTTATTAGAATAATTTCTTTAAAAGAAAATTGAAAGAAAAAATTAGTTGCATAAGTCAGTAACACTGCAAGCTGTTCTATTATAGCTGTTTTTTTATTATATTAATCGGAACTTTTGAATGTGTTCTTTTTTTTTTTCAAAATTCTCACAAGCTCTTTTTTATTTACAAAAAAGTGTAATGGACAAAATATGATCTATTTATACAAAGTTAAATTATGATTGAGAAGTTTAGTCGATTTTTTAAATATATGCATGAACTAATATAAACGCTGATATATATGTATATATATATAAATAAAAGTCAAGATTTTAGAGAATTTCTTTAGATTTTTTTTAAGCATTTTTTTAAATTAAAAAAATCAAGATCTGTTTATGAGGCTTTCCGTATGAATCTCGCCAGCGAAAAAAAAGATTCTCAAAAATTTTTCTAAAAATCAAGTTTAGTGGTATCAATAAATGCCCCAGATTTCAAAATAAACAAAAAATTGCCAGAATATTTTTTCTATTTTTCATTTAATCTGTAATATCTCGAAAACGATTAATTGTATCGAAATCACTAAAAAAAAAACGAAAATGTGCGTTTCTCCATGGCCAACAAGAAAAAAATTTATTCAGAATTAATTTCAGGCCACTATTATGGTAAAAACAACACAAATGTTTTTATTTTTTTTTTTACGTTTTTTTGTTTTCATGGGATTTCCAAAACATTATCAAAAGTTTTCTAGATGCTGCCCATCGTAAAGTTACTATTTTTTTGTCTATATTTTTTTCTTGAAATAACGCCGAAAAAAATAGAATTCTTTTTATGTGTAAAATTTGTTTTTTTTTTTAATCAGTGCTTTTCAGAGTCATGTCAATCATATAAAAAATTGTGGACCCAATGGAAAGGGTCAAGAGTCAAACTCTGACCGAAACCAGGTGAAATGCTACCTATAGTATAGAATAAAAATCTTATATATTTGATTCCATGTTACCTTAATAAGTGGACTGAAAATATAAAATTAGCATTTATAACTTCAGTATTAACGTAAAAAAAATGACCACGAGTAAAAATGGTATACAGCACTAATTTACAAATATCACTAAAATCAACTCCTTTATCGTTGCATTATTAAAAAGCGTGAAATAATGTATAAATTTAATTTAAAAAAAAATGTACATTCTATTTTTTTGGCTTACACGATGACGCTTCAGACGAACTATAAATTGAATATCTGGCAACTGTTAATAAATCGTAACGAAAGGAATTCTGTCATTCTGTCAATGTACTCCGATTTCTGACAGCATAAAATAGTTATTTTTATTTTATTCATTAAATGCAATATCATGAATATATTTATTTATTATTATTATTATTATACATTTCACGTTGTGAATTGTAAATGAAATATCTGGCAACTGTTTAAAATTCAATAACAAAACAAATTATTCTGTCAATCTACTCCGATTTCTGACAGCGTAAAATAGTTGTTTTTTAAATATTTAATTAAATTAAATTAAATTAAATGCAACAGGTAATAATATTTATTGATTATTATTCTAATATTCACGTTATCATTTCCTTGATGCATAGGAAAGCGCGCGCGTGCATCACCGTCGAACTGATGCCGATAGTGCCACGCTTTTGCCACGCATGTTTTAAAATAGAGTGAGGCAAAGATTTCTAAAAATAATTTTGGACTCCTAGTCGGTTTTCAGAGATCCTGGCACTTGAGCTTTTCGTTAGTTGGGATTCGATACTTTGGAGTTGAAGTATAGAGTTATTCCGAGTTCCTCCAGGAAATACCAAACATCGCCTCATCTGCAAGGTATTAATTATCTAATTAATTATAATGCTCAAGTTACAACGGAAAAAAAATTGTTACTTAAAAAAAAATGATCCTGTGAAATTTTTATATTAATATTTCATTAATCGTGGTGTGTTTTTTTTCAATGATTTCAGAATTTGATCTAAGTGGAATATAATTTTTTTTTAATTAATTTTTTTAAAATGTCTGATAATACCGAAACTGGAGTAATTTGCGGTGCAGCCGGAGATCCATGCATTGCGGAAGTCATTAAATCCGATGAAGCAATTACACCTGAAACAGTTAAAACTGAAGTTACGGAAATAACAGCAATTTCGGAAAATGTTGTTTCATCCAATACGACTCCATTGGATGATAAGAATATTTCAACTGAATCTGCTATCGTCGAACAGGGCATTGACGCTCTCGCAGCGGTCAGTATCAATTTTTTAATTACTTTCTTCACTTTTTAATGCATTTTTAAGTAAAATGTCAGAAATAAAATGTTTGAAATGATAATTTTTGAAAATTCTACTTATAGAAAAACAATAACTTTAACTCTGCTATTATTAATAATAGTTGATTGGCTTTGTATTTGTTTCGTAACAATTATTATTATTAATACTGGTAAGAAAAAAAAATAACGCGAGTCTCGAATAAATTTATACAACATTATTTCAATTTTATAAAAATAGAGTATAATTAACACTACTCCGAAAAAAGACATTATATTTTAGAGTATTTTGTAGATAAACTAATTTTAAAAATAGTAATTTTAGTGATTGACTCAGAAATTATTTTGCAATAATTTATTGCTCATACTGGTGAAATAAAAATTGCTAATTTCAAGTAGATTTCAAAGAGTCGCAATATTAGTTCAAAATTTGTATGACTAACGATATTTATAACAACAACTTTTTTTAAAGAATTTCTTGCAGCTAACACGATTTTAAAAATATTTTTTGTAATATAATAAAAAAACTTAATTTAACTGTGTTAAAAGTGTAAACTTTTTTAGAGATTTTTTACTCCAAGAAATCATTAAAAAAATATGATTGATCATATTTTTTTATTTTTTAGTCAGCGGATAAAATTGCAGTTTTAGAATCGGTTCCTGCAATAGCAAACGGCAATGAAGCTTCTTTGACCAATTTACAAGAAGAAGTACAGGTACGAAAAAACAAGAAATTATTATTTTTTCTATTGTTTCTATTTCGTATAGCTTTTACCAAATTACTGAGCTGATTTTCTGGATTTACAGAAAAGAACAATCGAGCGTAACAATTTCGCGAAAAAGCTCGCAGATACGGAGAAAAAATTGGCGGTTCTCCAGGCGGCTTACGAAGCAGCAACCAGTGAGAAAGGTGACGAGACGAGTCTTCGCAGAGAATTGGCAGAATTAAAAATCAGTCTAGCGCAAAGTCAAACAAAATTCAACGATCGTGGTCGTTTGCTTGCTAATCAGGAAAATCAAATAAATGCAATGGCGAAACAGGTGTCTTCGCTGAAGGAGGTCGTCGCGATTACGAAGAATTTGCTGGAGATACGAAATATGGAAGTCAAACATTTGCAGGTCAGTCAGGCTGAAAAAAAATGCATAAGATTAATTTTTTTTAATCACACAAACCAAATGCTTAAATATAATATCGATACATCATCAGTTGAGATAAAAATTCAATCAAATGTTATAATTGAAAACCAAAAAATTATGAATAATTCTTTATTTCTGTTTTATCTGCCTCTTTTTAAATAAATTTATTGAAAATAAATGTAAAATATATATTAATGGTTTAGTGAAAAAAAAAAACATTCGACAGAATTTTTTTTTATGTTCATAAAAAATGGGTTTTATAATTTTTCGAAGTACATCATTACTTTTTTCTCTTAACATTTTCCTGCAATTTTGAATTATTTGCTATTGAGACTTTGTTATTATTTTGTTGTGAAACTGTTTATGCAATGATCTTGAAACTTTCTATGTGTAATGTTATTGTGTCAAAATATTTTACACTATTTTATGTCCCGAAAATTGATATTTCAACAATTTCTAAAAAAAATAAAAAATTCTTTACAGAATCTGAATTAATTCCACTTTAAAGAAATTAAATTTTCGTTTGGATTATATTGTTATGGTATATATTAACAATTTTATTTTTAATTTCTTAATAAATGTTTGCCATTATAATGATTATTTAAACTAAAATTCTAATCGATACTGTCGATTGCAAATGTTGGATTGGTATAATTTGTACATGTAATACATTTTTGAATTAAATTCCAAAATTTCTGAGGATTATTTCAAAGTTTAGACAGAAACACACGAAAATAAAAATTCTTCAATACCATCGCATAAATAAAGTTAAAAAAAAATTGTTGTAAAAATGATAATGTGGATATCACAATTTAAGTTGAAGAAAAAAACAAAAAAATGTAGGAAATATTTTTAAAAATTTAGACACAAATTTGGTCAATAATACTTAAAGAATTAATAATCATCCTAAAATAATGTATCTTTTAAATTTCAGGCGGACGTCGATAGTATGGAAAATCGAATAACAGCAGAACGCGATAGGCACAACGCAATGCTTAAAAAAATGGATGCAGCAGTGCGTCTTAACGCTGATCTTAAAACTGAATATGAAACGCAATTGCGTCTCTTCCAAGATCTACGAGGAAAATACGAAGAAAAAGTGACTCTTCTAACTGCGGAAAACAAAGCAGCATGTGCAGCAGAACAACCTGTTACAGAGTCTGGAGTTCAGTAACCTTTTCAAAAGTTACTTTTATTAAATATGCCCTGTCTTTGCATCTATCTGCATCGGTAATTGTAAAAAAAAAAAAAAATATTCCGGGATCAACAAATTGTTATTAATAATTTTAATTATCCAAAGCTACGATCCCATTAGTCGTTTATTAATTAGCACCCTGATTTCGACAATGAGTATTGTATTTCAATTTAAATTATATTCTCGATGTACTGCTTTTCTACTAATACAATTTTTAGAAATATTTGTTTACTTCTTTCTTATTTACAATTTTTTTTTTCTTCAAACATCTCGCCCGGGAATCCTGGAGACGTGACTCAAGTTCTGCGCAAAACCTTTCTCCTGTCTTTTTCCCCCACTTATGAATCGTTTGATATGTATTGCGCGAATGAGTTCATTAAACACATATACGGGAAATTTCGTGATAAACGTCACGTCAATTACTATAATTTTTTTTTTTTTTGTTATTGTTGAAACGATCATTTTTTATTTTTGTTAGTTTTTTTTTCTTTTTTTTTGGTTCGTTATCAATTTATTTTTAAAAATTACTTCTCCATTTAAGTAATTTTAAATGAAATAAAAATATATGTTTTCGACAAAATATAGTCAATTTTCTTAAATTATGTAACGCAGTTTAATATAAAAATAGTAAAAAAATATATAAACTTTATATCTACCATTGTTTATGGTAGATATAATGTAAGACGTAAAATTTTGGGTTTTCAAAGCGAAATTTTAATAAATTTTTGTAATAAGATAAAAGAAGGCATATTTAGTGAAACTAATTTTTGACTTTTAACTGGATATACAGATGCTCGATATGATGTTTATCAATTTTTAAATTATTGTTATATTGAACTCTGTTACATGATGAAAAAATTAGCTACATTAATGTCGAAATCATATTATTATTGGAAGTTAGATTTTTTTTTTAAATTGTTCATTTGATTTAAAAAAAAAGAAAAATCAAGAATATTGAAGAATAAAAATCTAAAAAAGTGCTTAGATGTTCTTTTCAGTGACAACAACAATATAAAAAAATATTAAATTGAAGAGGGTTTGGTAAAAAATTCGAAAAATATTCCACATGGGATGAATCTGTTTGGAATATTTAGCGAATTTTTTATTCTTAATAATATAATGTTGTTATTGCCATAAACCATAAGCCTTAAAATTTTTGGGATTCAATGTTCAATTTTTGTAAATAATTCTAATAAGATAAAAGGATTTTATTTTAGGAAATTAAGAACGATCCAAAATAAAAATCTATTAAAATTCACAGATGATTTTTTTTCCAGTGAAAACAAAAACAGAAAGAAATGTTTAGGATATTGAAAAACATCGTGAAATATATAAAGGATTCTTATTTTCACTATTTTTTTAAAATATTAAACTCTATTAAGCGATGGAAAATTAGCCACATTATTAGTTATGTCGAAATCATTTTTTTCTTTTTTTTCTCTATAAATCAATAAATCCAAAAATCGAATAAAATTCAGAGATATTCTTTTCAGAGATAACAGCAATATTAACAAAATATTAGTATTAGCAAAATTAAAGACGGTCGGATTTGTCAATTTTTTTTGGCATGGAATGCCCATACACATGTAGATTAAGTATCTATAAACCGATATCAAAACAGTTGTAACATTTCCATTTTGCACTATATGCTTGAACCGATAAAAATATAATAATAATGACTCATTATAAATCAGTCGGAGAATGATTTGCACTCAAGGACGGATGGAAAGAGATGGGAGGAGTTTGTAAGTTTTGTGCGTATGTTTTGAATAACTAATATGAGAATCGATGCCGACGGTGAATCCCCGGATTTGAATTTACTCTTGTAAATGACTAGACGATCAGCGTGTGTGCGAATGCTTTTCTCGGAATGCTTGTATTTTGTTTTGGTTGTCGCGTCTCAGAAACGGGGTATAAAAGAGTCTAGCAATGTTCATCAAGCATCATTACAACTTGTTACGAAGTTGTGGGTGGTAAAAGATATTTCGAAGCTTCCCTCAAAAAGGTAATGTTTCGTTTTAAATTTAAATTAGAAATAGTTCTTTGAAATATGGCAACATGGCCAGATTTTTTTTTTTAAACAATTTTTTTCAAACATTATACAATAAAATTTAATAATATGCTTGTAAAATATTTTGAAAACATAAAAATTGAGTAAACAGTTTTTCGTTATTAAAATTTATCATTCATTAAAAGAAGGCTTATAAATGTATATTATAATTGTTGATTAATAATACAAAGGAAAAAAAAGGTATTTTAGAAAATTCCATATCATCCTGAATGAACAATAATAAAAGGTTGAGCATTTTCAAATTATATCTTGGAATTATAAATGTTTTAGAAGCCATGAAGTTAATTATATTGGCGGTATTTGCCGCTCTGGCGGTCGTTGCACTCGCAGAACCAAATAGACCGAGACCCCAGCAAGTTCCACCTCGTCCACCTCACCCGGTAATTTTTTTCTATTTGATTATAGTTTAATTTTTTGTTTTTTCAATTTTCTCAATTCGAACAGGATTTATTAAAGTTTAATTTTTTAAATATTTTTTATTTAGCGTATTCGCCGTGAAGCTGAAGCAGAAGCAGAAGCTGAAGCTTTCGCTGAAGCCGGTAAACCCAGCAAGCCAAGACCTGCACCGATTAAGCCACGTCCACCTCACCCGGTAAATTTTTTATTTGAATCTAGAGAAATTTCATTTTTTAAATATATATTTTTATTAGAGCCGAATTAGCTAACGGTGAATTTTTTAAATAACTTACTTAGCGTCTTCGCCGTGAAGCTGAAGCAGAAGCTGAAGCTGAAGCTTTCGCTGAAGCCGCTAAACCCAGCAAGCCAAGACCTGCTCCAATTAAGCCACGTCCTCCTCATCCTGTAAGTAATGTATCAAAGATTCATTTCACATCACTATTATTTTAAAAAATCATTATGAATAGAACAATTTTAAAAGCATTTTTTTTTAAAGTGACTGTTTTTGCTATTCTGGTTAAAAAAAATGCCGAGAATTTGAGAATAATTTTTTTCAAGCCACCAATTATTCCCAATTATTAATTTATTGTCATTTAAAGGCCGTTAAAGATTTAATTAAGTAGATACAATTAATAAAAATTGTACTCACGCATTTTATAGCGTCTCCGTCGTGAAGCCGAAGCTGAGGCCGAAGCTGAAGCCGCTAAACCCAGCAAGCCAAAACCTGCTCCAATAAAGCCACGTCCACCTCATCCTGTAAGTAAAATATCAAAGATTTATTTCAGATCACCATTATTTAAAAAATCATTGTGAAGAGAAAAAGTTTAAAAGTAATCTTTTCAAAAGTGACTGTTTTTGCTATCTTGGTTAAAAAAAATGCCGAGAATACGAGAATAATTTTTTTCAAGCCACCAATTATTCCCAATTATCAATTTATTGGCATTTAAACGCCGTTAAAGATTTAATTAAGTAGATACAATTAATACAAATTTCACTTACGCATTTTATAGCGCCTCCGTCGTGAAGCCGAAGCTGAAGCTGAAGCTGAAGCCGCTAAACCCAGCAAGCCAAAACCTGCTCCAATAAAGCCACGTCCACCTCACCCTGTAAGTAAAATATCAAAGATTTATTTCAGAGCACCATTATTTAAAAAATCATTATGAATAGAAAAAATTTTAAAGTAATTTTTTTCCAAAAGTAACTGTTTTTCCTATTTTGGTTCAAAAAAGTGTCCAGAAGTAGAGAATCATTTTTTTCAAGCCACCAATTATTAATTTATTGGAATTTAAAGGCCATTAAAGATGTAATTAAATAGATACAATTAATAAATATTTCACTCACGTATTTTATAGCGTCTTCGTCGTGAAGCCGAAGCTGAAGCCGCTAAACCCAGCAAGCCAAAACCTGCTCCAATAAAGCCACGTCCACCTCACCCTGTAAGTAATAAAAATCTGCGATAATTTTCTTTTAATCGTTATTTATATAAAGAAGAAAAATAACAAATTTATTTAATTATTTAATAGCGTCTTCGTCGTGAAGCTGAAGCCGCCAAACCGAGCAAACCGAGACCAGCTCCAATAAAGCCACGTCCACCTCATCCAGTGAGTATACATTTTAGATTATTAATATCACTTATTGCCACAAATATTGGCAAGTTGTACTAACATTTTTTTTTTTTTTTTAATTCCAGAGAATTTAATTTAGAATCGTCGCGACGACACCGAGAAAAATTCAATGATCCAATGAGATGATTTTAAGACCTTTAATCAAGAAAACACCAACTTTTTCCTAATGTATCTTCGAAATTTTTGTAACTGTCAATATAAAATAGTTTACTAAGATGCTATTTTTTAATGAAATGCATCTTGCAACCAAGAAAGTTCCAATGGAATTTCTTCTCTAGAAGAATTCTATATTATTCTAATGTAACTCCGTGCCAATAATAAAATAATCTTAGATCTAAAAATATCGAATACTGCTTATTACCTTCCTTATTTTCATTTTTTTTTTGAAGAAATATTGCAATAATATTTCTTTGACTTTTAATACAAATGAACAATATTTTGGTATTAAACTTGAGAAGAGACGAAAATCTGAAGAAAAAAAAATTAGCTTTATCAAACATACTAAGAACATAGATTTTCAATAATAATAACAATAATAATAATTATGTCATTTCTATTAAAACTTATTAATGAAATAAAGAAAATTCGTTTAATAAATTATATTAAAGACCTCAATTTTTAAAAACGAAGTAAAATATCCTTTTCAAAATCATATTTATAGATTATAAATAAAATTAATCTGATACACCCGCTTCGTATATGCAAAAAATCCTAAAAAAAGCTTTAATATTCGGCCTCAGGTGGATTTTACATTTTTGAAGTAGAAACCTATATATATATATAGTTCGGGTATCAGAGTGGGGATAAAGCTTTGACGCGTTTCCATCTCACATGTTTATCGACCAGCGCAGCATAAGGTAGTGAAAACACCGTTAGCCTCAATGACTTGTAAAAAAAAAATGATTAAACTTACAAAATTAATTAACGATTTAAACAAAGTTGATTCCGCTTTTCAAGAGACACTAGTAAGAAGCAAATATCGTTTCCGTGGTGTAGTGGTTATCACATCCGCCTAACACGCGGAAGGTCCCCGGTTCGATCCCGGGCGGAAACATTATTTTTTTTTTTTTTCGATTCCAAAAACAAATTAATTATTAATTTAAACAAAGTATTGGTTTTGACTTTTCTGTAGACTTCGTTAATACGAATAACATCGTTTCCGTGGTGTAGTGGTTATCACATCCGCCTAACACGCGGAAGGTCCCCGGTTCGATCCCGGGCGGAAACATTATTTTTTTTCTTATTAATAATAATAATTATCTTTTATTACTAATAATAATAATTATTATAAATAATAATTATTAGGGTAATTTATCGTTGAATTGAGTCACTAATATCGAGCAGCTTATGCGGGTCGCATAAACCCTGTATTGGGCTTGTTCGCGATCGCTAACCTTGTAATTAAACTATCATCTACAATAAAAAATATTTCAAAAAACGAATTTTCTTTTTTCCCCACATAATTAAAATTTTTACTAACCTAATATAAAACAAAATGTTTTCAGCTTTAGTATGAATGTATTGTACAGCAAAATTTACATAAATTGGCGGCGGGGGGGGGAGGTTAATCCAATGAAACGACGACAGGAGCTTCATCATCGTCCTCCTCCTGTAAATCCGTAAAATCCCATAAGAACTTTTCAGTAAGACGGTCTCGCATGCGAGTTGCTTCGGATTTAAGGCGACCGTCAACCTCCGAGCTCAGCTCAATGTTGGCGAATATTTTTCGCAAACTTTGATAAACAAAATTGTTATTAGCGACTATATCGCAGAGGAAATCTTCGGGTACATGAATCAATTGATTTTCAAGTGTTCGGAGAAACTCCACGTAAATAGCTCGACGCGGGGCAATCGCTGCATCTGCACCGCATATCAATGCAACCAGTCGCTTCCAGTGCTCAAATGCATCGAGACTTTGACCTGCTAGGAAACATACGAACGCCAATTGCACTTCTCCTACGATTTCCATCGGACTGAAATTAAAAAAAAAAAGAAAAAAAAATATTATTCAGAAATAATTTATGAATTTTTAAAACTATTAGAACTATTTAGCTGTCGAGTTGAATGCAAAGGTTTGTAAAAATTAAAAAAGATGAGGAAGTAACAAAGTTCTACTTTCCATATTTTCTTAAAATATGAGCTATGAATGAGAAGTAGCCATTTGTTTGAATAACGCCTACTTTGCGCGATTGCAGAGATTCCGAATTCGCAATTTTTGCTTCCACATAGAGAAAGCTGTGTTTTCATGCAACATTTTTTTTCGAGATTTTCTTGTCAGGATACTCAGTATGTCACATCTAAATATCACTGGAAAATGTTGACATTTCCAATTTCAACATACGAAATCATCACAGACAATATCAAAACAAGTCAACAACAGCACATACAAAATTAGCATTATTCTGACGGTTTCTTAAGATCCGACTTAGGTTATTTAGGTTCTTTAGTAGCTAACTGCGTGACCATTTTTTGTAAAAAGTGAAAAATGATGAGGAAGGAACTTGCAAGTTTCTACTTTGCAGGCTTTTTTTGTTTGAGTGTGTGTATGAACAAGAACATTGGTATTTTTTTTCACATGCTGAAATTAAAAGAAAAAATAATAAGCGAAATATTAATATAAATTAATTATTTTTCCAGTAGACTTATAATTTTTGTATTAAAATATCAAATGACAAAGTTGGCTTATAAAAATCTTACTGTTTCAATTTTTGCAAGACACATTCGAGCGCGTAACTCGTGTCTAGCGAATGCCTCGTTATATCCACCGGAGATGCTCCATCCGGATAATTTCTGTCTGGCAATTCTGTTAATCGCAATTCCGAGCCAGGCTTTGGCTTCAAATCCGGCAAAAGAAGTTCCTCTTTTGCCTCAACGGAAAGACCACTGGAACGCTGTTTTCTTCTTCGAACTTCGGTTCCGCGCGGTCTCGACGCGTCATCGCAACTTTCCAGCTCCAAAGCTGATCGTACATAACTAAAGAGATTTATTGAATATTTATATCTTACTGGAATATATTAATAATAATTTAATTGAAGTACTGATTTGCGTACCCACACAGAGGATTACATCGTTCAACGACATTATTGTCAATATTATTTGTCAGATCTTTCCACTGCTTCCACATATCAAATGGGTAAGGTCCGAGAGATCTATCCAAATTTTTTAAATTCGCTTTCATCCTCTCTATGGTTTCTTGATCTACAGCTAAAAAAAAAAAAAACATTTCAACACTCTTTCATGAACATAGAAAAAAAAAGAAATCTAAATAAGAAGTTTGTACATTCACAGGAGATGTCCTCTGATTTTGAATCCCAACGCTTGACCACAAATTCTCTTTTGGAAAATGTTTGAAAGAAGCCAATGCGAGGAGCGAGCTCACCAAATTCATTCACAGGGCTGTGAAAAAAAAAAAAAGAAAAAGTAATTTGATTAATTTTAATGAATCGGGCATTAAAATTGCAGCAAATCAAAGAAGGCCCGATATTTTATCACCTGTAGTGAATAAAATGAAATCCTGGAGGTATCATCTTGATCCCTTTAAAATTTTCTCCAGTGTTCCATGACTTTAGATCGATACCAAAATCTGTACCGGGTGGAACATCGGTAATTATAAAAGTAGCACCTTCGGTCAATAAAAATTGTGCAATCTCTGGAATCATTTCCAAACTGTCGTTGGATATCATTGTTGATTTAATATCTATAAATAACATATGTTATTGTGACAATGTGGATAAACCTTTCTTCTCTAAATCAGTATCAGAAAATTTGTAGAACAAAAAAAAAAAAAAACAGTTTACATGCCATTTAATAACATTTTTTTCATACTGTAGATGCAACTAATTTTGAGCAGGTATGAACAAAAGAAATGTTATTAAAAACACATAAAAATGATATCTTAACAAAATCTATAATACATATTTAAAAAATTTAATTACTGTAAATAAAAGTGAAAAGAAAATCTAAAAAAAAATATTTAGAAATCAAAGGTAAAAGTTTTAAAAAAATGAAGTAACATTAATTGTCTATTCTACGTGGTAAATACAATAGATAATCAGCAAATAACAAGATAATGCAGCGTGAAATCATTGCAGAAAAATTGAAAACTAAAAAAAGTTTCTGATAAAGTGAATAATTTAAAAAAAAATGTCAATCACATTTCTCACATAATATAAATAATGCCGACAATAACGGTAAAAATATCTTGAATTCTTGTGTACATATAAAAATATTTTGCTGCCACTATTCGTAATGTTTACTGCTAGTGACGATGGAATAATTGTTATTACCGGACAGCGAAAGGTTATGTTATTTTTCCAATGTTAAAAAGTATAACAATAATGATAATAATAATAATAATAACTACCGTTGTAGTAGAAATAACTACTGTATCGAAATTTCCTCGCTCATCACTGAACAAGTAGTACTTTGTTAATTAATAAATGCGCTGTTGTATTATTTTACTTGACGACGGAATGCAGCGCGTGGAGTGGGAAAATTGCGCACGCAATTTATATATGCTGACATTTTTCTTTCATGCTGCAATAATTTCGAACATTTTATTTGCGCGAAAAAAGTGAAAATACGTATTTTTTACGCTAACAATATTTCCTACCGAATGATTATTGTTTTTAAAAAAATGCATTTTTCACAATCGATATTTCCGATTGAATGATTTTTCCAGAAAGAAATTATTTTGTAATTATTTTTTAGAGCGTTTAATATCTTGGCAGTCGATAATCCTATGAAAATGAGATGTCACGAAAAAAATTTGTATTGTTTCCGAAAATAAATCTTTCCTCTATGAGAAAGTCAAAGTGGATCAATCTTTTTTAAATCCGTTAAAAATTCAAGAACATTCCAGTACATTTCGCGATTGTTTAAGAACACTATTGGAAATGGAATAAACAAAAATGTAAACAAATAGTGTTTTAGTTTGGGCATCGAATTTTTTTTTTTTAGCGAATATAATTTCGTTTCTTTTTCGACCGCACCTGCAATAAAAGATTTCTCGTAAATTTGAATCAACGATACAAAACTTTGCATATTTTTTTCATTTTGTTTCCGATACGAGGTTTTTTCAATGTAGAAAAGGGTTATTTATTTCGAGAGAAAAATGTTCGAATGACGAATAATACGAGGTTTAAAAAAAATGAAACAGGAATGAATATTTTCGAAAAAGAACCTTAAAAAAAATGTTCGTATTTTTTCCTGTAATAATTCAAGGTATTTCGAGGCTGGAAAAGGCTTAAACATTTTGATAAAAAAAAGTTTGAAGGACTCTTTAATAGATTTTTTTTTAGATTTTTATTTCCCGTTTTCCAGCGCACAGCCTCTCGGGTTTCTACGATCCTTCGCTCCCTTCCTCCTATCACTCCCTACCCGCACTTCGCTAAGCCAATGTTACTTAAGTGTAAACAGCAAAGGCTCAGAAAAAATTCCTCCCGCACGAAATGCTGCTTAACTCGGGGGACCGCCGAAGCCGCACACCAACCGCACAACCATCAGTGTCGGTTTCGAGCACTGATGGTTGCACAAGGTTTTTCGAAACATAAAATGGATTGTCTTGAAAAAAAAAATCTCTTTTTTTTTAAATAATAATTCGACGTTTTAAAAGTGGAAAAGGGTTGAACATTATGAGAAAATAACAAATTTGATACTTTAATAATTCACGATTTTTTCGAAGATTAATTTCTTCCGGGAAAAAATGAAATGACATTACTAAGACAAGATTTTTTGGATGGTAAAAAGGGTGAATTATTTTGGGATCAAAAATTGGAAAAAATCTTCGAGGGTTTTTGAAAGTGAAAAATGGTTAAAGATCTTGAGAATTTTCTAGACACAAGAGGAACAAATATTTTCTTCCTTAAATATGTATCAATTATTTTTGTGAAAAAAAAATCGCTGTACAAAAGGTAAAAACCAAGGATATTCCAGAATGTTTCAAGGACTGCCTAAATTCAAGGACATTTCCACGCCATCGAAAATTTCTATATCACTGAATACTATGGTTTCAGTGTACAAAATTCTTTATTAGTGCAATAAGTGTTAAATTGAAATACAAATGACACTGGTTAAATATGCTATACGTGAGTTAATTCGTATGTCAATTCAACGTTAGCACTGTAATAAGTATCATGATAATAACTGAATTATAAATAAAAATAAATTAACGACATAGTGCTGTCATATAAAGAGAAAAAAAAGGGTTAATTATGTTTAATTCCAGAAATCTTCGTCGTCCGAGATCGTCGGGAGATCAAGCGTCGTAGATATGTTCACATCATCGTACGAAGCGACGAAAACGTTGACATCCGATGGCGAGGATGGCCTTGTTGTTTCTGGATCTAAATTTTCAAAATTAATACAAGAAAAATGTATTAAAAAAAATTTTATGTTGCTGATAAAATGTTCGATTTTCGATAACACTCTACAAACCAGATTCAAAACCTTCGTCCTTGTACGGCTTAATTGAATTGTTCAGCTTTACGAGTTGAAGAAACTCTGTGTCCAACTTATAATTCTCTGAAATAGTGACAAATAGTTAAATTATATTTTCAAATTTTCAGACAATAATATCAGTACTCATAGGTGAAGACGAGACTGACCCAAATCCTTCGCGTAATCGTAATAATTTGCCAGCTTCTCCGGTTCGGGATAAATGTCAATTTTTTCGGTACGTTTTTTCGGCGTCGTTGGTTTTTTGAAAATATATACTTCCTTCTGTTTGGTTTCACACGTGAGATCAGCTTCCGGAGATTTGGTCTTTGAGGCCTTCAGCTGCTTTGATCTCATTATCTGCATCTGGACAATTTTTTTTTAATTTTTATAAACCAGAGATTTGTTTTCATCTTTTGTTCTAACAGAATAGAATGTTAAAAGATGACTCTCAAAAGCAATTGTTTCCAGTTCATTGCTTTTTGGAGATTCAGACTTTTAGGTGCTTTGATTTCATAATCTGTGTAGATGGAGATTTCAATAAATTTCTAATTTGCCCTCATTTATGTTACTGGTGAAATAAATTTATAAAAGGTATAAAACAAGAGAACCTAATATGTAAACGATTTTTGTGTGTTTTAGAAATATAAGCAAATTTTGGATTTGTTTACCTCAGAAATTTCAATAAATGTCAGATATCTTTCCTTCGGAGATTTAAAAAAAAAAAATTCAAATTTGTTTACTTAAGAAATTTCAATAAATCTCAGATTACTTCACTTCAGAAACTTCAATAAATTTCAGACTTGTTCCCATCAGAAATTTCAATAAATTTCAGATTACTTCACTTCAGAAACTTCAATAAATTTCAGACTTGTTCCCATCAGAAATTTCAATAAAGTTCAGACTATTTTCCTTCCAAAATTTCAAGAAATTCCGATTTTTTTCTCTGGAAATTAAAAAAAAAATTTAATTTTTTTCCTTCAGAAATTTCAAATTTTTTTACTTCAGAAATTTCAATAAACGTCACACTTGTTTCCTTCGAAAATTTCAGTAAACTGCAAGCTTCTTTCCTTCAAAATTGTTCAACAAATTTCAGACTCATTTCCTTTAGGAAACTTCAATAGATTCCAGATTAATTTCCATTAAAAATTTACATGAATTTTAGACTTCTATCTTTTGAGTTTCCAAGTAAGATTGTTTTCTTCAAAAATTAAAGTGAATTTTTTAAATATATTTTTTTATTTACAAATATAAAAATCAATCTACAAAGAAGTCTACAATGTATGCAGTGCATTAAGAAAAACTCAATTTTCAAACTATTCCATTCCAAACACATTAAATTTATATTGCAAATACAAGTAAATCAGAGTTCCACTGTGCAATAAATTTGTACCTTTAAAGTCTTTGCCTTGTTACGAGGAGAAAGTTGTTGTGATCCATCAAATTGATTGAATTCTTGTTTGAAAAGACCCTTGATTGGACTCTTCTTAGTGGGTGATTTACTGCTTTTGATGTCTTTAATATTGAGCTCATTGCCAGATCGAATAGAAAGGCCTTTTGGCTTAGAGCGATTTAGCCCATCATTTTTGGCAGCCATTCCACCGCCAAACATCGTTGAATTAATTGCCGATCTTTTTGCGATCTCGGTGGGACCTGCAATATTAAAAAAAACATTCAAAAATATTTATATTGATAACAAAGTCACGTTGTGTTTGCAGAATAATCTAAAAATATTGATATCTTACCCAACGAAGTGTGCTGTTTGGCGGCATTGCCGGTTCCGCCGAACAGGTCGAATATCCCCGACATTCTCGAGCGTGTTCGTCGATCTCTCAGTATTTATCCTCTTATTCGATTAGTACGATACAGCCTAAAATGTTTTTCAAACTCTCTTATATTAGCTCAAAAACCACGAAATCAAATGCGAATTCCGTAATCGCTCGACTGTGCTTTTTCTTTTCTTTTTCAGAAGAAAAAAATTGCTAAAATTTGTAACGTACCCGTTTTTTGTTTTGATTCTCTTGACGGTTTGTTTCGAACTGAGCTCTCTAGCGCCGCTAGCGCCCAACTGAATTTCTTTGTTTGTGAATTTTGAACGAATCACATCGCGCCGATTGAGCGGGAAAAAAATTCTGGTATTCTCGGTCGGTTCTACAATAATTCTCAGAGTCTTATTTTCACGAATTACTTTGAAATCTCTTAGATCGATCGAGAACACGATTTAATAAGTGTGACGCAAGTTCGGAAACTGCAATCGGTATCAAAAACTGTAATCAAAACTACTGGAAGACTATTAATATTTTAGAAAAAAGCAAATTGGGCTTTTCTTCGTTTATCTAAGCCGCGGTGGATTCTAATTTGTTTTTGTCGAATAAATGAATCGGCTCTGACTAGATTGGATTGCAGTTTCATTATACCGACCGAGCACGGAGCGACGGCGGAGAGAATGACACATTTACGATAAGGTAAAGTACGAAACATGTACAATCAACTCGGCCGATAACAAAAACTGTTTGTCAGTTTTATCAGAGATGATCAATTTCTCGGACAAAGGCGTAGAACGGTAAGCTTAGCCTAACGAGATTTCGCAGTTGACTTTTTTTCGTAATTATACGAAATATCAATAATCTCTGAGAAAACTGTTATCTTTACCGACAATTTTTTTTTTACATGTTACACTTTGCTACAAGAGGAAGCTAAGTGGTCTCTGTCGGTAACAAGAACTGTAAAGACTTTCTTTCGTGTCTTTTTACGTGTGCCGAATGAATAAATGTCACGTCATACATAATTCGTCTCGCAAATCTGCATGCTTGGCTATGGTTGACTTTTCGGGTAAAAGATGAGAACGGTTGACTGCAGAATTCTAAGACGCAGTCAACCGTTGTCATCTTTTGTTGAAAAGATCAAATGGGAACAAGACCAACACTTTACAATTTTTGTTACCGACCGAGCACATCACCTTAAGTTTATTAATCGTTATCCCCTTAAGTAAGAAAAATATTTTTGAATAATTGCTTTTATTATATACTTAAAATAACTAATTACATCTATACACGCATTTATATAAATCAACGTCACATATTGATTAAATATCCCAATATTCCAGATAAATTTCTGTTGACATATCAGATTTCAGGTTTCGCTATGTTTATTCATAACTTTTTTAATGAACTCAACGCCTTCCGTTTCGCCAATCTTAGTGAGGGTTTCCATCAGATTACTCATTGCCAAAGTGCCTTGAACCTGAAAACCAAAACTATGTTAAATTAAAAAAATAAATCGATGCAAAGCAGAACTTTGCACATTGCTTCTTCATTATTTTTGAATTTTTACAAAGCTACCTCTACGAGGAAGTATATTGATCAATTTTGGTTTAATGTTTATATTCTGGATTTTTTTCGTTTCCTCTATGAGGAAGTCTTTGTAAAAAAAAATATATATATAAATTTCTCGGAAATATAAACTCTTTGATGGACTCTCACCAAATTCAGTATCAAACAACTACACATTGTATTGAAGATTTGTGCAAAATGTTGGATCAGTTGCTTGAATTGTTCTCGAATTATAGCGTTGTCAAAAAATTAGGAAAATGTGAATTTCTATCAAATGTTAACCGCTTTATCGATCTTGCCCAAATTCAGCATTCAAACATTGACAAACTCTATTTATATTTTATTCAAAATTTAGAATCAGTTACCTGAACCGTTCCCGTGTTATAGTATTTAAAAAAAAATGCGAAAATGCGAATTTCTATCAAATCTGAACTACTTTATTTCGCTTAAATTCAATACCAAAGGTTGGCATCACTCTGATAAAGTTGGAAAGTTGGAAATTTGTTCGAATTAGAGTGATAAAAGACAATTTTCAAAATTTTACAAAACCCGATAACATCAAACTTTTTTTCAGTAATCTTTTTTTTTAGGTTAAAAAAGTTTCGAATATGGCAATAAATAACAAAACATACGTCCGCAAAATTGAGAATCGTCAGAGACGGGCTTGATATCGATGTGTCGAGAGTACTTAAAAGATACTCGCAGTCCAGATGCTTGGCGAGTTCTTTCCAGGAATTATTTTTATCGAGAAGAGCGGCGAGCGATGTACGCGTTGGAGTATCCAAGCAACTCGTTAAAGTGTCTTCTTCGGTGATCTCTTCCTTTATCGTAACAGTGTCGCTATCGGCGATACTCAGATCTTTGGAAACTTGAGTGAACAATCGCAGAATCTGTAAAAAAAATAAATATATATTCTAAGCATCTCGCAAATTGATACAAAATAAAAAGAAGCATTTTAGCTAAATTTTCATATTTTGTCTTTACTTCAGGTTTGTTTGAGGCAAGGTCAAAGGATGTTTGACCGCAATCTTGTTCCATATCGTCGTCATCGGGTTCTTCCTTAAAGCTGAGAGCTAATTCCTTCTCATCGCCCTGCAATAAAATAATTATCATTAATTCCAACTACAATAAGAGCAAAAAAACAAAGAAAAAAATAATGTTTTGTATAAAATAATATTGAATAATACCTCTGCAGAATCTCTAGCGTGATTTGGTATGTGTGGATTTGCACCGTGTTTCAAGAGAACTGTACACATTTCTTTTGCAAGTGCTGACGGATTTACGACTGCGCTATGCAACGCTGTATTTCCACCCAGATTCATCTGATTGACATTTATTTTCGTCTAAAGAACAGATAGAACAATTTATTTTAGGATATTTGGGAATAAAATATAAAAAATAAAAAATAAAGAAAAATGTGAAAAGACACAAAAAAAAAAGGAAGGTTTAATATTGCGTACTTCCTCCACGAGGTATCTAACAATGTCGACATGACTATTTTCAACAGCAATGTGAAGAGCTGTCCGTCCGTAAGAAACTTCCGTTTGATTTACATCCGCACCAGCTTTGACAAGCGAACGGACAGCGTGGAAGGAGCCAGCTTCGACCGCTAAGTGCAGCGGTGTCCAGCCTGCCTCGTCTCGCGCATTAATTTTCAATTCTTTTGTCAATAAAACATCGACACAAGCTCCTGCTTCTGGTCCTAAAAGTTTTTTTTTTGTATCACCAATAAATATTTCCACAAAATTTGTTAAAACTGTATTTTAATATTAAAGTTTAATTAGGCTTACTCTTTACTGCAGCGTGAAGCGGATAAAAATCACGATCGTCGCATTCATTCGGATCTGCTCCAAGTGCGAGTAATGCATTCACGACTTCAGGTTGATTCAGTAAAACAGCATAATGCAGCGGTGTCTACAATTATAATATAAAAATTTTGTTCGAAGAGCTGTAATTCTGGAGCGAAAATTGCATTTTTCAAAATTTCAGGATCGATCAAACTGAATATAATCATAAATGTCAACTTTTACAAATTCTTTTATACTTTGCAGATATACTATTTTGTCTTACCTTGCCCGAGCTGTTTTTCAGATGAACCATATACTTTAAATCAGGATCGCTCGCCGAAAGCATAAGAATATGTTTGACGATATCGCGCTGTCCGTGACGAAGAGCCGAATGAAGTGGAGTATCACCATACGTCGTTCGTTCGTCAAACATTTTCGTAATGAGTTCTTTCGCTCTCGCAGGTTCTTTTCGTATTCTCTTCAACGTTTCGCGAATCAAAGTTTCCGCAAAGGTCGGTACGGGCTTTAAAAAAAAATAAGGAAACATTGTTTCGATTACGAAATCTCTCAAAAGCATTTCTTGACCGCGTTTTATTAAGAAATTATTTACCTCGCTCGAGGGCGCTCCATCGGTAGTTAACATTTGATCATCATTCTCCAGACCCAGATTAAAGGCATAATCTAAGAATCAACGAAATTTCGTTATAAAAAATATTCAAAATTGTTGCCTTTTATCAAAATAATAGAGATAAAGCAACATGTACCTTCGACGTTTAACCCTGTAAGAAATTTGGCATATTCGTCCGATTTCAAATTGCCACTCTCGTAAATCAGTTTGGTGAGTTCACTCGAAGTGCTAAGAGAACTGTTCCATGACGACGGTGAATTGTTAACGTTATTGTCGACTTGTTTAATTTTTTGAAAATCTGAACTTCCTGAATAAGAAATTCGTGGACGTTTCTTGTCTTTAAAAACAAAAGATTCAGATTAAAAATCGATAGTTTTGTGGGGTTTTAGAAAGTTTGATTAAAATTCGAAGTAATATCGAAACTCACTCATTAAACAATCGCTTGGCTTGTAGGTGAACTTTATCGGATCTGAGCAATCACCATCGGTCGGTCGTTCCAGTTTTATAAACACTTCTTTTGGCTCGCTGATACTTAGATCTCTGTACGGAGGAGTTCTGACGAAAGACAAGATACAACCGAAAAGTTAAACAAGCCTCAAACAGCGGTGAATAAATACTAAATAAAATTTTCTTTCATTGTTCAATTACCTGAAAACTATAGCATATTGATGATGAACATCTAATTCGGAAAAACGACCGTAACCCTGCCAGACTTCGTGATCATTTTCATCAGTTTCAAAAAACTTGACACGTATATTTTCTGCGAGAAACCAAAAATAGAATCATTTCAGAATGTTTTATCCATTTTAAAACGGTCTTTTTCTTTCTTAACGTATCAAAAAATTCCCATGTCCGAGTATCAAAAAATATAGAAGTAGAACCATTTTTTTTTACATTTTCCATTAAAAAAAAATTCTGTAATTTTTTATATTCAGAGCTGTGGATTTTTTTTACATGATCAGCAACACTCGAATGAAAAATCGAGGGCATGGAAATGTTTATAAAAATAAAAAAAGATACTTTGTAGCTTGAAATGGGTGAATCTTTAAAAAATTAGATGTTCTAGTAAATTAAAAAAAAAAAAATAACCGTTAGATAAAAACTACATGGGATTATACATAACTATTTTTTAAAAAATATTCTGTATTCTAAAAGTTTAAAAAATGTATAACGGTTTCTATTATTATTAATCTATAATAGGAGATCGTGAAATTTTTCGCTTTTTAAATTTATTAGTAAATCCAATTAAGCTGTTTCCTTACTTTTTCCAACTTTTTCGACGAGCATGAAAACTTCTTCTCCACCGTCACAAGGACTAGAGTACTTGTCGATTCGGCAAATTTTTAATTCTCCGGTCAAGGCACTTTCTGCAAATCAAATTAAACGATGAAAAAAGAAAAAATGCAGAAATACCGACGGAACGCTTAATTTATAAGACTTACTGAGATTATTGATGGCGTTTGAGTAAACCCGTTCTGTAATGGATTCCAGCACTCCATTCGAGCCTTCGACAAAAGCTTCGAAGCACAGCGCGACGCTATTTAAATTCATCCATTTTTGAGCATTGTCTGCTTCCATTTTAATCTAAAAATCGATAAAATTATTTTTATTTTTCCGTACGCACACAGCATTTTTTTTTCGCGCTTAATCGAAAAAAAAAGAAAATACCTTAGTTTCGTCGCAAACGGTTAGACTCCTAATATTTGCATTTCTGCATCTGCGTTTCTCCAGCAACTCCATTCGCATTTTTCTCACGAGCTCGTCCTTGATGTATTTCTTTGCCGTATGAATAATTCCCATACCGTGAAATCTGCAATTGCGCAATGTCTCGTTATTATTGAGGGAATGAAAGTAAAATAAGTGTAAAATTTTAGGAAAACATACTGGGCTGTGAAATCATTTTCATTGGTAACATCGATTTCGTATGGTGCATCGTTTTCGTCGCTACCCTCTCGTTTCACCAGATGATGAGCATGAGGCATTCTTCTTCTTGGATCAGAAGTCACCAATGTGCAACGTATCTTCGCTTTTTGTCCGACATAATTAACCAACTGCAGCAGAATTATCAGCAGTGTTATTGACACAAGAAATTCTACATCATTAAGCCACAATACATCAGATAAAAAACCTAATGAAAAATTAATTTCCACCTATATCACTTATCTCTGCGTATTAAATTATTGTTACGAAATTTTATCTTTTTAAAAAACAAAAAAAAATGAAAATAAATGGAGGTCATCTAAATTTCATTTAAAAGAAATGTAATTGAACAAACGACTTTTATAATTATTTATGTTAATCTGTGACTTCAATATCTAGTAACAAAAATTATGTTATCAAAAATAAAGAAGTCTGGAATCTAAATTCCAAAAAACAACTGTTATAAATAAATAAAACCTTAAAAAATAATAAAATCCAGAAACAACCATTTTTAATTTATTTTCATGGTACTTATCATTCTATTAACTATTCAAATGAGAGAATATCATTCAAATCACACCTTTACTGTTGGTGCCTGCCTCTTTCGTCTTGAAACTGAGCTAGCACTGGACAAACATCCATGAGTACCCATCATCTCAGACTTGTATCTAAATCTAAACTTATCCACAGGTTGATCCAATATTTCTATATGTGGCGATGGCATTTCCATACCTAAAAAAAAATTCATTTTTTTTTACAATGGAATACAATGCAAATAATAAGCAAAAAAAACCAGAAGACATAATTAATGATACTCCATAAATCAGTAATTTGAACTACAGCAACTGAAAACCAGACCTTTTTTTAAAGAATCATAATGTATTTTATCAAAAAATGAGAAATCAATGAGCAAGGTTCAATTTTGCATCTTTTTATTATTATTATTATTATTATGTATTTTTTTGTTTAAAAATAAAATAAAATATTATTATTATTGTTATTATTATTGTTATTATTATTATTATCATGATCATCATAATCACCATTATCATTATTATTATTATTATTATTATTATTATTATTAAGTGTCAGAATCAATCAATTTTTACCTGTAGTTCCCGTAAGGTTCATGAAGCTTTCATCATTCATATTGAACATATTTAGCGCAGAATCATCACCTCTCGGTGACAGTGTCACTGACATTGGTGACGAAGAGCTGCTCATACTTTGCGAATCCATATTGTTTATGTTGTAAGATCCTTCAATATTGGGAACACTCCTGGCAGTTGTGACATCTTTGGCAGAGGTAAACGAAAAAAAAAGTGAAAAATTAAAAATCACTGACAATGATCGCATATGTGTCATCAAGTAACGGCAACAAATTCTTATCAGTGTCGCCAATATGATAACTTTTGAAACGTAATTCACAATAGAATGCGATTAAAAAAGCATTACCATTCCCAAAGGGACTGTAACAGTTAGCAAAAGCCCTTTCCAAAATATCTCGTTCATCCTCCTGCGGCATTTTTATTTTATTTTATTTTGTAGACTTCACACAAAAACTGATTTTTTTTTTTTTTTTCTTGCGAGGTTCGACGTGTTTATTGTTTTTTTTTTGCGCGTTTTTTAGGCGTAATCGGCGACAAGAAAATGCGATAACCGTTCACTAACGATACTGCAATATCAGAGATTTCTCATCTCTGGCAAAATATGACGTTTTTGTATCGTATGCGAAAATGTTTCGCCACTGCGGAGAATTGGATGCGCTTTATTAACGCGTAACGTGTGTTTAACGGCACTCACCATACGCGAATGACTGATGGCTCGTACAATTCTATAGCGTGGAGCACGACGTCAGCTTCGAAGGCTGATAACGAGAATCCCAGGTTCTTCCCCGTAGCAAACCGCTCAACGATACAGCCAATTGCGCTACGTGCTTACGTCCGTGTGGATTTCCCCGCTTGTGCCACCGCCGGAATACATGATGTCATTGTTTCCCTCTCCACGTTGCTGCTTTTCACTGTATATATAGGTTAGATTGGAAAGAATTAAGTTGCAGATATAATACTACGTTGCAGAGAGACGTGACACTATATAGCTTTGATTGCATAGGTTGTTTTATTCTTTGTTTCATTTTTTTTATGATAGATTTCCCACTTCTTACCACAGGTGAGAAGTGTGTGTGTGTGTGCGTTTTAATAATTTTCGATATGATCGATGCGTGGGGGATTCTCGGGGAAATCCCGCGAAGTCGAACACATTTTATAATGTTTTCTCTAAAATAAGTTACCAACATTTTACGGTCCTGATTGTCTCTTTCCGCTGATAATCACGCTTTAAGTCACGCGTTTTTAGGCTTTTATTTCTAATTGGATCTACTTTTTTCTTTGTTTTGTCATTTGATTTTTTGCTTTATATATCGTGACATATTTTTTCTTCTTTCTGTCTGATGTATTCTTTGTACTCTCGTTGTATTCCTTTTCTCTGTATATACTGAAATGCTTTGTGGAATGACACACAGGACCTTCTTGGACGTAGTGGACTAATTATCTATCTTTCCGCAGAATTGAGAGTGAAAACGCGTTGATGGGATTGGAGATTTTTTTTTTATTACAGAGGATTTTTTTATCACTGACTGCGACTAATATTGTTATGATTATGATGTATCAAAAATACATGCGAGAATATGCTATACAAATATTGAGATTCAAAGGATTCAAAGTTGTGGACTCTGCGTTGTTTAATCCAATAAGTTTTGGGGTGAGACTAAAGCGTATCATAGTTGTTGGAATCTAAAAAATAAGTCGCTAAACTTTCCACAAAAGATACAGATCTAGATTTTAAATGTTTTATAGATCTGCTTCAAGCCGACCGATATGTAAAATTGGAATGAGACCGACCGTATAGTTTTTAAAATACAAAAAGTAAAGTTGGAAACTCCTTACGCGAATTTTCATTGCTGAATTCAGAAATGAGAGCGTAAAACTTTACATGCACGTACATATTTAGATGCCCAAAAAATCCAAGATGAAAGTTCGAAAAACAGAAATTTATATATTTTGCACGTTTCTGAATACGAAAAAAAGGAAAAAAAAACGTTACCGCAGATTAAGGACAAAATACCGGTTTTTAAAGTTTTGTCATTAAACTCGCAAACACTGACAGGTCAATGGTATATGTTTAGGCATCGGTTGCTCGAGTGAATGCACCAGTAATTGAACAGTCACCAGTGAATGAACAAACAGCTCTTTTTGAGAGTTCATAAGAAGGTTTAACGACCTAAGCTCGACATTAGATATTGAATTTGTTTATTTTTTAGCTATGTACTGCAATTATTTTGTTGACGAAGCCTATTTTCGACAAAAAAAACTTAGGTTAGGTCCGTTCATTTATTGGTGTCTTTCGTTTTTTTGTGTTTGGTATTTCTTTTTGATTCTAGATATTTCAAAGAACAAAACGAGAACATTTCAGCTAAATCGGAAATGCCGTTTCAGAGGGAAAAAAGTGGCAACTTCATTTAATTGAATAATAGCGTAAAATAAAATCGGAAAAATCGAAAGTACGCTGAAAATCCAAAATTTGATGCTATGATTTTTTTGTGTGATCCGTAGCATTGGCGTTAAATTTTTTTTTTTAATTTCAAAAGATTTTAATAGCTGGAATATGCAATAAAAAATCTGAAAAAATTCCTACGCTTTTTCTTCAACCAGACCAACATCCTGAATAAATTTGAGGACGTTTTGTTGGCATGAAAAATTGTCGTGACTGACTTGACGTATTGCGTCATATTATAGTCGCATATTTGATTACTTGTTTGAAAACAGATGAAATTTTTTTTTTTAAATAATTTGTACAAAACTTTGAAAAGTCGTGGAATTTTCCAAATAGTGGCTTAAAAATGATAAAATTATGCGAATAACATACTGTTAAAATATATTAGAATAATACATTAACGATTGTAAAAATACGTCGTATAAAAACACTCTCAAATTTAAAAAAAATGAAACTTAAACTACCCAAAAAAATCGAAACAAAAAAATGCATCCCACTCGTTTTAATTTTTTGTTACTCAAGATTAAGTTCTTTCTTTTTTTTCAAGCACGAAAATATTCGCTTCGGAAAATTTCGCACTTTTATATTAAAATCGCTTTAGAAGTGTTACATTTTCATTTTTATTTTGAAAGCATTTCAAGTAATTTTCAAACAATTGAAAAATTCTGCCTAGAAACGTTTTAAAAAATTCATAAGTTATTAAAAAATTGTATGAATTGGCAAAAGAAATTATCCACTAATGGAAGGACCTCTGCATTCATTTTTCCTAAACATGGAATTTTAGAGTACAAAGTTGCAAATTCTACAGCACAAATTTCAATTATATTCTCATTGTCAAATGGTTTGTTGCCTTTACGGTACTTGTGAACTTTTATGATATACTTTCAGCAACAGTACGTGAGGTAACAAAAGGCAAGTAATATATGCATATGTATATGTATATGTATATATATATATATAAAGCAGATATTGTAAAGTGTATATCTCCATGCGCGCATAGAGGTGCGTAAAAGCCGTGAAAGCTATATAGCAATAGGGGGGGGGGGTCCGTAAAGCTACATAAGGTCTGTGCTAACGTTCTGAAAACTCAGTGTAATCGCGTATTTGGTCTTATACGCACCACAATAGGTCTTATCATTCGTTTACTCACTGAAATCGCAGCAAACATATTAATTGAAAAATCATGTCGGCAAAAAATGAGAAAATTGGTATAATCGGAAGGTAAGTTACTTATATATATATATAAAACCACAGACACGTTCATTCGGTGCAATGCGCGCGTAAATACAAAAATGGAATTTTTCAAAACATATATAACTGAGTCTGAGTGCAATATCTAATTTACATGAATTTCCATAGCGGTTTAATCGGTCGGAGTTGGGCGATGCTTTTCGCAAGTGTCGGATATCACGTGACAATTTATGATATCGTGCAAGATCAAATATCAAAAGCATTGGTGGATATTGAACAGCAGTTAAAACGACTCGAAGCCGGTGGCCTTCTTCGCGGTTCGCTCACAGCTGACCAGCAATTTGCGCTTATAAAAGGTGATTTATTTTATTTATTTTATTTGACGCAGAAAACCCTTTTGCAGTATAAATATAATTCAGCAATTGGCTTACATTTTCTATATAACTTGAGTAACATTAAATCATGATTAGTATAAAATTTAGCGAACATCTATCGAGTAGTTAAAATTGTATCAGGACTTATATTTTTCGTATTTCGTTTTTTGGCGTTGATCCGCAGGTTTTCACTAATATCGTGCTGATAAACTAGTGTAAGAACTATTTAAACATGCCTGCAAAAGTAGAATCTTGCAAAATTGCTTTCTCATTATTTTGTACCTTTGATATATCTTCCTCTATGAGAAAGCCAAAATTAATCAGTATACTTTCTCATAGAGATACTATTGTCAAAGTTATGAAATGAGGAAGATCTCTGGCAGTTTCTAGATTGCAGGCCTATTTTAAACTTAGAAAAATCACAGCAAATACCTATAGCTCTCTAAAACGTAACGTTGAATTATTCAGGCACATTGAAGTTGGAGGAGGCAGCAAAAAATGCTAAACTCATTCAGGAATGCGTGCCAGAGAATCTCGAGTTAAAACTGAAAGTTTACTCGCAATTGGACAAAGTCGTCGACAAAAAGACTATTTTATCGTCGTCGACCTCGACATTCAGGCCTTCGTTGTTCAGCGAAAAGCTTGTACATCGCGATCAGGTGATCGTTTCGCATCCCGTAAGTATATAAATTCCATTCGGTATCAATTTATGTAGTTCACTTTCAAGCTCTATACTCATTTCTCAATTATTATCTGACGCAACAAGTTCCGTCTCAATACAAACATGTATTCTATCGATTATCTTTCATTTCTTATGTATAGAAACTCGAGAGGCTTGCAATTAGATAAGATAAGCCGATAACCCTGACTACAAATATATAGTTTAGAAATGATATAGGAAACGTAGCGCGATTGGAAATATTCAGATGATTGTTGATGTTATTGCAAATGTTTTAGGTCAATCCGCCGTATTATGTGCCGTTGGTTGAAATTGTTCCGAGTCCATGGACGAGAGATGAAATTCCGGCTCAGACGAAGGCCATCATGACGGAAATCGGTCAGGCTCCAGTTGTATTCACTCGTGAGATCGACGGTTTTGCTCTCAATAGAATACAGTATGTTTCTGGAACACATAAACATAGAGAAATAATAATTGCAAAGACCCACGGTACATTGAATATCTAACTTGTACTTGGAATTAATTATAGATACGCAATTCTGAACGAAGCCTGGCGATTGGTGGCCGATGGCGTTCTCAGCGTCAAGGATGTCGACATTGTAATGAGCGAGGGACTCGGTATGCGTTATGCCTTTTTGGGAGCCTTCGAAGCTGCTCATCTCAATGCTGAAGGTATATACAGATTGTTAAAATCAATACTTGACGATCACACGAATGCTGTTCTTTAAAAAATAATCCACAAACTACAGCTTTTAATTAATAAAATTGTATCATTGTATAAATTTAAATTGCAGGCATGAAGAAGTATTGCGAGTCGTATTCCAAGAGTATTTACAACGTAAGCCAGACTTTTGGACCCACGCCCAAATTCGAAGGTCCTATGGCCGAGGAAATCAGCAATCAGCTGAATGCTATTTGTCCTTTGGATAAATTGCAGGAGAGACGCGCATGGCGCGACACAGCTCTTACAAAATTATCATTGCTGAAGAAAGAGCTTGATGAACCAAAGAAGTGAACAAAGCAAAGATTTAGATTGTAATTTCATCCAAATCATTGGACATAATTCACGCTATGAATATCTGTATATTTGCTATTTACTTGCCAGTTAAATAATTGTAAATCAAACAAGATTTGTATGATGAAAATAAATATCTTTCATAATGATTTCTTAACGAGTTGACATGAATTAATCGTGAATTCTTGATTATGGAACTTAGGTTTAATACCGGAAAAATATAAAAATCATTCATTTGTCTCCGTTTTTTAAAGATAAAAGCGTAAAAACCGTACATATAGATTTATAAAATGAGGGCAACTTATTTTTCTTTCTTTTTAAATTTGGAAGCATTGGATCTTAATTCCGGAGAGGTTGACCCTCATTTGACTACCCTATAATATAATGAGTCTTTTTATTAAAAATATGTCGCAATTTCACTGCTTCAACGGCTGTATGAGCAGAATATCTTTTAGAATTAAGTATATCGTATGAGGCGTACTGAAACTGTATATTAACGACCAATTTCCGGTTGAAATTATTTTTATGCCGTAAACACAGGTATATAAAATAGATTTTTCATCGAAGTTCGACATTTTCAATTTGAAAATAACTTTTTTTATCGTCTAATCAATTTTTGTTTCCATTATATATTAATTAGAAATGCCTGTCTTACTGATAGTATTCACAAAAAAATTTGATCTTAGAAAAAATGTTTGTTCCATTCCTCAAACTGTCGAAATGAGCCGTATAGAAAAAAATTTGATGACATACAAGACATTCTCACCGAGTGTAGCGTTCATTTTTTTTTCTATACGGCTCACATCAGCTGATTGAGGAATGGAAAAAACATTTTCTTTGTAAGATCTGATTTTTTTGTGAATACTGCTGTATCGGGAAGACATGTATTTCGTTAAATACCTGAAGGATAGGAATGATTCGTGTGTCTCCTTTTCTCCGACACAACGTAATAATTATTCGATTGTTAAAGTGAGATATCACTTTATTTTTTGTTTTGTTTTTAGTTTTCACAGTAAGTTTTATCGCTTTCCACCAACACGTGGGGCGGCCTTTTGCTGTACTTTAGCGGCCTTTTGCTTGGCTGCTGGTTTGGGCTTTGGTGGCGCGGCGGCCTTCTTTGTCGCCTTTGCCGCCTTCTTCTGTTCCTTCGCGGCCCTAAAAAGGAAAACGAAAATTTCAATAAGCATCGATTTCGGTAGGAAAACGCGATCGATCTTTTTGCGGATTCAATGATTTTTTTTTGTAAGGACCCGCAAAGCCAGACAGTGTAATGACAGTGTTCAGTTCTGGGTGAAGCAGCCCTTTTTCACTTACTCTAAGACATTCTGAAATCTAACTTGACAAAGATGAGTCATATCAGAGGAACAGATGTCTAACGATTTTTAATATTTTAATTTTGGCAAATGGAAAATTCCTAACAAATAATATGAATATTATTAGAAAAAAAAAAAACAAAAAAAAAACAGAATTTTTCTATCAAATCAATCAGATATTATTAAGAAATAACTTAAATTTTTCCTATAACTAAAATTGTAATGAATACAAAATTGATTATTATTATAATTTCTTTGCTTACTTGATCGCTTGATCTCTCTGAGCCTTGCGAATTTCAGGTTTCATGTTACGCTTAGCCAGGATATCGGAGAGCGAGGCGCCAACGATAGCACGATTGAACTTTTGCGCACGGCGTGTTCTCCTCTTAGCCTGCTCTTCTTCCTGGCCCTTCTTGTGCTTGCGCCTAAAATAATATTAAAAAAAATCCATATGAAGTACAAAAATAAAAGCCAATCTCAAAAATTGGTGCAATCTTGCGCAATATTCCATAAATCGTCACAGGCTATAAAATCAACACTGTAATTACCTGTAGAGGACAGTCCATGTCACCTTCCTTGGGTTGCGCTTCATCAAATGAGCAGCCTCGCATTTTGAGTTGAGGAAAGTGAAGGTCTGTAAAAAAAAGAAAATGAACATACAGGTTAAGGGTGACGGCTGTTTGTCATGTTGTAGCAAAGAGGCGCACATTTTCGTGCATCCTAACCTCACTAATCAAAGCTAAAAATGTTATAAACAAAGCCGGCTAACAAAACTAACAATCGTCGTTGGATGAAAAAATAGTGAATCGTGTGGAAAAAACATACCTTTCCGTCAACCTTGACCATGGTTTTTCCATGGCCCGGATAAATTTTGTATCCGCTGTAAGCGCAAAGCCCGATCCTGGAAATATTGAAATATTAATACGCCGCGTAAACTCGACATTATCACTGTGATGAGATATTTAACGAACGTAAGAGGATGTCATCGCGATATTTTGATTTCTTTCGATTTCACCCATCGCGTCACTTACTTCATTTTGCTTTAGTAGGAAACGGAACGGCCGTTATACCCTGTAAAGCGTTATGGGAAAATGGCCGATATTTGGGAATTTCACTGCTGCGACGGCGCCACTCCGTTTCATCAACACGAAACAGAAACAGCCAATCATAGAGCATCTTTTGCCGGATATCCTTTGACACCGGAAATGTCGCTTCGCGCCATTTTTAATGGCGGTACTTTTATTAACGATGTCCTTTTTGTTCGATAGGAGAGAAAAATCGAGCCTTTTTTTCGGATAAAAATTCGTGTAGTAAATATTATTTAATTTAATATTACATCGTCTAATAATACGGAATATAAAAATAGAGAAAACATTTCTTTATTATGTTACTGGAATTAAATGTAATACTTTAAAATTATATTTTGTATATATTGTGTTTAAGGCATTCCACGATTTTCTCATTCCAAAGACTTTTTACCAATTTTTTTTTAAAAGCCATTTTATAATTTTTATTTTTATGATGCAACAAATTTTTCATTTTCATTTAAATATCATCTACGTATCTCGGAAACGATTAATTGTGTTTGCGTTTATAAAAAAACGAAAATTCGCAGGATTTTTATAAATTAGATTTAATTAATTAAGTCAGAAACACATTTTTCGGCACAATAATAAAAGTTGAATTTTCCTAACAGGATCAATGCACTAAAATTTTATGAGTGAAAATCAAATTGTATTTTTTAAATAGGATTTGAAATCGCTCAAAAGCGACGACGTTTTCTTGGTTTTTTTAGAACTAACACTTGATTCAATTGAATTTACGCTCGCTGTCAAAAATATCAACATTTACGTTTTTAAATCTATATAAAAATACTAGAATTTTTGGAAAAGCCCGATTCATGGAAAACGTGATTTTTGGAAATTTTACGTAAAATAGTTATAACTTTCTGATAATTGCGTTTTCTATTGATTTTTTTTTTAAACAATGATTTTTTTATGCAAAACTTAAGAAACAAAATTGGTACCGCTGATGTTGATCTGCCTCTTAAATTCGAATATTTCTTCACGTGGGAGAGATTTTGAAACCCATGAAAAAAATAAAAAGAAATACCCACAATTCGTTTTTCACGTTCAGAATTTCAGAAAACTTTAAATGCAGCACGAAGAATGATCTTCTCATAAAGAATTTAAAAAAAATATTTTGCTGTAAACTATGGTTTGGAATTTTTAAATTAAATCTAAAAGACTTCCATTCTTATAAAATTTTGTTTTTTTATAATTTAAAATAGGAATACATGTTCCCGAAATATTGAAAATGAAAAAACATTAAACATATCTAAATTTAAAAAAAATAAAATATACCTTATTCCGCGTCATAAGTTTTAAGCAAATTTAAAAGAAGTTGAATTTATTAGATTTATTATACACAGATATTCAGATTTTTGGAACGCCTTATATTCTAAAAGCATGAATTAAACTACTATTTGAATATTATTAGAAATTTATGAATCAATAGAAAGTAAAATTTATAATAGAAAGTTGTGAAATTTTTAGTAAATAGAAAGTCGACATAATCAACTTGTGGTCATTAACAAATAACGGGGTAAGGTATGTAGATAAAATGGAATCGTGAGAAATAGTAATGCTATCTTTATTTCATATACTAAAAATGAGGCACATAGCACTTGTAACAATTCATATTACACGCCTAGTCAACAAAAGTACGGTGACTCGAACCGAGTAGAGTGAAGATTATTATCTTTCTTTTTTATTTTTCTTATTTTATTTTATTTTTTTATTTTCAATATATCTCGACGACGACGTGTCGGCGACTCCCCCTTATGCGAATACGAAACATGAATTTAGATGTTTGAAAATGTAAAAATGTATCGCGCGTATCTTATTTTTCATTTCTTTTTTTTCTTCTTTTTATTATAAAAACAAACTTATCCGTTTTATACGTATACTGTCAACTATCGTCTACTCTCAACGTGTTCTAGGGGTATTTGGTGGATTATTTCCGATCGTGTCGCATCTTCTGTAATAAAGCAAATATGGTACTCGAGGTGGAGATGGATTCAACACATCCATCTCGTAAATGCCTTTAACGGAACTGTCGTCGTATCGAACCCAAGATCCGTACCCAACGTGGAAGGCATCTGTGACGTAATGGCCTTTGCTCGCTTCCTTTCCATCGTGATAAGTCACGGCAAACAGTTTATACTGATTTTGCTTGCGTATCAGTTTTTTCCCAACGTTTGGAGATAAAAGTTTTTCTGTAGAAAAAAAAATTAAATTCACTTGGAAGTTTGAAAAATAATATTGACTCCTGTCTACATTTAAACCGAATAAAAATTCAAAATACATTTTGTTTCAAGTAACTGAAAGTAATTTTTGAGCAAGATAGAAATCATTCTTTCTAAAGAAAACTAATTTGTTATAATAAATCTTTTAAAAAAGGCTTATAATATCGCTCATTTTGAGGAATTATGCTTTATTCCTTGAACGAAAACGTATGTTAAATATAATTTAGTTCGAAAACGAATCATCGAAAGAATCGAAAGACTTTGAAGCAGTAAAGAATAATACTGAAATAAAGATGTAGTCCAAATATTGTTAAATTTGAACAGTTGCGAGTGTTTTTCAAGAGAGATAAACATATTCGTTTTTCATGAAATAACAAAAAATAAATTGACATAATTAGCAACTAAACATGCTTATTATCGCTTGTTCCTGATTATTATTAATTATTTGAATCAAAAAGAGCAAAAAAAAAAAATTACTGAGTATTTTTTAACAGCGATAAAATAATTACTTATTTCTTGGGGGAAAAAAGTAATTAGAGACAATTTTAAAAAATCTGCTGTGACGTCTGGACGTATATTTTCAAAATTCAAAACGGAAACAAAAATAAACCTAACACTGCTGTTTTAGATGGCTTTAATGTACTTACTGGGATCTAGTTTCAAATCTATGGGGAATCCTACGCGTTTGACGATTTTCGAACAACCGTCGAGTTTGTAGTCGAACCACTTCAAGTGCAATATAAGAATAACTGGCAGTTCCTCAAGCGAAACCTGTTTCCATGCCTCGATTTGTTGTTTAGTTTTGCTGCAAGTCATTCCCTCCACTCGATCCTTTCCGAACAGAGTCTCCAGGGCTCCTTCCACCGATTCCGCTTTCTGAAAAGTCATTTGTTCATTAAAGACTCGTATATTTATATTTCATCTAGATCATTTCTCTTAGCTTGCCTCAATATCCAGCTGCAACGTGAAAAATGGCTGAACATTGTCGGTGGATTCTTCCTGAATTCGCATTACTCGGGATCTCAGCTGCCCGCGAAATATATCCGACAACGGTGTACGACCGAATTCGGTGCATCGTGTTATAGATCCCTTATTTTTTGGACCCATTACCTTCAATAAACAATAATAACATCAGAATAATTTTTCAGGATTTCGGAAATAAAAAAAATCTAAATACCTTCCATCCTTCTTCGTCATTGTTATGATTAGCATTAAGGTCCGCGACAGCGGGCGCAGCGTCATTAGAGTCTGCGTTGACTAACTTCATAAGCTATAAGAAATTTTGTTTTAACATTTAAATTGGATTAAAAAAATTAAATTTGATTTAAAAACCGATATAGGAATGATTTTATTTTATTTTTTTACCTCGAGCATTTCGTCGCTGATTCCGTTTAGAAGACACGAGAGAAATTCTTCGGCATCCTCTTGGCGACCTTCGACCGAAAAAACGCCAGCACACGATGTGTTTTTCAGCATTGTATATACATAGGAAGGCTCGAAGGCAACGCCGAATTGTACATCGACAGCGGTTTCTTCGCCCCGCTTTTGGCTTCTATCCTTGCGTGGCATTCGAGCTCCTTCCGCGAGAGGACTGAACTCGCGAACGAATCTCGCCCTTTATATTGTGTAAAATACGTTATTTAATTGTTATACATTTTGTTGTTGCTGTTGTTGTTTTCATTCGATGAGCCTATTGTGCTTATCCTCGAACTTACTCACATATTATCGATCAGAGGAGTGGATGAATTTTTTCCTGAGTTTCGGGGATACGGTAGAGCCATTAAAAGATTGTAAAAGGGTGGGCAGGCGAGTAGCGCTTGCAGTATACTGTTGATGTAACAGTAGTTGCTGCGATTCGTCAGTCCACGAGGAAGAAGACTGACCGTTTGTTTGTCCATTTGGTACTTGAGCAGAAGTTCTTTAAAAAAAACGCTAATAAATCCTTAATAACGAGTACTACATGAGAGTATTTTTTTTTATCTGGAGAATCTTTAATTCAAGATTTCAGATAATCTTGCGTTTTTTCTAAATCAACATAATTCGAAGACTTATGGTCACAGAATGAAAATATCATACCATAAAAGTTCCTGTTTTATATCAGAGTTTGAAATGAAAAAAAAAAATATTTTTAGTGACAAGAAAGAACGCTTTTAATTTTAGGTATAGTTTACAGAACCTTTAGGTGTTACTGCTAATTTCTTCCTTTAAATCGTAAAGTGATGATAAAAATAAATCTTTAGATATTTTGTTGTAAAAAAAATCGATGTTTTTGGATCAATAAAGTTATTTGTAAGATATAATACAAAATTTGATATAAAGTTACATCTTTTGTGTTGAGACTTTTTTTTAATGTGATTTATTGACTTCAAAATACGTTGACTTATAAAGAACTGCATCTTCGGAAATATTGGATTTACGAATCTAGAAAAACTATACAGAATTTGGTCCCAAGAAGTATTTAAACATGTTTAATTGTGCGAAATATCTAATAGTTCAGAAAGAGGGACCAAAAAAACTACGGGCTTTTTTTGCAAAAAACAGAATAAAAATCTACGTTTTTTATAAAAAATGTTTAATTTTATAAAGAAAATATATAAAAAAAAATTATAAATATTATTAAAAATTATACAAAACATTTAGCACTTATTTAACTAGTGTAAATATTTACAACTACCTCGAAATTCGTCTAAACGATCGAAGCAACTTACCGCCCATCCTGAACACCGCAGGATCGTTCAAGTTATTCGGTTGCGGAGATTCCGCAGCCACTTTAGTATCAGTCCATGACGAGCTTTCCGGAGCTTTCGCAGTAGTTTCCGTATTATTGCGAATCGCAACCGGAGCAACAGTTTCATTTCGATTTTGCGACGCCGTTTCCTGACTGGACGTTTTCGGAGGTGCGACAATTACTAGAGATGAGACAGGCGGATTATTTACCGGAACAACGCGAGCAACGGGAAGTTTCGTTATCGGTGGCATCGATTTCATGCTATCTCCAGGCGGTCCTCCAGTCAAAACAATGCTGGCCCAGGATTTGCCGGCTGGCGGAGTTGCAACAGCAGCCACACTAAGAGCAGGTGCAGCACTCGTATTAACCGAAACAATCGGAGTCTCCAATATCTTAACAGGAACAGTTTCCTCCTGATTTTTCTCTGTCTTCACGACAACCACAGTTTCCTTTTTCTCAACAATATTTTCAACGCCTTTCGAAATTCGTGGCGGGCTTGAAACTTCAATTTGCGCTTTAACCACAGGAATTTTCTCCTCAACGACAGCTGGACATTTTTTCTCTTGCGCAGCTTTATCTTTAACTCCACCACTAACCGCGCTTGAATTATTATCAATAACAGCTGCGGAAATACATTCCTTCTTCTCCATGACGATTTCCGTAATTTCTTCCTTCGCAACAGTTACTTCAGGATTTTCGGACTTCGTTTCGTTACCGGAAAACGTGACTTTCTTATTGTTCGTGTGTCTCGAAGTAGAATTATTTTGAACAGCATTACTTCGCACTTCAGTATTGGCAGAATTGCTGTTACTAACATAAACCTTTTTCTCGTAATTTCTCTTGGGCGATTCTGTCTCGCTGTTTGTGGAATTACGAAACGGCGGTGTCGGACAATTGTCCTGTTGATGACCACCACGTTTGTCGTGATGTTTTTGAGCTGGATTTTTGATGCTTTCTTGATTGTAATACGTCGCTTGGCCCTGACCACGGTATTTTTGATTGCTCGGCGAATGTTGGTGTGTCTGATAATTCGAAGGATGATGTCCATAAGCCGCGTGACTATTGTGATGCAACTGCGGCGCTTGTGGATAAGCTGCGGCTGTTTGTGCTGGCATAAAAATCGGTGTACCAGTGGCTGGATGTCCCTGAGGGGTAAATGAGTACAGGGTGCCGGATGAATGACTTATTGGCACCATTGGACCGTATTGATGTTGTCCCTGAAACGCATAATTTGCGTTTTGTATATCGTTATTCGAATTCATAATACGATTGTACGATTCTCTTTTCCCGCTACCACCGCCAGCGCGGTTACGACCTCCTCCACGTCTCTCGTTGTCTCTGCTTGGCTGTTGATTTATCATTTCCGTACCGGTTGGATACATCGCTTGTGGATGACCATACTGAAATCCTCCTACGTACGGATAAACATTGGGATCGCCGCTCGCGCTGTTAGGAAACGGTGCTCCCATACCTGCAAATCCACTGTCACCATAAACTGTTATCATTTGGGGTCCGGCGTAAGGATGACCTGGTGGAATTGTCGTTGCTATCATTGGCGACGTTGTCACGCAACCTTCGTATCCTGGTATACTCTCAGCCATACCTTTGAAAATTTTTATGTGCAAATATTAGAATAGAAGTCATTTTTTCTTTTTGCATAGCAGTTAAAAGATGTTTGTACACAGATCATGAGAAATTGATTGCTATTCATTTTAAAGCAAATGCTTGCATTATGCAATTTGCTTTAAAGGTATAAAAAATACACTTTGAGATTCTTTACTATTGTTGACAAGAAATTCTTTTTTAAATGAACGAAAATTTAAGGTCAGAGTTGTTTTGTATCAGAATATAATTTAAATTTCATAAATAATTTTAACGGCCTGATAATGTTGACTTTTTACAAAAAAGAAATATAGAACAAAAATTTTACTAAAAAGAAATATGGAACAAAAATTTTACTAAAAAGAAATGCCTTTTTAATTATCTGTATAATTTACTTTATGTTTTGCAATTCCATTTTTTTTTATCGCCAAAGATCAATGTTCTAGGGTTAAAAAATTTAGAAACGTGTGAAATCTCAACTTTAACAAGAAAGTTCTTTCTTTAATAAAAAATAAAAAATATATATATTTTTTTTTAAATAAATATTTGTCGGTAAAAAATCAGTGTTTTTAGATTGATTAAATTATTCACAAAATATAAAAAAATCTGATGTAAGACTATATCATTTATTTATTTATTTATTTATTTATTTATTTACAGAATAAATTTTGAGATTCATTATTAATCTGGACATGAAGGTTTTTCAGAAATGTGGTGCCTTGTATAAACTGATTTCCATACATTTTGTATGTAAGGAAACCGCATAAGAAAATATCTCAAGTTTCGTTTACAAACTGGTCATATTTCTTTATTTCTATTTGTAAAAAAATAAATAAATATGCTATATCTTTTTATTTCTGAAAATGACGGAAAGTGATTACCATATTGTTGCCATTGATTTGAGACATCTTCGACTTGGCCCTCAGTGACTTCGGAAGCGAGGTCGTATTCCCTCTCTCCAATGTCCCATGGTAGGCTGTCAAAACTTGTGTTTGGCCTCACTATGGCAAGGATCTCATTTTTTGTTGTTTCATCCAGGTCAGCCAGATCCAAAAATGCATATTCTGGCTGAAACATTATTGTAAACAGTCTGATAAACATGTTTTAAGATTTTTATATTGTATTTTTTTTTTTGGTTAAATACTTGTCATTGCTTTCTATTTAAATTCTCTTAATTCTTAGCCCTTTTAAATTGAGATTCCAAAGATCTTATTTCATCCGTCCTTCCCATTAATTCAAATTCCTTTTCCCATTTAATATCAACAAATCTTTCACACATTTATGCTAAATACTCCAGGATTTTATCAACTATTGCTTCACATATTTTGTTGCCTAATTTTGTAACTTATGTAGGGATTAATATAATCGAGAGTGTATAGAAACTCCATTCGACATATATTTTCAATAGCTATATAGGTCAAGTAATTTTGTGAGGCAAAAAGCTGCTGAATTTTTGACAATTTTGGACAATACTTTTGTCTCCAGAATTGTTACATTTTTACAAAATTTATTATTGAGTATTTATTTGTGGACAAATATAATCCAGATTGCATTAAAACCACATAATTTATATTAACAACATATAATAAAAACTACAAGCAGTATATCTGCAATAGTTATATAGGTCACATAAATTAGCTAGGCAGAATTCTGCTAAAATTTGTACAATTTAAAAAATTACTTTTGTGTCCAGAGTTATTATATATTTACAAAATTTATTATTGAACAAGTTGATTCCAGATTGCATTAAAACTAAACACTTTATGTTATCAATATATGGTATAAAATACATGTTGTATATTTGCAATAGTTATATAGGTCAAATAATTTAGCCAGGCAAAAATTTGCTGAATTTGTAATATTGCAGGATAGTGTAGTACCCAGATTGCATTGAAACTATATAATATATATATATAACCAATGTATAGTATAATCTACACACAATATATTTCCAATAGCTATATAGATCAAATAATTTTTCCAGGATAAAACCTATTAATCTTTATAAAATTTTAAGCACAAGTTTCTAGTCCAAAATAACATTTATACAAGTTTTATCACTGAACAGAGATGTATGAACTAAAACAATCCAGATTGTACTAGAACTACATTCTATACATATTCCCAACAGCTATATAGGTCAATTAATTCAACTAGGCTAAAACGTACTGAACTTTGTACAATTTTCGTCGATACATTTTTCTCCCTTATTCTTTTACATTTATCTAAACATTATCATTGAACATTGATTCCTTTTATTTCGCGATACGACATCATCATCCAATAATGACGACGATGATGATGATGAAAAAAAAGCGCCTCAACGCGATATCTTGTTAAAAATAAAAAAAATCCTACATTATTAATTCTCTTTTCAATGCCATAGAAATCTAAAGGAGCTGTTGAATTAAAATAGCTTGTAATTTACGAGCAAAATATTTCGAGAAATTAAGCACCCGGCGTTCTCGGCAACGCTTCGATATATAGAAGTAGGGAGTGTGCATATTTTTGCGGCTGACATAACCTCGAATATGAGAAATTTTTAGCAGCACTAAAAAAATACTACAATATGACGTAAATTATCGCAACTATGAAATAACAGGAAAATCACAGGATGATCATTAGACAAGTGTAATCGAAGATTATCGACGAAATTAAGTATTTTGAGGTAAATTAATAGCGTAGCAATGTGAAAATAAGGTGGATTGAAACGTGTGCGAAAGAAGGCCCCCCCACCCCCTCAACAAAAAAGTCGTGTTCGCTCAAAGCTCCGCGAATAAATTCAAAGTCACGTTTTATAGCTGTAAATAATATTAACATCGTTGATTTATCGTAACCGCATAAAAAGCCATAAAATCATAATGACAAATACCTCATTTCGAATATCCATGTTGATGCCCATACTCTGTCGAAAACATCGAATTGGGTGGTTTAGCCGCGAGAGCATGGAACACCGAAGTTCATAGTCGTTCGTCGTTGAACTTTCGAATACTATTTTGAGCAACTCCAGTTTATCCCCAATGCGAATTTCCAATAACTCGATAACCACGATAAACACGAGAGAGAACACATTGGCATTCTACATCTAACAATACAAGTGACAGTCGATATTACAATGTATAACCCATCATGTATATTTTCATCATTGAAATATTTGTACAACACCACTGGTCACTGTGAATCGCGGACGACACTGAACGATACGGAGGCACCTTTTCAACCGTGGGTTATATGGACCACAACGGGGATGAAACTCCCAATCATTTTTTATTCGCAGTAACTAAACGACGGTGGTTCTTGAATTCGACGCGGGAATTTTAGTGGCGCTCTCGTGGCTCTCTGAAAACGCGAGGTTTTTCGTGTGTCTCGTTTAAAACATGTTATCGTCACATTTATTATATTTCTTTATTTCATAGATAAATCATTCATATTCATTTTTTTTTAACAATATTCTTGAAATGAATGGGCCTTTATATTTCCCATTATCAGTATTTTGTTTTTATAGCATTTTTAAATCAAATTCGTGTTTTAAAATTTTTATAGAATGATTTTTATAAAATCACATTCATTTTTTACGGTATTCTGAAAATATTGATTTGTCCCATTATCATTATTTTTTCTTTATATGGCATTTTTTCAAATAATTTCTGTATTTTCTGTTTTTTAGAATTTACTAAAAAAAAATGTAATTATCTTGGTCAGAAAATGTATGAAGAGCTAAAAATGCCATGAACATCGAAATAATATAGTAATTCGTCATTATTTCTCTTCTTATTCAATTATTAAACGAATTTATGTTGAGAATTTTTTTCTTTAATTTTTCATCGAATGTTTATACAGTTTATTCATCAATATGGTAGAATATTCGAAAAAAAATGAATATCAAATTATTTTCTATTGAATTAATGAAAAATAATAGCAAGTTCAATAGTAATGGTCTCGATGTTGTGAAAAAATTAACACATCGAAAAATCTGTAAAAATCCTTGAAACACTTTGATTATATAATTTTTCAGTGAAATATTTTTACGAGGGCCAGAAATTAAAAAAGAATAAGCTTCGTTTCATAAAAATTCATTGCAACGTTTATTTCAATAGATCGATATATAATATTAATATATATATAATATATACATGAATATAATACTCAGGTACTATGTAAATATCTACAATATAAATACAAGTGAGATTCAGTGCAAACAATCGTCCGTATTGAATCAATTATTACAGATCGATTAACGCGCAAAAGTCGCGCGATTTAGAATTTTTAGTCTTCCCTATCATTCACTTATTTCTGTTTTGTAAATTTTCGTCTCTTATAAATTCTTACGTTTAATTACCTCTGGAAATTGGTTCAAGTATGTCATAGTTAATATTTAAATATCTTTAAATGCCATGTATCCAAATTAATATGACGCTGGAAGACAAACACGCTTGGTAATACAAATCTGCTTCCACGATACAACAAAAAATTTGACTTATTATTATTGAATACTATAATTATGTGAGATATCAAAAACTCCCACTTTCGAGTCTGTAAAGGCAGCGGAATAATGAAAACAATAAAACCTGGGATGATTCGTGATCCAATGAGAGAAAAATGAGAATTAAAATACCGAAAATTTTCATTCAGGCGCTCCGATATCACTGTGATAAATCACCATGAAATATTACACCGAATTTCTTGGTGTGCAAGTTATTCTCCGTTCCTTAATGTTTCGTTACTTCTATGGGCCGTTTAACAAACATCATATCAGGAGAGGAGAAAGCGATAAACATGGGCGGCAAGGTCAATGCAAAACCTAGAAGCGGCAGAACACCGATGATATGCTAGAAATGCGGAAGGCAAACTTTTCCTGCAAACAGTTCTGATATAACGGTGATCCATAGTGCCAAGACAAATAGAATGTACGATATTCCAACTTGATGTGAATTCGGCAACTGGTAAGGCTGTCCACCGATTTCATCAACGTGGAAACCCATTGGAAATATTACGGCAGCTAAGCAGAAGAGTACCACTGAAATAAATAAACAAAGATTAATTAATAACAATCATTAATATAGATAAAAATACTATCACTTGATTATTCACGAACTTGTGCTGATGGTGGAAAAAAATACCGAGATCTGACTTCCATATAAAAAAAAATCTGATTACTGTTATTTGTTACTTTTATGTCAATTTATTATTTTCTAATATTGTAAATAATAACAATAATTAACCCTTCATATAAAATATAAGAAAAAATAAATTAAAAAACAACTGTTTCTAATCAAATATATTTTTTGTTAACATTTTTTCAAGAATTCTCGATTATTCTTGAAAAAATGGTAACCAAAAAACGTATTTTTTCTCTATATTTTATATTATAAAAATATCTCGCCACCGTCGCCGCCGTTGTGTAGGACAATTGAGCTGGTCGGGGTCACATGATAGGCCCTGATTTTTCTTAGTCCCACATTTATTAGAGAAGCCCCACTGTTTTTAGAATTAATGTTAGTCTGTTAGTATTTTTACAAATTCATCTCACTATCATGTTTTTATAAAAAATAATTACAAAAATTGAATACTGATTTGAATAGTGCAAAAGAGACTTTCTCAATATTTAAGAGATAAAAAAAAGACTATTGGTAAAAAAATATTATTATTATTATTTCATACTTTTGTACATAAATGTATTAATTTGTAATATTGTATATAATGACAGTAATGAACACTCCTTCATCAATTAAAAAAAAAAAAAAAAAAAATCTAATAAAATACACTTTTTTGTTGACATTTTTTCCAAGAATTCTGGATTACTTTTGAAAAAAATCTTAACATAAAAGTGTATTAGAAATAACTTTCAATTAATATTTTTACAAATCCATCACTGTCAATGTTCCTTGGAAAAATAATTACAAAAATTGAATACTCATTTAACTAGCGCATTTAAGAGCTTCTCTTAATATTTACAAGATAATGTAAAAGTAAACTCATGAAAAAATTACCACTGGAAAAAAAATTATCATCATTATTGTTACCTGTTACTTTTATGTATAAATTTATTCATTTCTAATATTGTAAATAATGATAATAATCAATAAAAATTATCTTGAAATATAATTCCTATACTCACTTGCGGTAAAACCGACCCATCTAGCGTATGGAATGACATGGCGATCCCAGTGCGATATAGCCAAAAGTATAATTGTGGTAGTTATCAATATACATCCGATAAATATACAAACAAGTGCCATCAGCCATTCGGGTTGAAGATCCGGTGGATAACAGACCTGCGGTCTGCTATAAATTGTCATACAAGACCACATTAAACCTAATCTGGTGTCGCCTGCAAAGTTCAACAAACACTATATAAATAAAAATATTTTTCACATTTTAATCTCAACAATAAATCCTACAAAAAACAAATCCGCAACACTTTTTTTTTTTTCTAAACGTTAGCAAAAACGCATAGAAATTTCATGTCACCAAAAAAATTAAAATACGAAAATTGTGCACTTACCACCAACGTCTGTTATTATCCAGTCAGGCATTGCTAAGCTGATAATAGCAAAAATATCAGCTGCGAGAAACAGCGTACCCGATATTATAGTCAATTTGTCCATTTTTTTGCCCAAAAAGAAAAGAATGTACGTCGAAATTTACAAGTGAAATACTGTAATCAAATACTGTTATTTCGTTATCTATCTTCTACTCTTTAATTATCATTAAATCGACATTCTCGCGAATGATAAATATCTGCTTCTCGTTCAATTCGTCAACATTTTTCTCGTCAAATTTCTTCTTCTTCTCTTTTTTTTCGCACAGGTTAGCTCCCTCCTATGCTGGCCTCAGGCATAACCAAACTGGCCAATGGTCGACTCGTCAAATTTAACACCATAAAACAATCGAATCACAAGTAGATGCGAGATAGAGGAAGCTCTCTGAAGAGTTAAGAAAAGTAGGGGTGGGGGTAAACGTGTAGCGCTCTTTCCCGAGTTTCGTCATATTTCAATGGTTGACGATATATATCTGGTTTTCTACCCGTGAGATTGAATGGTTGCACCATCAATTCAATGTGAGTGAAGAAACGGATTAATTTGTGTCTGATATGTATTACTTAGACGTTTCCCTGTTAGTATATTATTAGAATTAAATATACCGAGCTAGTTGTAATTTAATTACTCTCGAAAGCATCATCCAAGCTTTCCGGCATGTCGGGATTTCCAACCTAACCTCTAGTTTTTTCATAAATTTGAATTACTCTGAAATTCACCAACAATCGTCTTATTCTAACTTACAAAAAAAGAATTTAACAACAATTTTTGACAATGTAAACAAAAGATTCGAAATAATTATGATATATATATATATTTTTTTTTTCCAGAGAACTGGTCGAGGACTCAAAACGAGAGATAAGTCCCGTTTTTCTTAAAAAACATGTAATGCTCTCGGTGAAACAATTGTTTGGCGAAATAGGAGCAAAGTCCAAAGTCGATATTATAAAATACAATATCCAGGAACGAAGATTTCTATTACGGTGCAAAAGCAAAGATTACATTCGTCTCAGAGCTGCGTTAACAGTGGCGAACACTTACGAAGGTATCTGCTGTTTTTACGACGTACACAGAGCAACGAAAAATCTCTTGTCTCTAACGACGGATAGCAGGAATTTTCAACACTAAGATTTCCAAGTTTTATACACAAGAGAACAGATATTTTCACGTATTTTTGAGCATTTTTATAGTTGCTGTATATTTAAAAAAAAGAATACAGGAAGGCAAATACAGCAAAGATGCCTGTGATTCGTCAAGAAGGAAAAGATACAATAATATTTGCATCAAAAGAGGAGCACGCAACGCCGAGTAAGATAAGTCTACCGGAACCAGAACCAAGTCCAGGATTGTTGTTACCCAATGGCGAGATAAATTGGAATTGTCCGTGTCTCGGTGGCATGGCAACGGGGCCGTGTGGCTTGGAATTCAGGGACGCATTTTCATGCTTTCACTATTCGGTAGCCGAGCCCAAAGGTTCCGATTGCTACGAGGCATTCAAAACTATGCAAACATGCATGTCGGAATATCCTGCTCTTTACGGCAACAAGGAGCCCGATCTCGACGATTTGGACGATCACGGTGGCGACGCGATAACCGATCGTGGCAGCGAGATCGCTAACGAAAAAAGAGACTCGAAAAACGAGGACAAAGCCGCACAGGAAATTCTCAATTCTTCTAGCTCTAGCAGTCAACTTGAACGAACGAAGGACAAGTAATGCAAAAAAAAAAAAGATTTACGTTCAATCCTTTTTTTTTGCCCAATCCGGAATTTTATATTTTCTGGAGTTTGACCGTGAGCATATTTTTTTTTAATAATTCTGCTCATGTTTTTTCTCCAAAATATTCCTATCCTCGTTCCTATCCTTAACGGTAAAACAATGGTTTATCATTATTAATGATATTTACTATTGAGGCTTCTTTGATCCTTAATAGTTAATATATAATAATGGTGAAATAAAAAAAAAAAAAAACTGTTGAATTGTCGAAAGGATTTCCTCCCAATTTAGTACAATTTAGCAATACAGTTGTTCTTTTCTTTTTTTCCTTTCAATTTCATACGTTCTCTGTCGCAGTTGGATTTATACAAATTGTTCAATTAAATTCTTACGACATTCTTGTATAAAGGCTGAAAATTCATGGGATTCGCGCTGTTGATCGATGTAAATGTGGATTTTTTCTTTTTCTTGAATAAACAACTCATTAAGAATCGCTTACTAAAACGATAAACTTAAAAGTCCGAAGTATTGTAGACCCGTATTTAGTTTTATGAATATGGTGTTCGAGCATATAATCTTTTACATTAACGCGACCGCATTCGGTCCGCAGGCTACGATTCCAGGAACTGAGGCTGGAATACGAGGGACAGAGAGAGAAAGAGCGAAAAAGAGATAGATTGATAGAGAGCCCCTTTGACGTCAGAGTTGCGCAATCTGGCCAGCGAGTTTTGTTGCTCTTTATGGCTTTCATTTAATCGAGGATTCACGTGGCGTATATGCTATGTGATATAGCATAAATGTAGATTATTAACCCTTTGCCGATCGTCCGGGGAATCCCCACTCTTTGGAATTTGCGTTTTCTCCCACCTTTTTGAATTGTGCGTCAGGCGAAATACGATACGAAGGAGATAACGAATGCGAATTTACCTTAATCCCTTGACAGTCAGTGAAATAATGTTATTAAAAATAAATGCTAATTCGGCAGATTCGATGTTTGATTTTCGTTTTGTACGACTTTACGGTGGAGGGGAGAGTTTTTATTGACGTCATTTACAGGAAGTTTCTCATGATTTCTCGGCACGTCTTTTCTCTGTCGGACAAAGTGCGTGAGCTACATTTGGGACATTCCAGACCAAATCGACAGTGTCGTCGTATTTTTTTTTCTTTTAGTACATTAAAGGGCTGTAGTTAAAAAAAACTATACAGATTTTTGGAGTAAAAAAATTGGTATGGTAACAATCACCAAAAATGTTAATTACTATAAAAGAAAGACTATGTCATCGATTTTTTATTTTATAAAATATACATTTTTCAAAAATAGTCTAAACAGGGGTTCAATTTACCAGCTTCCGATTTTTTTTGCTTTGACAAAAGCTATATTCGGTCGTCAATATAAATAAACATTGGAAGAAGACTGAAAAATTTCAAAAGGTATTGATTTTTTAGTTACAAATTATTCTTAGATTTTTCGTAATTTAAAAAAATGTCCAATAATTTTTTTTTTTTGCTGACAGCTGTATTTACTTATCCCTTTGTAAAACTTACGTGAAGCGCTGAAAAAATTGTGGGATTTTCGTTGATTTTGTAAATTTTTCAGAACTAGAGTTTTTTTTTTCAATTTTTAAGTTTATTTTTCAAAATTAAAATTAGACAAATATTAAAGAATGTAAATCTTGCTGAATATAAAAATGTTGAAACTACTCCGAAGGTGGATGAGACTAGAACAGCATTAAAATATATTCAGAATAGAGGCCCAATTTTCCAGTTTCACTGGGAGGAGGCTGTTAAAAAATGTAAAAAGGAACTAAATTTTTTTAGTTACATAATATTCTTAAGTTATTATTAAATTAAAAAAATATCCAATACAATTTTTTTTTCTTTGCTAAAAGCTGTATTTACTTGTTACTTTGTAAAACGTATATAGACGACTGAAAAAATGATGGAATTTTTTTTATTTTGGTAGTTATATCCAGAATTGGAATTTTCTAAATTCTCTAATAAATTAATTAGACAAATACTATAAAGAATATAAATTTCGTGTCGAGATTTCCGATGCAAAAATATTCTGTCTTCAAATGTTCGCAGAAGAATTTGATTTACGTAAAAAAAAAAAAATGTTCTTAATTGATGAGCAATCGGATGACGAATAAATATTTATACTAATGTAAGATGTAAATGATAAGCAATGCGTGAGTCGACAGATTGTCGCCGGAATTTGTGAAGAGCCAAAAGCCAAAGAATCTTTTATTGTATGAAAAGTATACATTAAGGGCAGCTAAAAAAACACGCCACGAAACGGCCTGCCTCGTATTTTCAAACTTGGAGTCACAAGAATAATTCTCAGGAAAAAATATATTTCGTATATTGCCTAAAATTTCTTTTGCATTTTTACCTGAACAGCTGATACCAGGTAGGTATTTTTATTTTAAGTAATTACAGCATTAATCGTATCATGTCTTCAACACGAAAAAAAAAATGTTTTTAAAAAGCTTCAGACATATACGATGATATTTAGATTATTGCGTCATCGATGTTAAAATTTTATAAACCGCAAAATTCATGCAAAATCTGTATTCTTTGAAGTGCATCGTCACTGTTCGGCGGGGAATTTTATCCATAAGAACAAAAATTCCTAATGTCTCATGCGTGCTTTTCCATCACATGCCTAGTTCGTATTATGATTACTTAATCCTACTATTATGCATTTATTTATACACATAGAAGTATAATAGCAGGATAAAGCAATCCTTAATCCGTGATACGACAGTGATGGAAAAGTCCTCATTAATGAAAAAACTAAATTGTAAAATATTGTGATTTTTTCCATTATGCTTAGATTTGACAGTATATTTTTTTTCTAATGTAGCGTACTGAGAAAATTGAAGGCTACAATAATAATAATAATAATAACAATAGTGTGATGGCTCCACATTATTATTAAATTATGAATAAGTGGATTATTGAAATTACATTTTTGAAATTATTTTCATAAATAATTTGTACTGCGTTTCCTTGTTATAGTTTCGCAGGCATTTTTATTTTGTAACGAGATATTTTTAGTAGGATATTTTGTCTGGGGACATTGACATTCCAGGATATATATTAATATGACTTCGGACATTTTTTTCGTGTATATTTTATCTCCGGATATTTCAATTCGTAGATTTTTTTTTGTGTATTCGTAAATATTTGCTATTGGATATTTCTTCTCCGGACATTTCATTACGCGAATATTTTTCCTTCAAAAAACTTTTCAGTCGTGGATATTTTACTTCCAGATATTATCATTCGTCGATATCTTGCCACCAGAGATTTTCATTCGTGAATATTTTGCCTCAAGACATTTTCACTTATGAATATTTCTCTTCCAGACATTTATATTCGTAAATATTTTATCACGGGTCATTTCGATTCTGGAATATTTCATAACTGAAGATTTCAATTCAGGGATATTTCATAACCGGACGTTTTTATTCAGGGATATTATTGGGCATTTTCATTCAAGGCTATTTCATAACTGGACATTTTCATTCATCGTCAATATGTCTCCAAAAACGTTGATGTAGGAATATTTTTGTCTCCAGACATTTTCATTCGTGGATATTTTTCCTCCAGACGAAATTCGTAGGTATTGTATCTCGGGATATTTTGATTCAGGGATATTTCATAACCGGACATTTTTATTCAGAGGTATTTCATAACCGGACATTTTTATTCAGACATATATTTCATAACTGGACATTTTTATTCAGAGATATATTTCATAACTGGACATTTTCATTCCTGGATATTTTTCCTCCAGACAAATTTCGTGGATATTGTATCTCGGGATATTTTCACAATCGGATATTTTTAATCCTGTATATTTCATCTCTCCAGACATTTTTCTATTCACCGTTGCATTGTGATATTTTCTCAACGGATATTTTGTTTCACGGATATTAGAATACATTACATCGACGAGCATTTAAATAAAAAGCGAAGAAAAAAATGAAGGTTCACGACCCTGTCGTTTTGGCCTGGAATGTCCCGTTCCTTTACTCTACCGTCGAATCACATCGTCGTTTCGTAGGCGTCACGAGGGGAAAGGAACTGGTATCTGCTTCTCCATTACAGTTTCATCCCTCGTCCCCACCCCCTCGAACCCCCCACCCGCTCGCCCGCTCCCGCATTACCCACAATCCACAAAACTGTTTTCTCTCTCGGCGCCTTGCCTTGCCAGCCCATACAAACCTCGGTCGAGCTTGAAGCGGAGAAGCGACGAACCGATTCGAGGACGCCGACGGCTCTGCCGCGACTACAACATCATCACAGCTCAAAGGCAAACTACGCGCTCTTTCGACCAGTACAATACGAATCGTGTCACCATGAACGGTAACGCCACTGCCGCTGGTTATCGGTATCATCGTTTTACGAGCTTACCACGATTTTACGCCGCTCCTAAACAATCCAAAATTTGCCTAGAATTTTCGGTAATACGCGAGAAAAGTGACGAAAGAATACCGCGCACGGTAACACATTGAGCGAAAAAACGAAAAAACAAAAAAACATTTTGTGTTTTGTGTGATATATTTTTTTGGTGCTCTGGGTGAAGTGAATTTTTTTTGTTTTTATACACGGCCTGAATTTTAGTGGAAGGAGCTCTCCGTGCGTGGGACAGTGCGTCAGAGACCATTTTCCCCCTCTCCTTCACACTAGCTCTCCTTGCTTCTCTTTATACAAACATTTTCTATTTCTTTTTTTTTTTCATTTTCTTTTTGTCCACGCGAAGGAGATTTTTTACTTCTCTTTTGTTTTGACCCCCTTTAGACACAACTTTTTTCGGGGTGTTGCGTGCGCGCGCGTGTGCGTGTGTGTGCGTGTACCCAATATACAAGTGTCTTTTTGTCTCTCTTTTTCCCTCAGTGGCGACATCGCAGCAACAAAACACTTTTGGAACGCGTCTCGCGTGCTAAAACGTGAAAGTTATGGATTCCAAAAGAACGAAGGGAAAGGAAAAGAGACGGTAAGTTTTGAAATTAATATCGTATGGTTGTTAAGATTGAAATGCGTATAATGATACGATTTAACGAGTGTCGAAACAGTCATTAGTTCTTCGTTTTATCGGACAGCCGAATTTGGAGCTTTAAGATAACGCAGAAAAGGTTTTCTTTTTTTTTATTCCAATTCCCTCACTCGTTCTCATTGGTAAAAAAAGAAAAAAAAAAAACAAGTCACGGGAGTCTCCGTTCAACAATTATGTTGCACGCACATGTTTTCCTTTTTTTTTTTTTCGTACGAATGGAGGGCGCTGCTGTGCTCTGAGAGATGAGAGACAATAAAAAAGATTATTATCTTCCAATCGCGAAAATCTTGATGGAAATCATATTCTTATTCATACATTTTCTTTTTTATGCTGATTTTATTTTCCAGCTGTGGTTTGAAGTATTTTTGGCTTATCAAATGAAATATCTAAAATTAAATTGGAAACTTGATTGCGCAAACACAAGAAAAAAACATACATTTTACAATTTTTCTAGTTGCGTCTTGAAGAGTTTTCAGCTTGTCGAATGAAATATGTAAAATTACATTGGAAGTTTCTTTTTCATCGTGTCACCTAAAAATTATGAATATGAATTAAACGCAGTTATAAAAACTTTTATGTTCATAAAAATTGCTACTGCGCAAACACAAAAAAATTATACATTTTTATAAATGCAATTCTTGCTGTTGTTTATTGATGCAAATATTTTTTCTTGTACATATTAAAAATTGGTTGTGCGAGGAAATTTCTCTCTTGTAGAAATTACAAGAAAATCTAGTAAAAAAAATGTCTCCGCACAGAAAAATAAGCTACAAAAGTGGGCATATCAAATTCTTATATTGACCATCATTTTTATGTTGATTTTGTTTTCTAATTACAGTTTGAAGAGTTTTTTGGGCTTATCGAATGAAATATATAGAATTAAATTTGAAGCTTCTCTTTTGTCGAGTATACCTAAATCTATTTGTACAAAATTTTTAAAAATCCCGACTGTAAAAGAAGCTTAATTAATGAAAAACTTGGGTAAACAAAAAATTGTGAAATAATTACATAACATTTCGCATATCGTAGTCGGGAGATTTGTTTGTCACGTTAGGTGTGAAAATCTTCCGTTTACGATATGCGAATAGTTTCCTTTTTCATTATTTCACCAGTTTTTAGAATCCAATTTGTTCATTAATTAAGCCTGTTTTTTAGTCGTCAGTTTTTATTAAATATTGTAAAGTACTTTTTTTTCATCCTTTTCAAAGTAATTTAAACGCTCTGCTATGTGCGCTATGAAGTGAGTTACAGAATACGCATCAATGGCGGCCATCTTGCGATATATCCGATATGTTCAAATAGGCTATTCGGAAAGTTAATTTACCGATGCGAATCAATAATTTTATCACCTCATTGCATGGAAAAAGATATTGGACTTGTCATAGAAACGACGTACAAAATTTGATTATGTAATTTTTTACCGATTTCGAGAACATACTGGACAAAGAAATCACTCAAATCAGTAGAACGCCGTGAAACGCCATAACTCCCGTTTTTTTTTGCCCCAGAGGAGCAGTCTGGAGTTAAAAATTATGGAAATTAAATGGCACATAGAAAAACTTTTTTCATCAAAATTACTACTGCGCAATAGCAAAAAAATACAGCAATTTTTATGTAGCTAAATTTGTATTGATACAAATTTTTTTTATAAATCACACTTGTGGAATTCAGGTTGTATTTATATACTAAATTAGTTTCGACAATTCGCTTGCAGAAAGATTCTGTCTGATTTGTGTATAGAAATTTTCATTTATAATATTTTTTTTTGTAAAAGTTACCAGGAAATTTAGTTTCTCCAAAACATCTTGAAATAAAAAATTTCCTATACTCAGAATGATCTGAAATTTTTTTACAAAGAAAACTGTCTCCTGCAACAAGTGCAAGATATTAAAAATACTGCCATTAATGAACTTAGCTACAAGAAAAAAAAATCCACTAACAAATGTTTTTATTTATTTTTTTTAATTTTATGTGCATGCTCAGGAGTAATTTTTTTCAAGGTAAAGATCGTTATACATGTAATTGCTGGATCATTTAATATTCATGAGTTTTAAGTGACTCAGTCCTCTTAAGTCTTTGTGGCTGAAATATCGGAGACTAATGTTTTTTCGAAGTACTCATGTTGTTATTTTTTTTTTTTTTTTTTTTAAGTATTTGACGCAACAATCGGAAGTCTTTCGTGATACACATAAATGATAATGAGGGGTGTTGGCGATTGTTGCCACAACGACCAATCATTTTCATCATCCTTTATTAGCATAAAAAAAGGGCTGAAAAAAATTACTAGAAAATATAATTTTTATTATTATTTTTTGGGCTTTCGTACTCGTAGATTTTGAATGTGTGTGTGTGTGGGGCGAACTCTCATTAGTAATATACAAAGATCCCGTTATATTTTCGGTGCTAATAGGAAGGGCGACACGGCGCAGACGTCTCGCGCAGCGCTCTCTCCGCCTCGAGCTATACCGGCAGCTATAAACGCCGTTCATATATTACTTACGTACATGTAATATTGTTCGATACGTCGTGAAAACATACGGCCCTCAAAAGCTTCTTTAGCGTGTAGCCAAGTGGCATACGTGATATAATTGTCACGTTTAGCTGAGACAATTTTCCAATAAAGTCATTTCGCTCTAGCGAATTATGGGCGGGTAAGCTGTAATAAACGGACGATTGGAAAACACGTAGAGACGAGACCGTCAGTCAGCTGGTATTTGTCAGTGGATTGCCTGTTTGACCGTCTGCTCTGTCACTACTACAAGCTGAACGGTGGCTCGTCCGGGCGGAAAAAAAACCAAACAGAAACTATAGATATAGCTAGAGACAAAAAAATACGTTGTGTGTATATATATGTATATATATATATGTAGAGGCTGCGAGATAAAGAGACATTTTTAGCACGGTTTTATTACAGTGTAATCGACATGAATTCTATGCTAAATGAAAAAGGAAAATGTTGAAGTTTGTTGAATAAAACTTTGATGAAATTATTTTTAACTAAAGAAACGTATATTCGCAAACAGTTTTTGTTGTATTATTTGAATAATCTTAGACGAGAGAAAATTGTAAAAAAAACAAACAACGTGATTGAAGATATCAAGATATCAAAAATGTTCTCATCATTTTTGTTATTTCAATTATATAAACATTTTTTTGAAAACCATATGTATATGATAGATAAGAGAATTTACTCGATCTAAAAAAACTTCAGTTTTCTGTTGTATTTACTTTAAAAAATTGTTATGAATTTATTGATGACTTCTATACTATTATTATTATTATTATTATTACAAAATCAATATTCTTGGTATTTTCAATGGAATTGATTTTTTTTTTCTAGATTTCCGCTTGTTTGAAAACACTTACATCCGAAACTTTTGGTTGGGAATGTGTATGTTATACATTCCCCATAAGAAAATCAAATACATTAGAATTTCAGTACTTTGAGACAAGAGAAAAAAATCTGTTTGATTTTTTAAAAGAATAATAATGCATCCTAAACTCTAGTTTAGTTGACAAAAACTTTGACGATGGTGGCTTTTATTCAGGATATTTATTTCAAAAATGCGGGAGGCTAACGTGAGAGAGAAACGACCAGCCCTCGTCACTGAACTGGAAAGATAGACGCCGAAGTCTTTGTTCGACGGATATCAGAGCCTTAAACGGTCAATCATTTTTTTTATTTGACAGAAGCTGTCTTAAGGGGATGTATTACACGTACATTCCCAACCAAAAATTAGGTTGCATTAAAATTTAAGATCTTTGCTTTAAAAGAAAAACTTGAAAATATACGAAGATTATTTATTTTCAATAACAACAATAATGCCGAAAATTTCTTAACAAAATAGATAGTAGAAAAATGGTAAATACATTTTTGGAAATCTTATCATCATTTCTTATGAAATGATTTTACGTGATTCAGAAAAATACAATAGTACTTTTTTTCAGTATTGATCGAAAAGTTGCTAATTATGTTTTCGTTGAATGGTTTCATATTACACATACTTAGCAGCTCAGTTCCCAGCCGCCATCAATGGAAAAATGGTCCAAGTCTTCTTTCCAGCAATTCAGGTGGTTTGGGGTCACGACCTTTAATAAATCTATGCCCAATATCTCGCGATGATGGGTGGTCAGTTTTTGTCCCGTTGTGGATGTCTTCCACGCTGGTTCTTATCGTGCGAATGGTGATGCCACGGCCGGGCATCGGTCGGGTACACTTTATCACCGAGAGGAGGCGCTGCCATAATTGGCTTCGATGGTCGTGCTCCGAGCTTAATCGCAACGCCACTGGGCGGACTTTGGTAGGCACCGTCTGTATCGGTACAGGTTTTGCGCTGTTGTCCTGCGCCCTCGGCAAATGCGATACGGTGGGGTAAGTCAGCTGCTGAAGAGGGATAATCTGTCTCACTCTCTCGTGTGGAATGCCCGTAAAATCCGAAAAGGGCATACGGAAAGGAAAGAAATAAAAAATAAATATTACACATAGTTTCAGGACAACTGAAGTGATTGTTTCTTAAAAACACTGCCTTAAAAAAATCTTGAAATCCGCCATAACAAAATTGGGAAAAGAATCTTCAAAAAAATTGCATGGATTTGGAAAAAAAACAGCGAACATAGTATAAAATAAAATAAAATAAAATAAAATAAAATAAAATAAAATAAAATAAAATAAAATAAAATAAAATAAAATAAAATAAAATAAAATAAAATAAAATAAAATAAAATAAAATAAAATAAAATAAAATAAAATAAAATAAAATAAAATAAAATAAAATAAAATAAAATAAAATAAAATAAAATAAAATGAAATGAAATGAAATGAAATGAAATGAAATGAAATGAAATGAAATGAAATGAAATGAAATGAAATGAAATGAAATGAAATGAAATGAAATGAAATGAAATGAAATGAAATGAAATGAAATGAAATGAAATGAAATGAAATGAAATGAAATGAAATGAAATGAAATGAAATGAAATGAAATGAAATGAAATGAAATGAAATGAAATGAAATGAAATGAAATGAAATGAAATGAAATGAAATGAAATGAAATGAAATGAAATGAAATGAAATGAAATGAAATGAAATGAAATGAAATGAAATGAAATGAAATGAAATGAAATGAAATGAAATGAAATGAAATGAAATGAAATGAAATGAAATGAAATGAAATGAAATGAAATGAAATGAAATGAAATTAAATGAAATGAAATTAAATTAAATTAAATTAAATTAAATTAAATTAAATTAAATTAAATTAAATTAAATTAAATTAAATTAAATTAAATTAAATTTCATGAATGTTAGTTGATGTTTTTTTTTTTTTTTTTAGTAATTTAATAATAACTATTTTGCATTATTATGATTATACAAAGTTAATCTATCTTCAAACACGTTGATTTGTATCAGTCACTGTTATTTTTTTTTTTTTAAGTACTGAAACTCTTTTTTAGACACATGTCTAAAAATGATTGATAATTTAATGGGGTCATCATAAAAAATCTATAAAACACATAATATTGACATGGTACTCGATACTACAAGGAATATTATTTACCGACGCGAATCTTATCTTGTTAGGTACTTTTGTCAAGTCGATGGTAAAATGGAGGCACCCGGAGTTATAATTTTTGCCAGATTGTACTCGATGTGCAACCAGGTCGACGTCCTTTATGACCCACCGCGTGATCAATCGTCCGATATGTACGCAGATACCAAAAATATCACTTCTCACGATTGTATCTTCAAAACTAGGTAATCGGTTGTTCTCCATTTTATCCGAATTATTCTCGTTATCCTTTTGCTTCCTCATAGAGGAAGCTTTGTTTTCGTGAATTTTTTTTCGAGATTTCCATGTCAGCTTACTCAGAATGATCCAAAACGTCGAGAAAAGTGATTTGTACGAATGTCAATTTTTCATGTATTTTCCTTAAATTTGGTACGCAAGTAAGCACAACAACTTTCGAGACTAAAATTTTCAGCATTTTGAAAATCTTGAAAAAATCGTTTTCACGCGATAACTTTGGCAAATTATGGGATATCGGGCTGAAATTTTCAACACAAACGAACTTACAGTGAACCATGATTGGTGCCACGTTTGGCGACAATCGACAGAGTGGTTCAAATTTTATTGCAATTTTAATTTTTTTTTTTAAATGTCCGTAAACACTTCTACTTTTCTAAATTATGGGATAACTGGTTGCAATTTACCACGTGATTTCACAATTATTGAGTATCGAAGATGAATTTATTTTAAGGAATGGTCGCTATGATAAATTTTGTTTTTATTTAAAAAAAAAAAAGGAAAACATTGCTGTTACGAAAAAAAATGTCGATAAAAATTCGACATTGTGATAAAAATTCGTGAATCGGTAAAAATGTCGATAAAAATGTCTTTCATGCCCAAACTAGCCTGCAAGGTTCTACTTTGCAGGCTTTTTTTATGGCAACATTAAAAACGTGTAGTTTTTGTACAGATTACATGTAAATAATGCCAAGTTATAAATGTAAATATCTCAGCTTACAGATGATCAATAATGATTTAAATTTTACAGATGTTCAAATTACACATTTCCAACGAATTCATTTTTGTAAAACTCATATTATCACGAGAGTTTCCTTTAATATGGGACGCCAAAACGAGAATTATTATTTTCGAGTTTGCGTATATAAAATTACTGGCTCGACGTACCAGAATCATTCTACACATGACTCTAGAGCCATAATTTACTTGCTGGTTACGTTATTTATTGCTGTGGTAATTACATAAAAATACATGTGAAGTAAAAAAAAAAAATGTGCATAGTAAACTCGACCATATATGGCATTACTTCTTGTATAAAAACCTGGAAAAACATTTTTTTGCACCATCACAAATTTTCCTCTTTGAAATAAAAAAGCAGAATAAAATAAAACCAGATGTTACAAAAGAAAAAGAACAAGAAGTTAAATTATGCTTGAACCCAAAAAAGAATATTTCGTCAGAACCGGACTCAGAGCATCAGATCTAGCGAAAGCCAAAGAAAACAAAGCAAATATAGATTATGTCTACCGTGAAAATTTCATCATACTCATTCATCTACGCTATAGCTCACCCGAACAATTTTTTTCCGCATCTAAATGTGATTCTATTAAAAATGAATGCACACGTGCGCCGGATAAAGTTGATTTTGTTTTTTAACTCAAAGGCGTTATGCGTTTCTATAGACTTACATCTTAGTTTGTTGCCACATTTAAATAATGACACCAAACTGAACTTGTTTACAGCGACTTTCCTTATCATCAATAACGATGACCTCAATATTGAAATTTTAATAAATTCGATAAATCTTTTGATACAACACAATTTTTAGTGACAGACTGAGGAAAAATATTTTGTTATTAGTTTTAGTACCTGACTAGTCATTCACTGGCGGATTTAGGATGTCTACGATCAATAGACGCATCACGACTTCACTGGCTACCTTTGTATTGTTTAGAATATTCAGCATATCACTCCCTCGATGGTTTGTTTGTCGAGCAAGCACTGATATCAATGTGTAATTTAAAGTTTCTTTTGTTAGTGGATATCTGGGGTTGGTCCTATCAGATATAGTTGTGATTGAGCCGAATTTTCAATGCTCCTCGAGAACTCTTTATTCGTCATGAATAGACATAAATTAAAAGATTGTGGGTATACACTCAGAATTGAAGAGATTGGCTTGGCTTTAAATAGCCTGTAAAACACACATTTGATACTGTACTATAAATAAATAAATAAATAAATAAGTACAGATACGATATTCTATACAGTAAACTCAAATATTTAGGATGAATCTTTGGATTTTTGAAAAAAATAAAATAAACAATATTTTGAATAGTATTATTCAAAATATTTGCTTAACTTCATCAGCAATACAAGATTTATATCATAAAGAAAATTCTCCAACTTTACTTAATGACATTACAATATTATTTAATTTTTTAAATACAATTTTTTTGAGATAAACAACTGATCTGGCAATTTTTTAACGCAGCTGCAATTGTTTCTTTTTACATGTATGTACATTGAAGCTTATTTTTAATGTCTTTGGTAAACAGCTTGCTTTACGGCTGTGTTGGAATCTTCATAATGTGATTTATAAGCAGAATTTTGATTTTTAGCGCTATCTAATGGAAATCTACGTGAAATTCTGTAATACATTATTCAGCGACACAGACTCGTATGACACTACATTCTGATTTCCCGTTTTTGAGTTGAAATTTCTTGCTGAAATGGTCAGTAGAAGATCGTATAATTTTATTAGCGCGAAGCTATAGGCGAACTGAAGAATATATCTCAGATTCCGTAGTTTTCAAAAATATCTAATGGAATTAAATGACTAACTTATGGATTTATTATGCATTCATTTCCAACGAAAAATTCGAGTTGATTAGAATTTAGGTACGTTGAGAGGAGAAAAAAATCCTGATAAAAAATGAAGATACCAAAAAGCGATTATATGATTTTTAATAATAACACAAAATATTCATTAATGAATTAGAAGAAAAAATGTTGTATAAAATGAATTCGCAGGTTTTTGTTGAAAATATGATTTTCTAATTTTTATTTTAGAAAAGCTTAAAACGTCGTAAATTTTGGATATATTTTTGTAGAAAGATTTCACAGTATTATAAATAAGTTTTAATGCTATTCAACTAATAGCTTCAGAACAACAGTCTTAAAGAATTTTCGAAAATAGAAATTTCAACAATTGCAAAAGAAATTCTAAGAAAGAAATCCTTTATTTAAAAAAATCAACGAAATTATTTCAGATTTAAAAAATGAAGATTTCCATCGAATTTGCGAAACAATTTTTGCTATTTACTTATTTATTGACAATTTTTTTGGAAATATTATTATTTAAAATAAATTTTCACGGTATCTTCACTGATTTTGATTTTTTTCTTTTTACTTCACCGAAGTATTTTTTTTTCTTTTAAGTTACAATTTTAAGAGATGCATTTTTTTAAAAGACCAACGTTGTGTCATCATTTTATGAATCCGTTGATAGCTTTGACCTAAAAACCTGAAAAAATAATTCCTCCCATAAATCGGTGTGGAATGACATAAAGAAACCCATAAATAACAGCGATCCTTTTTAAGCGGTTTAATCAGGATCACACGCGGTTGAAAATGGTCAGATCTTTTTTATGAAGAAATCAAATAAATTTTCATCCTGACAGAAACAAAGTTCATTCTAGTTTTCAGATTATAGATTTTTATCACATTTATCGGTCAACTAGTAAAAAAAACCTACTCAGGGAATCTCAGGGAAAGTTAAAAAAATGTTGTAAGTCCTCTGATTTTTTCTTTTCGTTTTTTCCAAACTTCTTTTCTGTTTTTTGAAAAAAAAAATGTGATGTCATTTTACAATTTTACAAAAATCATAATTTTTTTTTACAAAAATTATGACGATTGTTTGCAATTTGTTTGCAATTTAATGTTCATCCTGGAGTATTTGTATAAAACCTGTCTGGAAAAACCTGCTCAGGGAATCTCAGGGTAAACCTTCGATCTAGAATTATCAGGGAAATTTCAGAATTTTTTTCTACATTTTCTGACGTTTTTCCAGATTTTACGACAATTATTTAATTTTTTTAATCGCTTACATTTTTTGGCTAATATAAATAAATATTCGATAATAAAAAAACCTGCCTGATAAACCAAGAAAATTCATGGGAATTTTGGAGCCATCAATGCGAAACAAACCTCATAATTTATTTTCAATAATAATACATTTTTTTTATGGTCTGAAAAAAAAGATTTATAAATAAATTTTTTTTTTAATCGGTTTTTTAAACTTGTACGCGGAAGTAGTTTTCCATCCAAGAGCCAAACTAATCAAAACTTCGATCACAAATCCGTAAAATAATTGTCGTCACGTTCACCGTTAGAAAATGTCGTCGAAGTTCACCTCGTTGAAATTCATTTTAAAAATCGCATAACGCACGTGTGTGTCCTGAGCGCGTTTACTTATAATGCACACACGCGCGCCCACTTGATTACTTTTCATTACGCAATCAGAAGTCATCACGCGATAAGCCGCGCAAAACCTCGTTCAGTGTTGCTTTAATCGCACTATAATTACAATTCTTTCTCCTTGTAATAATACTAATCAACAATGTATCAACCATTATCTGCGTTGCATCGTAAAAGCTCAACAAAGATTTACACAGATATCTGAGAAAATTATATAGAGTGGCTGACTGAGTGTTCTCATTGTTACATATGAGGCATTTATTAGCAACACCAATTAAAAAAAAAAAATCCAAAAAATATCTGAAAGTCAGATGATCTAATTCTAACAGAGAAATAAAATTTCTAACTAAAAAAAAATCTCGATGGATGTTTTAATTATTTATTACTTATCACTAAAACATTTATACCTCGAAAAGATTTCATTTTTTTTGTAATTGTAAAAAAAAAAAAAAAAGAAGAACATTTGTTCAAATTTAATTGCGTCATTCTGAAAGAAATTTACAAAATAAAGAAAAAATTCACGTGTTCAAGAGAAAAAGAACATTGGATATTAATTTTTTTTTAAATTGTAGATCGCGTAAATCGACTCCGAGATATAAATGTCTTGAGAAGTAACAAATAATTCAAAAGTACATAAAAAAAAAGTGAAACTCGGTGCCTCTGTTGAAATGTTATCATTTGATTTTTAGGCATTTTTTGGAAATTTTTTTTTCTTTCTTTTAGTCGCTGAACTGATATGAAATCCCTCATATATATAATAAAGAATACAGCAGGTCGAATAAAATGATAGACAAGCGGGGAACGTGGGGAATAATCGCGGAAGAAGCGGCCGGCCAACTCTCGTTATCGATATGTGCGACGATCTCAACGGATAAGAGAATCGAATGCGTGAGGTTGGACATAGGACGCTGTTGCTTAAGAGCTAACGTCTCAAACGAGAAAACAGTGTCGAGCGGTGCACAAGTGCCTCATTCTGCCTAAAATCCCGCTGACATAATACACTTTAATAAAATCAAATTAAATCCGTGGCGCGTTACTGCGAATGCGTTGGAGAACAATAAAATCGTTATCGCGTTGATTGTTGCTAAGTTGATAATGAATCAACAGCAGCGTCAACAACAACAAGAACTTCATTGCCAATTTAATAGCGCAGGCGTTGTTTGTACCGAAGCTCAAAATGTAACTGTGACGAATCATTCGCCAGCAAATAAATGCTGGGCCGGAATGGGTTCAGTTGATGTTGAGGATTTGGCACTTTTGTTCGGTGATAATCGTGAAAATAATGGAACATTCGTCACCAAGACAAATCCTAATCATCGGGTATTCCGAAATCGCAGTGTTCCAGTCACGATAACGCAACCAACGGCCTTAAGGAATTCACAATCTTACGTAAATTACAATAATAATAGTAATAATAGTATAGCCGATGGATATTATGGTTGTGAATATGAGGGACGATGTTATCAAGAGTGCGTGCAAAATTCGTATCAGTCTCATAATCAGCAAGAAAATTACGTGTGGTACACGTCGGATAACAAGAGAATAAGAAGATTGAATGGTGGTCAAGCTGATCACGAGTTGAAAGTTGGCGTTGGGCTGCCATGCACCGAAGATCAGTGGCTAGCTTGTCCAGCTACTAATTGCCCGATATTCGATAATGTCGGCGCCGTTGTAACTCCCACCAATTGGAATAATACGGCCAATCAGAGTTCGTGGAATTTCTACGACAACAGATTGAACTTTGGGCATGGATTGCTGCCCTGTATGGTCAATGAAAATTCATATGATGTACAGGCACAGAATCATTTCTACCAGGGATGTTATCCCAAGTGGGAGGAGGAACAACAGTTCTTTGAAGATTATCTGTAAGTTCAACCTGAATGGTATTTACAGGTAATCTTTTTGTTGGTCGAGACTGATAGCATACGATTATATACATTGCGATATGATTATGGGTGGCGATTTTCCGGTGATGAGATTCATTAATTTTATGGGGAAATAATTGATTTACTTGGTTTTTTATTCCGAGATTGCAATGATTTTACAAGAGGGATTTCTTGCCTATTTGGGAGATTCATACTCTGATTTTGTAGTCCTTTTTTTTACATTTTTCAACTGTGGGAATAAAGTATTATTTTTTTTTATTTGTTGGATCTTTTTGAGTGATTTCTGAATCTTTCAACTTTTTGGGCTGGAATGTTCGAATATAGAAAATTGCGGAAATTAGTACATAAAAGTTCTTGATTTAAAAATATACTTTTATGTGAGTTTGGAACAAAAAAAACTTTTCTGGATTTTTATTATTCCAGAAAAAAAAGTAATGTGTTGGATATACATAAAGTTTTCATATTATTATAAATGAGAACAGAAATAATATGGCCAGAGTTCGTGAAATTTTTACGAGTACAGATTGAACTTTGACTAATAGCATACGATTATATACATTGTGATATGACGAAGACTTGGAGACGTTGAAAATACGATTAGCCGGTGATGAGATTAATTAATTTTATGGCGAAAGATTGTCTGCTTGATTAATTTTACTTGATTTTTTTATTATTGCGGTATTACAATGATTGCATAGAACAGATTACATACCGATTTGAGATTCAGACTGAGTAAGTGGTAAATTTTTTTTTAAATGTTCACTTGTGGAAATTACGTATATTAATTTTTTAAAAATATTTTGTACACCATTTTTAAATAATTTGTGAATTTTTCAATATTTGGGCTGAAATGTTCAAATGCAGAAATCATAGAAATAATTTACATGAAAGTTCTTGATTTGAAAAATGTACTTTCATGTAAGTATGTTTCAACTTCTAAAGTTGGCTTCTAATGCAAATATGTACAAATTTACTTTTGTGAATTTTTATTTTCCAAAAAAAAAAAAAACATTGTTAAATGTTGTTTCATGTTTTTTTTAAATTCTTTTACGAACATCAATGCGCAGTTTGTATAATTTTATAATTTTTAGATCATTTAAGGTATTTAAGCCAATGTTTTAATTTTTTCACCTGTAGTGTGCTCAAGTACTTAAATTCTTTTTTCTCCATTTTTGGATAAATTAGAATCTTTTTCAATTTTTTCTCAAAATTTATTTTTGTTTCCAAAATATTAGACTCGAAAATCATTTTAAAAACCCGTAATCAATTTTTGCAATATTGAGAATTCCCCTTTTTTTGCCAATAGGGATGAAATACCTTATATATGTATGCCAATCGATTGTAAATCTGGTAGATAAGCAGCCTGTTGGCAAAATATTTTACATTTACTATTCATTGGACTTGCTAATTGTTAAAAAAATTGAGATTTCAATCAAATCTATAAAACCTTAAAAGTAGGTGCTTGTTGATTGAGGCGATAAAAAAGGGCTTTCAACGTTCCTTGATGAATACCGTTAAAATTCTACCATTATTTTCTCTACCAAAAATCTGTTCTACCGCGATTTAATTTCGAACAACATGTCCTCCAGTAAATCTAACTGCTAATGGTATAAATTATGTTCGTCAAACGGCGGAATGCGGAAAAACGTCTAATAGTGCTGTAATATAGTAGAATCGTTTTTTTTTTGGTAGAGGAATCTTCGAAAATCTCCCCAGTATTAAATATACTCATTTATAAATAGATAAAATAGTTACAACTGTATTAACATACAATTAAATTCTTTATCGATAAATCATTCTACCAACTCTAAAAAAAATCTCTACCTTCCTTTGTACGATATCTTTTTTTTTTATTACAACCCTACCACGAGGCAATTCTCCAGCAACTCTTATGCTAAAAAAAGAAAATTGGAGAGATCTGCACTTAATTTACAAAGTCGCTGAGTGATATGACGAATATTTTTTTGAGAAATACATCAAGATTGTTTACTTTTTTATAGAAATGAATAGCATAATTTATAAATCGAGATGCTTTGGCACAAAATTTATAAAGCTATATTAATATTCATAGACATATTTTACAAGAATAACAAATTATAGAAAATATAAAACAAAGTGTAGAAGTTCGAGTTGTTGATTAATAAAAATTTATTAATTAATCCACAGGAGTAACGAGAAGAGAAAAGAAAAATCTCGTGATGCAGCGAGATGTCGACGTAGCAGGGAAACCGACATTTTCACAGAGCTGGCTGGAGCACTGCCGCTAGAACCGGATCAGGCTGCTCACCTCGACAAGGCCAGTGTCATGAGACTGGCGATTGCTTACCTCAAAGTCCGCAGTGTTATCGATTCTCGTGAGTTATTGCGTAGATTTGAATAAATATTCTCGTTTTCTTGTAGTCATAAATAACTGTTAATTAACTGGAAATTTTTTTAATAAAATAATATACACGCTTTTGTTTGTTTTAACACTAGTTGAGGAGCCCATGACGAAGACCGAAACACTGGCGGAGATGGATGCATTTTTTCCAAAAGCTCTCGATGGATTTATACTCGTTCTCTCGAGCAACGGTGACATGGTCTATTTATCGGATAATGTCAGCGAATATCTTGGTGTCTCACAGGTTTGTTAAAAATTCATTGTAGTGTATTCACAGAGTTGCGCATTGTTATCTGTCGAGAAAATAAGTAGCTAATTGTAATGTACGAATTTCAACGATATAGAGAACCCTTTTTTTCAAGTCTTCTTTTACCGTGACGTAATTTATTTGTAAATATTTTTACGAAAATTAATATCTTTGTATGGGTAACATTCGTATGTAGCCTGGTACACTAAATTTAATCTCTAAGTATAATGTAAAATAAATGAATGGTATAGAAAATACATTAGAAAAATCGTGTTTAATATATCAAGTACTTCAATGTTACTTTGTAGTTGATCTTGAATTTAATATACGAATTTAAATACTTCCTGTACAGTCGTAGTAATTTTCCAAGTATTTTTTTTTAAGATGCCTCAGGCATGCGGAAAGAGAATTTTATAAGAATTTTATAATTCTTCAGTACAGTGAACAGCAGTCAATATACGTGAGATGACCGCTAATGTGGGTCATTGGCCGCACACTTGTGATATTTTTGAAGTAGTAATGTCGCTACGCTAGAGTCATCACTCTCGCGACTATTGCATAAACAAAACATTTTGTTTTGACACAGAAATGGCATTTTAATAGTAAAAAAGATTTGCAAATTACATAAATTTATTAATAATAAAAAATATTTTTATAGTAATAAATATATTACATGAATAATTGCATAAATTACATTACATTTACATGAAAAATAAATGTTATCACAGACTGCGTTTTGTTCATTTAACAATTTTTTTTTGTCTTTTTAGGATTTTTTGTTAAACTCGAAAAGTAAGAAAAATATTTTGTAATTTCTGCGAGTTTACAAATATTTTTTTGTAAAATTAGCAGCGACAGAACAATGTGTTAAACATGCAAATTTCTATTTTCTAAATTTCATTGACAAATCATATTTTTGTGCTTGTAAAATTCATATGAAAAGACAATCATAGCAAAATTTGATATTATATTTTAAAAATGTTAAAAAATTTTAAAATGTAAAAGATTTATAAGTTTTCGTTTGTTAAATGAAAAGTGATAAAAACTGGGGATTTTTTTATAAGAGTATCTTGTGAAACTAAAATGATACATTTTTTTATAGAATGATCAAAAAACATTTCGAAAAATGAAAATATTACATTTTTAACAAATTATTTTTGTACTGGTACGATTTTTTGAAAGTTAATTATTGTGACCTAGGGTTTAATCAGAATACCTATAAACTAAAAATATGGAATAAAATTAATTATCAAAAAATCATATCTCTGAAAATATGCATCATACAGTTAACTATAGAGGATCCAATATTCAATAAATTAACTGCACTTTACGTAAAAAAAAATGGTGATTCTCAAGATCAAAAATAAAAGAAATACGCTCGATTTGAAAAAACGTATCCTCCTAAAATTATTAATATTCCGACTTGTAAATTTTTTGTCGCGTTTTACATACTATTCTTAACAATCATTCTCTTAAGATTTTTGATATAAGTATTTTGGCCTAATCTCAAAAATCGCTGCGCTCATAAATCTATGATTTTTTTTTTCGGTCTAAAATATGTTATCTATAGAACCCAAAGGCCTGTAGGTGAATTTTTTCAAATTTTTCGAATCATTTCCAGTAGCTAACTCTCCCCTCCGCCTTCCCTTAATATGTACAAAATATTAAATATACAATTTACAACAGATGGATATGATGGGACAAAGCGTTTTCGAATACAGTCATCCCTGCGATCACGACGAATTACGTGAGTGTCTCTCGATGAAGCCAAGCGACGTAAAGGAGAAACGTCCGTGCAACTTTTTCCTACGTCTAAAATGTACGCTCACAAGCAAAGGAAGAAAAGTTAATTTGAAGAGCGCCTCTTATAAGGTATAACGAAAAAAATCCATCAGTATTATTAACAAATCAATAAGCAATGATATTCGGTGTCTTGAAGGGCACTTTTCTATACTGGATGGAACGATACAGTAGTCGGGCGTATTTGCAATTAGGTAATTCACTGCACGGGACGCGTGATGGGAACATTCGAGACGAAGATGGACCAGCGGCCAAGTGCCGAGGGTGCGAATCGTCGCGATGGAGAGTCAAGCGATTCGCAGTCAAGCGACGAGAGGGACAGCGATAGCGGCTGCGGTTCCGGTTTTGGTTACAGCGGAGCTTCCCTCGTCATCGTTGGATGTCCCATACCGCATCCAAGTAACATCGAAGTCCCGCTCGGACGACAAACTTTTCTGTCCAAGCACGGTCTTAACATGAAGTTCACTTATGCTGACGAAAGGTTAGTGCTTCGTCAATCTTTCAACATATAGTTCTCACATTACTTATGGATAATATTACGCTTTTTTCAACCTCACTAAATCATATTTATAAATCATAAAAATTGCCGAGCTGCCACTTTTTTTAACCGTTGTGTATAGATCAGGGTGGTCCATTTTTGACTTTGTTAATTGTAATGGAACAGTTAAGAAAATTTTATGCCAAATAGTGTTTTTTTTTAAATCTGAAAATTATGAACTTAATCAGAACTGATTTAGAGGTTGCTATCAACTATAATGATAATAAAAACAATTGCTTCCTCATTAATTTGTATCTTTGACAAAGCTTTTTTTACATAGCCACCTCAACGAGGAAGTATGTTGATCAATTTTGATTTCCTCATAGCGGAAGCTTTGTGAAAAAAAAGAACTAAAAAAAGAACATCGGGAAAAAATAATAATAATAATAAGAACAACAACAACAATATTTTGTCAATGGGAAGATTCCATTTAGAAAAATACACCATAATCATTAATAGTACTTTATTCATTAACGTCGTTAAAATAATTTTTAACAAAATATGAATAATGTTCATTGCTTATGCTTTAAAATAAAAAAACTATGTAAAGATTATTCTATCGTAATTTTGTTCAGAGCACATTATACTTTTTTTAATTCCCCAATAAAAGAATATAAAAACTGAAGTTAGAACAAATGTGAACTCTCGTGAAATCGGAAACCTTTTGTCGATGTATGCCAAATTTAACACGTGTTTGATTCTTGACTTATTTCTGTAGAAACTTTAACTCACTTAGACAAATATTTGCACAGGTTAAATAAATTTCAGTGACATACAACGTGTGCACATGTGTAAAAGGAATTCCATTTTACTCGAGAACAGCTTGAGATTGCACTGTGTTGAAATTCCATGCATTTCTCTTTGTTTATGTCGAAATTGGCCAAAATGTGTGTTTGCGATTTGCGAATCTCGAGTATGCTAAATATACTCTTAACACGAGAATAATGTAAATTATCGGATTCAGTTTTTGCAGACAACTAAAGCAGATTTTGATTTTTATCAGTGTATACGGTCGTTAAAATTGGAGCGTTGAGATTATAAGAAATTCATAATTAACACACACAAAAAAATGTATGTCGTCGTTTTACCTTGTACAAATGTTGAACTAAGCGACAAAAAACTTTCTACAGATGTAAGCCAACACATACATTTGAATAGAATTTGTCGAAAATCGACGAAAGTTATTACGAGGATTAGATATATTTGTATTTCACTATTTGGTTCCATTTCTTGGAGAATTTAATGTTTTGCGTGTTCTACAAAAAGCATTATTGAACAAAACTGCTAAAAATGTTTGCAAATTAATTTACTGTAAAGAAAGTTTTTTTTTATATAAAAAATATTAATTTTCATTTTTTTTTAGATAGTTGAACTTTGTTTTCTCAATTTTTTTTTGCATTTGTTTTGCATTATCATTCATAATCTCCGTCAAAGCAAAGTAGGTAATGAGCATTTTGTTAAAAAGAAACATTTTTTTAGTAACCTTTAAATCATCTCCGAGTTCTTATTTCTCATTAAATTTTCTGGTTTCCTATAAAAATTAAAGAATATAGTTTAAAAAATGGACCACCCTAATATATCAGTGGTATTTCATTCGAGGTATCTATTATTATTATTAAGTTATCTATCGATAGTATTTTTTCATAAAATTTTCATTTTCAATAGGCTCTAATTTAAAAAATGTCTAATTATCTGAATCCTCAATTTTTACATCAACATATTTATTCCACGAATTCGCAACGGCTGACTTCATTCTTCAATGCACTTCAAAATCTTCAACTTTAAGATTAACGATACTCCATCATCGCACGAAGCTTCGACGACACTTAAAAAATCCTTGGAATCTTTTTTTTTCAGATTGGCAGAATATCTCGGCTGGTCAAGCAGCGAGTTGCTCGGCAAATCGGTCTTTGAATTTCATCACGCGCTCGACAACGCGGCGCTCGACAAATCCTTCAAGTCGCGTGAGTATCCTCCCGTTGTAACAGCTTCAGTTAAGCGTTCAAGTGGAACGCGACAGCCTCGCCTTCTGTCTCTCTATCGCGATTTCAGATTTATTTTTATCGCGGATTTCTATCGTATTGCTTTCTCGTAATTTCGTGTGTCCCAAGGTTTTATTTTATTTTTTTCTTCACGAGTTCATTGACTTCGGTCGCACGAGAGCTATCGTCTCTTTTGTAGATATTGGTGAGGCTGCTCCACTTGTTTGTCCAATAATCACAACAACTTAAATGTAAATAAATACTTTTTTTTTCGCTCTCTCTCAAAATATTCCATGGAACTTTTAGTATTCAGCAAAGGACAGTGCGAGACAACTGCGTATCGTTTCCTGGGCAAAAAGGGAGGCTACGCTTGGGTTGTCACACAGGCAACACTCATCCATTGTTCAAAGCAACACAAACCATTGTCGGTTGTCTGCGTCAACCACATACTGAGGTAAGAAAAGTGACAATATTTTTAAGGTCGCTTCTGCAATCCAGTTGAGTCAAATCAATGTCTCGAAAAAGGACATTTTTCCGAGAATAAAAAACTACATATTTGGTAACTTTAGATTTGGCGTACTTTCAAATACAGAAATGTATCGGGATAACAATCTATCTTTTAGATTTTTGCAAAATTAATTCATAATTAAGTGTTGTAATTTCCACCAACTTCGTGTAGTAAAAAAATACCTTTGATATAAATAGGAGGGAACGAAAAATCCGTGTTTTATCGTTGATAAATGTCAATAATGAACATCAAAAACAGTTTCTTGCTATAATTGATTATTACGCATGAAATATTTTTAAGGACATTCTATCGGTACCGTTGAGTCATTTCACAATTGAATGCAATATCGAAAAATTGTTTTTATTTAGTAACTAAAGCAGCTGTTGTAATATTTATGGGCGTTGGAGTTTTTAGGAAAGACATTTCCATAAAATATTTTTTTGAAAAAAAAAAAAAAATTCATATGTACGTCAGATATTTAAAAATTAGATTCTAAAAGAAAACCTAGGTTTTATAAAAAATAATATTTCCCAATAAAATTTAATATTTCAAGAAAATTAGCTTTTACAAAAAAATAGGAGAGATTTTTTTTTAATTACACGGCGTTGAGTCACTGTCACGTTTCTTGATAAATTTGATAGCAGCGCGCTCGGTATTTCCTCAGCTATTTATATCTATAGATTTGGGTTTTAATAGCACCTTATCTCTTAATATCTTCAAAAATATGTGGGCAATTGTTAATTTTTTTTTCTAGTATCATAAATTCTCGAGTACTATTTTAGAAAAATGATTTTGTGGTAAAAGTTCACCAGAAATAAAAGTTTCAACTTTAGACTCATATATCTCGAAATCCATGTGGGAAAAGTAGTTAAAATTAAAAAAAAAAAATTATCCATTTTTTAAAATAACATCTGCGATTTTCAGTTACAATAGTTTAAAATGACTTATTCATGGAATATCTTTAATAAGTATCTCAATTACGAGTAAAACACGTTTGTGTTGTTGACCTCACTGTAAAGAGTTTACTCGCCGTTGTTTCAAAAGACCGTTTTTTTAAAGCCGATGTTCTCATAAAATTGCAATAATTTCGTCTCGCTTGACGAGAATTATCTTTTTACCAAGTCTCACTCGCTTGAAACATTAGTATCATTTTTATTATACGGACGAAACATTTTTTTCTTACACAAAAATATTCAGTAAACGTCAGTTTTCAAGCCCATTTGTTTTTTTTCCTGAATATTTAATGTGCATGGTGGAAAAGTTCTAAAGAATCGCGATTTTCACTACTTTTTATATATTCCTCTATCTAAAACATACCAACTTTAGAAGCTTATATTTCTTTAAGTAAATGATTAAAAACATCACAAATCTAGACCAACAAAAAAAACGTGTTTTATCGACATAGTTTCATGGCAAATGTTAATCTTTGAATTTTCCAATGCCGAGCTAAGCTTAATCGGAAAAATCCTAGGTTCTCATAAAACTGCTGCGGTAATCCAGAGTTCTCTTCCTCGTTTTACCCTCGGAATCTTAGGCGAGCGAGTTATGGTCACTTTGGTCTCGAGGGAGAGGAACCGAATCATTGGAAGAGCAATTGCGTTGGGGATCTTTTTTTTTTTTTTGTGGGAAACGAGGAAATGTGAAGATAAGAGAAGGAGAGGATAGTAGCGAGGACATAAAACCTTTGCCGTAGGCTCAAAGGGCGGGGAAACGATCCACGCAAGACTTGACGGAGATTTCGATGGTTGCGTCACACACGTTTTGCTGCGCCTTGGCGATATTGGTAGTGTTGGTTTTAGCGGTGCGGTACTCTCCACGTTTACGCGCCGTCGTATGACGACGGATCTGGCTGATGAACAGGGCGAGGGTAGCAGAGGAGAGCCTTCCGCAACATCCCCATGGGCTATGAGAAGGGGGGGGGAGAGATATTCTGCTGGAAGGGAGTTCTGCTATACGAGAGAATCGGCGAATTTCCACCAGTCGAAGGGACAGTCAGTGAGAGTTCGTTTGCTCTTGCGTCAACATTAAAACGCTTCTTGCGTAAAATCCTCAATATATTGTGACAGAAAACTTTCTTCAAACAGCAGGTGCAAGAAAACTTAACATCCATTAACATAATTTACGTGAAATTTTAATATACCCCACTAAGAGTATTTATTTTTATTCCTTAGCCTTGCGTAAATCGAGGTATTTGCGACGCAATGATAATTCGTTCATGCGTTCGATCGACGGTTTTTTTTGTTTTTTTTTTTTTTAACTGATTGTTATCGCACACGCAAACGACAAGTTTCTTTTCGATTGTTCGTGCGATAGTGCTTGTGATGGAAGATAATGTTTGAATTATGGAAAGGATCTTTTGAACAACGAGAAAGCCTGTAATAGTGTCAACTGGCTCTATTTTGTAAAAGATTAATGTTATTGAATAACAAATATTGAGTAAGAATGTATTTTAGGGGAAATGAGACAGTAGGGATGTTTATTCAGTAACATTGTAGTATTTGTTTTGTTCGATCGGCGAATAGTGGAAGTTCGGAAAACGATATATGCGTAGAGAGAGGGCTACGAGGGCGCTATTACGCTGCGCGGGAGGACCACCGCCCCCCCGAGTAGCACGTGCTGTGACGACCCGTTGTCGGTCGATAACCCCTCCCCCTGTGTTCGACCCCTTTCGAAAGCGAGAGTGAAAGCGAGAGTGAATTCCGGCGCAGATACCGCGAGGGAAAGTAACGAACTCTTTTTTTTCGTCGGAATTCTGCGTCGATACAAAAAAAAAAAAAAAGTTACATTTATTATGCAGTCAAAATCGTTGATACAGGATTAAGTTAAAGTGACGGTGTGATATAAGCAAAAATTAAAGTGTTTCGGCGATACTGGAAATTAATAATATGCTACTATATAATTTTACCATGTAGCAGTTTTAAAAAAATCTGAGGCTTGGTTATGGGACTTTTAATGTGCAATTATCACTTACAAAATGAAATATTAGTACAGAGGCATAAGAAAAAAAAACCCGTTTTCGTAATTCGAGATTGAGACAATAGTTTTTAGAAATCAATCATTTTTTTGCTGTGCGATTTTATCATGTAGTATTTTTTTTTTAATTGTCAGGCTCGGTTTCGTGCTTTTTAATGTTTTATTGTTATTTTAAAGAATAAATATTAGTACAGAAGCATAAGGAAAAACCTGCAGTCCGCGATTAAAAAAAGAAACATTGTGGAAACCTGTGAGAATAAGTTCGATCTCATGTTACAGTCATGGCAATATTGTCAGTTGTACTGTTACAGGCGTCGGCGAGTCGCGAGAAATTCAACGAAGTACGTTTAGTGTTTTTCATTTGCACGTTAATACAGCTCATTTGAAGTAAATTGCATCAGGAAATAGTGATATGCATTTTGATCTGTAAGAAAAACAATGTTGCGTACAATATCGTTATATATTCGATTGCTAGTTTTCTCGCGCAAAGTGAGATATCGAAAATTGGAAAATTATACACAAGATTCCAAACTCTTCATATTTTATGCATCGCAAAGTTAACAAACACCTTCTAAATCCTTTTAATATCCTTTCTCGCCGTTAGAACTTTATGTGCTCTAGAATATTGGGGTTTTCGCTTAGGCTCCCATTAAAAAACGCATCTTCTCGCTCGCAATATTTTAAGGAGGTTTTGGAGCACTTCACACTGATTAAATCAGTGCTAAATATTTGTTATTGTTCTTACAAAGCTTTACAGATTAATTCACCGAAGGGTGATTTGTATTTCAGAATATTTCCATAACACAAATAAACATTCATAGCGATAGATTTACAAAAATATTAACGGTTTATTAGCAAATTCCGAAGAGATTCTTTTTTTATGTAAAATTCAAGATTAAAAAAAAAAAAGTTATGTATCGTGAATCATTTTTTTTTTCTTAAAACATATTCTATGGAAAAATGTCTTCACTGGAGAATTAAAATATTTCCATTTGTAAATCGTCTATCAAGAAACAGAGAAGCTATTTTACATTAAAACTGGTACAGAATTATGGATTGTTCTTGGGAACAAATCAAAGGAAACGCGCCCTCCCTGGTAATTAACGTTATATCAGTTAATGTTTTTGCAAACCCGTCTATGCTGATGTTTCTTTATTTAAAATAGACATACTGTTCTACAATTCAATCTCTACTATTTTTATTTAATTTATAAGACTATAGAAATGATTACACAGAATATAGCACTGATTAATGCTCCGACCTCATTAATTCGCACCAAAACAGAAACCAAAAAAATAAAATTAAGATTAAAAACGGCTGTTAATGAATCGATACAGTTTCTTATAACTTTGTCGTCTCAGTTTTAATAACAACAACATCAAAAGCCAGTAAGTTTCAGATCTTTCGCCGTCTTCAGCACCAGGAGAGTTACGCTCGAGAGATTTCGAATCCGTGGAAGAGCAGTGAACGCCTGAAGCTATTGTGTTATACTTCGTGTTTTCCTTCGCAAACGTGTGCTCATACAAGAAACCACCCAATCCGATATACGAGAAGCGTCTAAAAGTCTCATCTTCCCACTTCCTTCCTACCGCTCATGTTTTTCTTCCCCCCCGCTTCATCTGGAAGAAAGACTTCGCCTTTGAGTCGAACCTGTGTCGACGACATCATCATTACCCCGAAGCTCAGCAAATAACGTCGAGCACGTGTTTTCCGGACCGCACGCGTGCGTTGCAACGTATCTTCTTCACACAGCGAAAAACCGATGCAGTTAACCGTTTCCCAAAATAACCCGGACACGAATGCAGTGGCGTCGACCTCCAACGAGAAGATTTTGCACACATGATGTTAAACACAAACTTCGGAGCCAAAACACTCGACGATATTCGCAATTTCTTCAAAGAATAGTTCAACATCAGTGGCGATGAAATGGCGCTCGAGTTGAAGAGATGGGCTTTGAAACATGAAAATCGTATGTTACGTATTTGTATCAAGCGGGCATTCACGTGGATTTTCACAAGCGCTCGAGCTTACAAGTGGCAATCGACTAAAGGCAAATCGTTGGACGAAGCTATGCTAACGAGTTTCAACACAGAGCGGCGACGAGGAAAAAGAGGGGAACAACCGAGAGAAGAATAATAGTCATAATTTTATGTACTATACGCTTGGTGGGGAACCGCAAGAAGAGGATACCAACAAGAGTGTAGTTGAGGCGCTTCGTGTTGGAGGAAGTCGATGATGACTACGCTCTGCGATCCGATTCGCGCCGAGCATTCTATGGACTGACCGCCCGAGCTGACAAATCAAGCTGCAACACACCAGCGCGCACTAAACCCAAGAGAGCAAACGTGAATTCGACAGTGCGTAAGCGCATACGCTACAGCTCGTAACCTACTTCGAACGTAGTATAAAACAGAGCTCGGTACTCGTTCATCTTGTTCCCTCTTTTATCGCTCTCTCTCTCTCTCTTTCGCTCTCCCTTGTCTCTCTTGAGAACGAGTTATGTCGCTGTTACTGTAATCGTATACAAACATGATGTACACTCGGATTTGAATACGCGTATTGCCTGCAGCCCGATCCCAGCGCCGAGGAGGTTTGACAAATGGCAAATTTACGACGCAATGTGTTTTCACTTTAATTTCACTCATAGACTCAACTAACGTGATAACAATTATTTGGTAATATTTGTCATTGTTAAATTCTCTTTTGTCACTTGTAAATCGTGATAACGAAACGACTAACAAACTGAAGTTATCGAAAAGAGAGAATTACGTAAGAGTGATAAAAGACGCTAGAGACCATTTTCGTCAACAGAGAGGTTCGCGCGATCAGAGTCGATGAACGGTGGGCTAGTGATTCGACAAGCTTCAACTCAGGGGGGTTGGATAAGTGTGTCGTCACGTTAAAGTCAATTTTCGTTTTCTCGTGCGCAAGAATAACCTTCTTCCGCGGTACGTGTGAAAATGTAGTGGCAAGTTTCCACGGTGGCGAAAAAAAAAAGAGAAGAAAGAAAAAAAAAAAAAACAACTCGAGATTGAGCAGCAAGTAGTTGGGAAGCGCGTGACCAGAGGTTTATATTTTTAAACTTCGACTGGGAATTTTTATTTTGTCCTGTGGAGAACCATTCCGTAGTGCTACTCTCGATACGCCTACAGACCTACGTAAAATTAAATAATTTTTGTGTTTGTGCGAGAGAATATACATTTTTTTAAAGTTACATTATAGATGACGACTTCTTGAGCTCGTTTGGGAATTGACTAGAGAAAACTGAGCTACGAACAAATAGACGAATCCTATTGTCGTAAATATATCCATCATCAGCGTTCGGTAATTGTCCCACCCGCTCTGCTGTCTGTCTTTGAGAGAGAAAAAAAAAAAGTAAAAATCTCGTCAGCTGCGTGCGATATATAACAGTGGAACTAGCGCTTGGAAAATTAGTGTAGCTGTTGAAGTCGACGACTCGATAACGAAGATACTTCTGCATTGGTTCAATTGTAAAGATACATATTATAAACTGAAAAAAAAAAAAACCACCCGTTTGCTATAACTCGTTTCTTTACACTCTCGCGTGATTCTAACAGTCGTTTAAGCTCGCGCGCGGATTATAAAATTCGCCTCGAAAAATAAATTGTGCAACGCGTGCGAAGAACGTGCGAGCTAGATATATGAGCTGTCTTTTAACGTCGTCCGTCGCTCGTCGTTCCCCGTCGACACTTCTATAGTGTTTTTCATTCAGGATGCTAAAGCACTGCAACACAAACAATTTCTATCGTTTTCTTTCTCTAAGAAATATTTCGTTAAATCGTGTATTAGTGTTTTCCGTGTGTTTCCGTAGTACTCGAGAGTAATTGTCTTGTGATTATTTGTAAGCTGTGAGTACGCGGGGAAAGGAGCGCGGGGGCGGGTGCGAAGAGAGAAAACGTAGATCGGGTTCGTAACTTCGACGCGACGCAACCACATCGTCTCTCTACTGTCGTCAAAGTCGTGTTTGCCGCGTGTAACGAACTCCCCCACTTTGTTGAACCTGCTTAATGCATCTAGCTAACGTGCCCTACTACTTCCACTCTCTGGCATCCCCTATACTAATACGCCGAGTGACGCTACTCGCGGTTATTCTCTTTTCTCATTACCTCATTCATTAGCATTCGGTACATATACCGGGTGGGTTATCGTAGAATAGACTCGGAGTCTTGCGATTCGCGGTTATTGTTAACACGTGTTTAAATGGAGCAGGGTGTGTCGGAGAATTAGGGAAATTGTGCTTGGTCGGATTTTCAACATTTGATAGCGTGATTTTAGAGAAGATGAGAGGGTATTTAAAATTCGTTATATCAGGCATACACCTACAATCAATAATAAATAAATTATTACATAATTTGTGATAAATAAATGAGCGTTACAACATTTTTTTCACTTTTTTCACATAATACTTCTTTTATCTTTCAAAAGAAAAATAAAAAAATTAGTAAATACATTTGTCGAACGACAAATGGAATCATGAATTATTCACTTATTTAACGAAATGATTATTTATACGCAAACGCATTGTACAATCATTAAATAAGATGTGAGTAAAGAAGTAAATTTGAATTTTACAAAATGGTGTAGATTACATTTTTTTTTTACATTTATCTGACAAGATTATAAATTAATTTGTTCATTTTCAACATTTTTTAAATCAATGTGAAATCATTTGTTTACTTAACAAAATTATTAAATTATTCACAAGCAAATCATTTCTTTATTTATACACCAAATAAATCATTAGGCGATTTAAAAAAAAGTCAATTGAAAAATTATAGAACTACGGAAATTTAAAGTTTTTTCTACATTCGTTTGACAAAGTGATTAATATTTTTGGCTACTTTCAAGACTTGCTTGAATCACTTCCAATTAAAAAAAAATATTGTAAATCGATGCACTTTAAAATAGAAAAACAGAGTCTCGAATTATTTCTTTATTAAACAAAATTATTCCATGTTTTATTCCCAAACACATGATTTGTGTACAAAAAGAAAATCATTAGTTTGTAAATAAAAATATTTGATAATTCTCGAAACGACACAGAGATAAACTTTTCATTTACATTTATTCGACAAGATGATTTATTTGTTTTTTTTTCTTTAGACCTTTTTAATTCTGAAAATTCGGAAATTTTTCGGAAAATAAGGAAACAGAAATCAATTACTTTATTTCACGAAACGATAAAACAATTCATGTATTTTCGATTTAGGTATCTCATGTTATAGTTCTCATTACACTTGCAGTACACAATACGTGGACACAATATAAACTTTCTACATCTGTTAAAATCCAAAAAAAAAAAAAAGTAATAAACTAATCTATCGAAAAAGTCAGGAATGAAAAATCAATTATTGTATTCAACGAAAAATAATTTATATATTTTTGATTTAGGTGTGCCTTGTGTGTATCGTTGACGTTACACTTGCAGTACAACATCGATAACAGTGTTGAGGAGTTGCTAGTGCGAGACCGAGGCCTCTGACGTCTAGATTGGTCAAGGGAGTAGGCCGATCTTGTCAGCAGTAGCAGCTATCGTAGTTGCTACTCTATCCTACGTTCTGCTTACAATCGGAGGGGCTTGCGTATTATGCACCATGCTTAGTAATGGGCAATAGTCGACGATAGATGGTATACATAATAGTTTGCTCCGCAGATAGGTAGACAGGGTGTTAGATGGTGCGTTCTGTCAGCCGGGAGGAAGCAGCTCGTCAAAAAGCTCTCTGGTAAAAGCCGTGTACATTTGGGAGGAACGCGCAATACCAGCAGAAGCACCCACAGTCCCAATGCAGCACGTGCTCGATTGCGCAAAGGAATCTGACGATGCTTTGGCCGTCACACTATTTTTAGCGACACCCGCTACATATTTAACCTGCCCTAACCTCTAGCCATCGTGCTATCCGCCACCACCAGCTGTCACAAACAACTACGTAGCCAATAGTTATAACATGCATAGAAAAGTCACCACCACGACTGATATGCATGCACGCACAGGCCACGAGATCGCTCGATCGAACGATCCGGCTTCTATTCGCTATCTGACTAACACAATCGCAATCAGCCGACTATCAAAACGTTTCATTAACTCTTTATCAATGCAAAGGAAAAAAAAAAAGAAGGAAAGACAAACATTCTTCTCTGGTTTATAAGCGTGAAACTTGGGAGTAGTCTAATGATGAATCTATAAGAGAAAATGTACAATCTGTAACAGAAGTCGTCGCTTCAATTATTGAAATGGTTTGCCATTTCTTAGTCGAGGGTAAAATGTTAACATTGTAGAGGTAAATAATGCTTTAAAAAACGTAAATGTAGAGTCGATTGATGAGAGAAAGAAAAAAATTGCGAGAAGAGACGAAGGTTGACTAAGTCATCGTTTTCACTATCAAAAAGATTGACCAATTTTTAAAAATCGAAGATAAAAATCTGACATTCTTCAGAATGAAAATGGAGCAGCAATTTATAAGAAAAAGAGAAAAATCGGGATTATAAATGAATATAGGATACACGATTGTTTTCACTAGAAAAAGATTCACCACTGCTTTACCGAAAGTAAAAATTCAACGTTCTTCAGCTGAATAAGCGCAGACCTTAGGAATATTCAAGAGGAAAAAAAATGTAAATGGAGGATATGGGAAAGAAAAAAATTGCGAGAAGAGATGAGGATAAACTAAGTTATTTCATTAACTAAAAGTTTCAATACTTTTTTTTTTAAGAAATAAACGAAAATTCTCCAGCTACATAAGCACAAGTTCTAGGAGTGATCTAACGAAAGAAAAGTTATAGCCAATCAATAAAAGAAAAATAAGCGTGAGACTAAGAGTTCATTCCCACTATCAAAGAATATGAAGCGCCCTTCGAAGCTTGTCACTTCGATATCCCACGCTTAATCTTCCGAGCGAAATTCCTGCTGATTTATGACCTCGTTACGATCTATATACAGTCACTATTGGCGGTTACACCACAGACGTAGCGTTCGTTGATGTATTTATTCTCACTATGGTTTATTTAACTTTTTCTCATGCCACAGCGGCGGCAACTAGCTTGACGTTTGCAAGATAAGATTATACCTCCGTCTGCGGGAGTAAAAGATCTTTGGTGCAAAAGCCGTGACACAGTCTAAAACATTTAATGAGTCGTTCCGTAACGCTTGTAAATCGACGTGCAATCTTGTTGTGCTACATTAGCGCGTAATCGCGGTAGAGTTCAGAGCGTGGATCAGGGAAATTGCGACACAGGATATGAGAGACAACGAGAAAAACCTTAGACCCATAGACACTCGGTCATCGCTGGATTATTTGCATTACAATCTACTTGTAATTCGTTTGCACAGTATATACAGACTTTGTGGATTTGTGGATATTCGCTAATTTAATGTTCTAACAACTTTTTTTTTATTCCCTCTCTTTTTTTTTTTTATTACAGCGGTATTGAATGCGAAGATGAGGTTTACAGCGAGCGTCAGCTCAAGGCTCGCAAGGCTGATGACAGCGTGAAAGATCGCGCTGTTGTCTCCGCAGCCGAAGATTTCGACGCGGAAGACTCTCTGAATTTGCAGTCACTGCCGTCATTGGTACTCGAGACACCGAGCGCAACAAACACCGACGATTCACTCGACGGCGAGGACGAGTTTGGCGAGGAAGCCGAACGCGCCGAACGAGCCAAGAAAATACACAATCGCAAGAGAAGTGTCAGCAACACGGAATACACGAAAGACCCGATTTTATTGGATACATCGAGCTACAAAGCTGAACGTGTCAGACCACTTAGCGTCACTGCGTCGCTATTCAAATCGCAGTCTGATATTGTTAATCAGGAATCACGAAAGGAACAATTGGTCACTACGAAAGTTGATAAAAATCCGGAGTATCGCAGAGAACGGTCCTCTTGGTTCTTTCAGGTAGACACACAAGTTTTGCTTTTACTTGCATTTTTTAAAAATCCATTGCCATTGAACGAACTGTTACACAAAAATAACTTTGAAAAATTATCGAAAATTGGAGTTTTCAAATAGCCAGATTGTTTCAGAAAGAATCATATGCATTAGAACAAATCAAACAATTAATTTTTATTTAAAAAATATAATACTTTCTTTCGTATATTATGTACATTTTTTTGTACTAATTTACTGATCACTTTTTGGAATGATTATTATGTAAAATCAATGTTCTTGGTATCTTCAATAATGTTTTATTTTTTTTAAAGATTTTTCTCTTGCCGAAAAGTACTCAAATTCTAATAAAATCAATTTTTTAATTGGGAATGTAAGTGCAATAGTTCATTTAAAAAAAAGAAGCTTCATTTTTAAATTGACCTGTTCATCGCGATTTTTGTTCCACAAAAAACCATATCTACACAAATAGCTGATACTGAAATATTTTGTTTACAACTGCAGCACGAATTCATTAAGAATTTTTATTAATATATTTGTCTAAAATATTATACACTAGAAGTTAACAAACTTAGGGATAATTCGATTTTTCGTTCATTCGGAATCTGCATTTTTTGTTATCATAAAAAAAACATCGTAGTCAATGAATTTCTGTCATAAATATTTTTTGTAACTACAACGAGGACAAAAATTTCGCAATTAAAAAAAAATCTTATGTCAGTAGTAAAGAAATGATTTACGACTTTTGTCTTTGGTCTAAACCAGTTTTTTCGTATGATAAAACACAAAAATCTTGGTGAGCAAGTTTTTCCTAAAATAAAGAATTTTTTCACTTAATTTTTTTCAATATACTTGTTTTTTAATTCTCAGGATAAGCCGATATTGGAGTACGAGCCATCGCGAAATTCTCGTCCTCAGACAGTTACGCGTAATCTGTTCGTGCCTCTGAGCTCAATTCAAGATTCCGATAATCAGCTGCAACAGCAGTACGAGCAAACGGCGGCAACGTGCAGACCGACACCACAAACAGCAACAGCAAGTATATTCGCACCTCGTACCGAGGACATGAACACAGGTTTCTTGATTTACAGCGACGATCAAGCTGGCCTCACGAGTGAGTATCTAAAACCGTGCGATTAAACTGGCTTATCGTTCAATTTTATTCGAATATATATATATATATATATTGACACACGTGTAAAATCGACGCAGTGCTGAAGGACGAGCCCGAGGATCTCACACATTTGGCACCAACTCCCGGCGATGTTTGTGTACCATTGGAGGACACTCCTTTCCTCTCGGACGATATGCTCGACGAATTTATTCTTGGAAATGAAAATTACTGTCCACTGTTGAGCCCCGGCGGTTTACCAAATTCAGATCTTAGCGATTCACTTTCCGTTAAAAATCCTGATATCAGCGAGTCACTGGAATCAACGCTCGCTGACGGGGATCCTTTTATCTACAGAGATATTCCGAGTCCATGTAGCCTCAGTCCACATCTCTTGTCGCCTGCCGATGCCACTTCCGTCACTGGAGTTTCTCTGGTAAAGGTAAATTCGCATTTCCATTCAGCGCTTTTGGCATTAAGAAGAAGATACTTTTTTTCGAATCGAGGGCGATATTTTTATTTTTGCGTACCACTATTTTTTTTTTGTAAATCTTTCGTTAGGTCCTATAATGTTAGTTGTTTCGTCGCTCATTTGATATGAGATTTGATTTTGTGAAAATTATTTGTTATGACCTCGGATTTATTCAGAATGTCTATAGACTAAAAATCGGAATAAAATTAATTTACAAAAAATGATATCTCTGGAAATATGCACCGAAACAATTAAAATTATAGGGCCGAATATCTATTAAATTAACTGCATTTTACGGGGGGGAAAAATAGTAGTACTCAAAAATTTAAAAAAAAATAAAAAAAACATTTGCAAATTTAAATCATCAAAAATGTTATTCATTCGCTGGTATATTAAATTCAATGCAGAAATGAGATGAAATTTCATAAAATTTATATTAAACTTCCGAATTATCAAAATGTTTCGTATAAATTACTTTAATTTCACAACTCACTTGTATACTTAATTTAATGTATCACATTATAGATACAAGCTTCCGTTACATGTGCTCGAATCTTACAAACAATTTTTTGAGCCCTGTAAAAAAATTCTTTACGAAACTTAATATACTTGTATATGACTTTTTTTCAGTCCGCGTGTAGAAATTTAATATACAATTATGACATAAAATTAACATACAGCATACTAAACATTATACAAATCGTGTTTGATATATAAGTCCATTTTTTCTTACAACATACCGCTATAATAAATTGAAACATTTTTTACAATGTAAATTTTCGCCTGTTCAGAGTCAAGATCAAAGCAGCATCGACTCACTGCAGACTCAAAAGCACAGCGACATTGTTGATGGCATGATGACCATTGGAAATAGCTCAAGCGTCGGTAATCCCATAACCGAGGATGAAATTTTGATGCTGAGCATTAATGATGTTATCGCTGACGACGAGCTCGCGCTACGAGCACCCTATATACCAATGTCTGATCAGGACGAGGCACTGCAGTTGCTCATTAGCGACGAAACTGTTATGTGGGGACCAACTCAACCTCCAGAAAAAAAGCCCAAGTGGTACGCACTCGTTTGCTTTATCTGCATGTTATTTACGGTTTTTAAAAGAAATGTAAACTTGACTACAAACGCCGGAAAAATTCAAACTTACAACTGTTTTAAGATTAGTAAGAGTTCATTTTTTTTTAAGTCTGTCGTTGATTTATATACTTTATTCATGAAAATTGCGATAGATAAAGAATATTAGATCGTTTAAAAATATCACAAATAGAAAAATATTGCATGTTGGATTATTGGAGTAATAATAGTTTATTAACGTCAACATTACTTTGGTTTTCCTGACAGTTTTAATGACTTTTGTACATCAGTTTTTTTTTTTTCAATGAAAATATTTACACATTTTCTTACCAACATGATAGAATAAATAAGGAAATAGAATAAGTTACATAGTTATGCTTAAAATTCCGTATATATTCATGCAAATTCTAAAATCTGTTACCGCTGCTTGTGCCAGCGTAAGATAATTTACCTGTTAATATTTTCACAGGTACCACGATGATGAAGAAAAGCCACTTTCCAAGCGATTCGACGATTCTAATCTCGCTCGTTTACTAAAAACTAACACTGGCCCAGCAAAGTACAACGATCACGGGGGAGGACTCGTAGATCCAGCTGAAATTTTCGGGCAAATCAGCAAAGGTGAGTACCGTACAGTATTTTTGAAGCAAAAAAATCATAATATAAAAGTCTCAATGTCCGACCATTTTAATGAAAAAAAAAGAAACAAAAATCAAATACCAATTTTAATATCAAACCTTTGCATAACACGAAATTTAAAAAAGTTCGATACAACAGTTTCAAATAATTACCATTACTTTCTGATAATTAAGAATATGTTTGGTCATTGGGACATTAGCCAAAAAAAATAGATAGTGCAGACATCCCGATCGGTGTAAAAAAAATCGTGATGTTAAATTCTCAAATCCAGGAAACATCGGCAGCAGGCTCGAGAGGCCATCGAAGCGAGTTCACGCAGCGATCTCTCCTAGTGTCCCGAATGACAGTAAACGTAGCCGATTTCACGAGTCTAGAATGCCAATAACGGCAATGCCAGGTGTTTTATCGCCGGGACTGCCAAATACTCCACAATCGGCTGCGAAAAACTTGAATTCGGGCAACTATGACGAGCAAAGCATTGATCTATGCAGCGTACTCGTGACAGAAGAGAAGCTCGAGCCAATGGCGATACAACTTCATCGTGGTGGAAGTCAACTGTTGCTTCAGCAGCTGATGAGCCGAGATCATTTACAAACAGCGGGAATGACAAAATCGCGCGACACTACGTGTTCACGTACAGCTGGAAATGATTGCGCCGGTTTATTAACGATAATCGACGGTGACGTAGCAATTTCAACGTCGGCAACGTCAATCGAAAAGAAGAAAAAAAATATAGGTTCTACCGGCGACGGAGGAGGAATGGAATCTAACACCGAATCGCCGGCAGTAACGACAACAACAACACCACGAGGGCAACGACAGTCGAACAGCGTTCTCATGAATCTCCTTGTTTCCGGCTGCGACGTGAGTGCGGGTTACGTTTGCCTTGCTAAGCCGAAATCACTTTCAAAGAGCGCTATTACAACTAAATGAACGAAATTTCAACGGATCCTCGCGGATCTCAATGTTGCGTGTCCCGTGAGAAGGTTCTCTTGAGCACACGAGATCGAAAAAAAAAGAAAAAAAAAGATGCGCGACTGAGCGTCAAAATACCGCGTATCGTCGGTGCCGTTTGCGGCACTCACTATTCACAAATCGAGTTACAAATTTACTTTTCACATGCGCGCAAGAAAAAAGAACGACAACAACAACAATAACACCGCCGGTTCTAACGTCCATTCATAAATCCGGGTGTTTTATAGTAAATATGCGATGGGAAATCGTAGCGCCACGCGAATATTTTTCCATTGTCATCGTAATCTCTCACGTTACAACAAGTTTAAGAATATATTATACATATATTCACAGACAAAAGTTGTATTGGTTTACAATTTGAGTACTCTACGACGAAAAAAAATCATTGAATATACTTATAACGTTGATTTTGAATAATAATTATGCCAAGTAAGTTATTGATGAATTGATTAAAAAAATAATTTAACGAACTTTTAGAAGATTTTTTTTCGTTTGAAATTAATTAAACCTGATACAGATTTTTCTATTCTGAAATTTTCGAATTCATAATGTCTTCTTTTTCTCTTTTGGTGAAATAATTGAAAAGAAATTTGAAGTTCTTTTAAAGAATACTAATCAAGTGTATTGTGAAAAATCAGCATAATAATTTCATGAGAAAAAAAACAAAAGTTTTGTAAATGTTCAACAAATTAATTTTCTTACTCATTTATTGAAATGAGAGAGAGCTATAAAATTCAGATCTTTTTGCCGGAATTTCTTTTCCCTAACATCTTATAAATATAATTAAAGGCCTTTATTGAAGATTAGAATATAGAATTTTTCTGTTGGAACAAATTTGCGTATCCACTTTTAAGGTAAACCAATTTTGAAGTTTGTCGATTTAGAATAAACAGCCTCGATAGATTTTACTCCACAAGATCGAATTTTTTCAGAAGTACATTCTACATCAGTTTAACAAGGGGATTTTTAATTTCAACTTAAGAAAATGCCACCAAGGACCAAAATAATGTTAACAGTTTGTATATCAATCGATAACTTCAACATGGGACCCTTAAAAAAATCGAACGCTTTTGTTCTGAATCAAATTCAAAACTGGTTTACGAAGAGATAGAGTCTGATACTGACATAAAAATTCTTCTAATTTCTGGTCCTCAATTTACAGACTTGTAAACATTGGTAAAAATGGATAAAAAAAAAGAATGCAACAAATCTTAAGTTTTTTTTTAGTTTACTTGTTTCCTTTAATGCATTTTTGGCATTATTATGATGCAAAATCAACGTTCTTAGTAACTTCAATGACGATGTTTTTCAGATTCCTCATCTTTCGCGAAATAATCGAACTTTGGTTGAGAATGTGTGTTTGTAATAAATTCTCGTCTTTTCATTATTTCTGTCTTGTCCGCACACATTATAAATTTAAAAAAAAAAACAAAACAAAACTCGTAGTCGTAGAGAGTAGGGATGAAAAGTTAACCCGTGTACATCGAGAAACCAAAAGCGTATCGCGATGGAATCGAAGGAGTATATATTCGCGGTACGAACGAACACGAGAGGGAAAGAGAAATGGGGGGGGGGGGGGGATAGAATGTCGTCGACGCAGGATTAATGCGTCTGGCTAAATGCGTTGATTCGCATGCCAATTTTTAGCAGCGAAATTATTTGCTCTCTAAAGTCATGTTGTGTATATAATTAAAAAGTATATCAAATTGTTGACTGAAATATTATTGAAATATATGTGCGAACTGATAACCGGGATGACTGGTTTGCTGCGTTTCAATATTCCCTTTTTTTTAGTATATAGTTACCATCCCCACAACAGAGAAATATATTATATCATCGTCATCGTTCATGGACATCGTTGTCTCTTCCTCATCGAAAAAACGTCGCTGATTTCTCTTTCCTCCATATATTCTCATTTATCATCAGCTTCTTCGTAGCTTCGTTCGATGGAAATCCTCACGACGAAACACTCGCTAAAAAAAGAAATAAAATCCCGTAGTAACATTTTTTTCAATCCCTCTGCAATCTTTCCGTCCATTTCGTTCGTTATTTAACTCACGTAAATTTAAAAAAGGAAATACGATAAGGCTTCAATCCACATTCGCGTAATTGTATATAGTAAATAAAAAACGTAGTCTTCCGAAGATGCAGAAGCGTCGAGCACATAGAGAAATGGTGGCGCGACTGTCTAAAGTAGCAAAGATAGTCGTCATAGCTTTTAAGCGCAACAAGTGGAAACTGTTCAGGGCCATTTGCCGCATTGATCTTTCTTTCTCTCTCTCTCTCGTAGGCGAAACCCGCGCGCTTATTTCTCTCGTTTGAAAATTGAAACGCAGCAGCTCGAAAATTTCTACACTTTCGCGTATACCTATATAGTTAATATAATTTATTTCAAATTTTCTTTTATTCGATAATATTTCTAAATTTGATTATTTTTTTAATCGAAAATAACAATTAATTCATTAGTTCGGCATTTATTTGATCCGCGTTTTTTTTTTTTTTTTTTTTTTTTTTTTCTGAAAGTCTTCAGCAAATTATTTTAACCCGTAAACGATATTTTCGTTGTAAATAAAGCGTGTTATTTTTGTTTGTTTCTACAGAAAGCTGCGGGGCTGACGGTGCCTCAGCAGGTGACCGAAAGATGGTCACCAATGATTATCGACGACAGCAACGATAGTCAACTTGTACCTAACAATCGCGCAGGATTGTCTTTCTACGACGAGTACACAGCCGTCAATCCCACCGTGATAAGTGCTCAATCCAATGATTTCAGCAATTATTTCAATGGTGATAATATTCTTCTCAGCCCGAATTTGCCGATAACATCGAAGATCACAGAGCAATCACGATACGTAAAATAAATTTGGGGGTGTCTTGGAACTATAAAAGTCGGGTTAAAGAAAAAAAGAAGAAAAAAAACATAAAACAAAAAAAGAATCATACGGAAAAGTCCAAAAAAGAGAATTGTGGCCTTATTATATCATTGTTTTTAGTTGCACGTTGAAATATTTTTTACTACTGTATTCATTTTTTACGTCGAAAGTGACAATTGTATGACGTATTTCGTATGTAGTAAATATATAAATATATATAAATATAAATATCCCAATTCAATAATAATTAATATCGTTGAGAGAAAGAAAAAATTTACGGTGCCAGAATATATATATATATAGTTTGGATATGTCTCGTTCGTACACGATGAGACGTCGGTATATTATGTTCACGTATATAATGCAATTCTTAGGTATGTATGTTCTTTTTATCGGCAGCATCCTGCCCAACATACAAAAACGTACACGAAACTAGACGTGTAATATTTCTTTTTCCTTGTTCTCCTGTGTTCGGCCGCCGGGAACACACAAAACGATATATCATGTTGTAATTGCGGTGATATGCATAATAATTACAATCACTTACTGTTATTATCACAAATGTAATACGAGGGATCTAAAAACAACAAGCGATAATGTACAAATGTATTAATGTATTATTGCTGTTGATAATAAATTTGTAATGTACGGGAAAATCGTGATATTTTTATTTGTAATTACCAGACAAAACGTTATTCATTTTTTATGTATTGGTTTCTTTTTATAAATGGCTCTGTGTGTGACTGAATTATTATTCTATTTATGAGCTATTTATGGGGCATTCAAATTTTACATTTTTTATGGGCAAAAATTGTAAATTTTTAATTTTTCATTTTTTATGGGCAAAAATTATGTGTTCAAGGTTAAAAATTCTGTTGGATAAAAACAAATTTTTAGTCGAAAGTATTTCATGGGATTCGAATTTAACTACAAGGGCGAGTTATTATTATTTTTATTTAAAAAAAATAAAATACCTGTCCCGTTTGATCAAATTTGTAAAAATCGACCATTTTCTAGATACTAAGAACGTATATTGAAAAATAATATTTCGAAATAATTATCAATGTCTCTGTTTTTTTTTAAATAGCTTAACAAATTGTCCGACAACTTTATTTTTGTTTTATTAAATAAATTCACTAATATTTCCGAATAAGAATTTTCGTTTCTTACCGAAATTCTTGTTATTTTTTTACTTAATTTAAAAAGGCTGGATAAAACTGTTCGTTCCGAATAAGGAAATTTTGTTATTAAAAAAATATGATAAATTTACCTTTTTTCCAACATCACTCAAAATTTAATATAAAAACATTTAAAAATATTAGATAAAACTAGAAAATTTATTTAATTTGAAAAATAAAATGCTATAAATTTGCGAAATAGTTTCTTTAGAATTAACTCATTATTCATTTCATTAAATGAATTTTTGGCATTATTATTATTATTATTATTATTATTATTATTATTATTATTATTATTATTATTATTATTATTATTATTATTATTATTATTCGCATATTCAAAGCGGTTGATTTTCTTAAGATTTAAATTTTTTTATATTATTGCAAAATACTAGAATTTTGATTCAATCGAATTCTTAGTTTTAAATATATTTGTGTTTCGTATATCATTCTAACTCACATTTCTATAAGTGGAAAAAGAAAAGCTGAAACGTCCTAATCCAAATTCCACTGCTATCGTTTATCTTTTGGATAAAAAACGAGATCGGTGAACTGCAGAATTTTAAGTTGAACTTGAAAAATTTGCATTACAGTTTTTGTTACCGACTGAGGGGGTAAAAATGTTTAAAACGTAAGTTTCTTTAAAGCTCGATTAATCAAAACAGAAAATTTGAATATAATTCGTATGATCGCAAAAAAAATGCATAGAATATAGAACAAAAGCATTATTATATGTTTCTCCAATCACAGAGAGCTTTGGCAGTTTGATCCCCACTCTTGCGAAAATTCAAAATTTAGTGCATTGCAGATTTACTGGAAGCTATATATACGACTTCCAGTATATCTATATTACACTGGTGACAGTAAAAATCAGTTCTACTTGTTTGTAGTTATGCGGTGATGAATTGTAGAGTGATAGGATCCGATTGAAATGGATTTGAAATTAATGAGAGCGCTTGCAGGCTTGAGACTGATCGCAGCTTCCGTACATTGGTCGAATTCTATTGACAATAACATAGATTCGTATTTGGAGCACGAAAATGAAAGTGAAACGCCGATTATTATCGAGTGTAATGACGACGATGAATTGATCACAATTGATGAGAATGAAGATTTACGTCGAACGAAAGAACGTAGAACGATAAAGAAACCTAGATTGGATAATTCGACGAACAATTTGGAATCTAATAACCAGTCACATGGTAAAGAAAAAGCCGGACACAATAAAATTGGTAAAAAATCGAACGTCCAACCGGAAACGCCGTCAAGCAGCTGTTCCACAATTCTCGATGACGTCGAGGACAGCGGTTTTGGGGATAATAAAAAAAGAAAACAGATCGAAGAGAAAGAAGTGAGAAAAAAGAATTTAAGATTGCATCGTTCTAAAGACGAAGAAAAAAATTTGAGGGAGAAGGAATCTTTGGAATTTTTACCTCCCCTTTCTACTAACTGCCAATCGGAAACTCAAGCGATCAGCTGTTCGAGAAACTTTAATACAGTCGATAACAGCGGTTTTCACGAGAAAGAAAAGAGAAAGAGGCAGAGAGAAATAGAAGCGAAAGAAGTATCGAAAAAGAATCGAAAATTGGATGATTCGAAGAACAAGGAGAATATATCAAGGCAGAAATCATCGGAATTGTTATCTCCTGCCCCTTCTACTAATTCCCAACCGGAAATTCAAGCGTTCAGCTGTTTGGCACACTTTAATACAGTCGAAGACAGCGGTTTTAACGAGAAAAAGAGAAAGAGACAGGAAGAATTAACGAAAAAGAATACAACATTGGATGATTCGAATGATGATTCAACGGAAATCGAGACGAGCAGCCGTTCAACGTACTTTAGTGAAGCTGAAAACATAAATTATGTCGGAAGACAGCTCGAACTGCAAGGAGATGAAACGGAAAGCGATACGAATTCCGTCGAACTGTCGATACAAAAGACTTTGACGATTTCTACTGATAATCGCAAAACTCTTTATTACGTTCGGCTGATCCTCGAGACTCTTGAGAGCGAATTTCTGGTTTCGGATTATATAAAGACATCGCGTTGGATTGGAACTACCGCATATGAAGCTGTTCAAGCTTTTATCCAAATTGCCGACAATAATGCAGACTCAACTTGGGCAAAAGAGGCTGCCCAGATTTGTAGAACGGAAGCCGTGAAATCTCTGGAAATCGTTTACGAACGAATTATGAAATCTTTTATGCATTCGTTTGAGTCCGTTAGGGTGCGTTTTTTTATCACTAATTTTTAGTATGAAACGATTATTTTTTATAATTGTCAGAGTTCCTTCATTTTTTTTCTTTAATCAGTGTTTTTTTAAGTTTTCCTCAGAAGACATTTTTTTTTTCGAATCTCCTTTTTTTAATATTTTTATATCAGGATTTTTGAGATGACGCAATTTTTTTTAGATATCGGGATGGAATTTTATGGTTTTTTGAAGTTTATGAAAAAAAAAAAATGGCTAATAAAAATAAAAATGAAAAAAAATAATAATTTTATGATGGGCAGCGCAGCTAAAAAATTTTTTGTATGCAACAACATGGTATTTAGATTTTTTTCAAATTTTTTCAGTGTATATGGGGCATTCCATGTCAACTCACTTGGTCATCGTCCTGAAGTTTTTTTTTTTTTTGCATATTTTGGTCCTAAAAAAGAGGATATTTTTTCCAAATTTTTATCAAGTGCTTTACCCTATAAAATCATTTTTTTCCCCATAATTTTTGAGTAATTTTTGACCAAGTTTAAAATTCAAAATATTTTTTCCATAAAATCTATGTCTAAGAACAAGTATTTCCATTGGATTTCGAGAGTAAACTGAGAATAATTTCAATTTTTTTTTTAATTTAAGAAAAAAAAAAATTCCAAATTTTGGAAATTATAAATTTCAACAATGGTTTCTTGTAGGAAAAAGAATGAAAAATAAAATATCTTGTGGTAAAAAAAAAATTGCCATATTTTGTGTAAAACTCTGAAAATTTGGCCAATAATTAAAATAAAAAGAAAAAGTTGGAACAAAAAAAAAGGAATTTTTTTTTCTTTAAATAAAAAATAAAAATCGGCAAAAAAATCTCATATTTTTTTCCATTTTTTGTTGTTGAAAAAAGGACGAAAAAAATTGATGTAATCGTCGGCACACTTCGACTCGTCTACCAACAATTTTTATTTTCAAAAAAAGGTTTCTCAGAATTTTCTCTGATTTTTAAAATGTGTCGTTCAATAATTTGTTTTAAAACATCGTAGATTCATTAAAAATCCGTAAACATTTTTTCTTTTTATTTAATTCTTTTTAAAGTTACGTCAATCATAAAAGATTGCATACCTAATCGGAAGGGTCAAAAGGATCAGACCCAAGTCGGAACTATTTTGCATAAATAAAATTAACTGGTGAAAATGTTTTAAAAAATTACAGGACACTCAATGGATGTATCACTTTATGATTTTTCTGACGCTGTGCGACTCTGAAAGCATCTGCAAAGAATTTGTGAAGTTCCTTATAAATCACATGATAATACCTCAAAGTACGTCAGACCTCGAGGACCCGAAGCAAATTATCGAAGGCTTGATCGAGCACAATCAAGCTCGTTTTGGTTTAATTCAACTGCGCAACGTTTTAAAGAAATATGCGAAATACGTTGGGAAAAGCGACGATCAAACGAATTTTCGTAGGGAAATGTCTCCGGATTTCATTGCTGTTTTATGGGAAGACCTTGTACCAAATACGACTGGATTCGACTCTCATTTGTTGAACAAATTGTATAAATACGCCGAAAGTATCTCGAGTAACTTTGTTGTCTTGTCTTGTATTACTGCGACAAATATTACCTTATTGAAAAGCAGAATGTCTTTCGAAGATTTACTCTAAATAGATAAAATTATTGTATAATGTTTTAATTTTATCTGAAAAAAAACAATTAAAAAAGAAAATTTGTTACAAAATATTGGTACATTTTTATCATCGGAAATTTTATTCAACGACCGTTAAAAATTGAATACACAAGAGCGGAGAAATTACAAAGTTTTTGTCTAAAACTTCCTATTTTTGTTAACTATTTTGTATTACACTCATTTTTTTTAAATGATTCAATGACCGAAAAATGTTTACAATATAAAAAAAGATTTACAATATTTTTCCATTATATTGCAATGTTGAAATATTAAATATAAAATGTTTTAACCGTATATAAAAAAAATTTCAAGAACATTGTTTTTAAAAGAAATCTCAAAAAAAATAACGTCCATTGATGAACCAGAAAATTCTATAGTATTTTTAAAAGTATTTCTTTGCTATATGAGTTTCGTTGACATTAATAGTATAATAAATAAGTACTATTAAAATTGGCTAAAAATCAATGAGATCAATGGGAGGAATAATTGGCTTAAGAAAAGTGGTTGGTAATGAGGACTGTTGGCAGATGACCCGGTTCTAACTTGGTTGGCTGGCGGTAACGCGTGACACAAGAGATTCTCATTGCCAGGGAGAACATCGTCAAGAATACGGGCAAAATCGTTCAGCCGACAAAATGCCTCACAGCCTGGTAGGCTTAATGCTATTGTCTCATTATCTCCGACACCCGTATAATAAAATATCTGCAACAGAGGAGAAAATACGTCATTGCATATATTTTTTACAAGAGTATTGGATCATAGGATGAGGCAAATTGGTCGATAATTTTTTTAAAAATATAATTATAAAATAAAATATAAAATGTAATAAAAAATTGTTAATACCTCGAAACCATAGACGTCTTGTACTTCGTCGTATCGCAATTCCAAGATAATCGAAGCTCCGCTTTCGGGTATATGTGGAGACCATAAATTCAACGCTTGGAAAACGCCAATGAGATTTCTTTCTTCACCGCTGTACATTGCAATTTTGTAATCTCGCGTATCGTTTTTCGACCCCGAAGAAGTATTGTTTTTGGCTACGATTTTCTTTGAATCTTCGATTATTTTTTTTAAGAAAACTCCGCCGTTCAACTGCTTTTGGGTGTTGCTTCTTGAGAGCAAATCGTAGGATAGTAAACTCACGTTAAGCATCTCACCGTGGGGAAATATACTTTCCGCCCATGCTGGCAAAGTTGCGTTTTCGTTCGTCTGTAATTAAATTAGAATTACTATATATTTTTTTATTTTTAAGCTACTATGATTATTTATTATTGATATAAGGCGAATATGTGAATTATAGTTTTAATTTTCAAAGAATTAAGCTTTGAAACATTTTTTTTTACTAAATGAGCTATTACTTAGTTCAAAATAGTTTATAAATATTTTTTAATCAATATTAAGGAAACTGAGTTCCCTAGAAAAACATTTTAAAAAATCATTTTTTTGTTGAACTGTTAATTTGAAAAATCTAGCAAATCAATATTCATCTAGTAAATCAAAATTAAACGATTGCAATGAATTAATTTTTGCTTGCTATGTATACCAATTTCTCTTCACCTTTTGTTGAAATTTGTAAAATTTTAATTTGCCATTTACTGGAACTTATTGACTGATAATTAGTTTTACTTTTTCTGGATAATTATGTCGTTATTTATAATAAATAATTGGAACCCACAGCAATGGTCTCAAAACATGAGTAGAGCATTGCAATCTCCGTAGGATGATCAATTTTTTTTCCATAGTTTTTTGTAACGTAATTGAAGAATGGTTCATGTACAGCGATCTCGGCTTTGATTGTTTCATCTTCAAGCATGAGTTTTTCTTCAGCGCGAAAGTGCGGACAAAATGTTCCAAGGAAAAGCGTGTCATTCGCCATCTGTTTATATTCTGTGAGTGAAAAAAGGAAATTAAATTCCACAAATTGCATTAAAATTACGAATAAAATATTGAATAATTATTGTTGCAATTTTTGTTTGTTTTAAAGCTCGAATTGCTAACCACTTGGAATTGGTTGCCAGTCCAAGTCGTCGTTCCATTTTTGGGATTCCACCGGAGGCCACAGTCCAGCATTTACCAGAAGACCGGAAATCATCGACAAGAAGTATTCGCTGGTATGCATTTCCATTATTTCCTGATAATATATTCCTCCGAGAAAATTGTCGTATCTTCGACGAAGAAATTCTCCAAGTTTAAACATGTCCATTTTATATTCCTGAAATATTAAATTTCCACATTAATGCTTCTCGGATTACCTCAATGTACTTAAATTTTTGAAAACTCACGTTTGTCATGTCCGAAGTATTTTCGAGAAAATATTGGTAGTCCAGCTTCTCTGGAAATCCATATTTATTTTCGGCTTCCAAAGGAGCAAACAATTTGTGGGTAAACACCTGTAATATTTGTTTTTACAATGATAAATTTTATCTTTGGGTTCAAACATATTTTTCACTCAGATTTGGTGTAAACCTTCAGTAGAATGTTTTTTTAACTTTGGTAGCAAAATTGAGTTGAAATGAATTTTTTTAAATAGTTCCTAGAAGGGGAAAAATCACAGGAAAAATCGATAATTATAATTCAGCATGTTGTCAGTTTGTAAAAAAAAAAATTTGGCCAAATCTGGTGGCAATTATTACAACACTCATACAGATTAAGAATATATGTTTAATTTTCTATTCTGATACATTCTTCGCTGTATAATAATATTTTTCTACAAAATTTCTGCATATTTTTAAAGGAACAATAATTTTATGTACAAAATTTCAAAAACAAAATTCGAACGGTTTGAAAATTATTCTATTTTATATTTTATTTCTATAGTAAAACTTACAGTGCATTTTATACTGTATAATAAATAATTAGTAAGTTTAATATAAGAGTTTGTAATTTTTCCTCACTTGTGTATTAAATTTAATATGCCAACTGATGAATAATATTTTCGTGTAATAAAAATTTGCAAATATTTTTAAACACAACAATACAGCTTTAAAAATATATATAACTGTATCTTTATGGTTTCTATTGAAGCAATATATTATATTATTTTAAAATATTTAGTCCACCTTTTTGAAATTAAAAATCAAAAAAGCCAAATTATTAAAAATAGCCCTAAATAAAAAATGTAATGTATTATATCCTTACAAATACTTACAACATGAACGAATTTAAGGTAGCTTGTATTATTGGCTCTTGACAAGTCGTTGCTAACATTGAACGAAGCTCCAATCAATGACAATAGCGATAAAGTAAAAAATACTATTGCAACGCTATTGTTGAAATTGCATGGTTGTCGAAACATTTTTTAAAATCATCCACTTCTTCCTATCAGCGAAGCACGCCTCGCGGTCTGGTCTATAAGTTTAATCTTCAATAAAATTAGTCAATTAATTTACCACACAGAACTCCGTAGCTTCAATGACAAAATTATCTTTCAGATTGTGTATTTAATTTACGCTGATTTTTCTTCTTCTTCTTTTTCTCCTCTATCAAGAATAATTAATCCGGCACTTAAAAAATAAAAAATAAATGAAAAACAAAATCTCACGAGAAAAGAAATACGCTGGTGTTACAAACGGAGACACAAATATTGTACATGAAGCCAACACCAACAGCCAACTCAAGTGCTTCAAATTGCTAAGTCTTTCTTATCGAGCGACAGACTAAGCACACGTATGATTATCATGAGTAGAGTTTTATGATGTACGTCCCGATTACGCCACGTTGTCTTCAAACAACCACAGGTTTCATTCGACAACTTTTTTTTTATGACAAAATTGTCTTTTATGTTGAACGAGTGATTAAGGGGGGGGGGGGGTCGTCGGGAGAGTTAGCTATTGAAAATAATGTTTAAAAAAATACTCTGAAAAAATTCACCTTCGTGTCTTTGGGTTCTGTAAATAACACTTTTTGGACAGAAAACAAACCAAATATTTTTTAGCACGGTCAATTTTTTAGATTAGGCAAAAGAAAAAATTATATCATAAATTTGATGCGATTGATTGTTACAAATAGTATACAAAGCATGAAAAGAAAAATTGACAGATCGGAATATTAAAAATGTAGGAGGGGCTACATTTTTTCGAATCAAACGCGATATTTTTATTTTATTCTTGAGTACCACTATTATTTTTCGTAAAATTGCAGTTAATTTAATGGAAATTATGTCCTGTAATGTTAATTGTTTCGATGCATATTTCCAGAGATATGATTTTTTGAAATTAATTATTGTGACCAAGGTATTATTCAGAATGCCTACAGACTAAAAATAGTAATACAAATCATTTTCAAAAAATCATATCTCTGGAAATATGCATTGAAACAATTAGCGTTACACGACCTAATATCCACTGTATTAACTGTATTTTACGAAAAAAAAAAAGTAGTGGTACACAAAAATATTGCCCTAGATTAGGAATAAATGGATCTCCTCCTACAACTTTTAATATTCCGGATTGTCAATTTTTTTTCGGTACTTTGTATAATATTCTTAGCAATCACTCGTAACAAATTTTTTATACAATTTTTTTGCTCAATCTACAAAATCGACAGTGCTAAAAAATCTTTGCTTTTTTTTTTCAGTCCAAAATATGTTATTAATATGAATCCTAACATTGTATTGGCTATTAATTACTCTGTAAATTTCTACATTATATTTAAATACATATAATTACAGAATTTCTTGCGAATGCAACTGAAGATGAGAATGAAGTATGCAATAATATGTAAGTTTGCAGTAAAATAATCTTTTGTTTACCGATGATTTAGCAAGTTTTATCGCCTGGAAATCACGTGCATTTTATTAATCGGACGTGCGAGGTGTCTCGAAAACGAGCGTGATACTCGCTGATGTTAATACAGGCAAAGTATATGAGTTTTAGAATTTTAACTATAGCTTCTCAGACAGGGGAATCCTCGGATGGATTCATCGTGATCTTGTATACTTTGTTGATAAATCATACATGGATAACAATGTCAGGTTTAAAATGTACTAATTATGTAGAGGAATAATTAGGTTTTTAAACATTGATAAACTCTTTTTTTTTAATATCAATAGATCGTCCTTAAAAAATTGTTCAATTTTTGTTCAAATTGAAAAGTATTTCTATCACATTTTTAGAAAATTATAATCTATATTTTTATAAATCGTTGAAACAGTTTTTCATTATTTTTTAAAACATTGGGACGAAATATTTAAAAACATACTAATATTATTCATGAAAATATTGTTTTATTTATTTTTGCATTTCGGAAATATTCGCAATTTTTCATTAAATTCTAGTAATATTTCTAAATTATTTATAATATTAATAATAATAATAATAATAATAAAATTCACGACTCTGGAAAATTATCACGTGCGATTATGCTTATCGCTGATTTCTGTTTAATTTTATCTTCTTATCTTACTGTCGAATCTCTGTCCAAACAATTTGCTACATTATAATAAAACTGCTGATAACATCAATATACAAAACAGCGACAGTAATCTCTGTATAATCGTAAATAGAGGATCACGAGAAATACAATTAATATATTTGACAGTCAGTTAAAAATATAATCATAAGTGTTAAGTGAAACCAATGTATTTCCAAAAAAGAAAAGTTAAATGACAATCTTGTGTATTTAAAAAAGGTTAATATCCGGAAATTCTGAAAACAGCATAAAATCCTAAACAATTATTTCTGTAAATGCGTGCACAAATCTTGTGTTTAAATTTGTCGCGATGGTGAGGTGAAATAATGCAATTAAACCAATTACAGAGTTAAGTTAACGAGACAACTGATTCACGCCATAATTCACTAACCTTTATAATATGATTATAGTGGAGTTAGCGAGATAAGCTCATAGAGAGAAGAGGACATATGGAATCCTACGATACATATGGATTTGTCAACATATACGGGTCGCAGGGTGGCTGCACAGGGCCATTTCAATATAGTGCAGAATATCCATGACACAGAAATTACGTTGCACTTGATCTCAATGTAAAGCTCCTTATTTGAATTTGTTTTACTTAGTTATTTCCTCATAGAGGAATTCTTGTTTTGGGTGAAAATTTGCTTTTTTTTTCTCGAGATTATCATGGAAACGTGTTCAGAATGTCCCAAAACGTAAAAAAAATGTCCGGATGTAGGTGTCTGTCAGTCCTAGATTCAAACTCATCAATTAATAAAATAATTGGGACTCTCGTTCAAATTTTACGTGACTTTGAATATTTAAAAAAAAAAATGGGTTCGCGTCATAGCTTCCGCAAATTTCAAACTATCGGGTTGAAATTTTTCACAGAAGTGAGCAACTAAGATTTCGCAAGGATTTGATTTTTTTTTTAATTTACCGAAATAAAAGTGTGTTTGCTCTCTATATAGCTTTCGCAAATTTTGAGTTAACGGGCTAAAATGTTCTTCGGTTCAAAATGCAAATTCATTTACACCTTTTTCTTTTTAAATAAATTTACTTAACGCGTTTCGTTGCTGTGTATTCTTTTTAGAAAAAAAAAATCTCACGCCGGGAAAGTGGGGCTTTATTTGAAACATATATGGATATTTATTTGCATCGAATAGAACTTTATTTGTGTATCGGCCTTAATTTCATATTTTTTAATCGCACCAAATACTTCATAAAACCAATATCTCCTACCGATAGACCAAATGTCTATCGGTAGGAGTTCATCACCGTCGGTGCAGCATTTCAGCGCAAGTTAGTTCAGCGTCAGGGCGATGACAATGCTTGGGCGTCTCGAAGCCCCGCGAGCGGACTGTCAGTCAGTTCTATGCACGCTCTTCAACTGCATACACTTACTTCAGATCCATATAAGCTGTAACGTCAAGTCAGCCACCCTAATTTTTCATAGAAACAAAACGTCCTCAAATATATTCTGGTTGATGGTCTGGTTGAAGAAAAAACGTAGGAATTTTTTCAGATTTTTTATCGCATATTCCAGCTGTTAAAAATTTCTGAAAATAATTTTTTTCTTTTTTATTTTTTAACGCCAATACTCGTTGCTGACATAAAAAAATCATCACAACATCAAATTTTGGATTTTCAGCGTACTTTCCAACAACATTTTTTGTACAATTCTCCGATTTTATTTTACGCCATTTTTCAATTACATAAAGTTGCCACTTTTTTTTCTTCGAAACGTCATTTCTGATTTAGCTGAAATTTTTAAATTTTGTTCTTTGAAATATCTGAAATCTTAGAAAAAATTGGTGAGATGGGCGACAATTTCGACTCGACGTGTTTTGCCCCATATATATTCATTAACCGAAAATCATCTCCGGCTACATTTCTGACAGTGAGATTTGGAAGAAATAAAATTTATTTGGATCAGAAACGATAATAAATTTTATTCGATTCAAATAAATTTCCATATCGAGTCGAATGTTAAAAGACACACGTGGTCTTTTAATTAAAAACGACTCGAAATTAAGATTGAAAAAAATGGATGTCGGTGGACGATTAATTTAAAATGGATTTTCTTTAAATTCGGAATCCTTCACAATCATTTTTTCACTGCTTGTGTGCTGAAATAATTAATATTAAAACAAACAAAAAATTAAATATGTTCTGTCTTTTTTAAAACACTGTGTTTGAATATTTTTAATCTATCGAATAAAAAATTAATGATTGTTTTTCAAAAATATGTTTGTGTATTTTTATATGAATTAAAAAAAATGTTTAATCGTTCTTGTTATCATATTGAAAGCATCGAATTTCAATGTTTTTAAGGTCTTTCAGAATTTTTTTTCAGATTCTTAAAATGTCGTTCGATAATTTGTTTTTAAAAAATAATAGATAATTAAAAACGTGTACATTTTTGTAAAAAATTAGTCTTTTTTAGAGTTATGACAATTATATAAACAATTTCGAACCCAGATCGAAACCAGGTGGAATGCTTCTAAAATACAATAAGTAGCAGTGTAGATTTAATTTTAAAATAAGAGGATTTTGTAGTTTGTAAAAAAATTTTTAAAATGGAACAGCCTTGAGGGGCCTCTAAATAATTTTTGTTCATCCCTTTGCAGTTACTTTATTAATGCTTAAAGCAACAGGAAAATAATATGCCTTGTTTTTGTTGCCATCCTACGGAATACATTTTTCTCGGATACGAAAAACTGCTTGACTTGTACTTTTGTCTTATCAGCAGACTCACGCTGTTCGACAATCGGCAGACAATTTCCTGAGTTGTTTATCGACCAATAAATTATGTAGTCAACATATAGTTTGCACTTCCTACACGGTAATTGGAACCAGCGAAGACTGCTTAATTATATATATTTAATGAATAGTGTAAGGGGCAAAATGGGTCAGTAAGAATAAAAAAAAATCTTATCTCTCCTAAAAATGACACTTTACAGTTTTTCCAGACTGTCAATAAAAAAAGGAAAATGCAAATCAATTTAAAAAATCGCAATTTAAAAAATGAATAAAGAACATGATTTCACGGGAAAATACGTTTTTTTCGACGTTTCATAAAAAAGACTTTTGTTTTGCAACTATTAAAAACACTAGAAAATCTTTGATTCTGTATAAAATTTTAATTCAATAGATTGAACTTCCCATAAAATTCGAAACTCGTTGTAAATTTTCGGTCATTTGATTAAAATTTTGAAAAGTTAGGGTGATCAGTCTTTTTTTTTTTTGAAAATTTAAGCTCCATAAAATTCGAAACTTCATCCTTAGAAAAACAACGTTCGTAAAAATGAGCACTTTTTGAAAAGATGTGATTTATAATTTTTTTGGCACAATTAAGTTCCTTGGCATTGAAGACCCCAAAAAAATTACTAAACCGAAGCTTTCTCTGTAAGAAAACAAAACGAAAAAGCTAAATATTTCAGAAAAAAAATAGTTGAAAAAATAATACAATATTTTTGAATCTTTTTTCTTTTAATGCAACATTTTGACTGACATTCCGAATGTTTCATATTTGAAGAACGTCCGAAGACCGAAAAAACTCGTTTTTAAGAATCATCAGATTTTTCTACCTCGCTGACTGTTTTGCCCCCGTTTTCAATTTTATTTACACAGACATTTTCACCGAAACAATTTAGCAAGATAAAATTGTACAGAGGCCAAGCGATAAAAAAGTGTCCAACTAATTTATTGACGTAACCACTATAATCTTATTCTTGTTTTGTATTGTAAGTGTATGTAAAAAAAAGGTCCTCATATTAACACTAATAGGGTATTCCGATGCCATCAGGATCTGCATGCTCTACTTCTTCCAGTAAACTATTTCATTATGATAATTTTATTCGCGTCGTAGTCAACAGCAGAGCACAAAATGCAGATAAGTAATTGTTAAAAGTACACTGAGGAACGAATTTTGGAGACTTAAGTTCTAACTTAAGATCGATCGTGAGATCGATATTCAACTTAAGATGATTTTGAGATCAATCTTATGAACTACAGATTATTTTGGGATCAAGCATAAGTTCGAACTTACGTCCAAAAATTCGACTCTAAGTCATTTGAAAAAAATAAGGCATGGTAAAATTTTTTTAAAATGGAACTATGGATTTAAATAAATTGGCATTTGAGCCTCATTAAATGTATGCCAAAGATTGTAATTCTGCAACTTTGTAGGATTTCTACTTTAGGTTCTTTAGCAGCTTTTATTTCGAAGGGATTTTTTGTCTTGCATTTTTTTCAACTGGCTACGCTAAACTAAAACCAAATATGTTGCAAATTGTGTTGTTATCTATCGTTTAACATTGTAACCCCTTTTTTACACACTTTGTAACATGTTTGCGTTTAGTGTGTAGTGCATCCAGTTGAAGAGAATCCAGGACAAAAAAAATCCCTTCGACATAAAATTCCCTGAAGAACCCAAAGAACGTCACGGACTTAAACGGATAAGAAGTAACAAAAGTGATTGACATCGAGTCTGTCATGAATCCTTTTGAAGCAGCTTTGGTTTTGTAAACCTCAGAGAAATTCCGGTATAAGAGCTCGATCGCCTTCAATGACGAGCTTCGGCTTTCCCGCTGGTTTTGTTTCCAGGTTTCTTTCCGGGGGTTTTTCTCGGGGATTTTTGTTCGGGGTTCTTTTTCCGCCTATCGTTGAAAACGCTATTATTAAAGACCAGTGACTAATTAACTTACTTCAAGCTACAAAAAATTGTTTATAATAAAAAGGGTCGAATAAAAAAAAATAAGTGAGAGTGGAGAAAAATGTTCTCCTGAGTTTATGCTAAAGATTTGGAAAAGAGTAAATCCAAGCATTGCAGAGGCCGTAGAAATAGTTCGAAAAATGGGAGGCTATTAAATAATCATTTGGTTGACGATTTCAAAAATGTTTGCAGGTAACAATGGTTTTCAACAAGCGGTGCGAAATAGAAGAAAGGGGTACAATAAACACCTCCGGACCCGGCATCTACTATGAAGCGGCCGGAAGAAGGGTAATAAATAAATGCCGTACCGAGAGAGAGTGCATAAACGTTGAAGAACTGTAACGGGAGTATCGGAACAATGGGTAATAAATAAATAAATAGGAAAGTATGAATAATGGAATGACCGACAATTCGACAAAAAAAGAGTGTAACGTTAGAGACGTACAGAATAATATAGAAACTTTTTTTTTTTCTTACAAAAATTTATTCACCTTTTTTTTTTTTACATTTTTTCTCGAGATCGTAAATGAACTGAGGCTTGAAGTGTGTGCGAGGGGAATTTTGTTACAACAAAGTAGCACACGTGTCGCGTATACTCTTCTTATCGAAAATTCGCGGATTGTCGATAAGGCGGTATTTAATCTTTAAGAATCAAATACAATCGAAAAATCTTCATGGAAAATCGACATGAACGAATGATGAATATTTCTGCCGTTGATTGTCAATGAGATATTGGAAGGAACGAATTATATTTTGATACTTAACGAAAGCAAACAAATAATTAATGAGACGGTCTAAAAAATAATTTACTGATGAAAATGTCGCGCGTATCCAGATGAACGTAGAGTAAAAAAGAAATCAACATTTTTCTTCACACCCAATTTTTTTTTTGCTGACTTGACAAAAAAGAAAAATAAAGAAATGGTGTGTTTTATATTTTGCAAATAAAAGAACGACAAAGTATTGTCAATATATTGTATAATATACTTATTGTCATTTTTACAATATATTTACTATAAATTCTTATTAACCCTTAATTTCTGTGAGTTTTAATATTTTTCATGTTAACGCGATTATTTTCGTTTGACAGAACTTTTTTTTTTTTAGTTAATTTTAAGAAACCTTTTTTTGTAAATCTTAAAAAAAAGTTGCTAGAGTTTGGTAAAGAAAAGAATAACAAAGTATTGTTGAAATATATTAATATTACTATTTTTTCATGTTAACCATAAATATTTTCCTTCGTAAATATAACAAAATATTTATGTTGAAGGTACAGAATTTTGTTTTATTATAGCTTTTTAACAAACAAAAAAGAGTTTTTGTGATTTAGATTTACGAACATGAAAACAATAGAATATTTTCATTACATTATACAATATATTCATTATTAATTTCACAATATATTCAGTGCAAATAAAAAAAAACATCGATTTTCATTAACCAACTCTTTTTGAATACAATTATTTTTTCAATTTTTTGCATTATAATTATCGTTCGCCAAAATGAGAAATAATTGATATCAAAAATGGGCAAAAAATGAAAAAAAATTGACAAATTTGACAAAATCACAATTTTTTTGGAGTAATTCTATTAATTTAACAAAATTCATGAAAAACAAAAATGTATTTTTGACGAAAAACCTACTTTTTTGATTCTTTTAAGTACCATTACGATTATACAAAAAAAAATGTATATATTCTCGATTCTCATACCATAAATACTCTCTTCTGTTAAATGCATCAAGAGTCGCGAGAGCGACTCCTCGCCAAATTAAATTAATACTCAAACACACATTAAAAATTTAAATATCTCTTTAAACTTGTTTATAATCACGAGAAAAGTTTACCTATAAATATTAACAAAATAATAATCAATAAATTCGATAATTACCTTAAGAAAGTATGTCACAACTCAGTTGTGCAAATTAGAAAAAAAAAGAAATGAGCACATCCATTGATTTGACATTTCCTGTAATTAATGTTTCAAAAAGCAAATAAAAGTATCTTAATTTAATGGAATTCGTTGTGAGAATTTAGTCCTTGCGAATTTTCGTTTTTGTTATATCTTTTTTTTTTATAATGCAAATTTATGAAGAGCGCAGATTATGCAATTTCGAAAAAAATGTGCGAAAATTTCGTTTGCCCTACAGTTTTTCTGTGAAGAATCTACAAAATAATGAGTGTAAGTTAGCAGGGGCGGGGGGACTTATGTTCTTATCGCAGTCAAGTACCTAATCGACCTGGTCCTATACATAGTTGTCCGTATACAGGTATACTAATGAGCAACGAGTATGTACGATACGACGACGACAAGGAGAGGAGACAATATAAAGTTGTTGGGGAGGTGGTGCTTTTAAATACTAGCTGCCATCCAATATAGAAAATAGTCTGTCGGAGTGTCAAGAGAGCGCGCAGGCGAATTTTTCAAGACGTCCGCTCATAATCTTCGGGATTTTCAAAGCGTCACCTGCAGCAATGAATGAGTATTTGTAAAACATAAATCACTAGACTCGCGTGAAACTTGTTTGCTTCTAATCGCGTTTTTTATTCACTCTAATATTAATAATTATATTATTAGTAATATATATTTTTTTAAAATTCAACAGAAAATTTGTAATTTTTATTAGTTACATAAAAATATAAAAAGTGCAAGTGTCTTTTATTTATAAAATCAAAGTGTTTTACTTATTTTACGAAGATTGAGAAATACGGAAAATTGTGACAATTTTCAAAGCTTCACCTGCAGCAATGAATGAGCATTTGTAAAACATAAATCACTAGACTGGCGAGAGACTTGTTTGCTTGTCTTTATTAATAATATTGTTTCTTTAATTCAACACAAAATTTGTAATTTTTTTTAGTTACATAAAAATATAAAAAGTGCAAGTGTTTTTTTTTAAATCGACATGTTTCACTTATTTTGCCGGCTTAAAAATTCTAACAAAGTAGCAATTTCTTTAAATTAAAAATGTTTGCAAATTCAAGCTGACGGAGTCTACTGAAGTGATTACGACGATTGACAGTTTATCGCCGAATCAATAATGTCACAAGTTAACGGTGTGCTCGTCGTTCTGTTAATTATCATAATTACAGTTATCGAGGCGAAAAATGCTGAACTGCGTTTTGTTAATGTGGTAAGTTTGTAGATTTGTGAATTAAAGTGCTAACAAAAAAAAATTGGTGATTTGTATAAATAAAATAGAGAAATTAAGAATTTTATAAATTTTGAAATGAGCTTTTTGTACATCGATAAATCGTAATTTTCAAATGTCACCTATATCGTTTTGTTTAAATAATATGAATTTAGTAAATTTTATTTTGCATTCATAAGCTTGTGTCAAAGATTGCTCAAAAACCGTAATATGTGAAAAATCTAAATTTCATCCACGTGGAAAAAAGTGTTTTCTTCAATCTGCAAAATTTTCATTATTGAGGTGCATTCAAAAACAGAGATACTCGCAGAAATTAAGAAAATAAAATTGAACATGATTTTAAATATTCATGAAATAATAGAAGAAACATTGCATATTGAAAGCTAAAAAAATTCTTTTCAAATAAAATAAAATAAGAGAATCTGGGCCGAGAAAAAAGAAAATTGAAGAAAAAAAACAGCGGTATTCGGTGCGGAAGAAAAAAAAATTGTTTCCCAAACGCGACTTCTGAATAAATTTATAATAAATCAATATATTACGTTTGAATATTTATTTCGATAAACCTTAAAAAATGAAAAATGAAAAAATTCCGATCGTTTTGAGAGAAATCTTCTTTTTTTTTTAAAGTTAATCTTCAGGATTTATTTTTGGCCTATACAAAATTACTGAAAAACGAGCTACCGATAAAATCATCGATTTATTTTGCACCCACATATCCTATTTTACATGTGTACTGTGTAACAAAGTGATTGATTAATGACATTGATGCTTGTTTTAAGGTCTTTCGTCACGGAGATAGAGCTCCCGATGATAATGGCAAAGAATTGTATCCAAACGACCCGCACTTGAACAACCCATTTTTTCCAATGGGCCTCGGAGGGTTGACAAACGTGAGTACATACTAATATGCGGTATCTACATTTAAATATAAATATTATAAAATAAAATAAGAATATTCTAATAAAAGTTACGATTGAAAAATTGTTGAACTACAAAAATAATTGAATATCTGAAAATTCCTTGGAAAATCATTTGGAAATATTTATTTTATGGTTGATTTGATTTTTATAGGGTGGCAAACGGAGAGAATACATACTGGGATTGACGCTTCGAAACAGATACAAGAATTTTCTTGGTGCCGTTTATAAGCCTGAGGATATCGTGGCGCGCAGTACAGACTACAGAAGAACGAAAATGTCATTGTCTTTGGTACTAGCCAGTTTGTATCCTCCACCGCCAGTGCAAAGATGGAATGCTCTTCTTAATTGGCAGCCAATACCGATGACTTATCTTCCCGATGCCCTTGATGTTCTGCTGATACCTGAAGAGTGTCCACGGTTGGTTATTCTCTGATTCTCCAAATCGAGATATTGGTATCAAATGTCCCACACTGATAGCATAACTGCCAATTCTTTAATGAAAAAGTAGGAGTTTTTACCAAATCTGAGAAATTTTTTATTTCACGTCTGTAGAATATTACAAAAATATTAAAGAATTCAATTATTATCCAGAAATGTATATAAATTATTTTTAAGAATTTAACTGACAAGATGTTATTTACAATTTTTAATATATTTATTTATCTAAATAACACAGTAAGAATAACATTTTTGTAATCTTGACAAAAAGTGCTTTTCAACGAATGTATACAAATTTATTTTATTGATTTTACAAAAAAAGTAGTTTATAGATTTCTAGCTTTATAAATATAGTACAAACATAAATGATAAAATTATAAAAAAATATTTGTTGTCACTTCTATTTTAACAAAAAAAAAAGAAGTGAATTAGACAAACTCCCACATTTTTCTTGTTTTACTTAATGTTACAGAAAAAAATTGTTCTCAAATGATTTTCTTAACAGCATTCTGATTTTATACATTTATTTTTTATTGCGTAGTAAAGAGTCAGTTTGAATGAATCTGTTTAAGCTTTTTTTTTATCTCGTTAGATAAAAAATCGACTGTAGAAAAATCCCCAATGGCAATTAATAGTTTTTAATCGAATGGTGAAGCTCTTTTTGATGCATATCTTCTAGATTAGCTCCAACAACTCTTGTTTTCTGTATGACAATCGAGAGAGCCTTCGATATGATTAGACATTTCAATACGTTTTGCATTGTCAGCGTAGTCGTGCGATAAGCCCAAAAAAGAAACAGCGACAGCAGTTAATGAATGAACCTGCGGTTACTTGGTTTGTCACAGATATCTGACGGAGTTGGAACGTGTGAAATTGCTACCGGAAGTCGTGGAACAAGTCGAACATTTTCGACAATTCATGGACAATCTGACGATTCTCACTGGCAAGGTTATCAACAATACCAACGACATGTATTATCTCTATCATAATCTCATGGCTGAAAAATCGATGGATCTCGAATTGCCTGAATGGACCAATGACATTTTTCCCAATGGCGAACTCTTGGATGGTACTGTTCTCGAGTACGACATCGTCAGTTACAACGATTTGCTGAAGAGACTAAACGGAGGTACGTATATTTATAATATTTTTCCTGCTGTAAGTGAAACAATAAAATATTATATTTATTAAAAGGAGTAGAGGATAAGAATATTTTTCAAATTCCCATGTTAAAGCTATTGAAGGATTTTAAAACGGTTAATAAAACGTTGGTGATTTTAGTTACACCGTTAAAAATGTTTTTACATTTTTATAATTGGAAAATATATTGATAGTCGTATTCATCAAAAATATATCTAACACGCAGAAAACGCCACTTTTCTTGATAACTTCTACTACAACTAATATATGTTTTTGCTTTTGAACTTTCAGGAGCACTTCTGAAGCGATTCTCCGAAGACATGGTTGCTACGGTTAAAGGAACAGCGAAGACAGCTCGAAAAATGAATTTATTCAGTGGTCACGAGACTAACATTGCGGCTCTCCTAAAAACTCTCGGGGTTTATAAAGCACACGTTCCTGAGTACTCGAGCGCCGTTATTGTCGAGCTCATTGAAATTGGCAGCGATTATTACGTCAAGGTATGCATCGGCACAATTTGATCTAAAATTGTTTTTAGAATTTTAGAATTTTAGAATTTTGGAATTTTGGAATTTTAGAATTTTAGAATTTTAGAATTTTAGAATTTTAGAATTTTAGAATTTTAGAATTTTAGAATTTTAGAATTTTAGAATTTTAGAATTTTAGAATTTTAGAATTTTAGAATTTTAGAATTTTAGAATTTTAGAATTTTAGAATTTTAGAATTTTAGAATTTTAGAATTTTAGAATTTTAGAATTTTAGAATTTTAGAATTTTAGAATTTTAGAATTTTAGAATTTTAGAATTTTCACATTACATATAAGAATTTTCAAGATCATTTAACGAAAAGTTTTATAAAAATCTGATCTATCATTGATCAGTAAATGAGACATTATCATGTGAGTCGATCTGCAATTTATAAAACTTTTTACACTCCGCAGGTACTTTACTATCTGGGAATTCCATCGACGATCGAAGAACTGGCAATACCCGGCTGTGACGTTCTCTGTCCCCTCGACGACTTCCTCAAACTATTGGAGAACGTCACGCCAACGAATGACGAACTTGTCTGTCCAAAAAATGCTGTACTTCCTCAACCATCCTGAGAAATGTTCAACATATAGAAACAAAATGGAATACCTTTACGCTAATTTATTAACATGTTACAAAATGATGCATTGCGTGATATCTGTCTTATAAGTAGAGGACAATTGACAGTTTTGTTATCATCGATTAAGGCTGTTGGTGATAATAAAGGGTGATTATACTGTTCGTTGAACATACGATTTTCATAACAGCCTCACAATAATTATGTTCGGTTTTAATCATTCTTAATAATTGTATTTATTTTTTTTCGCTACTAGCGCAAAATGTGCCATTTTTAAAAATTGCTTTTCATTGTTCGCTGAGGAAGTTTTGTGATAGTAAACTTTTTTTTTTCAATATCATTGTGTTCAGAATGTGCCAAAATATCGAAGAATTACTTTTAGAAAATAAAAGCAAAAAACTGGAAGTGTTTGTTTATGTATATGAGTGAGTGAGCGAGTGTGAATGTGTGTTGCCCTGCAAAACCCAAACAAACTTTTTATTAAATACAAATTTGTACAAAAAATGTATGTATACTACGGCTCAAAATTTGTGGAATTAAATTTTTCTCTAAAAATGTCTTTGAACTCATTTGAATCGATGTTTGCGCCGAATCTATAGAAAATTTTCGATTCCTTCAATTTTCAAAACCTTCTTCTAAAATTCTAAAATTCTAAAATTCTAAAATTCTAAAATTCTAAAATTCTAAAATTCTAAAATTCTAAAATTCTAAAATTCTAAAATTCTAAAATTCTAAAATTCTAAAATTCTAAAATTCTAAAATTCTAAAATTCTAAAATTCTAAAATTCTAAAATTCTAAAATTCTAAAATTCTAAAATTCTAAAATTCTAAAATTCTAAAACCTTTTACATGGAGTTTTAGATAGAATTTTCTTACAGTTTAGGGGTAGGATTCAAATAAGGCATTTCACACGAAGTGGGCCATTCTTGTTTGGAGATGTCACAAAAAAGTTCAATATTTTTTTGAGAGCAGTGTAGAATGTCTGGAATATGTACAAATTATTTTAGATTTTTTAATCTTACATTATACCCAGAATGAAATACCGATACATTTTTCATACCTGCGCAGAATAAATGTCATACATTTTTGAGAGAAATAAAGTGAACATTTTATTGTTGTTTGAGAAAGATGATTTTGATTTAATTCCATATTTAACCACATTTTTCTCTCACAAACTATCCTTCGAGTTTGTGTAGCTGACGACACTTTTACGTCATAATTCCGATAGAAATCTTATTTTTACGATATAAACTAGGAATTCTATCTACGACATTTACTAGGAATACTATCATTTATCAACTTACACAATGTGCATAACTGTATATTGTGTACCGCAACCGATAGCGTGTATGATACGTGATGCAGCTTCAATGTATGTTGCAGTGATAATAGATTTGTGTTTTGGCCTTCAAATAGAAACATAGAAGCGATAAAGTGCGATCAGGTGGGCAAATGTTTTCCGGCATTTTCAGCTACTGTGACTTTCAGCTACGCGTTACTTTGCTTCGCATTATCTTCTTATAAAACCGAGTGTAACATTACAACTGATTCTCTACTCGAGTGTCATATTGTCACTAATAGTTTTTACGCATCCATCACACCTGTGTAATTAGATCGTTAAAACAAAATTCGATAGACTTTTTTTTAGATATTTTTTTTTATATGTCTTCATACGTCTCGGAGTGACGACTGAAAATATTTGAAAAATTACAATAGTTTCAAATGATATTTACAATTTTTTTATGTTTTTGTATGAAATTCCCAGTTATACGAAATTTATTGTCTTCTTCGTCGTAATTTTACATCAAATTTGTACAACACATTTAATATTTTCAGTTCATTTGAATTTTTACAGTGTATACAATTTTTTATATCGGTGTACACTTTTCTTCTTCACGGAAATATAATTACTTGTTCATCTTATTAAGCATATGGGAAGATTCTGAGTTTGGATATGCAGCGAAAAATTGTAATTTTATATTGCGGATGCAAATTGAGTCTTTAATTACTGTCACATCATAACAAATTATGTGTAATTACGCCGAAGTATAGTGACGTGTGATAATTAATTCAATTAAATCAGCTAGTGATAAAATTACGTAATTTATTTTTAATTTAAAAATTAAAAAAGAGATTTTGACGGGCAAATTTAGTGTTGAGAAGAATCGTGTGAAGTTAAAAAAAAAAAATCTTGGATGGAGATGAAGCTAATACGAGGATTCAATTTACTAGTATCGGTAATTTTACTGATGTCTACTGTTGGATTGTCATGCACCGAGATACGACTCTTGATGTCGGTATTTAGACATGGCGATCGTTATCCGATGCCTCGTCAGACTACCGAGTTTATTTATCCACGAAATCCGCATGCAAACGTCAGCTGGTTTCCCGATTCCCCAGAAGGACTTACCGCTGTAAGTCCTAAAACAAGTATGAAGGGTTAACGATACCAATTATTGGGTTTCTTCTCTTTGGCTATTGCAGGAAATTTTTTTTTTTATCGCAGCGCCGGTTTTTAAGGTCATTTCAAAGTGTCTTAAATAATTTGCAAAGTTGACAACACGATTCTGTAAATTTGCTGAATGTTTAAAAAAAAAGAATGTAAAATTAGAAGCGATGAAAAAAAGAAAGAAAATTTGTTGGATTGAAAGAAAGAAAATGTGTAAAATTACTAATTACCGAACACCCACAGGTGGGTTTACTTTAATGAAGTATAAACAATTTATTTGAATCGAATAAAATTTTATAGATAAAATAAAATTTATTTGATTCAAATGAAATTTGTTTGATTTCTCTGGGTGAGAGTAATTGTCAAAGTTACAAAATCTTCGTTAATGTAAAATTGTTACTCAAATTTCTTTAAAATTCAGTTTCTATAAATTTTTTTTTCAAATTCGTTCTACAATTTTTTTGGTACAAAAATCCAAAGTAAGAGCGTAGGATTTTCCTTTCGTTTTTTTTTAAATGGAAAGTAACGAGGAAGTAAATTGCAAGGTTGTGTATTACATACTTCTTTTTATAAACAACTGCGACTAAAAACTACAACTGTAAGAGCAACTCCAAAAGTAGTCTCATTTTTTACGAGTAACGTCTAAATATATTTTATATAAAAAAAAAAATTACACGTATAAAAATGAAAATTTAATGTACAAAAAAATTAATATGAAATGAATGATAATCAAAAATTATATATGAAATCTCTTGCAAAATATATTTTTCAATAACTCTGTGTACACACATTATTTGACGGGGATTTTATTTAAATATTTTCCAGACTCTTAAGTACAGTAAAATTTAATTTACTGATACACGCCGGACACAAAAAATTATTGCAAGCTATACATGCATTTTAGTTCGACTTTTTTTTTGCAGGATGGAAAACGCAATGCTTTTAAACTTGGAAATATTTTGCGAGAACGATACGGACAGTGGCTAGGAACAACTTACTCGAAAAAGCTCGTCGAGTTTCGTAGCAGTCATCCTGTGAGAACTACTCTGACTGCTGCGCTCGTGGCTTCAGGACTCTTTCCACCGATCGACAGTCAAAAGTGCAGCATGGAAACTGACCCCCTTGCAAAATTATCCAAAATCATTAAGGATGCATTACACATAATAATAAAATAAAAATGATTTCATTAGAATTTGAGTACATTGGGACGAAAGAAATAACTACAAAATTAACGTCAACCAAGAACATTTATTTTTTATTATAACAATAATAATAATAATTATAATAATAATAATGGCAGTTATTAAAATTTTAATTAAAAAAATTGCTTAAGATACTCGATGGTAAATTTATATTTTCAAGTATGAAATGAATTCTGCGATTTCGAATGAATTTATCTGTAATGCATTCTTAAGTTTTTCGATAATTGTTGAAATAAAAATAATGTTTTTAATAATAAAAAGTGTTGTAACACAGGTGGAATAAAAAATTAAATTGGCAGCCAATTCCGGTTTTGCCGATTAGAATCAAGGATAATATTTTGTTCCTCGGTGGAGTATTGTGTATGAACTATCATGTTAAATATATGGAAACGACATTGACAGATCGAAAAATCATCGAGTACGACAGAAAAATGCGAGAATTTTATGGCTTCGTTTCGCGTCACACCGGAGGACTCGTCAACAACAGAATTCTATACTACCTGTATATGGAATTTCTTGCTCTCGTGCGTATCATTTTTTAAATTCTGGTTGAATAAAAAATATGACCATTTTTATTTCACGCTCAGTGTAAAAACTGCTTAATAATGCAACGAATTAAATTCCTTTGCAACAGAAAGTTTGATTTATTTAGAATTTGAGTGATCAGAGACAGAGAAAATCTAAAAAAATATACAAGCGTGATTCATGATACCAAGAATTTAATGTTAATAACTAATAACACCAAAATCAATTATTTGTTTGAAAAAACTTTTTCAACAATTTTAATAGAAATCTTAATTTTTTTTTCTGCATATATGATATAAATTCTATGATCTGCCTAATACGTAGTGTTTTGTGTTTTTTTGCAAAAGTGACATTACCGGTTTTCATAATTTTAAAAACTGTTTTTATGACTCTGTTCAATGATTTTGAAATTCCTAATATGTAATGCCTGATCTATGTAATCATATTACAAATTCGTGACTTTTTAAAAATTTCGAAAAAAAAAAAACAATTGGAAGAAAATTCTTAAAAAAATATAACATGTATTAAAACAGATCAATTGATTCATTCATGCAACATGAAATCAAGTTATTAAATATGTTGAATTATTATTTTTTTTTTTAATTTATGAATAATTTTCTGGTATTATTGATTTCGAATATTAATAATTCCAGGAAATTATTCATAAATTAGTGTAAAAAAAATAATATATAAAAAATAATATACAATAATATAAAAATAATATACAAATAATTGAATTACTAATAGCTGATTTTTATTCTGATTAAATTCCTTCTTAAATAATTCTTCATGGTAGGTGAGTGGTGGTCTCGAACCACCCGAGTGGACCGATGGAATATTCCCCGAAGGAAAACTTTTGGAAGCTGCGGTAATGGAATATTTCATATCATCGTGGAATGACGACCTGAAACGCTTAACTGGAGGTTCGTACAAGAAGAATTATTCATAATTCTAGAAAAAAAATCCTGCAAAATAGAAACTTGCAAATTGCTCCCTCATTATTTTGTAATTTGACAAAAATCTTGTCTTCCTCATTGAGGAATCTTCGTAAAAATTTTTTTTTTTTTCAAAGATACAAAATAATGAGGGAGCAATTTGCAAGTTTCTCATTTGGAGTCTTGCTTGAGCTCGAAAGACATTTTTCGAAAAAAATGTCAAAATTTAAATCCCTCGACCGACCTGCGTCAAATTTTTACTCAAACCTTGTTTAATATGGTAGTCCATATGTGAACCGAATTTAAACTAAATCTGCGACAAATTCCAAATTTTTTTTTTTCAAGCAAAATTGAATAGCAAAGTTGATAATCAATAATCGTGAAATCACGTGGAAGATTGCAGCCGGATATCTCAGAATTTACAGAAGTTGAATTGTTTACAGACATTTAAAAAACAAAATTTTAATTGTAATAATATTAGAACCACTCTATATTCTAATTGCAATTATTTCGTACTCTGAAACTACCACAAAAACAATAAGGGACTGTTGCAGTGATATCCGGAATCCTTACAATCATGTAATTCAAAAAATATAAAGATATACCTGACAATTTTCACTGAAAATAAATTGGAAGCACAAGAAAATTAAAAAATATATATAAAAAATTTCGTCGCCTTTAAATATTTTTTTTTATCTCATCGATGATTTACGAGGATTTTTATGATAAAGAACAGTTTTGTAAGGTGCCCGTAAAAAAAAAAGCGTGAAAAAATGGACCACCATACATGCACATACAGACATTTTTTTCTAAAATAATTTTCTCGACGTTTTCGATCATTCTGAGTGTCCTGAAATGAAAATCTCGAAATTTTTTTTTTTACCAAAACAAAGCTTCTTCTATGAGAAAGCAAAAAAACAATTAAAAAAATTGCAATCAAACTATTTATAATTGTCAGTAAAATATATAATAGCAATCTCGTGTATATCACTAAATATTTTTGAAAAATAAAAAAAAATTGTCATTTCGAGCAAGGAGTGTGGCTTAAGGAGTGGTTGGATCACGTGGATGGCTATTTAAAGCTCGACAACGAAATCCCAATGAAATTCAAAAGAAATGGCACAACGAAGAAAAAAGCATTTTTTTACGGCGGACATGATCTCAACATTGCTGGTATCATGATAACTCTTGGAATCTATTATCCTCATGCTCCGAATTACGCGAGTGCCGTAAATTTCGAACTTCACGAAGATGACAATAATCGATTCTACGTAAAGGTAAAATTTAAAGCCTTTTACAGTGTCGACTGAATATTGAATAAATAATTTTATTAATATTCAATATAATTATTGCAGATCCTTCACAGGGATTCTGGAAATTTTACCGAATATCTTGTGCCTGGCTGCGAGAATATTTTATGTCCAATCGATACTTTTAAGAAATTATTTGCCAAAATTGTACCGCAAAATTTGACCGAGGAATGCGGTACTCATATTAGTCAATTTATTCCTTAGTATAACTGGAAAAATGAGATCTAATAGAAACAAAAAATTATTTAATGTAATTTAGTTACTAATTATTTAGTATTTTTTTTGTGTAAGAAATTTTCTCGTTTTTTTCCTCGTCATTGGAGAATTTCGTCTTTGCATGAATTATAATCAAATCAGTCGTGTAAATTGCAAAATAAATTTGCCAAAATTCTGGCAAACTGGGATAGAAAATAATAATAATAATAATATACATAGAAAATTAAAATTATTTTATGTAATTTAATTTCTAATTATTTACTAGTTTACTTTTGTACAAAACATTTCCTTGTTTTTTTCTTCGTCATTGAAGAATTCAGCGTTTGCACGAATTATCATCAAATCAGTCGTGTAAATTGCAAAATAGATTTGTCAATACTGGCAAACTGGGATTTACATAGAAAATAATTTATATTATTATATTCAAATATTTCAGAAAAAAAATTGTTCAAAAATGAACTATTCTCTAGTTTAAGCGAGTAGTTGTATTGAAAAAACGAAACTAAACAAAAAATAAAAACGTTCGAATAAATATATACAAGAGCGCTAAAATTATGAATTTTTCTTTTAATGAACAAAAATTTAGATAATTGTTCTAAAAAAATATTATCTGCTTTTTTAAAAACATTTTCACAGTTATTCAAAATGAAAACATTTTTTAATACATTTTTATTTTTAAAAAAGCAGCGACGTTATTACGCGAGCTCTATAATACATTTCTACTTGTAAACTAGACGGAGCTTTAACCACACCAGTCAAGAATTATTTTTGTACTGCGATAAAGCGTCAGACGAACAGCGAGAGAGAATTTTATTCTTCGCACAAAAATAATACAAAAATATTTCGATGGTAAAATCAGGGAAAGGGAAGGGAAGCTCTTTAAGAGCAGAAAAAAAAAATTGCTGGTCACACTTCGTATACAAACGTCGGTCAAACAATCCGGGGCGTTTTTACCTGCGTGTCCGAAAAAATAAAGAAAATATAAGCTGCATTTAGTGAGCGAAAATTTCGCATTATTTGCTCGTGTAACTGTGGTAGTTTTTTTTTTGTGGCAAACTAAATTGAGATTTAACGTAATCGTATTTTTTAACGTAGTCATCAGCTTAGAAATTCACAATGAAAATGTGTTTTATAAATTATTCATCTTTTTAGAAGGGATTTTTTAAGTGAATTAAAAAAAATGGGTTTCTACTTATTTCTTGAATAAATTTTGTGCTTCGTCTGTTATTGTCGTTTATTTAATAAATTTTGTTGTCATACAATAAATTTTCAAACCCTCTGCAAAATTTTCTAAGCTGTAACTGGATTGTGGAATGAACAATCAAGCTGTCTTTTAATTTCTTCATCTAAGATTCGTGTCAACCATTAACACTGGTGTCTGCTTATCGGAGTGATATGATATCGATACGAAGTTTAAATAATAGCCAATCGATCAGTTATTAATAAAATTTTCTGCAGAAAAGATATTTTCAGATTTCGAGCATAAAGACTTAACTATCGAGGTGAAAATGCAATTTCTACTGCTGTATTGATTCTAGTAAAAATAAAAATCAACAGTCTTTTGTAAAAAAGTATTAAGAAAAAAAATTCTTGAAATTTTTAGGTTTGGGCTAAAAATATAAGCGCATTTTTTCGTGCCTTAAGAATAAAAATTTGCAGTACCAGTAACAGTACATTTTTTTAAGCTGTGAATTTCAATCATTCGTCATTAAGAGAGTTGTAAAGTGTTAAGAGTGACGAAAGCACGAATTTATAAAACTCGAAATATTCTCGGGTACTTTTCTCATTATAATATTTTCTTCCCTTAAGCTGAGGAAGCGTAACTGAAGTGATTACGACGATTGAGCAATTTGGAAAACTGTGACAGTAAGTAAGCTCGAAAATGTCCGAAATTTATGGTGTACTCGCGATTCTGCTAATTACGATAATTACCGTAATTGAGTCAAAAACAGCGGAGCTGCGATTCGTTAATGTGGTAAGTTAATCTATGTTTTTATTTTTAACAATACCTATTTTGTATTTTTTTTTTGTTTGCAACCGGAGAACTTTTATTAATTAAAAATTAGTAGAATTTTATAATATTATAAATTTAAATAATAGGTTGTTGTATTATGCAGTGAGTCCTAACACTTGAAATAAATACTATAAATAAATAAATAAATAATAATACTATAAAGAAATAAAATAAATAATAGTATCGCCATAATTACTCATTTTTGTGGGTTAATATCGAATTAATTGGTCTAATACATTAACTTCAGCCACAGTTAACTTTTTGGTCAAGTTATAACTATTTTAGTAAAAAAAAATGTATCCACAAACAATCATCTCCAAATTTTTTTGGAGGTTGCCTAAAGTTTAAAAAAATCATTTTCGCCACCCCCCAATTTATATATATAAATAATATTATAATATTATAATATTATATAAATAAACGCATAATCGTCTCTATTTTAATTAAGTAATTTTTTTTTAAAGGATATCTTTTGTTGAATTTTTAAAAATTCGTGAAACACCATATGCACACTCGCGAACTCAAGTGCCCCGAATTTGTGAGTGTCCGTCAGTGTCTGTGAGTGTCTGTGAGTGTCTGTGAGTGTCTACGAGTAATTGTTGAGGGTCCGTGAGTGTCCGTGAGTGTCTGTGAGTGTCTGTGAGTGTCTGCGAGTGTCTACGAGTAATTGTTGAGGGTCCGTGAGTGTCTGTGAGTGTCTGTGAGTGTCTGGGAGTGTCTGTGAGTATCTCTGAGTACCTGTGAGTATCTGTGAGTGTCTGTATGAGTGCCTGTGATTATCTAAGGAAACATACCGCCCTTTATTATATTATAAATTGATGTTACGCTCGCTTTTAGGTCTTTCGTCATGGCGACCGTGCTCCTGAAGCCAGAGAATTTTATCCGACTGATCCGCACAAAGACAACGATTTCTTTCCAATGGGTCTCGGTGGGCTGACAAATGTAAGTATAGGCGCTCTGGTAATCTAAACCATGAAAAATCGTATATTGTATAATCAATATCATTAAATAATTTATTCATCGAATTGAACTTTAATTTCATTCCGATTCATTTAATTATACAATATGCCAATGCTTTGATGTGATCTCATTTTAAATGTGAAAGAAATTCCTGTACATTAGGAATTAATAGTTGATTACTCTTGATCGAATTTAATGAACGAATGAATAAATTATTAGTGAACATATTTATTACATTCCACATTGAATTTTCACTCGAACCGGCAGCTTTTTGGGTTTCTCATGGCAGTTCTAACATTAAAATTAATAACTATAATTGTGACTATATTAAATATTTAATTAAAAAAAATTGTAATCAATAATTATAGTTTTTCTATAAGACAACCTTTTTATCTGTAATAACCAAACCGACTTATTAATTTATTTAACGATTTATTCTTTATAGATTGGCAAAAAGAGGCAGCACCATTTGGGGGTAACTCTTCGAAATAGATACAACAATTTTCTTGGTAGCGTTTACGTGCCTGAGGACATCGCAACACGTAGCACAGATTTCAAAAGAACGAAAATGTCATTGACTCTGGTACTAGCTGGTCTGTATCCTCCGACACAAGTGCAAAAGTGGCATCCTGAAATCGATTGGCAACCAATACCAACGTCCTATGTGCCACGCTCCTTTGATGACCTACTCATACCTGAACATTGTCCAAGGTTAGTTCAATTTTTTACGAGTCCACTCAATTATTTTTAATAGTTTTTTTACTTCATACTAAAACCTCGAAATAATTTTTATAAAAATGCATTTTCTCTTAGTAGTCTTTCCTAAAAAAAATATATATATATATATATTTTCGACATCAAAATGTGACAAAGTTTTTACATTATTATTAAATATCGTAAAAATATTTTTAAGGTTCCTTCGCAAGTTTTATCAATTTTTTGGCATTTTTATCTGAAAGCACAAGTTTACTCATAGAAAATATATAAATTTATGAATTTCTAAAAGTTCATAATGAATTATTTTTTTTTCTTTTTTATTTTCGATTATCGCAGGTATCTTGAAGAGCTCAAACGAGTGGAATCGCTATCGGAAGTCGCGAAAAGAGTCGACATGTTTCGTCCATTAATGAATAATCTGACGATTCATACTGGCAAAATTATCAACGATACCAGCACCTTGTTTATTCTCTACCACGGTCTCATGGCTGAAAAATCAATGGGCCTAAAATTGCCTGATTGGGCCAATGACGTTTTTCCCAATGCTGATCTTTTCGATAGCACTGTTCTTCGGTACGACATCATAAATTATAACGATTTGCTGAAGAAACTTAACGGAGGTTTGCATTTTTATTCATTTCAATAATGAAGTTGATTTTTTCTTTTTTTACTAACAGAAACTTTAATTTTTTCTTTCAGGAAAGCTTCTGAAGCGTTTCTTCGATGATATGCTGGCTACGGTGAACGGAACTACGAAAGAAGCTCAAAAAATGAATTTATTCAGTGGCCACGAGGGAAACATTGTTGCTCTCTTGAAAACCCTCGGAGTTTATGAGACTCATATTCCTGAATACACTAGCGCGGTTATTGTCGAGCTCCTGGAAAAGGATGGCTATTATTACGTGAAGGTAAAATGGGCATTTTGGAGTCTCTTATAAATATCTAACAAACAATTTTGTAAAATCGAAAGGCTGGTAAGAAATTATTGTTAACAGTTAAATTATTTTTATGGATTATTAATTTTAAAAACGGTTGTTGTATATTTTACGGATTTATTGGTTAAATTATTAAAGTAGCCAAAAAAAAAGTGTGATTTTGTCAAATTTATTATAAAAAGAAAAAAAATTCTATTGCAAGTGAGAAAAATAATTGTTAATTTCATTTTTAAACTGAGGAAAAAATACATTTTTTAGAAATGATGATTGCACTTTTTTTGTGTACAACTAAAAATTGACAAACTTTTTTTTAGTAAAAAAAATGTTTACGTTTTAAAAATAATTTACTAAAATTAAATATGGATTTTACATCTTATTGAAAGCCATCTTGAGCAACGGTTTACCCATGAACAAAATATTTACCGTATTATTTATGTCGAAATCAAGTTCTTAATTGAAGATACCATTTTAAAAAATTGTAAATTAATTTTTTGATTAATGAAACGTGTCACAAGATTAAAATCAAATAAAAATCACAGATAAAAATTCGAAAAAATGTATCGAATGATCGATAAATTTAAAAAAAAATCTTTTACGCTCAACAGGTACTCCACTATCTGGGTATTCCATCAACGATCACGGAACTCAGAGTACCTGGTTGCAACGTACTCTGCTCCCTCGACGATTTTTTCAAACTATTGAAGAAAGTCACGCCGCTGAATGATGAGCTTGATTGTCCAACAATTGGTCCACTTCTTCCTCCACTATAGGAATAATTAAGAGCCTTCAATGGTCTTTAGTTTGACTCCAACTTTTATCAACCCTTAATCATTATGCTTGCCACCTAATCTTATCAAACATTGGTGTGGTTAACTAAGTGTTATTTTTCGTTTTTCGAATCTGATTTCACAATGTTATTTTAATTTTTAAAAATCAGTAAACCGTCTGGTGCTCGAGTATAATTTTAAAAAATAATGATGAAAAGTAGAACATTCCACATTGCCACGATAAAATATCCCGTTACCGAAATATGCCCGAAATCGTTGCCGAAACATTTTTCAAAGTGGACAGTTTTTTTGTTTTAACCAAGTTTATCGATGCAAATATTTTTTGGAATATTTTACACTTGTCATAAAATTTTGGTTGCATCGATGGATCAAGCCTGCATTGCAAAGACAGTTTTCTTTGTAGAAAATTTGTGCCCAGTCTCAGTATAGAAATTTCTATTCAAAGATCTTTCGCAGAAGTTGCAAGGAAATTTGGTAAAAAAAATCTACACCACAAGAAAAAAATGATATTGCAGAAAAAAATGACACTGGCCACAGAGTTCAGATTTCATGTAATTAAAAAAATGTAACGAATAGAAATTTTTTTTTTCGCTAAAAGCTGTGTGTCGTTTAGTTATTCTAAAGTCATTTTTTTAAATTCACTAAACCAAACGCAAAAAAAGATTTGCCCCGTTACAGCAAGAATTCGGTAAAATAGAAATTATGAGGCTACAAGTTTTGAAACTTTATCTGGAGAACGAAGGTTATTCTGCAATTTCACTAAAACATATTCTAATAGAAAAATGTCATCGGGTTACTTCAGGACACTTCTCAATAGACCCTTCGGAAGAACATCGTTTTATGGGTAAATTAAAAACACTACAGTACTGAACTTCTCCTTTGACTTCTATTGAAAGGAGTTTGACCGGTTTGACCAGAGCAAGTGAGCTTACGGCATTTCCGCATGAGTCATAGATTTTTTTTTTTAAAGCAGGACGTAACTCTGCCTTTTTACTACAATGCTTTTTAATAGAAAAAGGTCTTAGAATAACTAAAAGGCAACTCATTGGTATTACTTTTTTTTTGTTTAAAAAAAATATATGTCGAAAATAATTAACGAGGCATCTGCCTTTTTCAAAATGGAACAAAAAAGGAAAATGCCTCGTTAATTATTTTCGACGTAATTAAAAAAAAAAAGAATCCTTAATTTGGCACCAAATTGTTATATACATTTGGCTCAGAATGACTTAGTATGTGTGCTTAAAATTTTTAAGATTTCCTTACTGCGCTGCTGAGCAGAATACTCTTGATATTGGGACAACTCTTGTCATTGTCAGTTTTCGGCTTAAGAACGCATGATAGCAATACAATTAACATCCAGGGCCAGTTAACAATATACATATATATATATAACCCCACCACAGCCTCTTGTGACGTTTGTTAAACATAAATCTCCGACAGCTGGAAAAAAAAGCGAAAACAATCAGTCTCTATCAAGCGGCGCGATAGGAGATTTATGAATTTAATTCGAGTACCGATTTAGTTGTGCCCTCAACATTTTTTGCCCAGTTAGTATTTAATGTATTTTATAAATTTACGCGCTCGTATTTTTTTTACATTACTAACAGTTAAGTCGGATCACTTTTTTAAAATAATTTTATTGTAGATAGAGTTAGTGACTTATTAGCAGAACTAAAATTAAGTGTAGTCAACTGTAGTCAAATTGGTGATACATTTTGAAACCAATTTCTACTATTTTTTATGTTTTCTTTACCAATTTTGGAAAACAACTTTTATAACGACATGCAGATATATTTTTTTTAAATAGAAAAATATTTACAGTTATTCAATTGATTTAAGAATTTAATAATATTCACGATTTTGCGATAGTTTACGAAACGTAATTTTTAGTTCGACGTATAATCAAAGTTTTATAATTTTATACATATATCATCTACTTTACTTTTCACAATAAATAAAAACATATCAGTCGTGTTTTTTTTTTTTTACAAAAAAAACTGTTGTATAAATATTTATATATTAAGCGACACATATTCACGACGAAAATGGAGCTAATCTTATTCGAAATTTCTTCACCAAGGCTTATCTGTTAGATAAAAGACAAAAATCGTGATGACGAAATTTAGAATAGGAAGATTAGCGCTCTATATTTCATTACAGTCCATATAACATGTTAGGTCAATAAAATATTTGTAAACGCCTAAACTCATGCAACCCTTCGAACATAGATGCCCGAAAAAGGGTCCCTGCATCGAGTATAATCTTGATTTTTTTTTGCCCAAAGCTAAATGCCCATAGGGCTGTCGCTCTCGCGCCGAACCTTGATTTTGGTTTTTCGCTGGTCCTAAAAAAAGGGCTTCGAGTTTTGGGAAACCAGGAGCTTAGCTCAATTGCACACATCTTTCCGCGCATTCTCTCAAAATTCGAGTCCAATCTGTCGAGCTATTTGCGCGAGAATAGGTGCCAAAATTTGGAAAGCGGTGGGAGAAGAGACACAGCCTCTTAAAGCTAGGAACCTAATCCTCTGAAACTTGCGAAGCATTTCTCTGCTAGTTCTAAGGTAAATGGAAATGCACATAATATCAGAAAGTGGGAGACGGTGAGTTCTAGGCCAATTATGAGCCGGGAAACATAATCCTCTCGGCAACCCCCGAAACATCCTCGCTAGACATCCTCTAAAAAGACACAAAAGTGGGAAACGAGAGTTGACGGCCAATTAGAGCCAAGAACTCTTCCCTTTCCAAGCCCTGCGTAACTCTAGTTAGTTATTTCGTAGCTATTTAAGGAGTGAACTTTTGTAAACTCATCAGTAATTATACTCTAAAATCAACAGTCAACATCACCGAAGTCTAAGATGTACACAGATTCCGTTTAAAATAAAAGTAAGTTGGTTTAAGTTTGAAAGTAAAGGTTTCGCTGAATTCATTTTGCTATTGGAACACATGGATTCGTTAAGAGATCAACACCCAAACTGTCCTTGTGTCCCAAATCATTCGTTTATTTCGGTGATTGTTGGAATATTTAGATTCGTTGCCAACCACCGAACTGTCTTTGTGTCTTTCAAATTAACTTCAGTGTTTGCTTGAGCAGATCCGTTCTGAGGTGAATCCCCGAACTTTCTGTGTGTGCTTTTCGTTCACTGAAGTCAATTCATTTTGTATCTGGGAAATAGAGTCGTTGCGAATTAAAACCCCGAACCTTCTGAATTTCCATTTTCATTCCATTAATCGCTAAATCGTTTAGCTCGAATTCCTGACCAATTAGCCCTTAACTAAGATTTAAAAAAAACAGATCAAAAATAGATCAAAAACACATAAAAAGCAGATCAAAAATAGTAAATGTTGTTTCAGTCCTCCGTGCAGAAAAGTAGAATTTCGTTCAACACTTGAGAGAGAAAAGCTTTGTTTTAGCTCGTGTGATTGTAGAACTCGTCTTCGGCTCGTACTACAAATCCACACTCGTTAAAAAGAATTTTTTCTCCCTAGTGTTGAAATGTACTATTCCGGACGTAAGAAATATTTCGCATTGTTTAAAATATATTAGTAGAACTGACTGACATACATTTTCTTTTTTTTTCTCAAGCTCATCACCAGAATTTGTGCATAATCAAGAGGGAAACATAGTGTCATCAACGTGTCCATCGAACAGTGACGAGATACCTTTCTGTGATTCTGAAACAAAAGTATAAATTCTGTCAGAGATGAAGCTAATTTCAGCGTCGAATTTCCACGTTTCGTTGATTTTGCTGCTCGGTGTTATTTGGTCGTGCTGTGCCGAGCTACGACTGTTGATGTCGGTTTTTAGACACGGCAATCGTTATCCAGAATCATATGAAAAAATGAAAAAAATATATCCAAGAACACCGTACGTCGACGCCATGTGGCTTCCCAATTATCCTGGCGAACTTACTGAGGTAAATTATTTCACAAGTACATCAACGATTAGTTTTGTTCTTTTTGCATTCTCATAGAGGAAGCTTTGTTTTCGTGAAAATGTTTTTTTTTCGAGATTTTCATGTCAGGACACTCAGAATGGTCCCAAATGTCGGAAAATGTGATTTGATACGAAATGTCTGTATGTGTGTGTGGGTGTATGTGCAGATTTCCTTGTAAGCACGATAACTGTCGTAATTTTTAGTCAGTTTGTGATTGTAGCTGACGCGAATTGGTTGGAAAATAAAAATTTTACAGGATTTTGAAAATTTTTATAAATTCGTTTTCACCCTACAACTTACTAACAAATATATCGCACGTCGAGATTTTGTGACATCTATTTTTTTTTTTTCAAAAACAAAAAATATTCAAGATTTTGTATACACGGTGAAGAATTGCAATTTCGCTGATATATGTTATCCAGGCGGGAAAGCAACGAGCGTTTGATCTTGGCAGACTTTTGCGGAAAAAATACGGAAAGTTCCTAGGGCCAAAATATTCGAAGGACGTCTTTACCTTTCGCAGCAGTCATCCTGAAAGATGTATATTGTCTACTGAACTCGTGGGCGCAGCACTTTTTCCACCGAACGACAGGTACAGGTATTATTATCTTATTTGGAGATTCTGATCGCCCAAAATCGAAACTATCGATGTTTATGCTAATACAAAATTTACGTCTTCAAGTAGTTCACGTGCATTTTTTAATGTACATTCAGGGTGTCCCATTTAAATCTTCCAGTGGATTTATCTCGAAAAATTCTGCCCAGATCAAGTGTTGAGTATAATGGAGCTTTTAGGGTTCGAAGGGGGACGTTAAAAAAAATTCAAAATTGGTCCACCATTCAAAATAGCGGAGTTACGAGATGGTTTTTTAAAATGGAACCATGACTTTTTTTTTCTATGAAAAAATTTCTCATATCAAAGCTAACAACTTTTACAGGGAACTTTTTTTGATAAAGTCCATATTTGTTAGGTTTGAAGACCACTTTCGACGATTTTGGACAATTGATTTATCTCTAAAAATACTGTCCAGATCAAGTATTGAGTGTAATGAAACTTTTTTTAGTGTTCGAAGGGGAACGTTAAAAAAAAAAATTAAAAATTGGACCACCGTTCAGAATGGCGGTGTTACGACAGCTGACATGTTTTTATAAAATGGAACCATGACTTTTTTTTCGACAAAAAAATTTGTCATACCACGCGCGCCCAAACTAACGCTAAAATAGTGAAAAATGGTATTCTGATCTAACAAATATGGTCTTTATGAAAAAAAGTTTCCTACAAAAATTGTTAGCTTTGACATGACGAATTTTTTGGTAGAAAAACAGTCATGGTTCCATTTTTAAAAAACATGTCGGCTGTCGTAATTCCATCATTTTCAATGTTGGTCCAATTGTGATTTTTTTTTTTTGAACGTCCCAATTCGAACCCTAAAAGCTTCATTATACTCAATACTTGATCTGGGCAGAGTTTTTCGAGATAAATCAACTGGAAGATTAAAATGGGATACTCTGTATAATATGTGTTGGTATTAAGATGGGCGATGAAACAAAAAATTGCATCAATGTATATGGAATTTCAGCTCAAATCGGCAACCGATTCACGTGCAGCCCTATCCTCATGAAAATAACACCCTCTTCTATGGTCTTGTCGATTGTGAGAATTATGTGAACCTGTTTAAAGCTACGGTATTAACGGATCCTACGATAATGAGGTATAATTATCGAATGCGCGATTTTTATGCCTACGCTTCCAAATATACAGGCGGTACCGTTGACGGCAGTGTTCTTGGTCAACTGAATGCGGAGTTTATCGCTACGGTACGTTTTATGTATGCGGAGAGAAGAATGTACATTGCAAAATTACTAGAAACATTTTTTTTTTTTTATGTATCATTCCATTTTCTTTTTTTATTTCTCAAAGTGGTACAAAAGGAAAATCTTAGCGATATAAAGTTCTTATACAGTTTTTTTTTGTCCAAAGTTTTATTAACCGGCTCTGTGAGGAAATTCGAATTACAGCTTTTGGATCAGTTCAAGATTAATTAAATTGTATAAATTATCATTTTTGGTAGGTTGACGTCGGCGCTAGATTACCGCGCTGGGCTGAGCCTATATTTTATGATGGACAATTATCAGATGTGGAGATACAGCAATTAATTTTTGCTTCGTGGACTGACGGGCTTAAAAAGATGACGGGAGGTTTGTATCAGAAAAATTATTCGTTTATTTGACATAATTATAATATTCTCCTCCTTTGTTCCAATCAATTAAAAATTAAAAATTAAAAATTAAAAATTAAAAATTAAAAATTAAAAATTAAAAATTAAAAATTAAAAATTAAAAATTAAAAATTAAAAATTAAAAATTAAAAATTAAAAATTAAAAATTAAAAATTAAAAATTAAAAATTAAAAATTAAAAATTAAAAATTAAAAATTAAAAATTAAAAATTAAAAATTAAAAATTAAAAATTAAAAATTAAAAATTAAAAATTAAAAATTAAAAATTAAAAATTAAAAATTAAAAATTAAAAATTAAAAATTAAAAATTAAAAATTAAAAATTAAAAATTAAAAATTAAAAATTAAAAATTAAAAATTAAAAATTAAAAATTAAAAATTAAAAATTAAAAATTAAAAATTAAAAATTAAAAATTAAAAATTAAAAATTAAAAATTAAAAATTAAAAATTAAAAATTAAAAATTAAAAATTAAAAATTAAAAATTAAAAATTAAAAATTAAAAATTAAAAATTAAAAATTAAAAATTAAAAATTAAAAATTAAAAATTAAAAATTAAAAATTAAAAATTAAAAATTAAAAATTAAAAATTAAAAATTAAAAATCACGAATATTGACGTGTTGGTTCATAATATAACACAAGGCACTAATTCGGATTAATTGAGTTATTAGCATAGTGGCTTAATGCAGGGCAATAAGGAAAAAAAAATAACCCGAGCATTATATTTAACTTCCATTGTGCTGCAGGTGTCTGGCTGAAGGAATGGTTTGCTCACGTTGATGCTTATTTGACGGCCAATACCGTTATCTCGAAAGAACGGACTAAAGGAGATCATAGAGTTAAAGAGAAGGCTTCTTTTTACGGCGGGCACGATCTTAACATTGCTGGAATATTGTTGACCCTCGGCATCTATTATCCTCATGTCCCGAGCTACTCAAGTACGATAAATTTTGAACTTCACGATGATGATAACGGCCGTTTTTACGTCAAGGTACTTAAAGCTATTAATGCTAATTTCAACTAAGACCTGATAATTCATATCTACTTATATTTTCACAGGTGCTTCACAGAGATACCGGAAATTTTAAGACATACATGGTACCTGGTTGCAACGATACTCTCTGTCCTTTAGAAACCTTTAGGTCCATTTTTGCGAATGTAATACCCGTGAACGAAACCGCTCAATGCGGTCGTCATTTGAATCTATAAATCGGAGCGAAAACTAAAAAACAGGAAAAAAAATAAATTTACGATTTTACCAAATTTTCGAGTATTCATGCTATGGCATCAAATGGAGATCACCAACTGTTTTTGTATTTTTATTTCTTCTCACATTATGATGTGAACATTTCAAACTGTTTATCGATGAAATCAAATTTAATAAACATAAATCAGAAATACAAAAAAAAAAGGAATTATTTTAACGGCTTTCCGCGTTGTTCTCGGGTCCTCTTGAAGGTATTAGGCAAAGGAAGATATTTCGAAATGATTTTTTAAATGAAAAAAAATGATTTGCGAAACGTGAAAGTGGTCTTTCTCGTTTAGTGTAAATGAAGCAGTTTAAATCATTTTAAAAAACAATTTTTCGCTGAGTTTTGCGTTTCTTTAAAATAAAATTAATAAAATAATTTTTGCGATTTTTATGTTTTTTTTTTTAAATAAATGAAAAAATTGTTTTTGGCCATTTTTTGGGTTTAGTATAATTGAAAGAATTTTGAATAATAAAAAAAAAAACGATTTTTAGTGTTTTTTTTTTTTTGCATTTTTTAAAATAAATGGAAAAATGATTTTTCGCAGTTTATCATATTTTTTAAAAATAAATGAAAAAGATAATAATTAATATTTATTATGACCTTGAAATTTTCTGCATCTGCAAAAAATGTACTTTAGCAAGCTGTAGCGCCTAAACTATTAACTTGAGAAAAAAAAGTCTGTGGACTTTTCATTTCCTTTTTCGATTACCTAACAAAGGATTTTTTACAAAATATTATTAGACGCTTCTTCGAAAAAGTTCCCAGACTTTTTTTTTGCCTTGCTAAACTACATTTTTTGCAGAAAATTTCAAGGTCATATATTTATTCGCCTTCATCCCGGCTCCGCTTGAAGATATCGAGAAAAATACGATAATTTGATTTGATAACAATATTTTTGAAAAAAAAAAAAAAAAAAAAAAAAAAAAAATTAATAATAATAATTATAATATCTCCTCATATCGATGATTTTATATAAAATAAAAAATAACGAGAAAGCGAATTGCCAAATTTTATTTTCCATCCTTTTTTTTTGCATCTACGAATTTCTATAATTTGTGTAAAATTTAAACTACGTTCTGAAATATATAAAGCGCTTCACAGTGTCGAGCGGCGAGGCAATGAAGATTCTTGCTGAGCATCGTTCGCTGTGTTACCAACAAACGATTACCCGAGAATTCCATGCACTCTCTACTTGATCGATCGGTAATTTAAGGTTCTCCGCCTTATCCATGTTTAATTTGCTCCCATAAATTCGATTGCTTGATGACGCGTTCGCATCCTGTTCGGAGGGCGCTGTTTGCACTTATTTGCAGTGCAAAAGCCGGCTTTTGTCCCGGCATTCTCTAGCGGCGAAGCTTTTTATAAGTAGAAACTTCGCAGCCATATCGGCTCATAGCAGCTTCGACATTTCGTGCCGAATCAACCTCGACGTTTATTGCCAATACATCAACCACCGAATTCGTAAGTATTATCGTTCATCACTCTAACGCATATATACTACATCCTCATATGTTTTTTTTTTATTATCATTCCCTCGTTTGTTACCTTTTTTTTGCGAATGATCGATGAACAGTTCGTCGAATGATGTATCCGGTTGTAGTTGAATGATCTTTATACTGGATAAAGGAATTTGGATCACTTAGGCGTTCCCCACGAATCCCGGTTGCTGGGGTGTCCTTCAGTCGTTTACTTTGTGTACATATCATGGCTCTTCTATAAATAGCTCGGCAAATTTATTGTCGTCGATTCAATCAACGTCAATTTCGCTACAACAAAGTAATCCTTTTTCAAAGTGGTTGAGACACTTTAGTTACGTTGTTTTTTTGTTTTATGTTAGAAATAATTTATAGCTTGAGTATAAAAAAAAAAAAACTGAAGCACAGATGACTTTACAGCAAATACGTAAATCCAACGTTTGAGAAAAAGCGTTACGATTGAGCTTCTTTTTTTCACGATTGAATAAATGCATACAAAAAGTGTAAGATTTTTCCGAAATTTCACAAAACTTGGAAACGACATTACAAACAAAAAAGAAATAGGTTTATCAAATGATATTTTACTAATTTATTTCGGAGATTAGGCTATAAAGTGTAATATAGTAATTGTTTTAAGTAGCTCAGACACTTTATTATAATTACTTCGATTTTTTAAAATATTCTACGAGCAAAGCATAGCGTCAGTATAACATAAAACTCAAGCACAGTTAAGGACTATTTACGCCAAATATACGTAAATCCAACGTTGTTTGAAAAAAGCCGTTACGAATGAGTCTTTTGTTCTGTTTTTCTTTTTATTAAGTGATGTGAAATGCATACGAAAAGCGTATGATTTTTTTGGACGATTCAAGGATGCGAAACGATATTTTTAAAAAATTAGGTTTACCGAAGGTTTTGATAATAATTATGTAGTTGATATTCGAGATTAGTTTGCGAGTATGTAATTACTTATTGTGGCTTAATATGGCAATGCTCTAATTTCGAGATCGCTGATTTATTAACTCTGCTAAATTGCTAAGTTTGATCGTGAATATTTTTTGCAAGAATCAATAATTGGCCTGATTATTATTATTATTGATCGTCTATAAATAGCCGGCCAAATTTATTGTCGTCCACTTGATTGTTATAGATACATTGATTTTTTAAATATTATACAAATAATGCGTAGCGTGATATAAAAAAATCTCAGGTTAACAAAATACATTAATTTAGAGTAGTGAAAATTACTATAGTTGTGTTTTTTTGTTTTATATTATTTTTTGTTTGTTTTTTCGTGATTAAATGTATAAAAAAAAGTAAGATTTTCCAAAGATTTCAAGGATTGAAAATGATATTTGAAAATATTGGATTTACAGAATTATTTATTATTATTATTATTATTATTATAATTAACGGAATATTTGTTTAATATCAGCGATTAGTCTGCGAGTAAATAGGAGACGAATCTGGAGAAATAACGCAGAAGAAAAGAAATCTGTAAGAAAATTGTCACAGAAAAAAAAACGAAAGAAAACGAGACTCCTAAAAAAAAAAAATTCTAAAACCGGTTTTATTCCCTCGGTTATCATTTTAGGCTAGGTCATGCAATTTTGTTGAGAATCAATAATTTGTTAATTATCGAACCTAAAAACTGCAGCAATAAACCTGCTATTTTTCTGAAAACAAATTTTTAATTTTACGTTTAATTGTCAACATTTTCCCCAGATCAAACTATGTGCAAGTAAAAATTCATGGTGTCTTCATAAATTTATACAGTTAATAAAGAATTTAGGTCGACTGACATGTAAAATAAAATCACATATTACCATTTATTAAAATCAAAAATCGAAATAGCTGTATTTCAACATTTTTGATAATGCAAACTTTACTTTGGATTATGACTTGCGAAACAGAATATTACACATTATGACTAATTTAGCAAAGCGTTTGTCACATTTTTACGATAAAAGATAAGACTTATTGCACCTTATCTTTTATCGTACGTTATTATTATTATTATTATTATTATTATTAAAAAAAGAAATGTTGTTTATTGAATAACGAATTTTTCGTTTGTAATGTTTGGTCGAGATTCCCAAGTGTTTATTCAACAAGTATAGATTATAAAGACATGTACAGATAACAATATGATAACAGACTTTTTTTTATCATGCGAAAAACAAGACCCCGCTCCGCATGTTACTATCTTCGGATGTATTTTACTTTTTAACGTCACGCAATGGGTTAATCAACTTATCAAATGCATCCGCATATATCTTTATATATGCCAAGTGATGATTCACGAAATCGTTGTGTCTTGTATATTACGAATACTATGTATTAACCGGTTGCGCAACCATTTCCTTCTCGATCTTTCGCGTTTCTGCGTCATGCCGTGGTGTGGCGTGCCGGCCGGCGGAATCTTGCGGACAATGCCTCGTGAATACAGGTTGTCACATGGGCGAGCTAGGGTCTGGTATATGTCTAGATAGGATCCTGACTCTAACACGTAGTGGGGTTGGATATTATCGAATCCACCTAAAATTGAAGTCACGTAAATTGAAGGAAGTTCAACTTACACGACTGCATTTTTTGCTTCCTCGTAGAGAAAGTTTTGTTTTCGTGAAATTTTTTTTTCGAGATTTTCATGTCAGGACACTCAGAATGGTCCAAAAAATCGAGAAAAGTGATTTGTACGAAATGTCTGTATGCGTGTGTATGTGTGTGTGTATGTGCAGGTTTTCTTGTAAGCATGATAACTGTCCAAATTTTAGCTGCATCTTCCTCAAATTTGGCACGCAAGTGGGCTGTCATACGACAACGTTTGAAAATTATTTATTCATAATTTTTCATAGAAAATTATGAAAAAATAAAGTAGTCTAAGTTAACCGTCGTAAGCTCGTAATTTTGTCTTAATTTTACGACGATTCACAAAGATATCCATTTTACGTCATTGCCTTTATTTAAAAAAAAATAACTCAAAACACATTTAAGTAACAATTTTCACATGTAACAATAATGATAAATATATTAACCCTAGAACCCTGAAAATAGGTCATTTGTGTCCGTATATTTTAGTCTAAACAGCCTATACACCTCCGAATTTTGATAAAAATATTTAGCGAAAAAGGGATTTTCCGGGATGGCGATAATTTTATCGTATAGTTAAAAGTCTAAAGAAGACCTATGAATTTTTAAAGATTTTTCCTTTCACAATGTCATAGTCAAACAAACGATCGACACGAACGACCCATGTCCTTCAGAGTTTACGGGTGCTGAAAACAACGACAGAGTTCTAGGGTTAACTATCGTATTGATTTTATTGATCAGAGTATTATTTTTTTTCCATATTCCACAGAACAATGTCGACCTACAAGCTCACGTACTTCCCAGTGAAGGCTTTGGCGGAGCCTATCCGTTTCATTTTTGCCTACGCTGATGTAGCTTACGAGGATGTTCGCTTCGACAGGGAAGACTGGCCAAAAATAAAGCCTGGTAAGTTCCAGATGCAACGATGCGTTTGATTGCATGGGTTTTTGAGACCGTGCGACAAGTTGGTGGAAAGAACTCTGGACACAGCTTGCGAGTGCCTGAGTGAATAGGTAGTCGCCTGACAATCGGCATTGTGTCGCCTTCGAACAATCGCCGCATTCAACGAACCTATGAATGAACAATCGATGATGTTGCAAATCCTCTTTTTGTTCAGTTCTTTCTTCGTACAGCAGATAATTACATACTATATAACACCTAACGTTCCTGTAAATAGATTGCTTGCGCAATTCGATGCCTCACACGCAATTACTTTTTTTCTATGATAAACGTTTTGGTTTTGAAAAATCATTGTTTTGTGAATCACCTGTTCACATTGTCGCTATTATTTATTCCTATAAATAATGGTGAGTGTCAATTGGACTTCAAGCAAAAAAATTGTGATCATACAATTATTGTTTGAAGATGCATTGATTTTTCAACTGGAAAGGCTTCTCAATCATATCAGAATTAGCTGCGCAGAAAGATACGTAGAAATATATAAGTAAAATTACATTCGGAGATCTAATATAAATTTATTTTAATAAAAAATCCAGTGGTAATTACAGTGGTAATTTGGTTTCTAGAACGCTAATAATCATTAGCAATTGATGGCACCATAAATAAATATATTCAAATTATTCTTTAACTTTTTCACGCAATGAAAAGTATCATCACATCGCTATGAATTCGTACTAAAAAGAAATATATAAATAAATTTACTTTTCTCTAAAATCCCAACTGAGATAAAAATACACCATTTTTTCTGATAAAATGGATTAAGTGGTTCAGAAAACTTAGAATTTTTACTCCGTATTAAAGGGGCCAATCATGTACATATTTTACTATAGTTGCTGATATATTGTAAATTTAATAATACTCAACTTTCGTTGGACAATTAGCTTACATTAAATTACAAGCTTCCTTTTACGTGGAAATTGTTTTACAGCTTTTAGCACTTTGCAAATTTCATTATCAGTAGTGTCTCAGTGAGAAGCACTATATTTGATAACTCTGTGTAATTGGGGCAAACACGGTGGGCAAAGGCACTACGATCGATAATTAACTTCTGTTCGGGGTAAAAAAAAGAATGTTCTAATCATTTTTCGCAGAAATGCCCCGCGGCCAGGGAGTATCGATTAATTGATCCAGAAAGCTTAGTTTAGTTATTCTGAAATAAAGTGGCCACAAGGTAATATTTTATTGTAATTTTTAATATTAAACACATCTTTATGAGAGACGAAAGTAAGCAAAATCTGAGTAATTTGGAAAAACACAAAGATGCTACGATCAATAAACGAAAAAAATGTAAAAAAAAATGTTTTAATCTTTTTTCGCAGAAATGCCCTTCGGTCAAGTGCCAGTATTGGAGGTCGACGGTAAGAAGATTCACCAGTCTACCTCAATTGCTCGCTACTTGGCTAAGCAGTACGGTCTGGTAGGAAAGGATGACTGGGAGAACCTTGAGATTGACGCAACGGTCGACACCATTCATGATCTCCGAGCTAGTCAGTATAATCTTAAATTCTGCAAGTCACCGTGGCAATTCTTCGCAATCTACACTTGACAAGCATAACAATGAACTACGACTATTTATTTATTTGTGTTTTTTTTTTCTTATCTCTATTCATAGAAATCGCTGCTTATTCCTACGAGACAAACGAAGCAGTTAAGGAGCCGAAATACGCGCCTTTGGTGAACGAGACCATTCCCTACTACATGGAGCGTCTTGACGCCCAAATAAAGCGTAACGGCGGTTACTTTGTCGGTGGAAAACTCACCTGGGCTGATCTCGCTTTCGTCGCTCTTCTCGATTATCTCAATTACATGTCCAAAATTGACATCACCGAGAAGTACGATAACGTCAAGGCTTTGAAGAACACTGTGCTCGAGCTTCCGAAGATTAAGGCTTGGGTCGAGAAGCGTCCCAAGTCTGATTGTTAAAGTGTTTTTTTTTAAGAAACCACTACTCTTTTTTTTATACTCGCAATATTAACAAATATCTCTCCCAGGTGGATCTAACAGATTTTAACTTAGATATATGAGAACCACATCTGTATTTTGCATGTTAAAAGATAAATAAATATTTCATCTAATGAATTCAACCTATATTCTTTCGCTCTTTATCCATCATTTTACGCAAATTGAATAAATAAAAAATAAAATGAATTAAATAATTGGGTGCTCGATATATACGCTTTGTATATCGAGCACCCAACGTGATGATTTTAAAGTGCTACCAACTCTCAAACTCTGTCAACAACGTGGCAACGCGTGCAAGCGGACGATTGCATTCCGCCAAACCATAAATATGTACAACAAATTATTTTAAAAACTGTATATTTATCTGTTATCCTTTTTTTGTTTCTTTTTTTGTCTAAACGATCTCTAATAACCTTCGCTGTTGAAGTGATCATAAATAAACGCAAAAAAACTGTCGTTATTTCAATTAGGCAAAGTTTATCGTCAGAGCTCTGTTTTTTGTTAAAAGCAGAAGTAAATTATTTCTAATTATATTCAAGGTTGAGAGTCGAAATTTTTATTTTTCATTATTAATTAATCATTGTTGACGGCGTGCTGTGGCCGATTGATAAAAAAAATATCACAATAATTGCAAATTTTCTTTTCGGAATTTTCTAAGTATTCTAAATTTAGTCTATTCTTTAGGAGGGAGGCTCAGAAAAAAAAACTCTAGTAATGCTGACCGCCTGTCTTGCACGACAACGTGGAAACTTTTTTATAATATAGCGATTAATATTATGTTGACCTCTCAATTCAAGACCCAGACACAAGTCTCCAATACACACAATCATAGAAATTCTGACAGCGCTTCATAACACATAGCCAACTGTATAATTTATATTTATTCCTTATCTACTATACATGTATATATATATTTATTTCTTCTTTTTTCTCTTTTTCACTGAAAGTAAGCAAATAAGCAAAAATCTCGCAAAACACGGGCTGAAGGACTCCAATCGATGGCCTATTGGTTGAACAAATATTTGTCAAAATTAATTAAGGATTGATAACTGTAACAATACATTTCTTGTACTACTACTATTATGTTAATTAAAATCCGAGAATCTTTTAATCCTTTGTTTTTTGCAAGGGTAATCTTTAATTGTCTATGTATGCAGCGTCTTACAATAATTCACAATGTTTCGTGCAACACGCTATAAATCTCCAAGTTACACCTCGTTGTAATATTGATTTGCAACTAGGCTCGTTTGGTAATCGATCCTTCGTTTTCATTGCGAAATATCGATGTTGCTATGCCATCAGAGGAGAAATAAAATAACTTCGTGTCGTTTGCGGTTTGAGCGGTGTCTAGGGTAGATTTGTTTTTGCTTGGAAAGGAAGGAAGACCTTGACAGGTGCAAATATACACGCACTGATAAATGCATAATTTAAAAAAAAAATTAGTACTCGATTGTATCTTTAATATTGCTGCTGTATTACATTTACCATTCGCATTTGTCTTGTACAGATTAACTGGATTAATAACCGAAGACAATTCTGCAATTAAGTAACACTTGCGAATGCAAATAAACGAGATAAGGATTATTATTGTGTGACGACAAATCAAAATTCAGACGGGTGGTTGTGCAATTTCAATGATAAGCAAACAATTTTGAGGAGAGAAATAAGACCCGGTTTTTTATGCACTGAACATGCGATTTTTTTAGGACACTTCGTGTATACATCACTCAAAATTGAGATGTAAGAGTTTGTAATAGTTCGCGACACGAAGAAAAATAGTTTAATCTAAAGACGAAAATTTGTTTTTATATTTGGAATGCAAAAATAAAAGATAAACAAATTAAATCAAGGTATTAGGGCTTTAAAAAACTGTTCAAAGATACGAATTTGCCATTTCTCCGATTTTTTTTTGTAGTTTGTGTACATAATGAGAAAAATTGTGTACATAGAGAGAAAACTACATTCAAAGTTTTACATTTTATGTTAAAATATTTTTGTTGCAAAATGAATCGTTTTTTAAATACAGTAAATCGAAAAAAAAACGCAATAAAAAATAGGTGTTTAATCCTGGGTGAAATATAAAGTTATAAAAAGTTTGAAATAATTTCAACATATCTTCTAGAGACTATACAGACCTGAAAAAAAAGTATGAAGTATTTTTGTGATATCTTAAAATAACACACTACGTGCAGATTGACTCATAAGCATCATCATCATGAGTTAGCGAAAAAATAATCGGATTCTCTGGTCGAAAAAAAAAATTAAATGTGTAATAATTCGACTCGATTATAAACGTATGTTCAATTTATATATAAGAATAAAATGAGAAGTTTATTGATTCACTTTTTGGAAGTTGACTGAATTTGGGGAAATTATTAAAGTAAATAAGGGCGTGGATAAGAAATTAAGAATATTTCTAATACAGGTGTCTCGGAATAAAAATCTGGGAAAAGAGATCAAAATTTGCGTAAAACTATTATAATCAAATGTGGTTGCCTTATAAATTTTTATTTATAAAATTAAAAGGGTAAAAAAATTATTACAACAAAAAATGATTAAAATATGAATGAGAAATGATAATTTTTTTCAATAACAAAAATATATCGTCAAAAGAAAATACAACATTTTTAATCATTTATTTTGGTCTCTTTTTTTTTTGTAAATCCAGTCAATTAACAAACAAATTTGTGGGAATTTAACAAAAAAGATTTGTGGACGTTCCTCGACAGAAAATTCGAAAAATTAATTACAATTTCTTCGTGTCGAAAACTGACTGCCGACCGTAATAACTCTGTTTAGACAACTGTATATACAATTATTGTAGTGTGCTCACAATCTCGTTAACTATCATCATGTACGAACGAGGGCATGAAGGATTGTAGAGTGATGGTTTGTGATACAGCAATGTACACGTAGCTATACAGGGCGACATTAACAAAAAAAAAAAAAATACATTTAAATAACTATTGAAATAAAGAGGTCCTACACAAAAATATTTTATACAAAAGTCGTATGGTTTTGTCTAGATCATACAATGGCCATATCATTAATTTTGTTTGCGTCAACCTTAAGGTCACATGAAGACCAACTTCGTTAATGTAATCGGGTTTCAATTATTTTTCCTCATCAGAATTGGTAGTTGAAATGAAGACGGATCCGATGAAAAAAAAAACACGCACACACAAAAGCTTCAAAGTGTCATAAAGAATTTAAAAAAAAATTCAAAGTGTCATAACTTTCATGTTTTTGGGGCCTAGATGCAATTTTTATTTTTCACATGAGATTCGACTTCATTTTGCTTACAATTCTAATCAGGGAAAATGATACTTTTTCATTTGAAATTATGAAGTTCACCTTCGTGTGATCTTAAGATTGATTCGAAAAAAATTAATGATACAACCATTGTATGATACCCTCAAAACTATACAACTTCTGTGTAAAACATTTTATGCCACGCGGTGCGAGAAGTGCCCACTTCTCGTGAAATAATAATACATTACGATACGAGTGCGATAAAAATTTTTTTTTACGAGTGTGAGTTTTTGCTGTAAGTTTGTTGTGTTGAGTTGTTGAGTTTCACAACTCAACACAACGGGTTGAGAACAAGTTTCTCGAACGAATTTCGTGTACAACTTTATCGCACTAGTGCGAGAAGTAGGCACTTCTCGCACCGCGTGGCATAAAGTTGTATACGGAACTCTATACTGTTATTAAATTGATATACTATTATGTAGGACCTTTATTTCAGTAGTTACTTTAATTTATTTTTTTGAACATGCAACACCCTGTATATTTTGCAGCGCTGGAGCAGAAAGAGAGAGAGGGGGGGGGGGGGATAGTTGCGAGATATAATTATATAACCGTGTATATTATCGGCTGGCATTGTCAGTAAAAGGTAGTTCGATCAGCTCACAGCACACAGCTTCAGTTTTCAAGCAACTGTCGAGTGGTACGTTCACGTTACAGCTACGAAGCTTGTCACTTTTATCAAAAGCATATATATATCCAAGGATATCGAATTCGACAAACTTACGGTATCGTTTATTTTTTTTTTATATCTTATTTATAAATTTTCGAAAAATGATAATGCAATGCAATTTATATAATAAGATTTTTTTTTAAATTTCAACTTGTGTAGAAGCAATTTTTGCATCAACTAATTAAATTAAATTTAATACACAATTATTCTGAATTTTCAAAATAAATTCTTCATTATTTTAACAATTTAATTAATAATTAATATGCTGTTGTATAAGCTATTAAATGCAATTGTATATTAATATAAAAAACATTTAGTATTTATTCCTGCGTTGACATTGAGGCGCTTTTTTTCTTTTTTTAAATGAATTTTTTTTAGACAGTATCATTTTTTTTCCATGAACCACTTTTGGTGGCTTCAAATTATAACATATATTGCATTGCTCTGTAAAATATTTTTTTCCTGGATATGAACCTCGAGTTTCAACATTACACATTTTTCATACCCTCTGAATACACTGCCAAATACCCTCTAAAATCTACATGGAAATTAAAGGTGTCGCATTGAAAAAAAAAATAATAATTTTCCTTTTTTTTTGTTGCTGAAAACAGCCTCATTGATGCCATCAAAAGCACGACATATATTGCATTAAATAGTCCATGGAAAAACAACTTTTTTGCTTTTACACTTTTTTTTGCTCCACCTCAAATTCCCAGGTTTTATTTTAAAAAACCCCTTTTGCGAAACGAGCGGATTAAAAAATTTGAAAAAAATGACGGAACTGATACGAGACAGTAAAAAAAGTGTACCGAGTTCGTGGAGAACGCCTCATAAATTGTTAATAATTCTTGCACCATTAATTTTCCCAAAGAACATTGTTTCATTGTCTCTTTTGTAATTGTCTAATTACACACAGACAACAATGTTGCAGAACGTAAAATAATATTTTACAATATGTTGCAAAATGTATATTACACTCTGCAGAATGTAACATACATTACGCAACGTATATTATCTCGGGAGATTTAAAATAGCGCATGGTAACGCTCTCGTCTGAACTTGATGTAAAAATGTGTCAAGTCATTGCTGCCTATCGTCATGGTCGTTTGACATGGTTCAACGAGACCTACTGCTTATAATTTCCTGTTGACTCAACTAGCTGACTATATATATATTATCGGTCTATACAAAAACGTGTCAGTCTGTTTATATACTTCGTCGCGTTATCATTGCTCCGTTTGCATTTACAACACGGCATATAATTAAATTCGGTGCTTCTAATCTATTACAGAATTCTCGCATTTCTAACAATGACGACCTACAAACTCACGTACTTCAACCTTACCGGGTTGGGAGAGCCAATCAGATTCATGCTTCACTATTGCGGTGTTAAATTCGAAGACCGACGTATCACCTTTGAGGAATGGCCCGCGCTCAAGGAATGTGAGTATTTTCGTAATTGATGTGATGTCTTTTTTAAAAGATAAGCGTTGGATTTTATCTTCAATTCTTCTTGAATTCCAATTCGAGAACTCAATTCTTGAATTGCTCGTTTTTGATATCCTAATATATATACTTTAGCATGACACTTTGACGCTAGAATTCTATACATAAGTTATATATATTCGAGTGTTTAATTTTTAATTTTCCTTTTTTGTTTCGTCTTCCATTTTGGTCAAGTATAGATTTGGGATTCAAAAGAAAGATCGGGAACCGAATGCCTTGAATCAAAATTCTAAGTGGTGCCTAGCACGACCTTTATGCTTAATTCATTAGGCATCACTTAGAATAGAGGTAGCAAAATGTTTTTTTTGCATAGCTTTCTATGAGTTTTTTGAAAAAAAAGAAAAGATGTCCTAATTGAACTCTAATTTCATTACAAAGTAGAACCTTGTACATTTCTTCCTCATATATTTTCGCTCTTGCTATCCATGATGAAATCTATGAGAATTTACGTTCGTCAATTTTGGAAGCAAGATTGTAATATGCATTTTTTTTTTTTAGTTAAATAACGGATTAGTTGATTTGTGACCAAATGATAAGTTGACGTAGAAATGAAAACAATTGTAAAAATAAATGTTTCTGTTAAGCAGAAATATTTATTTATAATATTTCTGGTAAAAAAAACATTTATTAAACATTAATTATTTATTTAGCAGAAATATTTATTTATAATGTTTCTGCTAAAAAACTGTTTCTAATTTTTTAAATATTAAACTTTCGAAGATGCTGTTTTATCAACGTGTAACATGTCAGGTCATTTATTTGAAAAGGTGGAAAATTGTTGAATTTTCGAAAATAAAAATCTGAAAAATGTAAAGTTCTCTAAAATATGAACTCTGTTGAATTCTCACTAAATAGCATTTTCAAAATAATTTCGAAAGTGTGGATTTCTATAAAATTTGAGCCAATTTATCGATTTCGGCTGAATTCAATACCGAAGGACACATCACTGAGATAAAGTTTAATGCCAACTTTTACATCAATTGCTTCAACCGTTTTCAAGTAATACAATTTTTTTAAAAATCGAAAATTCGAATTTCTATAAAATCCGAATTAATTTATGGATTTCATTAAAATCCAAATTTCATTCAGCCGAAAATTGCATCACTCCGATAAGGTTTTAGGCCGAATTTTAGCTTGGTAGCTGGAAATCTTTTCAAGTTAAAGTGGATAACAGAGATTTTTCAAAATCTTAAAAATCCAATAAAATCATAAAAAGCTTCAACTAATTTTTATAAAATGTATACCAAATGTACACTGTACTGTATACACCAGAAAAAAAATTGAAAATGCTTGTGTCGAGTAGTTTTAGAGTATATTTCAAATGACATGGAAATTTCGAAAAAAAAAATTCACGAAAACAACGTTTCTTCTATGAGGAAGCAAAAAATAAATAAAATAAAGGCAAACTACTATAAACATTAATAAAAGGGCTTTAAGCCTAACTTTAAGGTATGAAAATGAACCAGTGTACTTGAACGATGCATAGGTAAAATGCATCAGTTATCTCTATTACAGTACAATCAGAATTCCAGGCTGATGTGTCATTTAGCACAAGGCTGAAGAATAATAATGTAACAAGAAAGATAATTCGATTCTAGATAAAAAAAATAATAGCATTATTCAACAAACTAACAATTGTTTATGAATGAACTAATTGCTTGATAAACAAGTGGATACTAAATTTTATTCTCAGTTAATACTTCGAAGCTGTAAAAAAAATCCAATGACCTTCTGCGACTAGGAATTGAAAGCGTGGATCACTTCAATGAAGCTAAACGATTTTGAAGTAAAACACTTACAGGCAGTTTATATTCGAGGGCAATTGTTCGTCTGCTTTCACTTTCATTTTGGTACGAGGGAAGAATGTAAAGCAGAACGTTTCAGATTACTTACTCATGCGTTTCCATTTTTGTATGTAAAGATATTTCCTCATATCCACCAATATGAGGAAATATGTTAATATTAGCTTCCTCATACAGCTTTGCAAAAGAATGAAAAATAATGAGGAAGCAATGTGTAGCATTGAAAAAAATGGTAGAAGCTAATTTAAAGAAACTTCAGTTATCTTCGAAATTGCTTTAATATATTTATTTTAAATGGTATGGCAAATTTCTGTATATTAATCGCCTAATTTACGAGTTAAAGGCTTTTTTTTTTTTAAACCTAGAAAATCGTTAATTTTGCAATATTTTATCAAATTCGAAAGCGTCTGTCGATTTTCATCAAATTAAAAAGAAAAAATACATTTTTTAATTTTTTCAGAGTAGTTATGAAATTTTTCTATCAATTCTCCAGCAAATTGAATATTTATGTCCCCTGAAAATTATTTCGTTTCGGTAAAAAAATTGACTTAATCTGATATAACTTTATATTGAATATTCGATATAAAATTTAAATTACCAATTTCGACGAAATACCTGTAAATTTGGAACTGTGGGAGTCTTGACAACATTTTTTTTCGACCTAAAAGAAAGTTTTAAATCATATATAAAAATATAATCTAACTAGCTGATTATTGAAATTATGTACTAAAGATTGTTTTTATAGTGGATCCCTATAAATGTTTAGTTTACAAAAAATCAGTAGGTTTTTATAAGCGAATTTCTCACTTAGTTAAGTTTTTTTGCATATACATTTATTTATATCTATAAAAGGAGCTCAGAAAAATGTTATACATCCAGAAATGTTATAAAATCCAAATAAAATATTACTTGAAGATACGTTATTTCAGTTGGAGTTATTTTTTATATCTTACTTTTGTTTGCAATGTTAAAAACGAATTTTCCCGGTTTACTAAAATTAAAAAGGTTCCTCTGGAAAAAATAAAAATTGTCTAAAAAATGTATATTAATTCCAATTATTAGGATTTTATTTGACCTTTTCGTTTTTTGCAGCCATGCCAATGGGTCAAGTGCCCGTGTTGGAGATCGACGGCAAGAAATACAGCCAATCGGTATCGATCATGCGATATCTCGCTAAAAAATTCAATCTTTACGGCAAAGACGACCTCGAAGCTCTGGAAATCGATGCTGCAGCAGACAGTATTACCGACGTGAGAATTGGTAAATAAAATGTCTTCAGAAATATTGTTAATATACGAGTAAAAACGTAATCGATTCATTTAATAATTTTTTTCTTGAATGATGAAAAGTAATCGGAGATAATTAATCTGTAAAAATCTCAAAATTGCACTGTTAAAAAAAGATTACTCTAAGATTCCATTGCAGGTAAAGGAAGCTTTTATAAATAAACTAATTTATTAAATTTAATGTTCAAGTAAGATCAGAATTATTAAATATTTTTTATTTATTAAAATCATAAATATACAAGTAAAATCAAATAAACTTTTGCAATTTGAATTCACTTGTGTATAAAAATTAATATAATTTCCGTTAATTTATATTTGCAAATATTTCTAAGAACTTTTTTACAATTATTCTATTCGTAAATTATTATTAATATATTTTTTTCGAAACTTGCCCATCTTCGATTGTATATTTAAAAAATGCAACTGGTGCGCTTTTTCAAATTTGTATTTCATGAATGTAGGAGTTACATTTGCTTAAGCAGTTTAAAAGATTTTTTTACATTCCCACAAATTTGCCGGAATTTTAAATAATTTTTTTTTAATACAAAAAAAAAAGAAAATTTAATATCTGACTCTTATCTCATAAAATAATTCTAAAAAAATATATCTTATCTTATATTTCTTATCTTATATTTTCCGAAGTACAAGTTGGGTAAAAAAAAATGGACTGCAAAAGAGACAAGATAAAAAGAGACTGAAAATCCCAGAAACTCCATTTATCTATTATTAATATCTGACAACTTGTGAGAAATATCTGAAAGAATTACAGATTACGTTGTGTTTTATTCTTAAATATATATTTGCTAAGAGTATTATTTTATTTGTCAACAGCATTGTCGAACTGGCACTGGGAGGAAAACGCGGCCGTGAAGGAAAAATGTAAGGAAGTTGCCTTCAAGAAACTGCCATTGTTTCTCGAAAAAGCAAATGCCCAAGTGCAGAAAAACGGTGGTTTCTTCGTCGGTGGAAAGGTACCTATTATTAATATTACCACGTTGAATACTCATAAAAAATTAATAAAAAAATTTCGAACAATCTTTGTTTTAATTTAAACAATAATCTTCTTTCCAGGTGTCCTACGCTGATATAATGTACGCAGGTTTCAATGGTTATCTGTCCCACGTTCTTGGCCACGACATAAATAAAGATCATCCCGAGCTTAAGAAGCTCGTGGAAAAAATCAACGCTCATCCGGGCGTCAAGACTTACCTCGAAAATCGTCCGAAAACCACTTTGTAAATTTAAACAAAATCAACGAGAGAAACATTTTTCATAATAATATTCATGACACGCAATTCTATTATTCTTAACGTTCGTTCAATTTGCACTCGCGATTTATCTTCTTTCTTTTTATTTTCACATACAAGTATGATATAATTGTATCAGCTGCAGCATAAGAATAATATATATATATATATGTATACGTATATGTACAATTGCTTTGCATACCAATTTGTTTTATTGTTATGTCAAAGTGCAGATTTGCATTATAGACTGACGAGTCGCCTTAGCGAAATCTTAATAGCGACCAACCACATTCATTCAGCTTATAAATATTGTGGACAGTTCCTGTGAATTTGCATCAATTAGTCACGCACTTGTATATGTTACGTATTTCTGTCGCGATTTTTCAATGAATGACATCGTTAAATAATGCATCGATGCGAATATTGCGTTTGTCGAGATTATCAATTGGTTGTCAATCATCACGACGGTAAAATTCAACTCTGCATTGTCTATTTATCATAAAATGATTCTAATGCGAAAAAGTTCGAGGGTTTGTGAATTATCACTCTCAAATCGTTCAATCGAAATTTATAAAATTGAGATTTTTTTTTAGCAGAATTTTGGTTGATTTTACACGAAACATAGAGATGACTTTTTAATTTAAAACGCACGAATACGTACAACTTTTTTTTTTAATTTTTAGAGGGGTCGGAAAATATTTATACAGTTTTTAAATCGTCGGAGCAGGATCTTATAGTTAGAGATTTGAATCTATAGCTAGATTTTCTTTGAGATAAATGATAAAGAGTTGTGATGGTGCTCTGCCTGAATTTAAACGGTATTGGGATATTAACAGTAAGAAATTTCGAAAAATTCGTACATCTTTCACGCTGAGCTGTAATTGCAATTGATGGCTCGCTGGCACGTACTAATGAACCATAATAATCATAGTAAATATGTTTCTTTGAAAACTTCTGTAAATTTTTTTTTACGTTGTAATTTTTGGAAGTTTCTGTTATAATTTCTCGGATATTTTTGAGAATTTTTACACTATTCAGACTAGGGTAGTTAGTTTTAGTATATTTTTCTTTCACTTGAAAAGACGGTGTCAAATATGGTAAAAAAATCGTCTAATATATCAGTGTGCGAAGAAAAAAGTTAGAAGGTAACTGTCAATTTCGTAGTACGGGATTTAAGAAAGAATTACTTTCCATCAACGTCATTTAATAAAAATTTCAATTTATTTCTCGAATTTCAAGATACGAGTACATCAAAAAATATTTAGAAGGCGCTAAAAAATTTTTCAAGAAAAAGAGGATTTCTACAGAACTATTATTTTTCTTTTCGTGTCCTACCTGAATACATGCTAGGAAACACCGCAAAAAATTCTGCTACAACACTAGAGAACAAAAGAGTATTTAGAGATTGCCAGAAATTTTTCACGTTTTTCATTCAAATTTGGTAGTGAATTTTTTTTTATGCTTTAGGGTTTTAGCAGAATTTTGATTTTTGAATATTCGAAAATTTTCTTAAGAGGAAGACAAAAGAAAAATTTAATTCTACATAAATTATCCTATAACACTTTTCTTTAAATATTTTTTGCTTAATACACCGTTTTAGGAAAATTTGATTTTGGACGAAAGACAACAAAACGGATACTGATGTTTTTCTTTAAAATTCCATAACAAACTGCATTTTTTTTATGCGCTTATTTTTTTAGGGGATCTTTTTTCATATCTAGTATCGTCTTTTTATGTGAGAGACTACTTTTTTTTTTTAATTCTTTAAACTTTCAGTAATTTAAAAATATGATATTCTGAAACTCGTTGACAAATCTTGCATGTTGGAGGTATTCGGTGATGACTGAGATATTCAGCAAGTATCAAAGAAATTTAGATATAAGTATTATCAAAGAATCGCTAAACTTTTTTTTATAAAAAGATCCAATTACATTTTTTTCGCAGAAATTGTCAGAGAAATATATCCACCACAGAAATTACTCGAAGCGTTAATAATACGTAACATTATTATTACTAGGGGGGGTGAGGGGGTGTCTCGTGCAGCTATCACACATTACACAATACTACTTAATCACAATTGAATTCGAGATGTCTCCCGAGCGAGTTTTCGGAACGTGTTTGACTTTGCATTCCGTTACACTATCAGTAATGCCATTTGCAGTTTTGTGCAAGTTATTTATTTTCTTTGCATTCAATCTGAAGTATCATCACGTTAGTAATTGGATCGCTGAGAAATGAAAGCTTTGTAATACGAAGAAAAAGGCTTGGTTGAAAAATAAAAAACCTAAAAGCTAGGTGTAAAATTTTGTTACTACTTGGTAAGCCAATCCAAGGAATTGGCTAGCAAAATCATTTTTCTGGTATGATGTAAACCAATTACAAATTATTTTTGCTGATGTAAATCAATGACTTTTAATTAGGTTTACTTATTACCTCGTAAGATTTTGAAGCAATTTTTTCGTTTTTCCAACCAAGCCTTTTTCTCAGTGAAGACAGAGCGTTAAGAACCTTCCAATGGAAGAAGGATGATCATTGAAACTCGTCTCTTTGCGAAATTCTCGTGTTCCACATGTTTCACTTCGCGTATTATCTTCATGTTGGAATGATAAATCGCACGAACGAGATCCAAGAGTCCTTCATTTTTAGCCCTTCATGGACAGTCGAAAACAGAGGCGACGATTCACGAGCCTAATTCACATAGCTCATCAAGTCACGAGATCAAAGTTTAACTCGCCCATGTACCTCGCTAATTCCGAGCCCGTGAATTCAGTCTCATCGAGATCCTGAAGACTCGAGTTGCTGATCGTATTGGCACTATCGAGACTCGGATGACTCTGAAATTTTGGATTCACGCGACCGGCAACTTCCGGTTTGGGTTTGATGCCACGCTGTTGACGCTGTTGCAGCTGCTGTTGCGCCGATTCATGCTGATGATGCGGTCTCTGCTGTTGACTTGCGAATAAGCTCTTCGTACCAAATCGAAGTCTTTCGGCTATTAAACCTGCTTTTATTAATAAATAAAGAAATTAGACGCGAATTAATCAAGATGTAAGGGTGGGAGGAAAATGCTCGGATATTACGTCCCTATTGGCTTGGATTATATACATAATATTTTGTATCAATTTTTTCTTTGAATATTTGCAAAAGTAAATATTCTTTTTTCTTCAATTAAATTCGACAGAAATGCATTTTTGTTGTTGTTAATGAGCAACGAAATTTTTCGGTTTTTCAATAGTCACCTGGTTCAGTAGAACAAGACATGTTTAAAGTAAGGAAAAACATTGCGCGATACAACTTTAAATTTGAATTTTGTCAGTGATAGCAAATTCAGTAGATTAAGATAATATTGGGAATTCCACCTCTAAAAAACACGACCAGAAAAAAAAAAAATTACTGCTTTTCAGAGTTGTGTCAATGATGTAAAAAATTGCGGACCCAATTGCAGGCTCAAGGTTCAGGTCCAGGTCGCGAAACCAGGTAGAATAAAAAAAAAATGATAAAATTATTTAGCAATACTTGCCGAGAGTGACTGTCTTCAAGGGTGGCCGGTGAACTTTCGTCAAGCAATTGTGAACGCCGAGCTCGAAGCCGCCGTTGTTGTTGCTTATTTGATTGATGCTTCTGCAGCCAGTCGAAGCTATTGAATTTGAGATCAGACTGCTTGGTTCTATCGATAGTGTCGTTGATCTTGTGCCGATACTTCTGCCGATTGATTGCTCGCAATCGGTTACGCATTCGCTGTTGATTCGCTGTATGCAGATTGAAGTCGAGTGATCCGTCTCGGTGGGTGGAGTTTCGCACGGTGCTGTAATAGCTCGTTGCTGAAGAAGTTCCTGACGAATCTTCGGTGCCAATCTCTGTGTCTCGTCGCTCGCCGATAACGACCCAGAATTTCGATCGACTCCACCACGCTTCACTGCAGACTTTCCGTAACGCGAGAGGCTGCTGTAAGTCTGACGTCGTGGACTTGTCTTTTGGAGCGATCGTCTACCTCCGCAATGTTCCGCCAACATACTCTGTTGAACACACGAGGGCCTGTTAATCATTTATGAGCATAAAATGTTAAACTCACTCGAATTATGTTAGCTCTGTTTTACAGAAATATTAATGGTCACAAATTTGTGTATCGATTATTTTTATTTTTTGTAAGAAATTCTTAAGTTCTAAATTCGGGATTTTGCTCAGGTATGATTTTAATTTGAAATTTCGGTTGGAATTTGAAATTGAAGTTGAGGATGTATTATTAGGGCTTGAGGATTGGAGCATAAAATGATGTTTATAATTTCTGCGACCTGAGAATTTACATTTACATTTTGTTGAGGCCCAGATTAATTTTTTTTTTTAAATTGGGGTGACAGATTTTTTAAATTGAATTTGAAAGATTGTGGTCAATTAAAAAATATCACATCTGGTGAATTTACACATGTTTTTTTTGTTTGTAATATTAGCAGTTTCAACAAATTTGCGAAATTAACGAAAATAAAAAAATTGTCAAATCAGAAGGAAGAAAAAAAAGGTTTTGTCAAATTTGGAAGCAAAATGTCGTTAAATTAGTAGCGATCATCTTTTGAACTTTAAAATGACAGAAAATTGTAACAAGGAAAATGACAATTTTTTTTTTTTAAATAACAGAATATATTTCGTAAAATGAAAATATAAAATCATCAACAAATTAATTCTGTGCTGTATGTAAAACTAGAAGTAAACAAAATGTGTGTTAAGGTAACAAATTCTTTCTGTGAATATTTGTGGACAGTTATTTTTTTCTTATGACTGAAATTAACTTGTTTTTCAGAAAACATTATTTTTTAACGAAAGAGGGAAATTCAAATACGTTAAAAAAAATTATTAAAGAATAATATGTATTCAAATAAAAATCTCCGGATTTAATTTGTGAATAATATAAATTCGACCTTTATTATTATTTGCATCATGTTTAGTTAAAAATTTACATTCTACAATAAAGTTTGACTATGTGTGTATTGAAACAATTACTTGGTAGCAACATAGCATCTGGTGCATTGATTTCACCTGCACCATGTAAGTCGACATAACCTATATTTTTAAAATAAATATCTTTTAATCAGTGATCAATGTTTATGTTCAGATGAGCACAAGCGTTTTTTGCAATTATTTCCTTTAGAATCACGAAAACTTTCTCGAACGAGGACATCAAAATCTTGACTTGGCAAGTCGCCGCCATCTTTGATCGATGTTGATTACCACTAACACAGAGGGAGTCACATAGAGTGTTCTTACCACTTATACTTGAAGAGCGTAAGGAAGAAGTATGAAGAGTGATAAAAGTGGATAGATTAAAAGAAAATAGGGCAAAACGAAAATTAGAAGATAGAAGAGAGATTGCATTTCGGAGTGGGTGGAAAATAAAAGACAGAAAACTAGAAGAACAGCGTTTGGGGAGTATTTTGAAGAAGGGAAAGTAAGATCCTGAGATAAAAATTGTCATGAAAAGACTGTGTCAAAACTATCGATAGATTAGACCCAGTCTTTTCCATGACAATTTCATGTCAAGGGAAAGAAGAAAGTCGACAAAACATATGACGTGAAGTCGAGTAAAAAAAAAGTATGTGAAAATAGAGAAAAGTGGTGGATAAGAAATTGAATAGCTAAAGCGTAAAAGTAGGTAATTCTGAAATAATAAATACAATGATGTAATTCATCAGATCGAGAATGTCAATAGTGAAATCACAGTTATAAAAATATTATAAATTATAATGAAAATGTCGCCCAATTTGTTAAAAAAAAATTAATTAATTCATGAATAAAATAAATAAATATCTCAAAGTAAAATTCATTGAACAGTCAGCGTTATGAGTGATCGATGATATGGAAAGTGGAATTGATAGCTAATTATGTAAAAGGAGTAATTACGGTTTTAACATTTTTAATTTAAATAATATTTACCTTGAAAGCCTCGCGAAACTTGTTCGACATTATGTTGTAGAGCAGTGGATTTACGGTCGTGGAGAGATAGTAGAAAATCCCGGAGACATATGTAAGAATCGTGTAGACTGTTACTACGGCAGCTTGCGGCTCCTTGTTGCTGTTCTCTGCGTAAACTGCCATCAGCCTCTGGGCGTGAAAGGGTGCCCAGCATATAAAGAACGCCACGACAACCGCAACTGCAATTTTACAATTTAAAAGATTATTATTTTTGTGTAATTCATTGAGTGTCTATTAAATTTGATACATACTGAAAAATGTATTAGATGCAATTTTACAAAAGAAAATTTCTCGTTTTTATATCGATTAAAAAGTGCAATAGTATAGAAAAAATGTATTATTTAATATTAACGATTTTCAAAATACTATTTGATAAAAAAATTGTCAAAATTATGGAGAGAAAAATTCAGCTGGAATCCCCCATGATATACAAAACAAATTAGCTCTCATTTTTTTAAATTGCATTTTACATAACATACTTTACTAATTATTCTTATTGCGTTTTCGAGTATTAATATTTTCGATAATTGCATTATTACCCTTTCATTGGAAACGTATTGAGTTTTAAAAAACACTGGCAATACATTTTTATTAATCAATTCTGTCTGCAGATATGAACAGCCAAAAGGCAATTGGTGCGAATTCGCAATAATCTGTTAAAATAATGTTTTCAGTGCGCTAAAGAAAATTGTCTATGATATTAATTTATTGAAAAATTCGCGTGCTTCACCAAGAATTATTATCAAGAGTCAACGTTTGTATAATCGACTCCACGTGTTCATCCCGAATGACTCCCAGAGGTGTTGCTCGTCGCTGAGGGCGTCTTCACGGACGTTTTAAGAGAAACAAATCTTCGTGCGTGTACGACAGTGAATAACTGGTGTGCATTAACGAGGTCATGTAGCTCGTTAAATCTCCTTCCGCAATTTGCCTTTATTAACACTGCGCTCTGCAATAAAACCATGTGAATTCTACATCTGTTGGGTTTTGGTGCGTCGCAGGAGGACAAACGTAGCCATTCATTACGACACTCATTCTTTTACCTTAAGGTGCCGCAAGAGACGACGTGGAGGGTTACCAAGCGGCTAAACCTCCTCCAGGAAATTACTACCACTCAGGTTTTTTTTTACACTTTTTTCTTCCTCCCTGAGGGGATTTTGGTCACGTGCCAAAGGATCGACAACCCTCGGAATACATCCGCTTTCAGGATATACGGAATTACGTCGATACCAGAAAGACTCGATGGCACTCAAGGCTATTTTATTGTACGTGACAAACCGGCGTGATGATGTTTTTTTTTTTTTATCGAGTATTTGAACTCTTGGAGGTTTTTGGTTGACGAAGACGAAATTCAAGTACAAAAATGGTTAAAAGTCAAAATTTGCGTCATTTTGTGTTAGTCAATAGAAAACAGCGGACCACAAATCTGTAAAATGTGCAATACTTTTGCAAACTTTGTGCAAAAAAATTTTCGAAATCTTAGATTGAAATCGAGGAGATGTTAAATAAATTTTCGCTGCCAGCTGAGGGGTCAATTGACTTCGACGTTGATTTTTGAAATTCATACAAATACGTTTTTCGAATTATTGATTCCCAAAGTAATTTATTCACCACAACTAAGCTGGTTTCTAATTGAACAATTTAATTAACACTCATTAAATCGAACCCTCTTGATTTATTAATCTTTCTGACACATCCATCTAATTGCAATAATGACACTTGAAAAGTATAACCGTGAATATTCTAAAAACATAAAAGATGCGACAGAATTGCAGCGCTTTAAAAATTGCAGCGGATTCGCATCTGCGAATAAATAAATCTGCGTTTATTTTCGAAGCTGTAAATCATTTACATCAAAACATTTCGTGCGTCTGTTCGTTTTTCTGACGACCCACACAAAACATGACAATTTTGGAGAGTGAAAAGTTAAATGACAGGTTTAAAAAAAATAGTAACCACACGGTGACAGGTTAACGATTGCTTCGTTCAAGGTCACGAATATACACATTTCTATATTATAAAAATATACCAACGTCGCTGTGAACGAGAATCGTGCTGGCTGGGGTCAAATGACACGCCGAGCCCGTTTTATTTTTCTAAGATCCACAAGAGACCCATGCAGGGCCTGATTTTTCTAATTCCCGATGAGATCCCTTTCCTAGGGCCTGATTTTTCGAAGTACCCTACGATGCCCTCGTTTTAGGACCTGATTATTGTGCACGAGAATGTGAAAATTTCAGCTAAATCGAAAATGCAGTTTCGGAGGGAAAAAAGTGGCAACTTTATTTAATTGAAAAATAGCATAAAATAAAATCGGAGAATTTCAGAAAAAATGCTGTTGGAAAGTAAACTGAAAATCCAAAATTTGATGTTCTTATGATTTTTTTTCCGCGAGCCCTAGTATTGGCGTTAAAAAATAAACAATGATTATGTTCCAAAAAATGTAATAGCAGAAATATGCAATAAAAAATTCGAAAAAATTCCGACGTTTTTTCTTCAACCTGACCAACATCCCGAATAAATTTGAGGACGTTTTGTTGACACGAAAAATTGGGGTGTTCGACTTGACGTGCTTTGCCTCATATACATCATTATGGATCGCTCGGTCGAGATACTATAATAATAAACTTTGACGCCAGCGACTGTTGGAACCTGGATTACGTTCAAAGCAGGCGAACAACATGTATCCATATCATTGATGCAAATACACGTCTCGTTGCATCAAAGTGCGTCAAGCTTTACCATGAGAGTAGCTTCATTTGCCTCTCTTATTCCAGAGGGGTCGACACAATTTTACAGTGTCGACAACCGGGCGCCACTTTCATTGCATTCTATCCGGATATAGATCCAAAATATATACATGTACACTTTGTGTATTATGTAGTACGTGTTTTCCACAACGTTTGCTTTGCAGTATCGTTGTTTCCAATGGCAGACCACCGTCCACTTGCTCTCGTCGTGGCTTGCACAATATTTTCGTGTTTTCCGTGGATGACTGGAAGAGTGTTCCTAAAACGTAGGGATAAAAGCACTTTTATTTTATAACATGGCATCAATGATAGCGACGAAAGACGATCCGATTTTTCTATTGCTGTAACACGATATTACGTCGATAGTGTGAATTGTCTTTTTCCGGAGCAGTTCAATATCGTTTGATATTGCGAAAGGACTGAGAATGCAATTCGAGCGATGATAAACGTAGTACCAGTTACCAGCCAGAAAGCTAGCAACCAGTAATCGAACACCCTGTACTTTGAGGAGCCGTCAGCTCAAGTACTGTCAGGACGAGAATGATGTGTAGTCATTTTGAAAATGTTATAGCAAGTGAAATCGAATTTTTTGAATTTCACATTGGAAGTTAAAAAATGTATGACAATCAGTTTAGAGAGGAAAAAAAATAAGTCAATTTACTGACAAAATTTTAAATAATACTCATTGTTTAAAAATGACAGTTATTTGCTTATTTGAAAATATGTGAATCTGAGTTAGTGAAATGAATCAAATTACTCAGTGAAGTCGAATTTTTTTTTTTAACTAAATAAGCTACCATTAATCTGGATCGAATTAAAATAATAAATTAACAGCATTTGACAGAGCGTATATCCTTTAGTCGGGTAAGTAATAGCTTATTTGTATAAAATGTCACGAATGATTGATGTTGTTTTGTCCCAACAACGATTAGTCATTTTTTGATGTAAATAGGATTTCGTCGTATTATATTATTGTACTTAATCAAGACATAAATTAGATTTTATCTCATTTAGCTACAACAATTGCCTTTCATTAATTTAACACTTCTTTTGCTACGAAAATTTTAATTTTACTGAAGATAAAAAATATTCTGATGGCGATAATTAATATTGAATTCAAACTGTTAACTTTTTTTTTCTAATTGTCCGGAAACATTTTCTGGGTAATTTATTTATAGTTTATTTCTCAATAGCTTTTTTTTTTTTGTTATCAGACTATCAAAGTGAAGAAACTGATTCGCACCAGCTAATATTTATTTACAAAAAGCAAACGTTTTTGATTCTTTAGCTTGTGTTTAAAATAAAATATTCTGTAATGTAAAATTAAGCTGCGTGTAACAAAAGTTTAGAAAGTTTGTAAATTTAATATAAAATTACTGCAATTTTACAGCACATTTTGTATAATAAATTTAATACACCGGTTTGTATGAATAAAAACCTTCAAGTACCGGTTCATTAAATTTCCAAATATTTTCAGCAGTGGTATATAATTGTCTTTCAGAAAATTAGAATTCCTTCCATTAAAAAAAATAGTAATAAAGTTAAAAAAGAGTGATGTTGCGGGGTTTTGATTGCCGGTGCTTAAGCGAGAATTAGCGAAAGAAAATAATGTGAGTTAATTGCGCCGAATGGAAACAACGTTGAAGCAGGGAAATGAAAAAAAATATATATAAGATGACGAGGGAAATTAAGAGGAGTGGCATCGATCCGGTGTGTGCCGGGTGGGATTTCGCGTAAATTGAGTAAACTTCGTAAGTCGAAGGTTTGCAAGTGAGAATCCCTCGCAAAATTGGAGAAACCATCGAACACTGTGCTATCCATAACGTGAACTCAGCTGGTAGTTTCTCATGATCCAGCAACTTCCACGTAGACGTGGTGAAACCTCTGGAAATTCATTGTCCCCGAATTTGCAAACCTTGTGTATCGCGTATATCAATGTCAAAGCGCTTGGATTACTCCAACCCCTTTGGAATGATGTAGGAGCTGGTCTTTCAACTAAGCTTATGGTCCGTATGTGTCCGGCTATTGTGACAATTCAACAAAGATTTGCGTGGGTTCCTCATCCTTATTATACGTACTAGCTGGTTGGTTATTTTGCCGCGGGTGGTTTACACCCTCGCGACCACCTTCCCTATACACCCCCCAAGGCTCTTTCTTTTTTACGTCTTAAGAGACCATCAGCAGCCGTGATTTTTCTAAGTCCCCTTAATGGACTCCTCTGAGTTCCAATTTTTTTGACTCCCCCAGGAAACCTCCCCCGTCTTTGGGTGTCTCTGGATGTCCGTGAGTGTCTGTGAGAGTTTGGATAAGTGCGTGTGTGTGTGTCGGTGAGTGTCTCTGAGTGTTTGGGAGCGTCCAAGGAAACAAATTGCCTTTTATTTCAGCAATAAATTGAGAAATCAATATTTCGTCAGCAAATTCGTCAATAATCAAAATCAATAATACAAATTGTAGAAATAAAATGTTTGCGAAGTTCTAAACCAAGTTGAAAAAAAAAATACAAAAAAAAATACAGGAACATTCGACATTCTTATCGGAAGAATATAAAAAATAAAATTTAATAAACAAAACCATAGCAATAAATTATATTCATTCATACTTCCCAGCGCGTTTAAATTTTTTATAAATATACTAAGACAAAATAAATTTGCGATAACACAACAATTTCATAAAATACAAATGTTTCGACATATTTACGAGCATAATACACAAGTCAAAATACATATTAATAATACGACTCTTTTAAATTCATTTATACGAATTCCATTTTTATATTACACATTATAATAATAATACACATTGATAATACTTCAAATTGCAATAGTTGTGCGCATCGCCATTTCTGGAGGGAAGTAAGAAAGTTTCGGGAAGCGGAATAGTTTCGATTCTGCTTGTTCGAACTTAAATTTAGCAGCAGCAGCATTAGGAAGTGAAGAAACTCTGGACTCTCTCGTAACTTGCTCAGTAACCGAGAAAGAAACATGAAAATAAAATGTAACTATAGCTTTGTCAGTATACAGTGGACGAGAGTTTCGTTGATACGCTGCTGCGAGATTCAAGCTGGCGACTAAACCGAGGGCGCGGGCTTCCCCATTAGCCTCATTCCCTTTCACGTAGAAAATCATGGCTCGAATGTCATCCGCGTGTATCCGGAGAAACGCGTCGCTCCTTTCCGCTCATCCACCCTCACTCACTTAAACCACCACCATTCTACTTTATCGGACGTGCTAGCTACGAAAATCCTTCGCTTTGGCGCTGAGCCACAAACCATTCACCGTCGACAATGAATGATGCCGATTTCTCCCTACGACGCACTCATACTATCTATTCTTCATGGTTATTTTTTTTTCCTGGTGCTATTTTTGTCCCTTCGGATCACTATGGAACAGTGGTATTATAATACCTATTGCCTATGGGACATTTCATGTTGTATCCGTCACTTTTCACTTTTTTTTTTCGCTAATTTTTTTTTAATAATACTAAGGAATTAGGATTTTTTTTTCGAAATGTCTGGATTATGAACGAAAAAATATCTGCAAAGTAGAATCTTCCAAATTGATTTCTTCATTATTTTGAATCTTTGACAAAGTTTCTTTTTTTTTTTTTTTTTTTAGAAATCTACCTGAGCGAGGAAGCTTCAATTTTGGCTTCCTCATAGAGAAAGCTTTGGTAAAGAAATCTTTGTCAAAGATACGAAATGATAAGGCAGCAATTTGCAAGATTCTACTTTCCAGGCTTGTTTGAGCTCGAAAGACATTTTTTTTTTTATTTAAATTCAAATTGCCTTAAAATTTGGACCGCTCGACTGATTTGCGTCAGATTTGTACTCAAATCTTGTTCAATGGTAGTCCATGAGTGAACCAAATATAAGGTAAATTTGCATAAAAATAAAAAAATAAAAAATGTTATGTCTGCATTTTTTACTTTTTTGTCAAGCAAAAACGAAGTTTACCAACGTAGTGACTTAAATCATCATTGATAATGGAAGTTGACGTGGGTTGGAGCAAAATTAAAATTTTACGAAAAATTCAAAATTTCATGAAAACCAAAGCTCATTATCTATTCAGCTCAAATTCAATACCAATCGTCCTTTAATATTGCTTTACTTGAAAATAAATATTTAGCTCGATGGTTAAAAAAATGTTGTCAGCTCAGATCGCGTGCATGAATTTTTTCGAAAAATTCATAATTTAATAAAATCTGAACGGATGCTTCAATTCTTTTGAAAATTATTACAAAGAAATGAAAGTTTCACATGTGCGCCAAATTTTAGATATGAAGGTTTAAATTTTGCAAGCTATTTGATTGCACATTTATCCAGACATCTTTTCTAAACTTTCTCGATATTTTAGACCATTTTGAGTGTCCTGATCTGAAAATTTCGGGGGGAAAAAAAAATGTGTCGAAAATAAAGGTACTTCTGTGAGGAAGCAAAAATATTTAAATCAACATTATAATCACAAATTTTCAATAATACTTTATTTTTTAATAACCAAAAAATAAATCCACAAAATTCCACCAGATCGTTCTCTTCATGTAGAGTGAATGCTAAAATCTCAAAATCTTACGATCCACGTGTGTTTCCAGCACTCTCGTACGCAAGCTGAATACGCAAGTGAGTTTTAAATCACACATAGTTCGCCAATGTGGGATTTTCTGGAATAACCTTTTGTATCCCGTAACGCTCTGATTCTTCCCTTTCTGCGGCTGTCTCGCTCTCCGTTGAGGACAAGGACGTGTCATCAGACTGGCTAAATCGACTACGCACTCACAAAATACTTTTTGCTTATATCTCTGTCCCTGTAACTTTTTTTTTCTACCCACAGGAGTTCTCGAATCTCGAGATCTGCTGAGATTCCAAACAAATTCTGCCTTCAAAGATATAATTTAAAAAAAAAAATGCTGTTTAGAATGTTTCCGAGTCCTGTAAACAAAAAAATGCTAAAATAAATTTTTTTACTTTTAGGATGTGAGGAAATCATGTCAAAGATGGCATTGCAAGTTTGATTAAAACTCGAGAGACTCAGAGTATCGAATTTTTGTGGTACCCGATTTTTCACGTGTTCCATCTTGCCCCGGTCTCCTGTCTATATGATAGATTTCGTAAATTACAAACCTGTTTGTGATATCAAATTTTTTTTTCTTACTAATTTTTCTGTTAAATTATGTAAAATCAAACGAATATATTTGGAAGTTCGAAAGAACGCGAATTTTAGGTACCGATTACATATAAAGTCGGTCACATTTATGCTAGATCGGTAATGCTTATGTTGCGTAACTCATTCGGTAGAGCTGCCAGTATCTCGAGTACCTTCCCTTCATCGTTATTAAACTCACGATAGCTTGGTTTGCGTTTTCTCTAGGAATCCCAAAGCACTATAACTTTGTACAAAAGCACTGAAAGTATACAACTATTCAGAATGGACACTTAGAGTAGATAAGTATAGACTAAACGATTGCATATATAGAGGCTGCAAACATAAAGGCGAGTTATACACTCTGTTAGTGCAATGCGTATACAAAGTTACTCGGGAAATTTATGCGTCGAGTCATGAGTCTTGAACACAAATCCTTTGAGAACTGGACGGTCGAGTTCAGTATATATGGAGCTATTACGGAGTTTTCGAGCTCGCAATAACTTTATTACGTTAGGTAATAAATTAATGACAATTAAAGCGAGAGTTTTAGGGCAATACTGGAGTAAGTACAATTTTTTTTTGTGTAGGCTTGGAATTTTCAAGCCTGTGGCAAGCCCGAAAAGGATATTTTAAATTTATATTTTTCGATACAAAGTTTGCATTCAAAAACGTCTACAGAAATTTTTTTGTTACAATCTTTTTTTTCTAGAATTTATGTAGCTTTACAAAATTTACAAAAAGTAGTTGTTAACAATATTTTGTATTTTCATTTTACGAAATATTTGGTGTCATTGGCATAACAAAAAAAGTGTAATTTTCCTTTGACAGTAAATTTAAAAATAATTTTTACAAAAAAAAAAAAAGGAAAAGTGTTACTTTTCTTATTTGACAAATTTGTGCTCCAACAGTAGCCCTAAATTTCATCTGCCCGCATTTTTGATTACGCAATCATTGCCGCAGCGCACGAGCTCGCAGGAATTCGGAAAAATAAATAAATAAACATTTTCTAATCTGGCGTTGGTCCATTCGACGTGTATTTCCCGGAAATTCGCGTTTAGTATGACGCGATTATGATCACAGACGAGATACAGGCAGTTTTGCAAGCTCTCGATTCAAGATACAGACAAAAAAAAAGCTCACAGAGAAATTAAATAATCAAGATAGATCGCAGGAGCGGCTCCTAAAATTATTGTAGGGATGATATATATTATATGACACAATGATTCGAGTGGACCATTATTAATATAGTGTACGGTGAACGATGTATGAGGTACTTTTTATCAACTGAGTCACTTTTTTTTAATATATTTTTTTCACTAATTCCGACACTTTTCATTTTGTTTTTAAGTTTATATAATCGATAGTAGTATTCACTGAAGTAAAATTGGCAGGGCGCGAAAAAAAAAAATTGAAGGCGTAAATAATTGTTTTCAAAATTTATAAATTGGCAGAGTGGACAAAAAATTAATTGGAGGAATAAACAATTTTGGTCAAAAGTTATAAATTGACAGAGCGATCAAACATATCTGAAGGGATGAACAATTAAAAAAAAAAAATTATAATTTGACGGGGTGAGCAAAAAATATTTGCAGGGCTAAACAATTTTTTTCAAAACTTATAAATTGGCAGAGTGCGCAAGAAATATTTGAATGTGAAACATTTTTCTTTTCAAAAATGATAAATTGGCAAAGTGGGCAACAAATATTTGCAGGGTTAAACAATTTTTTTCAAAACTTATAAATTGGCAGAGTGGGCAAAATATATTTGGAGGTGAAACATTTTTCTTTTCAAAAATGATAAATTGGCAGAGTGGGCAAAAAATATTTGCAGGGTTAAACAATTTTTTTCAAAAGTTATAAATTGGCAGAGTTGGCAAAAAATATTTGTAGGGATAAACAATTTTTTTTTTTTTTTCAAAATTTACAGTAGCCCAGTTGATAGTAAAAAATGCCTCATATTCGTTTGACTGGGAGAAGTGCAGAGGGATGAAACGAGCTTAACTATGTAATGTTATGGCGTGAAGAAAATGTGGGGCATTAGGTCGTCACAAGATACTCCTCGAGAAGGTTGTCACGAGCAGCTAAATCTACGAGTTCAGGGTTGAAGCTTGAACCGTTGGTTGAAACGCTCCCTTTATGGCTACGAGATGATGAAAAATCTCTCAACCAACAGAGGCAACTCCCATATTGATTATAGTTCAATATTTGTCTGACCAAAAGTACAACGGCGAATGCAATTTTATTTGGTAAAAATATTATTGTGTACACGATTTTTTATATGCAGGAAATATTCATGCAGAAACATGAATTCTGCATAGCTCCAGTTTTTTCTCTTTTAATTTTTGCGTCATTGATAACCCTTTAAAAAGAAATTACATGCATTTTTTTCGGTCTCTATTTATTATTGAAAATATTTATTGAAAAAAAATCATGTTTTACAATTTCGCAGCTGATATTATAAAAGATATATATATATATATATATATATATATATATATATATATATATTAATGTATACAGAGATAAAAAAGTATGTTAAATAAATACAAAATATATATTTTTTAAAAATCATAGTAACATCATTGAAATTCGAATCTGAGAATTCATATATTTTAGTATAAAAATCTAAACGTAATTTTAGTACTGAGTTAAATTTAATTTTGAATTTAAAAGTACTTTATACAAATTTCAGGTCGAAGATATTTTTTTTTTTTTGTAATTCAAGACTTCTTTATATGAGAATACATTTATGAAAAATATTTCAAATTTTGAATATCAGCTAAAAAATGATTGAACATGATTTATTTCTTTAAACTCTACAATTTAATTGGGAATATAGAAAATAGAACTGGACCTAGAAGAAATTTAAAAAAAATCTGGTCACTGTATTAGAAGACAATGTGCAAAATTAATAACTCGAACAACTTTTGAACAATTTTTTATTTATAGTCGAACTGATGTGGAATGCCTCATATACAAATTGCACTACATATATATCGCAAGTAGCATATGCGATAGCACGTTTCGAGAAAAGTAGAAAGGACGTTAAGTCTTGACGGACTTATCCCACGTTTATTACTTGGGGAACTACTCAGAGGCTTTGAGAATGTTCGTGACGTCGAGTATTAGAGAGAATAATTCCTGACCATCTTACAGCCTCCCCTAAACTTTTTGAATTTCTGTCAGCCTTGGCACAGAGCCGAATACTTTCAGTTATCGAAGCTTGAAAGAAAAAAAAACTTTTCTCCTCAATCAAAAGTAATCGATATAGAGCCTTCAATGGGCGCTTGGCGACAGATGCTTTTATATCAGAAATTATCTCTCTTACGATTCACCGTTGGATCCTCTACTCTTCTTGGACAATAACCGAGATAAAGTTTGCCGAAAATAAAACGAGCCTCAGCTTGATTACGTTTAGTAAGGATTTTTTTTTTTCATAGCTTTTTGTCTAAGTAAATGATTTAGAAAAAATGGTGAACTCAACGACTTTGCGATTTACTTTGTCACTTTAGTCATTGAAAAAAAAAATTGTATATATATAATTAATAGTTTCATATCAACTTATGTAAATTGACATGAAAATCTCAATTTTTTTTTCGAACCAAACGTATTTTTTTTACTTATTTGACAAAATAATTTCTCATGAACAGCAGCACTCGAATTTCATTAAATTATTTTTTATTAATAGTGAAAATATCGCTACTGTCAAAAGACGCTCGAATTTAATTAGTACAAATATTTTGCTAACCATACCAAACATATGATATTTTTGCCTTGAACAGGCACAGCTAATTTAGTAACTCAAATTGCTAACAGGAAATTTAATACAAGCAACAGCAGCAAAAAAAAAAAAAAGAAATTCTATCGAAATGTTTGATATCCGAGTATTTCCCTCGTCGACCTAACTAGAAATATCTACCCACATCTATAACGCAGAAATAACCGCCTATTTAAACACCAATATTTATTTCCTAGTTGATTCCCAACGCCTTTTAGTCTTTCATAAAGATGACCCGGATTGCCAGAAACTTATAAATATATCGAATACTACACTAATATTCTATGAAATGTTTAGAGAATTAAGTAGTTTTTTCAATCTTTTCGATCTATTTTAATCCCAATCTTGAATTTAAAAAAAAAACAATCCAAAGCATTTCTTCAAGACTGTATAGAAAAATCTTCTTCGCCTGATCTTGAGATCGAATTACAAAATTAATCTCTCGAAAACCATACCTAATATTTTTTTCAAAACCAGAGCTTCCTCTGTGAGGAAGCAAAATTCAGGGACACATTTTTAGTGTTTCTAAATGCGATGACGTAGTATGGAAGTATGACAGTAAATTATGAATACGAAAAAAAAATTTAGAAAAAAAAACTCATTTTTGACAAATCATGTGTTCGGAAAAAAATCCTATTTTTTTGGTTTTTTGATATTTCTAGCTAAAAATTTAAACGAATACTCTCGAGATATGTCTCTACTTAAAAAAAAAATACTCTCGTGGCGCAGCTTTTAAAAAATGCTAATTATTCTGCAGAATTTCGTACTGTTTTTGAAGGATAAAAAATTGTGTATTTTAATAGAAAAGTATCATTTAATCATAAATACGTAAAAATTATTATTTAGGTTGAGATATGGGTCAAAATGAACCGAGGTGGACTTAGGGGGTTAAAATGATCTAAATATCGAACTTAAATATAAAAAATTTGATCCTAAATGTAATTGTCATTTTTTTAACAAATGTAATATTTATAAAGTTATGATGAAAAATGAAACAACGCCGATCATTATAGACACGTATTGCTGCAAAACTGTAGAATCTTTTTAAAAAGTCGATCTTATATTCAATCTCAAGTTCAGTTTTAAATCTGAACAGATGACGGAAAATTCGGCATTGATAAAAGAAATGATATAAGATCAAATAAATATTGTGTCTTGACATAAATGACTTGATTAGCTTGCAGCTAATATAATTCAGCAGGGAACAAATTTTATGAATCAATATAGTAATGATATTACGCCAAGATTCATTTGCAATTCTAGTCTCGTGAAAAATCAGGCGTCTCGTGGATATTTCGAGATCAAGTAAATATTGTATCTTGACAGTAATGACGTGTTTAGCTTGCAGTTAATATAATTCAGCAGAGAACAAATTTTATGAATCAATATAGTAATGATATTACGCCAAGATTCATTTGCAATTCTAGTCTCGTGAAAAATCAGGCGTCTCGTGGATATTTCGAGATCAAGTAAATATTGTATCTTGACAGTAATGACGTGTTTAGCTTGCAGTTAATATAATTCAGCAGAGAACAAATTTTATGAATCAATATAGTAATGATATTACGCCAAGATTCATTTGCAATTCTAGTCTCGTGAAAAATCAGGAGTCTCGTGGATATATCGTCAGGTTGTTCGACCATTAGTCTCTACTTGCTGTGGACAACCGCATTCTGAGACACCGGAAATGAGCTCGCAAACAGGAAACACGATCTCGTTTAATTAAACCGACTTAACCACGAGACGAATTCCGGCCACTGTATAACTTTTTCATCATCGTCTTTATTTCCCTTCAATTAGTGGGATTCCATCACTTTTTCCCCAACGCATTTCATTCTGTCTGTGTTTTATTCCGATCGATAATATCGTTTACTCCATCAATGTATATGTGCTCGGTTCACTACGGCATTTTTTTTTTTTTTTTTTTTCGCCAAGATAGATTACCGAGGCCTGTCCCGTTGATAATTAATTTACGGTCACCTTTTAGTCTTCCCTCAGGCTCGAACGCGGAAAATCCGAAAACAACGCATTACGAAACTGCCGCACTTTTTATACCCTCTGTTTCTCTTCTTTATATACAAGATCAAGTTTGGAATAATGGATTTTCTTTCCACGTGCGCTTGTCGATTCATTTCTGAGCTTATGTCTCCCAGGAGGATGGTTCTTATTTGGGGTCCCAACGAATATAAATACAGTCGCCAACCCCTCACCCCGAATCGTTTCTAAACGCATTAAAAAAAAAATAATAATTTGAAGATTTCAGAAAAAAATGGGAAAAGAAATTTCGATTTTTTTTTCAATTAAAAAAAAAATTAATCACGTTTTTTTTTTATATGAAGATATTGTTAGTCCGAATTGAAAAACCTCAAAAATCGTGTATCAGATATAAACACTTTTAAGCCAAAATCCAGAATGGTTCAGCATAGGCTTCTACTTTTTTTTCGTAAAAAAAAATCAACCTTTTTTTTTAAATATAAAAAAGCTTTAAAAATATATAAAAAGAAATTTAAAGATATAAAAACTACAAGATAAAGTCAATATTTTCCAATATTTATAACTAATCCAAAAATCTTCAATGCGAAAATCGACATTAATAGATTAATAAAGTAATGTGTCACAATTATTTTGACCTCAGGTCATCGAAAAATAATATTATTTACGAGTCAAATATTGTTACACTTAGAAGCAATATGGCATAAATAAATATTTTCCTCCAAGTATTGTCCTCTATGATGAAATAAAGATTAAAACTACTTAGTTTTAGCTATTGATGAAAAAGATAATAACACGTATTTCGACGATGCAATAAGGGTGTTTGGCATTAGTCGCTGTCAACCATTACACGCTATTTTCCTTCAGGAAAATTGTAAGAAAGACGAATCATTCGAATTATACAAAGCGATTTGTACAACGCTAGTCAAGACCCTGGCATAAACTTTTCTCAAAGCTTTTTCTTATTCCTCGCATTTATTCCTATAAGCTAGCAATGAATACCAGCTCCATAATGTGCAATAATCCTCGTGTCTTGTTTTCCCAAAAAGTACGTTTAATAAAATCAAGAGAACGAGACAAAAAAATATGTATTTCATAATAATTAAAATAATTTTTCCGTGACAGTGGGAAGCGCGTAAAGCTCGAAGTTTATGTCACAGCACGCTTTTTCCATCGTGTCTCGCTGAACATTGTAAATCAGGAAATAAAAACCCAGACGAGAGAAACTCTACTAGCCACATAGTAATATTATTTCGAAAGCTTAAAAAAAAGTCCTATACTTCCGTGGTGAATATTTTCAATACTAAATCAGCGTAGACAAGGCCAGAAAAAAAAAAACAAAACTAAAGTCTTGCAAGTAATTTTGCGCGAGCGAGAAACGTATCTTAGAGTTGCTATTAAATTTTAAAGAGCGACATTAACAAGGATGACTGTCTCTCGTTTGGCGGGGAGTTGGCCTCCCAACATTTTTCTACGACTGGAAACCGCAAACTTTCTGACCTCGAGAGCTCGTTGGATTTCGTCTTTGTGTATTTTGCTGCTATACAACTCGAGTGCTTTAGCGCGCGACGAGAAAGAAAAAAAAAAAAAAAAAAATCCGCCCACGTTTTTCTGCCACAAGGGGAAGTGTAACTCTTGATCTCGATTTTGTCGTTTATTTTTATATATTTTTTTCATCTATACTCGAAGAAGGTTTCTTTTTTCTTGGTTCTTCACCTATTTTTGTCACTTTTCACATTTCCGAAGTCATATCTTTTGTATATATATGGCAATTCCGCCCACGAAGAGAGCTTACAGAGAAGAGCTTCCTGTCTGGCAAGATGTAAGCTTAATCGACGAGGTCTTGCATGCTTGTGTTATCAGATTACGTAGGGAGCGTCCGACTATAGCCCAACAAATCACTTCTACATTTATCTCCTTTTTGCCTGTCATTTATTTCTCCTACCTACGCATTCCTAGGGCCAGAAAGGACCTTTGGATGAATAGATAAGGACCTTCAGAAAGTGGATTCTGTCAGGATCGATTGATGTTTTTTTTTTAATGTTATTTTTATTTGATGGCAGAATTTTTTGAATTTTAACAAAAGGTTATATTGATATATACAAGGAATAGACAGAATGTTAGTCTCATTTTCCGATTCCTCTTGCGATTATATGTGCATCGATCTACTTTCTTTTTCCACATTTTGAAAAAAATTAACATTTTTTTTTTTACCAATTTGTCAAAAATAGAAAAGCCTCCAGAAAATGTAATAAACATGAGCGTTGTGTCTGGTTTAACAGATATTACTATGCAACGAAATTTTCGAGATAAACAGAGATTATGACTATTCGACTAATTATACTAATTATAAAAAACATGTATGAAAAATAATTTACACTGCAATCTCATCCTTTTATCACCACAATTTTCTATAACACTACAATAATTATTTTATTTCAGCATTTTAATATACAAATTAAACTACTGATTGCACTTGGATCCAGATTTTTTAAAGAGGTAACGAAAAACGTAAATAATCAAAATATTTTTTAACAATCAGAAAAGCAAAGGCTCTTTTAACAAAAAAAATTGCAGATTTTTTTTCTGTTTAAAAATCACTACAGTCTGCCCTTTAAAAACCGTGAAAAGATTCACCGCAAAAAAAAAAAGCATCAAACCACACGACGAATTCCCCAATGAACGACATTCATATTCCAAGCTCTAATCTTTTATTTCACGAAAAAAACACGTGTCATAGACAGAAAGTAGGGACGTTACGGGCTGTAAAAAATTGGACCCTTGTGTGTCATCCGGCGTTATAAAGTCAACCCGAAAATAACGCATATACATACGAGACATTCCGCATGAAGTGGTCCACCCCTTATCGATTTTTATACTCAGCAGAATGAAAAAAAAAACTAAAATAAAAAATTAATATTTAATTTTCGGTGCAATACAATATTTTTACAAATCTGAAATAATTTCTACAGGATGTTAAATATTCTACACCATTCTCAAACTAATTAGAAACTTTTTTGTGACATCTCAAAACAGTTAATTTCGTGCGGAATGTCAAATATAGCATATAAAGTGCCACATCGTAAATTCACAAAAAAGTTCATTCCAACTTGGTCGCCTCGGATTGTAACGCAAAGTTGCTTGTGAGTAGAACTTTGAAAGGATCGTAGGAAAATATATTTTGAATGAGTAAGTAGCTCCATTCTTATAACTGAATCACGTTATGAAATATTTACAGTAGGATGTACAATATATTTGTTTTGTACATCCTACTGTAAATATTCCTACAGAAAATCGTGTAGTAGATGGGGAGGCTTCGCCCCACCAATCTCCTGACGTGGGGCTTCGCCCCTCGACCCCGCCGGGGGCAACGCCCGCGCGGAAGCCCCTCACCGCCAGATTCATCGCTGCTTTTCGTCCGTTTACATAACAAGAAACATTGTGCTGAAGGGACAACATGCTGACTATTCTTTTGGAGGATATGCTGACATGTCTATCTTCATCCACAACTCTGAATTAGCTCTTTTATCTAATTCGTCCTAATACCTAATTCGTCCAAATTCGTCGGCTCTTTTTTCCACAGCCATTTTTGCCTGATACCCTTTGAAGGAAGTAAGTACTTCGTTTCTCCTTCGGCAATCAGATTTTGCAGCGCCCCAAACGAGCCTAAATTCTTCGTAGTGTGACTCTTATTTAGTTTCTTTTTTTATTCCTGCGCCCGGCGCCGTACAAAAGTGCGATAGCGGAGGACATTACAAGGGAGAGAGAAGAAAATGAAAAGGAATGAAAAAAAGAGAAGGTTGAGTGCGAAAAAAAAAAATTAAGGGAAAGATAGTCCCTGCCTCTTAACTATACAGTGTAAATATGGCGAAGAGGCGAGTACGAGTTTCAGTGTTAAATGAATATTCAAACGCCGTGATAAATCGCCGCATACGAATCCCTGTCCCGAAATTCCATCGGCGTTTCTCTCGTCTTTTTCTCTCTTACTGTTTTCTCCTTCTCTCCTCTTATTTACTGTCATCATCCACGTTTTTTTTTTTTCGTTTCTCGGCATCTTTTCGGATGATCACCAAAAATCTACGCATATACCACATTCAATGATCACGTATTCGTATTTTTGATGATCGAGTTCCGCATTCGACGATTTTGCGATTTTTCAAAAAAACACACGTTCGTAAGTCAGTCGGATAAACGCTTTGTACTCGATTGTAACTACGATTAATTTAATAGTGGGCGATTTAGAGCTTGTCAAATTTTATGTACTCGATGACTTAAACTCCCTGTATTTACGTAAATTTCTAATACAACCGAGGGGACAGCAAACAATTACGTAGTAATGAAAGATTCGATCCTGCTTTTCACAATTTGACGTTTCTGCACAGGGCAAATAAATTTGTCATTCAACAGTCTTCGCTGCTGGCATCGCCTCTGGCTAATTTTGTAATAACGGCATATCGGATAGAATAAAAATAGCTTGGATAGACGAGAGAGGTTCCTAGTGATATTTTTGCTCTCTCGTACAAGAAGCTTTATTTTCATGATAATCTTTTTTACTTCAGATTATCGAAATATTTAAAACAGAGAAATGTTTGTAATTCTCGTTCAGACGATAGTGTTCCAATCGTCCCTTTCATCGTGAACGCTTGTACGTTTTTCTCGCAACCCAAACTAGAAACCGGTCGTGGGATTTTTATTCGAATTCCCGGTTCAGGTATCCAGCTGAACCTGATTCTCGTCGAAGCTGTATCCTGCGTAAGTTGTGGCATTGCATTAATACCCAACGTGCTTACGCGCAAGTTCGTAGGGCGCTTTTGACGTGGGATATATATACTTTTGCCTGTCGGCTTTGCCCGATCCTCCACCTCTTTGCTTTGAGTTATGTACATGGGTGCATTCACTATCGTGACATCGAATAATTCATTCACACTGCTGTAACTACGTAAATATTGATTCGGTAAGCGAATTGCACGACAAAATTTAACCTCGTATATTGTCAATTTCACAGACAGAAGCTTGGAAATAAATAAATAAATAAATAACAAGAATTAAGTATTTCATTTTTTTTTGTAAAAGGAGAAATTTGCCTAATGAATAAAATCAAACCAAGCAAAAAAAAAAAGAACGCAATATTTGTTGCATTCATTTAATAATTGTAACAGAATCAATAAGCGAATTGTGCAATTGAACTTGATTTCATATATTATCATAATTTATTTGGTTGGAAATATATGAAGAACAAGATATGTATTAGATAATTAATTGAAATTAATTTTGAATTTTAAATAAAGTATATAAATAATTCCATTTGTAATCAGGTATGATCACAAATTCAATGAAAATATTTTTAAATATTAGTATTTTAAATACTTTCACGAATGTATGATTGAATATTTGAATTTATTGTTGAAAATATAATTGATCTGAATAATTCCCAATTGTTACAAAGATGTGAATATTTTCAGTTTTCCATTATAATTAAACATAGTTATTTTTATTTCAAAAAGAATTTATAATACATTTTTTTTAAATGAATAATGATTTGACACTGACTTTAATTCTGGAATACAATGACTATTACATTCTTGTGTAAGAGGATTAATCTGCATAATCAAATAAATCAAATTAAATAAAGAGAACCTCGAAGCCTTTTAGCTATTGTAAGTTAAATTATTGCACAAAAAAAGTGTTGCAATATTTTTGGATGTGAAAGTGTCCGATTTTTATTAGTAATTTCAAAAAGTTTAACTCTACTGCAATTATGGGTTTTTCATACAACATATTGAAAAAATGAGTATAATATTTACTGCAAAATGGATATTAATTTCTGTTTTACAATTTTTTGAAAAATAATTAACAACACAGAATAAAAGTGTAAAATGATGCACGCATTGACGTAAACTCAAATCGTGACCGATCAGAAAATAGCTCTATTACCGTCATATAACCGTAAGTAAAAGACGGTCATTTTTACAATTAGATAGCTACTGATCGTTATTTTACCGCCAGACGATAAAAAATACTTCGATAAGAGAGTTCGAAAAACAATTACAAAAATAAATTTCTGAAAAAAAAATTCACCGTCATTTTGCACAGACGACCAGAGTAATATTACCGTGATCTCGTCAGTCAAATGTGTAAATTTAAAAAATCGTATCATTTTAGCATAGAAAGTGTTGAAAAAATAAAATTATGTCAAATAACGCAATATCGTCATTTATAGTGGTTATTTGATGCTGATTGCTCTGATGAGCATGGCGATGATTTGATGCATGCATATTAGTATTGTGAAATTAAACTTCATAATTAAATTGCTCTTTTGGGTTCATTATAGTAATGAAGGTTCACCTTCATTACACATATTGACCGCAGAACTTGTACTATAATTTAAACGGGCAATGTATGTTCCTGGATCGAATGCACTTTCAGCTTTAAGCGATGTAATCAGTTTTATTACCCTAATTGGTGAACCGCTCTCCACACGCCAATGCAAATATAATGCCCGGAAGCTCAGAGAATCCTTCGATTCTCTCGAGAAGTTTCGAAATTCTCTTAACAACAGTGTCTGATCGTATGAGTAAGGATATTTGTGTGAATCGAAACTCTAACTTCGATAAAAAGATCATTTCATGGAAGACCGGTTGCGACCAAAAAGACCTCGGTTAATATATTTGTAAAAATGAAAAATGAATGAAAAAAAAATAAACAGAAACTGCCTTCACAACCAACACGTAATATTTCCTACAACATACATTTAACTAGAAATAGCTAGTTGAGTAACTTTGTTGATTTCCAGTTAATTATGTAACTTTCGTTCCCGAGCTAATTAAAGAAGAAAAAAAAACAACGGTTTGAAATATTTTTATTGTCTATAAACTGTTCTGACTCACCATGAGTGCATGTGAAAGGGGCCGAAAATTTAGGATGATCTCTTTTTTTTTGTTCAACTAGTTTCAGGCCAATTGTTATTATGTAGAATTGGATTGTCAAAAAAAAAAAAAAAAAAAAAAACAACATGTTTTAGCGCTAAGGAGCTGCGCATTAATATTTGAAACTGTGGAGAGGCAAGAATGATTTTCGCAAAAGTTGTGAGATGTGGAATGATATTTAGATTAATAGACAAATCAGACAAAAAGAATTTTGGGAATTGATTTTTTTTTTAATATTGAAATTGTTTTATAATATTGACTAGGGGCCTCATTATTTCAGATTGAAAAAAAGTGTAAATTACGTACTAAATAAAAACGCTTCTATTTCTATTCATATAATATGAGACTCCCTTTGTCAATTCAGCCACTATTTTTCTGACGCTCTTAGTTACTTTTCATCATAGAAAAAAAATGTGTCGTAAAATTTGTAGTTATTTTTTAAAGCTTTTTACTGAATTTCTCAAAATAACTTTATCAACCTCATAACATTAATTTTTTTACCGAAAAAAATATAAAAATAATTTTTTGTAGCTTTCATAATCATAAAAAAAATATATGTGAAATCTGAAACAGTGATCATTATCTTTCTGAAAATGTTTTAATTGCGGTCAATTTTTGGGTCTATTGCATGAACTTCATTTTTTGTATTCCTGAACGTCGATCGGACTCACTCTGGCGATTGTTTTAATTGAATTTAAACATACGTTCCATAAGAAGAAAAAAAATCTTTATATTTGAGTGAAAAATCAACGCTATTACTTCGAGCACATTAAAATTTGAACAGCTTCGTTGGAAGGCGAATATAAAATTAAGTAAAACAAGAAAAAGTAACAATATTAAATACGGATCGATTTTTTTGTCGAAATCGATAGAATCCAGAAGATCGATATTTTGTCGACGTGTTTGAGCAATCGTAATTCTGCCTCTGATTAATGTAATTTTTTTTCCGCTTCCTATTTTATCAACGGCCTTTTATCGCCCCTTTTTTTTTTATCCAGAGCCTTTTATTCCAATTACCCGAAGGACCACCCAAAGAAATCCTTGTCCTTATGAAGAAATAATGAGTTTTCTTTGAAACGGGTTTATAAATGACTCTTTTATCGTCCAACATATGATATAATTTGAGAAAAAAAGAATCCTTTCTCTTTTCTTCCAAATACATTAACTTTGCGGTACCAAAAGGACCTTCTCTTTTTCAGCTCACTCTGCCGAATAATTGATAAGAGGTATCAAATAGCCTAAAGCCTTCATGTCACGTGGTAATGCAAATCCTTAATCAAAACCACGTAGCCATTCTTTCATGAATTCTCAAGAGACCGAGACAGAGAGAGAGAGAGAGAGAGAGAGAGAGAGAGAGAGAGAGAGAGAGAGAGAGAGAGAGAGAGAGAGAGAGAGAACGAATTCAGCAGCGAGAGGAATAAAAAGTAGAGCAAAGTTGTGTAATTAATTACGATGATGTTCAAGGTCGAGATTACGTGACCAAAAGGTGCAAAGATTGGCTATCGTTCTCGTAATGTACCGTCGTTCCTCTCTTATCTCCCATTCCTTCCTTTTTTTTTCTTCCTCCCATCTTTCGTACTTTTTCTCGCTGCACGATCGACTTATCTACCGGCAAAAGGATTAAATTATGAAACCCGTTCGAAATTCTTAGCAGCCTCGGAGTAACGAGTAGTCACCTATAGTGGCGTGGGGCTGACCTTTGGTTAAGTATGATATGGCATTCAAGAGGCGTGTAGCGCCGGGGCGACGAGACGAAACCAACTATCAATTTGTCAATAATAAAACGGTATATCTTACGACGTGTCTTGTGTAGATCGAGAAAAAAAATCGGTGAAAAGAGAGGAAAGAAAAAAATAAGTAAAAAAATAAAATAAGTGGCAAAGCTCATGTGGTGTTGGTGAGGCGAAAGGCGATTATCGCATTCCAACAGGATCACCGAAATTAATTACAAACACTGCAAAGATTTCACGACTACTCCTGCCAAGGTCCAGATGTTATTTTTTTCTCTCTCTTTTTTTTTCGTCTGTCGCTTATGAGTTGAACGCTCGAACACGCGAATGAGATATCTTCCTATTTAATCCTCTCATTCGCCACGTTCGGTTCTGGCAGGTATATTTCTTTTTTTCACGGTTTCGGAAGTTTAAGTGTAGAGCCATGTGTTTTTTTAGAATTTTCAGAAGTCACTTTTTTTAAAAAAAAAGCACCTCTGAAATTCTGAAAAAAATCTCAAAAATCATGTTTTATGAGTGACTTTACTAATTTTTCAATACATGGCTCAAATTTTTCGTGAATTTTTTCAGCTCTAACGAACGATGTATTTTGAAAAATCATGACTAAGTGAAATTGAGGAAAGAAAATGTAAAAAAAAATATGTGGGTGCTCTTTGGAGCTGGAACAATAACATAAAAAATTATGGATCATATCTGAGGGGTTGAGGATCTTACCGAGATCGAAATGGTATGAATTGGTCCATATCTTTTAGCTTCTAGCATAATAATAACTTTTTTATGTATGATTATAAGTTTACATGTAAATTGAGTTGCAGCTGTACATTGAGAAGTGTTATAGACAAAATATGTATATTTTGTTTTGAGTTAATGATAATACTTACCAAGCATCCTTATGACGTTACGCTGGGAGGAACTTCGTCCCCTGCCGCAATCCGAATGATTGATACCGCTCGCTATCGGATTTCTCTTGGCACCGGTGAGCAATCGCGATCTTCGAAGTTTCACCCCAATGAGTACGTACAGAACTGTTATTATCGTCATGGGAACAACGAAAAATAACATCGTCGATATCTCGAACGCGTGATCGATAATAACCCATTTCCGGGAACACGTTTCGGTGTCCGGTATCAGGGTGCCGTTCACGTCACTCAATAACACCACGCCGAACTGTATAGCTTGGGGAATCGCGAGACACAGGGCCAGTAGCCATATGAGTATCACGTACTTAACCGCTCTCGAGAGCTTGGACATCGTGTGCGAGATGAATGGATGGCATATGGCAACATATCTGCAACAACAAAAAACGAGAATATTTGTAAAGATATCCCGGAGACTCTATCGCTTGTGGCAATATTTGCGGTGTCATGCGCGTCGAAACGAAATACGACAGAGGGTTTGATCAAACGGAAAATATTTTTCTTTCTCCTCTATGAGCAAATTTTTTCATACTGCAAAAATTAGTCCCAAATTTATGACGTATGAGTGTGAGTGTGAGTGTGAGTGTGAGTGTGAGTGTGAGTGTGAGTGTGAGTGTGAGTGTGAGTGTGAGTGTGAGTGTGAGTGTGAGTGTGAGTGTGAGTGTGAGTGTGAGTGTGAGTGTGAGTGTGAGTGTGAGTGTGAGTGTGAGTGTGAGTGTGAGTGTGAGTGTGAGTGTGAGTGTGAGTGTGAGTGTGAGTGTGAGTGTGAGTGTGAGTGTGAGTGTGAGTGTGAGTGTGAGTGTGAGAAAAAAATAGTTACATAATATATGAGTAACAAAAAAATTAAAATGAGTTAATTTGCCCCAATGTGGCAAACTGAGGGTTAATTATTGCAATGGATTTTTATTTGGTAATAAATAAATGAGGATTTTTTAAAAATTTGAGTAAATAAACCTTAACATATTATTTTATCAGCAATTATAGATAAACTCCCAATTTAAGTTGAGAAAGCTGTACATTTGAACTCATGGTATGTTACAATTTATCAACGCATCATAGAGATGTTAGGAAGGTAAAGAATCACTGAAGACGTAACAAAATTTGTAATCAATATCGATTAGATCCGCTTGATGAAACCTACACTGTGTACTATATGTATTTATATATATATGAGACGACGATAACGTTGATTTATGAAACGACTCTCCCTCTCTCTGTCGCGTCCTTCCCACCTAATTTACCGATGTGATGACACTTTCCATATCAACAGTATATAATCATCAGATTTAATCTGAATATATGTATGAATCTGTTACATAACTAAGTTGTACATATCATTGAAATTAATCTACCCGAAAATTTATGAATTAAATTTCAGTCAAATGAATCTACATTTAATACATTTATATTTACGTATACGAGTGGATTTTGCAAGTTCGGAAATATCTAACGTTGGCAGAAAGGTCAACAGAGAGAAAATACGACAAAAGTATATATAGAATAGATAGAGTAGATTTTTACAGCAGAAGAAACTGTTTTTTTTTTTTTTTTGCTAGAGTGGCTTTTACAGCACCAATTATTTTAATTATTCTTAATCGGAATTAAACAACATCGTTTCTTTTAGCAGCTGCTCTTAGAAAAATCTTAAAATTTATGATGCAAACCAGAGTGCCGGGTTTTGTGTCAGTTTGCGACAATTTGTTTCATATTTTTCAGATTTGTGTTGGTTTTGTTTATTTTTTATATTTTACAAATTTGAATTTGGATTCGGATCAACCACGAAAATTTACAGAGACCCAAGGACGATCAAATCGTAATAGCATAAATATGTGATTTCTTTTTTCAAGACGCCTCTATAGGAGTCACGAAGCAAAAGCTGAAATTGAAGGGGTTTAAAAAAAGACGATTTTATGTCATAACGTTTACCTCTCAACCGTGAAAGCCGTGATGGTGAGTACAGTTGCATTGGCCGATGTTTCAGCGGCGAAGCTCTGTATGATGCAGAATATTTCGCCAAAGACATAAGGAAAATGTGACCATATGTAGTACATTTCCGGTGGTAATCCAGATATCAGCAGAAGAAGATCCGAAATGGCAAGGCTGAATAGATAGTAATTCGTAGCTGTATGCATTGACCGATTTCTCGCAATCACCACGCAAGTAGAAACATTTCCAACGAGACCGGTAATAAATATAAGAACATAAATAACCGTGATCGGTATTACGACATAAAGTGCATCTCTGCTCTGAACACTCATCGACGAAGGCGTTTCGCCTGTATGCGATTCATTCATCGCTGTATAATTTTCCTGAAGTCTAGCAACGAGCTCCAGGCTCTTCGTAACACCGATCGGTAAGCTATCGATCGTCGATCGATCACCGCGCCCAACACCCGAGTCACTGACACGCAGAACTTCCGGCACAGTCACGCTACTTTCAATCATTGTGTAGCCACTGAAAAAAACAAAGTAGTCTCTATCAGCTTAACAAGCTTTGTCACTTTAGCAATTAATATTTTTCACCAAGAATCCTCTCGTACATATTCCGATAAAATCGTAGCATCAAATATCTTGTATATTATTCCTCTGAAATATTGCGCATTATTTTTTATTCATGAGTCGCTCAAATCAATTCACTGAATTAAAAATCACCAAGTAGGTATTAAAATTGTCTCCCATTACCCCGAATATCCGAATTCACAAGTGGCAAATTCTCTAGTCGACATTGACGGGGTCATCAATATTGAAAAAAAAAATTCTTCTCTTTATTGCATTTTCATGGTTTTTGTTTTCTCGACACATTTACGATTTTACGACCCACTGAATAGTTTTTCCAGTGAACGTTCTCGTTATGTCGTCAATTTTTCATTGAACCTACGCTCGAGGCGTTTTGCTACCAGTTTCACCAATAATTTTCGTCGTTTATATAGCTGATAGTATATATATATACATAACTTGTAGTTGTTAATTTAACGCAGGACAAACTCGTGTGGCTTTAGCTCACTGAAAAGTCCAATCAAGCTAGAGCGTAAATCCAGAGCTTGAGTATATATTGGCGTGATCATGGAATGCATTAAAAGACATAGTCTGTAGCATCGAAAGCTTATACCCTATATCTTCTAGTCAATCTCACACTCGATTTTCACCGACTTGTCCAGGCAACCGCAAGACCCGACGATGAATCAGAGCTGCAGCCTCTTCCACTCCGTTACACGATATTCCTTCGCATCAACTTGATTTCCCGACACGTGACAGTAGCCCTTCGTCGACAGTTTCACACAACACTCGGTCACTCTCGTGTCTCTCGTATTGCCGCACAGTTATTTGCACGAAGACTGACGTCCGATATATGTACCCTATTTACCAAGTCATCAGAATCTCCACCGATTGCGTACCGATCGAAACTTTTGGTTGTTCTGTCTTCAGTCTTAGTTGACAATATTGCTAGAAAATTGATTCTACTGGCATAGTAAAATCTGGTATTTCCAACGAAAAATAGTACTTTGAAAATAAGACCTGAAGTATATTTTGTAAGTTAGCGTTACTAGAAAAAAGTTTATGCTACTATGAAAATAGTTGAAAGATAACAATTGGTCATTGTCACCTTTAGTTTCCACGAATTTTCTGAGTAATGTGAATTAACTAATGAAGTTGTAAACCCAATTGGGAGAAAAATTTGGTAACTGTAAATAATACGTTGGAAAAAGCGTTGATTCTATTTTCCAAATTACTATAGTTGAAATAGTTGACGAAACCACTGAAATAGTTGCATGGTGTAACGATCGTTAGTTGTCACGATTTTTCTGAGCACTGAGACAGTTTTGCTGATGACGCAGTAAAGCCAATTGGGAGAAAAATGCGGTAAATGTAAACAATACGTTGGAAAAACATTAACTGTATTTTCCAAATTACTATAGTCAGACTACAAAAATAGTTGCTTGGTTTGACTATCGTTAGTCATCACGTTTTTTTCTGAGCACTGAGACACTTTTGCTGACGAATCACTAAAGCCGATTAGGAGAAATTACTGGTAACTATAAATAGTAGATTGAAAAAGCTTCAACTATATATTTCAAGTTACCATAGTTATAAATAGTTGAAAAAGGCGAATGTAACTGGTAGTCGCATCTTTGGTTTGTCAGAACACTCACGATTTTTTTTTATGGTGAATAAGACACTCAAAGTGTCTCAATTTCTTGTCTACGAATTTTTCACGTTCTGTTTTGATTCCCCAACGTTTGTTTACAGATCTTTTTTTCCAAGATCGACAAATTTTTTAGACATCGTTTCCTCGGATGACGATTTCAAAATTTACATGGATTCTCAACTTTGAACTTAGGAATCTCACGTTCTGGTGGATACGTTGATATCGATTCTCGATTTTTTTTTATTCCACTGGCCTTTCAAACACTCGATTGGTCGTCATCATCTACGATTCGTCACATGAACAATTTAGTAGTTGTCACTTTTAGTTTATAGAACAATCACGACTTTTCTGATTGCCAGTGTTGAACAAAGAAAAAAAAAGCTCAATGTGCCTCAAGCTTTGTTTTCGTATTTTCTTTCCAGGTGTTTCAAGTACTTTCTCTGATGTCAATCCAGAATATTTAAATTTTTATTCCTTTAGCCTCAATTTATGGATTTTCCTTTCAGAGGTGTTTCAGTTCTCTGTTCTGTTCAGGTGTGTCAGTTCTACTTAGATTTCCCACCTTTTATCCAAGAGTTCCTCAAACTTTTTAGATACCGTTTCCTCCGACGTCGGTTTACGAATGTGCCTCGAATCTCTGACTTGTATTTAGGATTCACAAGATCTGTTTACGGTTTTTCCAAACACCGATACATCGATATCTATTCTCGACTATTTTTTGTTCTATTCCACTGATCTTAAAAAAAATTCTGTAGTCCGATTTTAGAGATATTCTCGGAATGATTGGATGTCATCATCTTGCAACTATGAAAAATTCCAATAGCTATACAAGATCCCGTCGAAACGTTGCTGCGTTAGTAGATGAGGCTTTTCATTATTTTTAGATGAACCCACGAGGGAGTCTTCGAAGAAACGCTCACGTTTGTTTATGTTCCACTTGTGACATTTATTTTCTTTTTTGCCCCTTTGGTTCTTTCGGTATTTTATTGAATTGTACAAAGCAGCGAAACGCAAGCACCGTTTCCAACAGTTTCTTCCTCTGTCACTTGCGCTAACCGGCACGATTAAGATAACGACCTTCTATTTCCAACACTTTGCGCGGGAAGAGTCATTTCCCTCGTGCTGTCATCCTCGAATCTTTCAATTTGTCACAGAAGAAGTCTTCGGAATTTCCTTACACTTAAATCTCATGTACCGGTATAAAATCGCATCTTTTACTCTTTCTCCATCAGCCGAATTAGTTTTTTTTTTTTCCCCCAACACTTTTGCAATCCTTTGGCACTTAAGAGCAATTTACAAAAACTCAAGTAATTCGCTAAACGAAAATCTTAAGCAAACATGAAAATCTGTTTTTACACAGCAACTAAATATATCGTCGAGATTCTCTTTCAAGTATTTCTTTTTTCTTAAACTTCCTTCACTTGCCTCCTACCAATTTTCATCAATCTCAATTATTTTCACACATGTATTTACGAACATTCACTGCCACGAATGGTAACAAAAAAAAAGAGAAAAGAAAAAAGGAAAAAAAAAAGTTACGAAACAAAAGTCTTGGCTCTCTTGACGCCAGAAATTTTATTCTCCAATAGCTTTTTATCCCGTCTGATGAAACTTTTTTTTAATGTCTTCACACACAAATTTCCTCGAAGTTAAATTTTTTTTCTTTTTCTTCACTTTAATTCACAATCACTTGCTTATTTTTATTACAAGTATTACACATCCGTTTTATTTTTTATTTCTCAAATTATTTATTAAACATTTTTTTTTTTTTTTTTTTTTTATTGTGGAGTAAATATTCGGAGAACGCAGAACCGCGAAGATGATTTGCCAGTGGGATAGCGCGCGAAATCCCACTGAAACGTATCTGTAGTGAGGTGGCGCAGCATCCTAACTCGCGGGCTCTTCCTCGCGGTCGTCTTCGTTCCACTAGGGCGAGCCAAGGCGCGCGCCTGAGCGAGTGTAAGCCGCAGTCGCCTGCGGCAACTCTTTTGCCGTTCTCTCTCCGGCAAGATGCAAGCTGGGTTCCTCGAGAGCCGAGAAGGTCTGGTCAACCGGCCGTATCGCCTTTATTTCGACGCTGCTTTCGCCTTCCCCTCCATCCACCTCCTTTTCGTCGTTCCTCGTTTTCGGCAATCGGTAGTCCGAATTTGGCGGATCGTTCGCGCCAATTTATTCGCAAACACACCAAACGGCGAACTCGCTGCTGAATTTATTCTCCTCTCTCCGATTGGATGCTCATCTGGTAAAAGAATACATTTTTTTTTTTTATAATAATGGCAATAAAATTTGTTTCTACTCAACTGGCTGTTCAAGAATGGATTAGGGCTTTTTTTTTGCTTCCTTACAGAGGAAAAGGGTGTAAAACAAGGACTGAATTTCAAATTTCAAATTTCGGTGAAATTCATACTTTACAATATTTAATTATAATTTTTTTTTTTTTTCATAATCATTTTTTTGTAAGAAATACATTTTTTTTTTCGTTGTTATTGGCCTGAACTGTACAGTGAAAAAATAAATTGAAAATTATGTAGTTTTAACAGAAATAATAGTCAGTTTTCAGTTTTTAGATTTACAGATAAAGTATATAAATTGCGTGTTAAAAAATAGTGTAAAAAAAAATAATCGTTTGATGTAAAATTAATAATAAATTAAAAAATATATTTTAATAGTTTTCCAATTTTTTTTACATTTTTATCAGAATGAACAGAGTTTGTTAGTAAAGATCTACGCATTTTTAGAGTCGGATCTCAAAATTTTGCAATGATTCTAAATGGTTTTCACATATTTTAATTAATTAAATAAAAAATGTATATGCTGCTTATAACTTAAATATAAATTTTATTAATACATTTGTGTAACTTTTTTTTTCTTGTTTTTTATACGCACTATATTATTTCTTTCAGAAATGTTTATATGTCCCTTTCCATTTTTATCCTGCCGAAATTATTGCGATTACAAAAAGCATCTCTGTTTTAATAATTTTCAAGCGGATATAAAAACCTCGAAATTTAATTCATGAATTTACAAAACTTTATGTACTAATATTTATAACTAGCAACATTTATTATTTAAATTGTAAGTCAACAAAAATATTGACCATAAAAAAGACCATAAAATTGATTTTATAATGAAAAAAAAAAAATTCCGCAGTTCAGCGACATAAGAAATATTTATTCCGCATTCCACAATAGTAATTTATTATCCGTTGGAGAAATCAAATTTCTATTTATTTTTTTGACATTTCATTTCACTAAAGTACCCAAAATTCGATGGATTTACAGGACGCATTGAATTTTCAATTTCAAGAACGAGGCACAAAAAGTGCAATTTATTCAGTTATCCAAATCTCCACAATGATAATCTCAAATTCGTTACATTAATCTTATTTTTAATCTCTGACAGGGACAGAAATTGGATATGACAAAAGGCCAAAAAATCCAATTTACTTCCATCGTTGAATTCAACAGCAAGTTCCACATTTCGTAATCCGATAGCGAAAATTTGTTTTCCAACAGTGAATCCATGATAAATGTACCATCGACTTGTGACAGAAGGATCGTCTATTTTATAAAGTACCAACGACAAAAAAGAAAGACCAAACAAAAAAAAAGAAAAGATTTCAATAAAGATTCAATCGACGCTAATGGAACTTCCACCCTCAAAGTTTTTCGTTCCTACACAAGTTCTTATCTTCATAGAAGGACAAACAGGGATAGTGCTTACGATGAAAAAAGAAAAAGAAAAAAAATCATCCAGCAGTCGGTGATAAGTGAGACAGGAGAAGAGTATGGGAAGTAGAGAGAGGATATATAAATTCCATTCGATCGAAAATCAAATATCTCACAAGATAAACTTTTATACCCAACATATAAGCTGCTGAAACAGCTATGCTATATTCTCGGGCCTATAATGCATTGCTGAATGATTACAGTAAAATATTTGTATAGTAACTAACTACACGTATATGAGAACGGGTTTCTTTTGGTCCAATCAGTTGATTGGCAGAATTCCTTGATTCTTTTCTCGCTTCTCGGCTCTAAATATTCTCTCATTTCTCCGTTTGGTCGTATATGCAAATGGGAAATATTGTGCGAGCTCCTCCCGTGAATAAATATGTCTATATATGTATATATGGGCCATTCCACGACTAATCGACACGTACGTCATCTTAATTTTATCATTTTATTTTCTTTTCGTTTGTATAAGGGTGATATAAAAAAATAGCACTTCACAAGAGTTTAAAGTTTTTTTTTGAAAAGATGTTTAGCCACTATCAGCATATAGATGGGGGGGGGGGGAGGAGGAGTTAGATTAAATTTGCGGAAATTCAAAAACTCATTTATGAGGCTGTTATTATTTTTAAAAAATGTGTTCTATCAAGAAAATGAAGAATTTTTTTGTCAGGTGAAAAAAGCACGAGGGTAATGCGGGTCACTTACAAAAATTTTCTTTTTCGTTTTTTTTTAATTGTACATTTTTGATAGAGAATCAGTAGACACAATAATCCCAAATATTTTTCAATTAATCTTAAGATAATGCTTTATGGTGTGAATATATAATTTTTTATTTTATTTATTTTTTTTAATTGGTGAAGTTACAATTTATTTAGGAAAATTATTTTTTAAATACGCATTCAAACCTACGGCATTGCTTCAACGTTACCTCTAAATCAAATTGCTACGGAGAATTATTTTGGAATATTTGGCCTACTAGTTATTTTTAAAAAAATTCTTTTTTGCATAAGGCAATAGTAGATTTTTTAAAAAGATAATACTTAAATTCGTAAATTTCACCTGACTGCCTCCCCTTTAATTATAAAAAAAAAACCATGCCATCGATTATTTAAAAAAACTTCACCGCCAATTATTTGTGGACAAACAAAAATTTTTACTCTACTTCGAAGATAATCGTGAAAATAGAATAGTAGCAAAAAAATGTAGAATACGGAATGTATCTAATTATCTTTTACTAATATATTATGTTTTAACTGTCTAGCTAAAGTATAAATAAATCTGAATTTTTGTAGGACTTTTTGATTTATAAAAAATGTGCTACACAAGCTATGAAATAAATTCTCATTATTGGCCGCAATAATTTCATAAGATATTGTAAACCAAACAACATTTTCAACAAAACGAAAAAAATCTAAGTGCTCTTTACTTTGATATATATTTTTTTTTAATTCTTGATCTCGAAAACTAATTTTTTTATTTCACCAGTCTACATTTAATTTACAAACAAATCTTGCCGACTGCTTGCTCATCATCATCATCCATCTTTCACACAAACCTGTCTTTATGAGGGGACAAAAATTATTTCCACATATGCTTTATTTTCATTAATTTTCATCGTTTCTCTTTAATTTTAATTTTCACCTAAAAAAAAAGGTATCAACACAGGAATATTTAATTTTTATAATAGACATAACAATTTTGTAATTGAGAAAAAAGAATCGATTATAAAAATTAGAGTGTCACGATCCTGTCGATTCGGTCTGGAATCACTGCTACATATAAATATACATTTTCTTTTTTTCGTTTTTTTAGTTTTTTATCGAATGGATTCGTAGGCGGTGTCGTGTGTGTGATGATTGGCAGAGTGTTCGACACGTAGGCCGATATAGACGCGCTGTACACGATGTTCCGGTATGTAACACGGCGCCAGTGAACTTCACGCGTGAAAACGAATTTAATATCGCGTGTCCCCACGCCTTGGACTTTTGGCCTCGACGTCCCTGTCGCCGTGTGCGTTTAATAACAGCGTGCTCTCGAAAGCGAGCTCGTTATTACAGCGACACACACCTATATATATATATATATGATCGGCTAACGAGACGTTTTGACGTTTGCTTTGCTTACTTCCGAGACTCGTTAAAAGAGGAGCTACTGAATAAATATCGCTTTTGAAAATTCAGATCGATTATTCGACGTAGAAGGCGTTACATCGAGGCAAGCTAAATTTTGTTGATAAATCATCGACCGCGAAGCTGGTACAGCCCTTCATTCAATTAATTGTAACAGTCACTATATAGGGAATTTCACCTTTTTTTTTGTTGGAAATTCAATTTAAAAAGATTCTTGAGATAAAAATAAAATTTTACATCCTACCCTCGACTGTGATTGAAAGTAATCTGATTGTTATACAATTTAAGGGATGAACTTTAAGCATAAAATCTCAAGATCTGATCTTTTAATTGAGGGTGGGGAAACTAAATTTCAGTTTTTACTCTGTATTAATTAATTACTTTTGATTGTCTTTTGAATTTTTCGTTTTGTTTTGGATTTTAAGGAGTTTTTAATTTTTTTTTTTTGAAAAGTCATTTAAAAAAGTTTTCTGATACATTAAAATGTTTGTCAAATTTATAAATTTTAATTTGTTCAGTTTAAAATGACCAGACATTGCTTTATCAAAATGGAATGAAAAATTGTAAAAGATACATTACACTATTAAAAAAAAAAAAGAAATAAAATGACAAACAATATTTCGTAAAGTTAAAATACAAAATTTTGAATAAATAAATGTAATTTTTGTTTTAAACTTAAAGACTTTCGAAGTAACAATCCTGACTTTCTTAATTTTACCGATTTTTTTTTGTTCGATCACAAGAGTAATAAAAGAAAATTGTCATGACAAAAAGTAATTTGTTTACAAAATATCTGTTTTGTAAATTAAATGTCATAAAAAAAATTCTTTATCAAAACGACAGAAAAAATTGTAAAAGAAACACTAAACATGTATTTCAACTGAAATAACAAAAATATTTTGTGAAAATGAAAATAGAACATTTAGAACAAATGAATTTACTTTTTTTGTTGTAAAACAAGAAATTGACAAAAAATTTATCTAGACATTTGTGGACAGAAAATTTATGTTAAAACTATATAAACTTAAATTTAGTTTTATTAGGAAATTAAATTCGACGAAAAGTTGAATTTCAAGGAATTTAGTATTCCGAATCATATGGAATGAAAACAGACAAACGAGAAACGGAGAACGCAGAAAAAACAGAGAACTCATTTTATAGAAAATAAGTTCTCGAACGAATTTTAATTTATTCCATCAATATTATTTATTTTAATCAATGTATTTGGTATATTTAATGACGTTGATTTTTATGAAATTTTTCATTCGTTATTGAAATATTTTATCAGTTACTGAGAAACAAATTCCGCCAGTTTTAAGAATCGATTTAATTCAGTCGGAAATGTCTATTTAAATTCCGCCTTTAACGGCGTTGTTGATAATCTATATAGACTGCAATAGACCTTTATTGGCTGTAGAAGCTTAGCTGTAAAGCGGACACGATGAAGATTATTCGTATCGATCAGATAATGCACTCCAATTCGCGGTAAAATAGGAATTGAGTGAGAAATTGATAGATACTTGGAACAGCAAATTCTAAGAAAGGTATTCTCGTCATGATTTTCAAATGAACTTTTCCCGGTGAAAAAAAATATAGTAAATTGATATATAATTTAATTTTTAATTAATAGTTAAATTTAAAAAATAGTACAAGAAAATTATTTTAAGCCTTGTTTGTATTTTTTTTTAAATAAAATATTTAACAATTTATAAATGCATTTTTCATTTACACAATTTAAATGACTCAATTACTCATTCATTTACTCATCAATTACTCATCAATTTAAATTTCTCAAATTCAAAGATGGCACAAAATTAGTCGAGGTACATCAATCAAAAAGTCGTTTCCATATGACCCAGAAATGAAGGAATTGCATGCAGCAGAAAATCGAACGTCTGACAGAACGAGTGCATTGAATTATCTTCTTCTCTGCATATATAAAATCCATCGTCTGCATATATCGCGTATATATATAATACTTTAGAATTCAAAAAATAAAATAGAAATTCGTTCTTGAAAAATAAAATAGCATTGAAACTTTATGAAATACACATGAATGAAACTATTCATTTTTTTTTCTCACGACATTGCAAATTTAATTTTTTCAAAGCCATGGATTGTCTATCAAAAATATTCTCTAATGTCTTTTTTTTAAACTTAAACTCAGTCAAGAGAAATCATCGAAAATGTGAGTTACCATTTTTTTTGTTTTCGACATTTATAAAAATTGCAAAATATTGGTTCATTCTTTTGTATCTCAAAAATTTTCTTCCTCAAACTAGGAATCTTACAAAAAAAACTGTTAGGATAAAAAGAAATTTGTTAAGTTTGCAAAATAAAAATGCATTGCTTAAAAATAAAATTGCATTGAAACCTTATAAATTACATACGAGTGAAATTTTTATGTTTCTTTTTCAAAACATTGCAAGTTTAATTTTTTAAAGACATAGCATATTATCTATAAAAAATATTCTCTGGCCCTTTTTTTTTTTAACTTTTTGACACTTATAAAAATCGCAAAATATTTTCTGATTTTTTTCTGAAGGGGAGACTGTGAAAAAATTAATAGGGTTACATTGTACTGATATACTTTTCAGTATAAGCGGTAATATATGTTTTGCAGAAACACACGAACCAATTTTATCGGCGTGGAGCTTTTTTCTTACACAGGGATTAATTTTATCGTCACAGTGCATTTTTCTTGCCATCGCTTTCTCCTGACTTTGTGCACGCATTTTGTGCGCACACATGCACGCTGTTCAATATAGGTAATCGTTCTTTGCGAACACCAATACGCCCTCCGGAAAATAAACAGTGACATAACTCATCGTATCCCATTCCTTTCATGAGGCATTCTCTGTTAGATCAGTCACACTTTTTTTCTGTACCTTTCTGATATTTTCCATAATTAGTTTAATTGTTTTTAAAAGCATGGTTTCTTTCCTAAAAAAAAATTAATATTTTTAGTTTAAATTCTAAAGTTAAAATTGCAATTGAATCTCAAATGAAAATATAAATTCTCACTTTGTACATATATTTTTTTACTATTGATCCCTGTCGAGATATAAAAAGATCAGAAAATTTTTGAGTATTTAAAAAAAAAATGAAACCATAAAAAATACTCTCAATTATTACAGTAACATTTAGCTAATTACGATAAAAATAAAATCTGGAAGTGCGGTTGAATTTACAGTGAATTCCTCTTAAACGTGATATTTTTATCGCCTGCATCGCTGGTATCGAAATTTTTTTTTAAATGCCATTATGAATAAATTTCCGTGCGTTGTATTCGCACGTGTTTCATATCCCATTTTTAATCTGTAGAGTGTGGACACCGAGCGCGGGAACGTTAAGTTTTTTAATCATCTGCCACAGGATAGAAGCAAGCTCATCGGCAGTCCTCTCCTTGAGCCGTGATCTCGCTTCATCGTAATAGCGGGTACAGGCGGTTCTCTCGAGTGTACACAGCTCATACTAGGAAAGGAATTTGCGGAAAGGGCATTTATACTGGCAGACTCGTCGTGAAACTCGTGGAACTTGGTTCTGTTTCTATATTGCGCTATACGTTGCACCTGTTTCACCGTATCCACGAATCCCCCAAGCACAACTTTCGCGTTATTCTCGCCGATTCTTTACGCTCCTCATGCACAAAAATCTCAGCTCAAGCGTGTCTGTTATTAAATACAATCAGGAAAGAAGAATTAAAACAAGCTGGAACAAAGATAATGCACAATTTTATTATTTCTAGTTGAGGGAGTTTATGCCATTTTCACTTCGACCTTAAAAGTTATAAACTTGAAGTTAATTAACATTTTGCATGGAGAAGAATATGGGAAATTATGAATTTTTGTAGGGTAAGTAAGATTGGAATATTAAAAGCAAAATACATTATGAGACGAGTGTTGATAATTGCGGTGTTATAAATGCTGTAATTCTTGCGGGTTAAAAAACAGTTTTGTGGCAAAAGTTTTGTAGGAAGTTATTTTTTGACACTGAATGAAAGTTCTCTATGGTTGCCCATGTCAAACCGGCCAACTTTATCCTCATATATATTCGAAATTATGTCGAAAAAATTTAAGAAATTCTTTTTTAAAGTCCTTGTTTATTCTTTTATGGTATCTGTGATTTTTAGATGGAAAAGTTCTAAATGACTTATTTATGGAATATCTTTAACACGGAAGGTGGCGCAATTAAGAATTTTATGGTAATGTATGGGAAAACACGAAATGCATGGGAAGAAATATCCTATGTGATGACCCACAATGAATATCATATGGGGCCGTATGGGATGAAATTGTCCATGTGAGAATGGGCGATAATGGGCGAAATAAGCCTACGCGAGATCTCATCGGACGAAATATTGTACGTGGCAGCCTACAAAGAAAATCACATGGGGCCGTATGGGATGAAATTGTCCATGTAAGAACGATAATGGGCGAAAGTAACCTTCGCTAGATCCCATGTGGGCTGGCATGGGACGAAATATCCTATGTGGTTGCCCACAAATAAAATCATATGGGACCGTATGGGATGAAATTCTTTATGTGACAACGATAATGGACGAAAGAAACCCACGCGGGGGATCCCATGTGGGGCGGCATGGGGAGAAATGTCCTACGTACATAGTGTCCCACGAATGAAGCCCATATGGGATTGTATCCCTGATACTAAAAAAAATGCAATATCTGATTTTGCAGAAGATTACATGGGAAATATAGGATCCTATTGGTGGAACCCATGTGGAGCGACATTTAAAGAAAAATCCTACATGATGGCCCACGAAGAAAATCATGTGGAATGGGATGAAATTTTCCATGAGGAAACCTACAAGGTAGGACGATATAGACACCGAACACACGACCCTGTTGGTTGTGGTAACATTGTATTATACTGAAGTGTGAATGTGGTAGAGTTCTCGAATTAGGCTGCGATACATATCGTTGTTTATGTGGTAGAGAAATAAATGATAAAGTTATAAACTGATCACATAATATTCCACTCTATCAAAGCTACAATAATATAAATATTCCTTAATAGTCTCTGAAGATGTTAATTCGTATCAACCCAGTGACTACAAATAAGAAGCCAAAAGTATGAAAGAAGTTTCTGCATCAATCATCAGACGGAAGCATACGCTGTATGAAAAGTGCGATAAAACTTGGCAGGAAAGTAGTTCGCAACTACATTTTATTCGAAATTGCAGTCGGTTGCACCTGTTGCTCCTATGATTTATTGTGCGCAAAGTGAGGCAAATCATGCGTCGAAAGTACAACAATACATCGACGCACCCTCACAATGTACGACACTTGATATAGAATTTAGCAAACTTCAATTTTTTTTTTTTCGTCGAATACTCGTTCGAAAGCCAAAGGTACGAGCTTTACCTGTATTTTTGTCACCTGTTGCATACACTTCACATTGTCTTATCAGTATTGGATGACTCTCGGCGAACGTGAAATGATCAAATAAATCTCGTGTAACATTTACAAATAATATTGCATTTTACAATAAGAATGCATCAGAAATCAAAATTATTTAGTGAAGAAAACAAAAAAAGTCTTATAGCTTAATAAATTATATACAAATTTGTATCATTTTTAAATATGTCTGAGGTGAAAAATCAAGCATTTGGTCATGAAAAAAAGAGGAAAATAAATGGAAATTTTCCTCTAGCTCTCTTTTTGAAGAAATATATTGATTGACTTCAAATTTTTTTTAAACTTCAAACTTAAAAAAAGAAAAAAACATGAATTTCGTACCTTTATTTGTGCGGAAAATATTAGCTCGATAGCTTGACATTTGAACGAAACAGCTAGTTTACGTGATTTCGCAATAAAAAATTTAAACTTTGACTAAAACTTTGGTGATCTCATAAATTTTAATTAAATTCGCCAGTGTGATCGAATAATAACCACTCTCTGCTTCCGTGCCAATTTTCACCGGGTTATGTACCATTGCTCTCGAGTTATAAAAGTACATTGTAGTCATAAAAAAATAGTTCATAATTTTTTAATCCCTTTACAAATTCTGACCAAATGCAATACCAACGAAACTTAAACCAAAAAAAAAGAAAAATTAAGAATAATGTAGAATATTTGTTTGACCAACATTTCAAATTTCAGTATAATTAAAATAATTTTTAAACTATAAGAAACATGACTCCATTAATCTGAAACCCTTTTCTGTTCTACACAAAAGTGTCTAAAAAATGTCAGTTTTAAAAGACCGAATAAAGAAAATTCACAAAAAAATGAAAAACTAAAAAATGCAATTTTTGTTTGATAAACATTCCGTAAGATATATTACTATCAGTCGCACGTTTCCAAAACAACTATATCAGGATTGTTAAAAGAAGATATTTAAAAAAATATCGGTTTTATGAACGTGCCAAATGTTGCTCGCTGAGCGTTAAAGGGTTAAGGGTAAAATCCATGGCACACACACACTCGTACACACACAAATACCGGACATTTTAATATACAATATATATACCATTTTTCTGAAGGTTTCAAACAATTTTAATCCTGACACAAAATCTCAAAATATTTCTTCTTCACTGGACTATTTTTTTTTTTTTTTGCGTCTCACATAAAGCACTACAATTATATTAATAGTGAAATCAGCAGTTTTATCAACCGTCTCACCTGAATAATAATATAGCTCCTTGATTTTTCGAATTCACTCTGTAGTATTTTTTTTTTATTGATTAATTATTGGATTATTTTATTTATTTAGTAGTCAAACGACGAATGATTCACTTGTATGAGTAATGATTTTAGTTACACAGGCTCATAATCACGCGATTGGAGGCTGTGAGAGAAGATGACACCGTATGAAATAGGACTTTTTTTTTTTTTTTTTAATTAGATTTGTATGTCGTCTTGAAATGTGAATATTGGTTGCACCCGGAAATCATTAGCGGCTGTTTAGAATAGACGTCGAGTGAGATTTGGTAATAGCGGCTCGTTTCATCCTCGAACTAACCGCTCTCGTCAACGGCGGTAGCGAGAAAGCCCATCAGTATGGAATAGCGTGACGGGGTGGGTGGCTCGCGCCAGCGCGCAGACATCGGTGCACTAGGTGCGAGTGGTAAACTCCGTCAAGTTGTGTGATCCAAACTGAAACCCCCTACCTTTATTAAAATCTATCGGCTGTCTGACTCTGCGGCACGCGTCCTTTTTTCACCCCCATTTTTTATTTCCTCATGGAGAAAGATTTCTTATGCATTTTTAAAAATTCGAAATTTGCACATTTATTGCATACTCATTGTTTTTCAATTTTTACAAAGCTACTTCTACGAGGAATATTTATCGAATCTAGCTTCCTCATTGGAGGAGGCTTTATAAAAATTCCAAAAATAAATGAGACCGAAAAAATTGTTACCAAACAATTTTATTTAATAAAAAAGATTTTTCAGAATTTTTTCAGATTGATATTATTTTTTTGTCTCGAAAAAGATTTTAGTTGTTTTGGTAAGTAGCTGGTTTTAGAAAATAGATTTCCAAAGACAAATCTCTTAATGTGGACTGTTAGGAAAAATATTATTGAGGTCCTGCGAAATTAACTAAATAAATCATTCTTTATATTCAATATAAGTAATCTTAAAATGTTATCATTAAGATAAACCCTTATCTTTTATTTATTTTTGTAAATATTTTTTATAACGTATCGTACAACTTCTCTCCTTACCTCCTCCTCCCCCCCCCCCCCGCACCTTTTTTTTGTATGGTGTTCTCGATAAAGGGTCACCAGACGAACAATAACTTTCACCCATCTTTTATATAAACCGTGTTTCTCGCGGGATTAAAAATTCACTGTATTTTTTTTTATAGCTCTCTCGAAGAACAACCTCGTAATCGTGAATTTTTATGCTCGCATTTAGTATTCCGTAATTAAAAAGTTTCACAGAGTTATGATAATTCGATTTAGAGTTGAATCGACTGCCTGAAATTTGGCAGACAATGTAATAACTCCTTTCATGGACCACACTGTAGTACAACAATGGGTTGATTAGTGCGTAAAACCATCAACTCTCATTCCAATCTTGTAATTGGATGCTTTTATGGTTTTACTGGCCACATGCAGGAAGCATTGTTTTTAAGGAAAACTTTTCCCATTCGAATTTTATTAAAAATATAAGATCCAAAAATATGTATTATTTTTTATTTTTTAAATATTAGAATATGTTGACATCCGTCAGAAACGAGTTTGCGAAAAATTATTTTCCATTCTATTTGCTGTGTTTCTTTCGGAGTAATTAAGTATCTTAAAAATTGTGTTTGCTTTTTAACTATAAAAATCTCGGGATTGTAATGACAGGGTTTGCCAATGACTCAGAACGAAAATTCTGTACATTTTTCTAAATATGAATATAATTGATAATTTTCAATTGAAAGAAATTGAAGTTTGTTCATTTTTATCCTGGCAATCGTATAAGTAAATATTTTTTTCAGAAACCGTGAACAATGAAGACATTGTGCTCTGCAGTATAAAAAACATTTAGATAAAAAAAAACACAAAATTTTGAAAATATTTGAATAATTATTTTCATAATAATAAAAATTCTTAAAAATTAAAATACAGCTAAAGATTTTTCACACACTCAAAATGTATACCAATTTCTGTTGTAATTTGAGTGAACTGAATTTTTCAGGGATTTCCCAATTTGAAAACTCCGAAATTACACAAGAAATCTAATAAATGGCTAAACTAGACATTTTGTTTGTTTGTTGAAGAGTCCCGACAAAGTGCGACGTCGAGAAGACCTTCGCGAACATTGTGGCCCGGCAAGTCGACGATTAAATGTCGTCGCACTTTCGCCCAACAATTTCTGGCCGACACACGCGTGACGCGTCTCAGAAAGAATTACTCGTTTATTTATCCGAGCATAGTATATAAATTCACTGGCGGGAAGGAACGTTGAATGACGCTCGTCGTTCCATTTTGAGAGCCGTATTGCTTCAACGATCGGGCTTTTATTTCCGCTATATACAGCGTTCTGACCCACAGTTATTTTACGCGGCAACAGAAGAGATCCAAATCCTTGATAATAACGCACGTGCCCTCGTAACATTATTCTGGTCGAACCCTTAACATCAAAATACTGTTACCTTGGTCCTTTTTTTTTCCAAATCGTGTTATAAATGACGATGTTGAAGCAGAGTCTCTTATTTGAGACGCCGAAAAAGGTAGAATTTAATAATGATTTGATTATTATTATTATCAAAAAAAAAAAAATTTGACGTATGAGAACAAGTAATATTTGAATTTTCATTTATTTCTAGTTGCACGACTCTCCGCAATTGTTAATAATCACCAGTAACTCGTTGATTATTATAAAAGAAATAGTTTTGTTGCAACTGTTTTTTCTCCACTTGAGGTTTTTTTTCACCAAAAATATAACTTAATACCAAATAACAGGATGCTTCAGTTAACGTTTCAGCCTTGAACCGCTGATCAGCTGAGTGTAGTACCAGAGCCGCCGACAGGTGGCGAAAAGGCGCGCGCTCTCTCACAACCGATTCGGCCCACCCGTGGGGATGTAAAGTGAGCTCGCTAGCCGTTGAATCATTCTTTCTCCAGTATCAAGTTTATCCAGTATCAGTTCAGGTAAATTATTTCTAAATAAAAAATTGTATTACGTAAATTAAATATATATTTTTTAAAATAATTAAAATAATAAAAAAAGAGATTGTTTTTAATTTTGATTTAAATATGTCGAACGAGGAATTTAATACACTATAATGTATTAAGGAATTTTTAAACCATATACGTTATTAAAATATAATATATACGTTATAAAATACATGAGAATTAATAGACAAGTCGCATGTTAGCGGAAAGAAAAAAGGAAATTATTATGTGAACATTTTATGTGTAGCTTCTGGAACGCTTTTGTGAACATTGGTCCATGACTGATCTTCGTGATATTGATCACGGTCCAATTGCATTCAATCTACAACCCCAGAAACTTGGTATCCTCCTTAAAGCTTAGAGCGTTTAATTGCAGCCCTTGGATAGAACGCATCGCACTTGTAATTTAATTGATCGACATAATGGCTGCCACCTGCTTCCACGATTCGAGACGTTTCATCATTTTACATTCTGTCGTGTAAAGTTTATTGGATTTTACGAAACTGACTTTATGTTTATTACATTTTTTTTGGTAAGGTTTTAAACAATTTTGGAAGGATGACGTGTAATCCTCCATTCTTCCAATATGACATCGTTCTAATGTATTTCCTCTGCAGCTGACTCCTGCTTCCTTGATTACATTAAATCATTTTTTTTCTATTAGGTTGGGTGTCACATTTTTAATTCTCTCTTTATTTTATTTTACCTTTTACAAAGCTTTGTCTTTGAGGATGCCAATCAAATCAAAAGACTCCCTAATTAAAAACAATAACGAGGAAGTAATTTGCAAGTTTCTACCTTTCGGATAAACCGATGAATGGTAGAATTATAAATATGTTCCAGCTCAACGAGGAAGCACAACAAGCAGCAGTTATTTCTCTTAATGACAACCTTTAATTCCGAACAAAAAGAAAAATTGTAAAGTAAGTAGAATTATAAAAATCACGTGAACTGAATAATTCAGGATTCGTGAAGTTTTACACTAAAGAGTCGTTGTTCTCATGACTCTACCCGAAAAGTGACGAAGTAGTTAGGAGCTACAAAGTCTTGAGGACTTAAGGAAGCAATAGCAGAGGCAAAAATATAGGTATACATTGGATACGTGAAGCAGATACATAAGAGGACGTCCTACGAGTGCTTGGGATTGAAGCCGGGTCATTAAACGTCAAGTTGTGATAAAAAGAAGTCGTGCCTCTTGTAAGAATGTCTCGTCTCCAGTGGCTTTCTTTCCCTTCGCTCGGAGTCCGCATATACGCCCAACTAGCGAAATATTTCAAGTTGTTCTCGCTCAACCGAGAGCAGATAAATAAGCTTGACGTAACTCACGAATACGTGGATCACCTGAAAAATCTACCGATACTCATTGCACGATTTAGTCAGTGTCTTTCTTCCACATTTACAACATTAAATATTCTTATTAACTTTGATAAACAGCATTTGACCTGAGTAAATTAAAAATATAAGAGAGCCATCATCAAATGTGAATCTGAATCAAATGTGGATCTGAAAACAGAGCACTGACAATTTTCTGCACTGAAGTGCAGACTGATGAGATATCAAGTTGGCAAAAGATATTTTTCAATAGTCCAGTTTTTTGGTAAATCGATTTTTTCCCATAAAGACCCATTAAAATTTCAAGCATCTTTCAGAATCTTTTAGTCCAATTGACTCTTGCCGAACGAGCAATCAATAAAGATCTTGGGTGTCGAATCCACGAAATCATTCTCACGTGTAGATTCACATCATCACGAGTCTGCACTTGTGCAGGCATTATGTAAATGCGTACATACTTGAAGGACTGAGGGTTACATATAAGAAGAGTGCGTGCACACTGTATATGTAACAGTCGTGTTGCCGTTGTTTGTGCACGTCGAATACCGGTTCGTTCGTGGCGAATGAAGAATGGCGTCTGGTTGCACCGCCCGTTGCAGGAGATTCTGGTTTGGCGGGAAACGAGAGAGAGAAAGACAGACAGACAGAGAGAGAGAGAGAGAGACGTTCCTCGCAAAGAATGCGTTTCGATGAACCAACTTATAACGTGCGTTTTGAGATTTTGTGATCCAAAGCAACCAAATACCATGGGATTCGTTACTTTTCAAGATATTGCTTTGAAGACATCTATAGAGAATGAAATATGGTCATGGAAAGAGGCATAGTTGGGCTATTAATTAAGTGTTCAGTGGGATTTGCGCTAGACAATTAATTGTTGAGATATGGATCATGATCTTGATTATCACAACCAAGGCTTTGATTGTCGCAATCAAATCTTTGGCTGTCATAATAAGTAAATTATTGGTATTCACAATCAAGTTTGTTGGGGGCTTGAAATATGTTTGTTGATCATCACAAAGAAGTTTGTTGGCAATGCCAATCATAATCACGTCTTTGGTTGTCACAAACAAGCTGTTGGCGACCACAATCAAGTCTTTGGTTATCACAACCAAGTCCTTGATTATCACAACAAAGTTTTTAGCGATCACAACCAAGTTGTTGGCGACTATAACAAAGTTGTTATTGATCACAACCAAGTTGTTGGTGATCACAACCAAATTATTGTTGGTTATCACAATCAGATTATTATTGGTTATCAAAATCAGATTATTGTTGGTTATCACAATCACATTATTGTTGGTTATCACAATCAGATTATTATTGGTTATCAAAATCAGATTATTGTTGGTTATCACAATCATATTATTGTTGGTTATCACAATCACATTATTGTTGGTTATCACAACCAAATTGTAATTGATTATCGTAACCAGGTCGTGCCATTCAATGACTTAGTTAATTATCACAAATAACCAGTAATGGGTAAATGGGATCAACTCATATAGTTGCTGTAATGATTCGCAGAGGACTATCGAGCGACTATTATTCTATTTATCTGTCGAAGTTGATTTTTCACCAAAAAAATGTAAGTATTACTGGTTCATTCAAGAACATTCCGCTTATATTCTTCAGTAAAATGCACAGAAATTTAAGTGCATGTCAGGTTTTATTTTGAAAATCTCTAGAGTGGGACTAGTCAATATTCCAGGGTAAAAAAAAAAAGAAAATCATCTCACAATCTCAACAATGTTGCAAAAAAAAAATACAAAAACGAAGAAAATGGTGTCTCAGATTACATATTTGAATCGATCTATATAAAGTCTTAATTCGCCATTTAGCTTATATGCCTTATAGTATATTCGGTAGTGCCAAAAGTGTCGTATTTGTTACACCGCGTGAATCGCAAATTTTGTGCTTGAACACCCCGGTACGTTGACCAAAGTCAAGTCACGCCATCACATGTGGTGTCGTTGATCTCCCCTAAATTTCCCCGAGCAAACTTGACGAACAAACCGATATTTTTTTGGAAAATCAGAAGTGACGAAAAATGCTGCGATAAAATAGAATGAAAATATGTTGCAAAAGGAAATAGACTACTTTTTGTTGTCAAACTAGAAATTGACATAAAAAATTGTCAGATTTTTTAAAAACGCACTTTATACGTTACACGTTCCTTACAAGTAAAACAATTATTTGCGGACCTCGTTAAAACAAAAATATAAAATAGATAATTCCGAACATTTCTCATTTTTTTTCAACATTCCCTTTATGTTTCGATTGAAATGTATAAACATATTTCCTCCTAGGCTTTGCGAAAGGTGAGAAATAATAAGAAAGCTGTTTATGCATGTAAGGTTCTACTTTGTTTTTCACAGCTGTTATGTTTCACACTCTATTATCCACAGGTGGGCCAATGACTATATCCTTTCATGTCGTGTCGTTAGGGAGCCCAAATAATATCGTGGCTCTCGTTTAATATAAACAAAAACATAGTCTTCGCACACATATCTTCACCCACGTCATTATATCTACATAAGAATTTTATGTACACTACTATACACTATACGAGAATGTATCCCTCTTGCGATAACTTACACATTTTTATTTCGAGCTATTACTTTTTTTTTTACGACGATTACACCGTCAATGAAAGAAAAAGAAAGAGCTCAAGAAGGAAACCGCTAAACAGCCAATAAAATACGAATATAAGAAGAACGAAAGTAGTGGGATTAAAATAAAATTTTAGCGGCAGTACAAAAGCCTGTTACTCTCGTCCCTGGCTAAGTTTCGATACGTACATCAGGCATTCCATATCAACTTATTAGTCCCTAAAGAAAAAATGTTCTTACATAATGTCTGAAAATAAATGTATACAATACATTTGATAAAATTAATTCGACGACAATATCCGACGTTTTTTCCTCTAATAAATATTTTCAAAAAGTTTATATTTTAAAGAATTGAACAAAAATATATGGGCCAATCCACCCCGTTTCGACCTGGATTTGACCTCTCCGATTTGGCTCATCATTTTTTGTAGGCTTAATAGTTGGACCCTCAACTGCACAATTTTTTTTTTTATATTTTTTTAAAGTGAGATATCGAAGTCATAATTTAAAAATGTGAAAAATCTCTGAAAAATACTTTGTTCAATAACAAAATTATTTAGCTTATAGCCAAAGTGGGGAAGATTTTTCTTCTTGCAGTTTTTAAGCTTTTTTTATTTAAAAAAATTATTAAAAAATAGAAAAAATAATTAATTTACTACAGGCGATTGGTCAAATGTTTATTTATATAATTTTGGATTTTTCAGATTTTTAAATTATGGCATTCGATATGTCACTTTAAAAATATATTTAAAAAAATTGCAACAAAAAAAAGAAATTGTGAAGTTGAGAGTCCAACTAATCCTGTAATAAATTATGAGCCAAATCGGAGAGGTCGAGATGAAATCCAGGTAGAAACAGGGTGGAATGCCCCATATTTATAAATTTTAATACGTATGTTTGTATTTTTAAATTGTAGATACGATGGATCAATTCTAAAAAAAAAAATGATAATCGAGAATATTGCATCAAAAAATTGTGATATGAATATTTTTGTTCAAATTAAATAAACTGATTTTTAGAAATTGTTGCAGAAAAACAAAATTTCGCGATTGAATTAAAATCTATAGATATACGAAAGACGTTAATGTTTTAAAAATCGCTGGAAACTCCACCGAGAATCCAAAGTCTTCTATAAAATTTTATCGCCACTGTTTCCACGTTCTTTGCATTTAAACCACGCAGAGGTGTGCGGGTTCTTTCGAAACTCAAGGGATTCCAGTGGTCGGTATTTTCAGTGAAAATAAAACGTGGCTTATTTACGAAGTGGACGGATCAAAAACCGACCGCCCGCTATCGTCTGCATTTATAAACGCTAGTATAGTCGCGAAAAGGAACATTCGAACACCCACTTTCGTCGTGTGTCACATTTAGAGCAGAGACTCTGGAACATGTTGGATCGCTCGTGCCAGTTTTATCAAGGAACACAGCGTCGAAAATACGTCTTTTATAATGATTGATCTCCCCGGACGTAGACAACTATTATCACAATTAATTCTGTTCCAACGAGAATTTACACGACTTTTACACTGATGAATTGCACTCCTTGGATCTGTGGTTAGAAGAATTAAAACAAATAAATAAACCATCTGTATAAGCATTTGGGATTTTTTTAAATATTGTGAAATTTTTTTATTGCTACTGAGTGGCCTCTCAGATTCGTATATTAAACGTAGAGAGAAGGATCTTTAAAAAAATATTGGCGTAAAAAGTCTCTAATTCTATGGTAGTCGAGAATCAACGACAGTTTATCGTAAGTCTCACTATCAAATTCGTGAAAAGTAGTCATATACGAGAATTTTTACATTTTTTTTTCTATATACTTGATATTATTAATTTTTTAGATTTAAAAAAATGTGGAAATGTCAACAACAGAATGTACAAAGTAAAGCTGCTTTTATGATGAAAAATAAAAATAGAAGAAAAGGGAAAGCCATTTTTATTATTATTTTTTAATAAAAAAATTAAAATCTTTTGATCAAATTCGAAACCCATGGTTCCGATGTTTTTTTTTACCTTAAACAAATCAATTGTTTTGTTTATTTAGCCATAAATTTCGTTAAAAATTACATTTAAAAATTAAATTTCAATAAATGTTCATCTCACATGCCTTAAAGAAACGCATACATTCATTTTTTTTCAACACAACAAGATATAAATGTCCTAGTGAAAAGTAATAAACTACTCGAAACCCCATAAAAAAATGTATAATTTGAAATTTGGTATCTCTGTTGGAATTATGCGATCTGATTTTTAAACATTCGTTGGGATTTTTTTTTAGTGGCTGTACTGATATGAAATGCTTTATATACGGTAATAAAAATTACGCTAAAAAATTTAATTTGAACAAACGTTATAGGCCATAAAAATGTATATTTAAAATAAAACAAAATAAAATAAAATAAAATAAAATAAAATAAAAAAACGTATATTTTCATTTTTTTGTTAAACTGTCGATAGCACAAATCGTTTCTGAGGTATAAATGTGTTCGTGAAAACTGATAAAAAAATTCCAAAGTCCATAAAAAAAATTATATATTTACTCCCTATTTTTTGGCATGTTTGTTGGAATTAAGATATCTGATTTTTTTAGACATTCTTTGGAATTTTTTTTTTTTAGTAGCTGTACTGATATGAAATGCCTCATACAGTACACATACAGTATATGCCCCTACATCTAGCAAGAGCGACAGGCTGACTGGCGTCAATTTATTACTCCTCTCGATCGTTTCTCTCGCCCTCTTTTCCTGCATGTATGCAGCACTCTATAGTGTTATATCATATATATATATATACATATATATACATATATATATATATATACATAGATTGTGTGTCTCTGTCTGGTCACTAATAACGCTCGCGTTATTAATTAACTGAAACTAATCCGCTAGTGCTGCTCTTAATTACACGGACCGCACTGCCAGCAGAGCGCACGTGTCCAATTTACCTCTTGCTGGACAATTTACGTTTCATACATACAGCGTTATATTTCGACGCTTCGAATATATACATTACAGATGTACATTTTGGTATGTAGAGTGTTATATATGCATACAATCATAGATTTCAGTCTGAACGAATGACGTATCATACTTCAATAATTAGAGCAAGTATATCATTCGACCTGTGCACCGGCTTCACCAAATATCTCGGGTCAACGTGAGAAATATTTGCTGGGGGTCAATCAATTCATTTGACACTCTCGGTCCATCCCTCTTAAAGCTGCAGCACCTTATCGGTCTATCATTTAACGACAAATTATGCCTGATATGTCAGTAACAAAATTTAATTATAATATGACGAGTGAGTGACAGACTGACGGGTTAAGACCTTAAGGTTAACCTTTGTATCACGAATTTAATGTCTGCAACTGGTAATTGTTCTACCTCTGTCTATAAACTGGATCATTTAGGACCCAGTTAAGATTTTGAGGCTGCTATGATTGGCTATAGGAGAAAAAAGAACGCAAAACAAAATTTGAGTATTTTTTTTTAAAGACATTTAGATTTTGCTTTCGTGTCCAAAAATACTTCTGAACATATTTTAATATTGTGTATTCTGTAAATGTTTACTTTTTTTTTGTCATTGTGGGAAAATATAAATTTGCTGTAAAAATGTAATTTTTGATATAGTGTTTTTTTTATTTTGTTCTAATAACTCAAGACCAAAATTCAGATTAACGAAATTGTCGTATTTCGAGTGTTGAAACAATTCTTTTTGATGCTATACATCACAACTTTTTTCCAATGTACTTTTTAAATAATAATTCAATGAAAATCTGAATGAAAATAATTTGAAAATCGTAATTACGTCCATGCAAGTAAGATATTTAAAATATTGTCAAATTTAAAAGGCTGCAGCTGAAGAAAAAATGTTCATATAACATAGCTTCCTCTGTGGGGAAGAAAAATTGGATCAATTATTTGAAATCTTTGAACTACTAGCAGAGATTTGTAATCAGTGAGTTCAAAAATTTCTCAGACACCGAGTTTCAAAATAATAAACGCCTTTTTTCTTAAAGTAATGATTCATTTTGATTTTTTATTTACCAGGTGGCATTACTGCCTCCCGATTCATGGAGCAGATGAAGATTTCTCCGGGTAGTGATTCCCAATAAGCATACCAATCTCTGCGGAAAATAAAAAAAGCTCCTGTATCTGTATATGGCACAGGTTTTACGCAGATGTGCGTACGAATTCTATGCAGTAGAGCGTGTAAATCGGCCACGACCGCAATGTATGTGAGAAGTGTGGGTCGGTAAAAGGGGAAGAATCCGATTTACTAAAAAAGATATAAAAAAAAAACATATACCCTCTGATAAAAAAAAAATCCATATATTTTTCATTAATGTTAAAGCTTAGACTGGTCTCTTACCTTTGTGCGTGTTTTATTTTTTTTTACAACCGATGTAAAGTAGTAAAAAAAAAAATAAAATAATAGTAAATAAATATAAAACTTTCGTCGTGAAACATTCTTTTCTTAGAATTTTTATTTTCGAGATACGTTGACAGCATTTTCTAAAATGTTGGATTTAAGAGTATGAAACATTTTTTTTTAATTTAAAAAACAAACAGAAAGCATTCTCAACTAGTATTAAACCCCATGATTACTCGTGCGAAATATCTAAGCGAATCAGAAAACGGTGGCTGAATTAACAAAGTAAAAAAAAAAAAATTATAAAAAAAAATCCATATATTTTTCATTAATTTTAAAACAGACTGGTGTTTTATTTTTTTTTACAACTAATGTGAAGTTGTAAAAAAAATAATAAAATAAATATAAAACTTTTATCGTGAAACATTCTTCTTCTTCTTAGAATTATTATTTTCGAAATACGTTGACAGCACTTTCTGAAATAATGGATTTAAAGTATTAAAAATTAAAAAACAAACAGAAAGCATTCTCAAGTAGTATTAAACCCATAAGAGAATCAGAAAACGGTGGCTGAATTAACAAAGATAAAAAAAAAAATTATAAAAAAAAATCCATATATTTTTCATTAATGTTAAAGCTTAGACTGGTCTCTTACGTTTGTGCGTGTTTTATTTTTCTTTACAACCGATGTAAAGTCAATGTCCATGCAGTTACTTTTTGCCCTCCGGTATTTCCGTCGCGTATGTATATTTCACGTGTGTGGTATTTACGTCTTATAAAATTTACAAATGCATGGAAATGTGGGCGTTGGTGGCATACGTTAAAACAGGACTTCCGGATTTCCTGACGTAGTCGTTATGGCGGTAGACGACATCAATAAAACATTACATACGATAGCTGCCATCGGATCCCTCGAAATCACATCCCTCGCAGTGAAACGTCGTAGAAAAGCCAATACATATACATACACACGACATGAACCGTTGAATACTGCTGAATCTAAAACCGTCGCGTATAAAGCGTTCAGTATGTGTCTGTCTATATCGACGAAGACCTTGAATTCTCGCATGCCTTTTCAGTAGCCCTTTAAAACACTTCAGAATACGCCTGAGATCACATATACCCGGCGTTCTCAACCAACTAATGGCTTCATTTTTTCTTTACACTCTCGTACTTGTTCCATAATTGGCCATATGATAGTACTGCTGAAAGGTACTCGCTGTGAATTTTTTCAGATTTTTTAATTCACTGATTTCGGAAGTGGAGGGTTTTATTATTTTTAAATCCATTATGAAAGACTCAGGTCGTGCAAATGTAAGTGTAAAAATCAAAAAGTTATATTCTTCCATCAATTATTTAATGCAATGTATGTTATATTTTTATAGCACCAAAAAGGCCATTTTTAGCCAAACAAATGGAACTTTTTTTTACAGGGTATTGAAAGCGTATAGAACACATTTTTTGCCGAGTAAAAAAAAATAAGATTTTGCAGAGAAAAGTGTATTAAGATAAATCTCAATAATTGAATGCGATTCAAAATGTAACTTATATTGCATTGAATAGTTGATTGAAAAGAAGACCTCAAACGTTGCATTAACATCTGGCAACAAAGTGTGATATTTTTGAAGAGTCTCGTGGAGCAAATCTCACCGATAAACTGTGTATTAAATATTCTTCACACAAACCGTTTTTTCATACATAAATAGATGTCTCGCGGTTGGAAATATATTTTTATGACTTTTTATCGTTCTTTTACAAGATGTTATCGTGAATAATGATTATTGGTAACGCTATGCGTGCTCCGAGACGTACCCTCAAAGCCGGAAGTCGTCGACGACAAACAGCAGTTTAACTGGGTCACTCAGGTGATGGCGCCAAGATTTTTTTTTTTTTTTCGTTTTTCTCTCGCAAACACACACAATTTTCTCAGTCCGTTCCATTCCGCGCACCTTTTTACCAAGGCTCGTGTTCCACTTATCTCACCTTTTCTCTCAAGATCCCGCGAGTACTTATCCAACTTCCCCGTGGAAGCAACGCAAAATTAAATTTCATAAGAATAATAAAACGTAGAAGTTTCGTGTGAAGATTTGTGAATTTTCGTGGCAAAGCCAAAAACGGCGAGGACATTTGAGGCCAGGCCAATTTGACCCAGACCTTTTAGCCGATACCTTTCCGTATATACTTTCAGCTATCTTTTTCGTGCCCTCCCCCCCTTTTCACCGTTTTACCCTTGGAGTTACGACCGTTAACCCCGTTCTGCCCTTTCACATGACTTCATGGCTCTCAATGGAGTTCGAAATAATTCTACAAATGACCTTACTATATATTGCAGACGACTGGGACACACGTAGTCATCTGACGTCGAAAAAATGTCGGTGATATCTTATCACCGGGTACGATGTGGCCAGACCCTCGTGAATACCATTCCTTGCTTTTCCCTTGTATACTGATTCCTTTTCCTTTTTCTCGTTTTACCGCTCCTGCTGTTGTCACTTTGGGACGTACGATTCAGCTACTATAAATAGTTATACCGACCAATCGTTTTTCTCCAAGGTATCGTTAGTTTGTTGTATACTTTAGGTGTTTATGACCATAAAAAGACACTCGCCAAATGGCAGTTTAACACGAAGCAATGAAACTTACAAAACCTACAAAAAGAATCAATGATTAGTTTGAGGGTTTTTAAAATTTTTTCACATTGAATTGAGTTTTCGATAGATGGTTGGATTAGATGGAGGATAACAGGACATTTACGAACAGATTGGGTCATTAGTAGTAAAATATTTTTTTTTTTGCATTTTAGACTCATCAAAATGTGAAAGAATCACTTTTTTCAGTTACCGAATGATCATAACTTTTTTTTTATGGTAAATAATCAAGTGGTAATAATTTTGCCATAACTGCAGTGACTGTTGCTGTGGCGGCCGTAAGTATCACGACGGTTGCTGTGACGGTCGCAACTACAGCGACCGCTACTGTGGCGACCATAACTTCAACGACCGCTGCTGTGGCGACCATAACTTCAGCGACCGCTACTGTGGCGACCATAACTTCAGCGACCGCTACTGTGGCGACCGTAACTTCAACGACCGCTACTGTGGCGACCATAACTTCAACGACCGCTGCTGTGGCGACCATAACTTCAGCGACCGTTGCTACCGCGACCGTAGCTACAACGACCGTTGCTACCGCGACCGTAGCTATAACGACCATTGCTATCGCGACCGTACCTACAGCGACCGTTGGTACCGCGACCGTAACTACGGCGACCGTTGGTACCGCGACCGTACCTACAGCGACCGTTGGTACCGCGACCGTAGCTATACTGACCGTTCCTACAGTGACGGATTCATGAAATTTTTGTTCACGATTCACTTGAAATGAACAACGTCCCAAAAAACAAAATCCTTCAGTATCTTGCTTGAATTTTAAAACCACAATAGCCTTCTAGCCTCTTGGAAAAGAAAATTAAGTATAAAACACAGTAATATCATTATTTTTCTGCTATTTAAAATTATACTTTTAAATACTTACTGTAATCCAACGCAATTTCGGGATTCTCCGTTCAGAGGAATTACCAAAAAAATAATGTTAATGTATATCATTAATTTCTAATAAAGTCCCCGACAAACTTCGAATCGTATCCTTATATTGATTACCTATCCTACAATGATTACTGCTGTTGACGTTGACGACAATTAACACATAATTGTGGGTTTAGCATGAACAGGATAAGGTAAAGGGCGAAATGTAAAGGTCGTTGTTAAAGTTTGTTGGCTGACTGCATTGCGCCAACCAGCCATTCATGCAGCAAAAGCAGCCCAGTCGAGCAAAGCACCACCAGCACCTGTGGATTATGGGCTTCCCCAACGAGGCGACCACATATTTGCGATTCTAGTTCCGATCGTTGCTCCGGAAGCCTGCTTCCTTCTCACTCAACCCACTCTATACCCAACTACAATTCAGTGCACGACAATGCTATCACAGGCTGTTGCGGTTCTCGTGAATTATTCTAACTCGCCAGTCGCGAGAATCTCAGCCGAGATAAACCGATAAACGAGATCGATACTCAGGAAGTGAGTGGTTGAGTTAGAGGGCGAGGAAAACGGAAAAGCCACGATACGCACTAACACCACGTACAACTATATATATATACTGAGCTCTGTAAATTATGGATACCGGAATTATAGACTTTATCGCACCGATTCCATTCGGGTGCTGTGTCACTTCATTTACAAACGCTTTTTTCCCCCCTCACTCCACTCAACGAGCGGAGCTAACAGAGATTTTAAACCAATGTTTATGGCAAACTTTTACGGATTTATATCGTGAAACCTGTGGCAGTCACGATATTCAAATTTTGACAAGACTGCACCGATTCGCATTGATAGCAGGAGAAAAAAGAGGTCGCCGTAGAAAAATGTGACCGAAAAATGGTGTCCGGAAAAATGACTCCCGGAAATTCAAACACAAACTTCCATTATCTTACGACTGGTTAAATGTTGTTTATAGAAATGTAAAAATTATAGTTTAGAGAGATTTTAATTTGTTGGTTCGTTGGATTCATTTTTGGTTGTTCTTTGCCTCTTCCGTCTCGGCGCGTAATTAAGAATAACATTCGCAACATTCTACAACGGTTGAATCGAAAGAGTTCTTTACGTTCATAGTTCGAAGTTAACAATTGATTTTTAAATTGCTCAAATAAGTTTGGTGTCTACAAGCATTTGTACCTCTTAAAGTTTTACCTTTTCCAATATTACTCCGATCATCGACTGAGTATTATTTAAAAAGATAAAACGATATCATCGACGAAATTGCTTTTAAAAAAAGTAATTTATAAGCAAAATCACTTTTTTCAACGTTCTAAGCTAATTATCCACCTTTACAATAGGCGACGCAATTCATATATGCTCATTTGTGACCGTTAGGAATGCATAATAATCTGTTCGAAATTTCAAACGCGCTGAACAAACTCAACGAATTCGCGTTGCAAACATATCATCCAAACTTTTAATGCCACGATAAATCACTAATTGCCAATTACAGATCGATTAATTGATGCTGGCTATCAAAGAACTCAGCCAACAATAAACGACTCGTATACAAATGAAAACATAATTCTCCTTCATTATTCCATCTGCGTGCAACAAATCCTACTCAACGTATATACTGAATCTAGGAAAACAAGTCTGAAGAAAAAAAAACTGATGAAAAAAATAACGATGAAGAAGCCAATGGGAAATAAAATCGAAAAAAAGCGGATAACAATTAAACTTCTTTTTTAACAATCCCACGAATAATCGTATGTTATTTTAATGGCAATATGTTTTTTCCCATTACAAAATTATGTAATTCAGGTCCAGTTCGAAAATATTTCACTGGTAAAATTGAACGCTGTTGATTCTTATATATTGTACTTAGTTCTTTATTTTTATCTCACATTGCATTATCTAATCGAAAGCAATGTTATTTATTTATTCAATGATTATGATGTAATGTTACACTATGAAATTATAGGGAGATAAATATTTTGTTGCAATGATACCGAAACCTACAAACAGAGTAACCTATTGAAAAAATATCGTAAGATTTTCGATCCATAGGCTCGTTCGCATGGAAAAACATGTCCAATTTTCAAGGATCTAATTTTCATGCATTTCTTTTTAATTGACATTGAGACGCTACCGAATCCCTTTATAAGCGCAACACGGTAAGTCGGTGAGGATTTTTAGAAATTTTTTTTTTCGCACTCAGGTATCAGATTTCGCATGAATTTCAGTACCATTTTTGTCCTCCGGCTTAAGATCCTCGTCATTCCAGCCCCAAACTGTGTTTTTATGAGAGAAATCGTCGTTACTAGAATCAGGGTAGATTTTGGATTTCACAAAAGTACCGTCGCCCTTTTTTCCTGCTTGTTTCATCGCCAAATCCAATGACACAGTCTTCAAATCGTAAGTAAGACCAAACCAGGAGAAAAATTCGATGAATTTAGCCGTTGGGTTAAAAGTGAAGAAAGGAATTTCCGGAGTCGTGTAATCCCAAGGAAACGTATGATGATAATTATGCCAATTTTCTCCAAGCATAATAATGCCAGTTAATGAATAATCCGTGGCAGTGCTGAATCTAAAATGGACCAACAAAAAGTCGCACAAGGATTTAGTGTCAGCAGGACTGAGAAATAACGTGAGTATTTAAGCCGAAAAATATCTCATTTACTTCGCTGTTAATATTATTTGAAAAATGTATGCTGCACGCTTTTGAAAGAGACCCAGAAGGCCAAATATTCCCAAATAATTTTCTTTTAATCTTGAGATTAATATTTATCATATTGAGTACAAACTTTTATTTATTTTTTGCAAAAATTGCTAGAATTGTAATTTATTTAAGAACATTATTTTTGAAATAATCATTTAAACCTACGGCCTTTTGTCAATTTTATTTCTATCACGCTACACTCATTCCGGAATACTTAATATCAAGGACAACTGAGAATTATTTTGGAATATTTAGCCCGCTGGTTCTCTTTCAAAAGTCTGCAGAGTGTAAAAACAAAAAACAAAAAAAGTTTGTAGGTGAACCCTATTGCCCGCATTATTTTGCCTCCTGGCCAAAAATCCAGAGAGTTAGATTAGTTTGTGTTCTGTCAAAAGAAAAATGAAAAGAAAACATCAAGAAGTAGAATTTTGCTCACATGTCGAAGGGTTTATAGCCAAACGTATGTGCAACCGAATTGGTACACCAGACGAGATGAAGAGACACCACGTATCTGAATATCGCCAAAAAGAAAGCCACTCTAAGTGATTCGTCAAATAAATACATCGGTATAGCAGTCGGAATAATAAAGCAGATAATTGACATCATAACGTAATAGTATCTGAAATAAAAATGATTTAACATTTCGTTGTTCTTATCAACGAGTTTTTACAGATATTAAACCATGATAACGATGCAATGAAATACTTCTTTTGGAATGTTACTACAGGGTCGTTGTTTAGATCACTCAGATCAATTCCTTTGCCACGCTTTGTGACATCTGGATGTTTTTTCACCATAAGCCAACCCATGTGGGCGAAGAAAAAGCCTCGCGATGAATTGTAAGGATCAGCGTTGCTGTCAGTGTACTTGTGATGGACCCGGTGGTCTCTGACCCAATAGTAAATAGCATCCTGAAATCAAGAACAATCACTTGTAATTACTATCGTTTTTTCTGATATTAATCGTCACTAGTGCTATTCGATATTCCATTAGGTGAATTAAATTAGCCGAGTCTCGTCTAATTAGCCTGGATAAACATCGAATTTTAAGATAGTACTTTCGATGAAACCACGTCAATTTATCCTGCGTCAAAATACCGCCAAAAAAAGTGCCATTAAAAATATTCTATGTCAAAAAAGCCCGCATAAATATTCGCAAATGTAGTCTTTTTCATTTCTAATACACTTGTAGCGATATTTAAATTTATCATATATTTATTATTATCATTTTTGTAAAAACCTCATTTGCACACGTATTCATCAACATGAGTAATATTCTCATTGGAAGCGTTGCTTTGAATGATCTGTGTGACCAAAGCCTGTGACTTCCAGCGGAAACACCTAAGCCACTTGCGATTCCAAAAAAGAGATCTGCAATTGCCGTAAATCTTAATTATTCATTGCAGTCTTACTAAGATCGGATTTCACTCACTGCAATAATTTGATCCAACTCGTGCTTCCGTGAATCCAAGATACAAGCCATAAAAAGCCATCGAGTGCAAAATCACCATGCCAATGACATTTCTCCAAATGATCTCCATCTTGTGAATCACCTCTTCCTCGATCTTGACACTATTCGCGTCATCCAGAATTGCCACTTTTGACTTTATCAATTGCGTGGAACCTTCGATTCCACCTCCAGATTTTTCTAACCCACTATCACTTATGTTCTTTCGCATCTTGATAAAAATAAATAGGATTTATAAAAGTGTTGTACAGCGTTGCGAATCGTTGCAATGTAATTAAGAAGACAAAACGATTGAAGACTAAGTAAGCGTTGAAAAATCAATTCGCCAGGTATAAATACTGCTATCAACGAACCCCACTGCGACAAGCTACATTTGTATTATTTGCATTATTGATCGGGATATATAATCTGGAGTGACTCGAAAGTTCTGTTACTTATACTTCCACTCTTCGCTCATTCCGGCCAATGATTGTTCTTCAACCAAATTTCACCGATTAAGAAAAAAATCCGAGCTGATGCAAAGAGCCATGTTTGAATAATTGTGATAGGGAATTTGTCGAAATTGTTTGCAATTGTAACGGTGAGTGATTGGTGACTGTTTGAAGAATATAATTTTTTTACATATATATTATGAAAAAAAATATATATATACGAGGGGGGCTTCGACCTCCTGCGCGAACCCTTCATGCAGCGGTAATTGCAAATTTTCCTTTCGGATTTTTGTAAATTTTGTAAATTTCTTCTATTTGTTAGAGAGGGTCTCACGGGGAATTTAGAAAAATCGGGCCCTAGGAAGGGAGTCTCATGGGGGGTCTTAAGAAAATTAGGCCCCAGGAAGGGAGTCTCATGGGGGGGACTTAGGAAAATTAGGTCTGAGGAGGGGATGTTATGGGGGACTTAAAAAAATGAGGTTCTGGAAGTAGCATTAAGAGGCGACTCAGAAAATAGGGGGTGTTTACAAATTACAAATTGTTTTAGAAACATTTCAAGATAAGATTTCCAAAATATTTTAATGACATATTGATGAGCAGACGAAAAATATATTTTCGTGCTATGTGGGTTTAATGTACGGGTTACGGCTATTATATATTAGTTGAGAATAATTTTTCCATGGTCGAACAAGACTTTAAAAGCGTTCACTTTTAACAAATAAATGAGGGTACTCGATAATTGATAACATACAATATTTATGCCATGTCTGCTGTCAATAAACGTTGAAGTTATAGGAAATCGATTGCTCATGTGAACACGCTTGAGCACAAAATATACAAGCATACGTGCGCAGAGTTAATGTGCGTGATACTTTCCTCCTCATTTTTATCGAGACAATGTACAATCAATGCTACGTATGAATTTATTCATGGTTCGAAATGATTAGTAAACCAAACTGTTATTATAGACCGGAAAGAAATGATAATTTAATATGAGACTTAATTTTCACGATGTCATCGAATGAAAATAATGACTTCGGAAAATGTCAATTGAAATAAAAAAAAAAATATTACTACAGTGGAGGAGAAAATAAATAAATATTATTTGAGGCTAGAATTTTGAAACAGAATATGACATTTTGATGATGCACTCATAAAGGTTACATAATAATTTATTTAAAAATTCATACCTGTTCAACATATTGTTACTATTATTATTATTATTATTTTGTGAATTTCGTAATCGCAACCCGTAACTGTCTCATCACGATTATTAAGACAATGAGTTTGTGTTAAATGTGCAAACATTTAATTTTATTTTAACCACCAAAACTGCATTTTATATGTAGAATACAAGCATTCAATTAAACAGTGAACTTTAGCTTTATGCGAATTGTAATATTGTCTCTGTTTGTAAAATTTATGAGTGGGATGAGAAAGTAAAAACACGTGTAACCTATATCAGCTGTATATAATATGGCATACAATATGAAAAGCTTTCAATATCAATAATAAATCTTCAATTGCCAATTAAGCTTTGATTAATTGGTGCTGATCTTCAAAGACCTCAACGAACAATAAACAACGTATGCCATTGAAAACATTGTTTTCATCGATAATTCCATGCACGTGCAACAAATTCGAGGCATTCAACGATAAATGAGTCACCCTAGTTTCGCGTGATTGCAAAGCGAGTTCACAAATTTTCCGAAACTCGTTTAGAATTTCAAGAAAATTTACAAATTATTTTCGATCTTTAAATCACGTATACTTCAGCCCAAATTGGGTTCTGATATTTTTAATCTATGAGACTCTTTTTTGTCCAAAGAAAAGAAAAAATACAAAAATGTTTATGAATAGAAAAAATCAGACTCAATGTCCGATTGAGTCTGATTCGTTTAGTTGTGAATGTATCGAATACCTCTTCTTTAACTTTTACATCCAGCTTCGTTTTTATTGTACAAAACGCATCGTTCCGTATGGAGAATGTCCACCGCCAAATGTCTAACAAAAATAAAAGTCCAACAAAAAAAATAAGTCATTCTTTCGCCGGCTTCTTTTTTGTTTCAATATATTTTTTACATGCTTTTTTTCTAAGACTCTCAAGACACGTGACTTTCAGATAAAAGAATAACTTTTTTCTCTCCTACAGTTTTTATCCAGAGAAAACAAGAAAATTGATTTATTTTTTCGATGGACACGTAGATGGGACACAACGAAAATTGTCCCTCATAGAAGTAGCCAGCGGGGAAAAAAAGGTCCATGGAATTTAAGCCGTGAAAGATCAACTTTCTTAATCATCGAAATATTATTGGGCGGAGAAAACAACAGTCATGAAAAAATGTGATTGGCCACCAATCACGTGTTTTTGAATTAAGCAAACGTCAATATAGAAATTCTAAAATGAGACAACATCAACGATACACAGTAATGTAATATAGTATACTAATGAACCTGTGCAAAATTCGTGTGTCGACTTATGCTCCCCCCCCCCCCCCCCCCCCCAAATCGATACGTTATTATGCTAATCATAAACGAGACCTGAAGACACATCCGGAAAGCCTTGGCGTACCTATTCTTCGATGAGTCTCGCAATAACGAGCTACAAGTTCGACGAGTCGCGTTTGCTTGTCCCATCTCATCTCATGTGTGTTCTCTGTTCGAGAAATCTTAAATATGTAATTCTTTGGTTGCGCTACTGGATCGCCTGGCATATTCCGTATGAAGAAGAAGCCAGCATGCAAATTTCGTCACACCTACTCTTCTTTGCTCCACCGTCGTTGATTCACGTTGATGGTGCCTCTTCCGTGTAGGTTCTTTTTTTTTTTTACTTTTCGTCAACACTCATGTTGCTCGTAATCATGATCGTCCACGAATACACGTGTAAGCATTTTTTTTTTGGTAACATGCCAAAATAGCACAACGAAAAAATAACGAGTCAAAATAACACACGACGAAATAACGCAATTGTACATCATTTATTTTACATTAGAAGAACATTGTTCGTTTTCAATATTATCAGTCATTCATTGACGAATACATGAGATTTCAAAATAAAAAAGTAATTAAAAATAGTAGTTTTGTTGGGGGGCTTCGACCCCCGACCCCACCAGGGTTTCTGCCCCTGGACCCCGTACCTGCTCTGCTCGCTATCTCTCCAGTCATTTTAGTGTACGATTTTTTGTACATTAGAAACAGTATTTTGAGTTATTTCAACGTTGTGTTACTTTAATTTTGAGGTGTCACCTTTTTTTATTATCTACTGGTATAAAATAAAATGATAAGATGCTACAGTTTTTGCATATATTCACATATAGGAGGGATTCCACAAATCCAAAACATCTACATTATCATATTTCTTAAGAAAAAAAATCAGGTTTTTATTCTCTTAAATTAGAAGGATAAAGCGAATTTGTTTTTTGATCTTAAAAAATTGGTTTTTTAAAAACTTTTTTTTTGCTACTTCATCATTTGTAAGAGAAAATGGAAATTTATTTAATTTCTCGATGTGTTTTAGCTTGCTTTTTTGGTATTGAGAAACGCAAGAAAAGTGGAAGGATTGATTTTTTATTTTTCACCATTATGATTAGTCAGCAGCTTCGGTAAGATGTGACATAATTGAGTAAGATCCATTTGAAACCAGAAATAGCTGACTGAAAACGCGTTCCCAATGCTTAAAATCTTTTGAAATTCCTTCAGGCAGATGGGTTTTAATATAGTTGTATACATTTTGGCCAATTAGACACAGTTAATGAGTGGTCACAGCTATACAGTAGAAGGAGTCAACGATAACGCCAGAAACTTATATACTGATATAGATAATCGAGAGAACGTGTGCCGCAGCGTGGCTTACGGCCTTCAAAGGAATTTCTTCAATATATCTAAAGTGGGTGGATTCCCTCAATAAACGAGAATTTTATAGGCCTATTCCTACTCTTACGTCTCCGTCCGAATTTTTTTTTTTTTTTTTAACAGTCACCAGTTTCTTCCTTTCTGTCACTCACCGAACCACTCATACTCTCTCACTTGACGCTCAGTCAAGAGGAAATATTTTGACAATTACGTAATCCTACATCAGCTTTGATTAAATTCCCTATGGAGACGCCGGAGAAGCTGCTCGAGATGGATGTTGGCGAAGGTTTATTCAAGTTTCCGGGGCAACATTCCACAGCATTCTTATGAAACCAATAGGGGTTTTTGGTGCTGCCAGTAATTTTTTTTTTTTAACGTCTGTTAAGAATGCAAACGCGCTGTATTCGTACCAGATTGAATTCTAAAAAAAAATTGCTATAATCGGGATGTTTATTTCAGAAAAAGAAAGTTTGCAAGTTTTAGTTTCATGCACAAAATTCAAATGTATAAAAAATATTGTTAATTTTTCGAGAAAAAGAATATCACTTAATTTTACACGATAAAATTTCGATATTTTTACCCTTTTATCATCAATCTGGCTTTAGAGAAAAGTCACCGAGAAAATTGACCGTCATTCTCATGTGTTTTACAAGCAATAGAAATCGTATTAAAGAAAAAAAAAAAAGTAATAAATTCTAATGCGAGAGACGAGTGAATGTCTTCAATGCTCTCGTCCTCTGTCGATAACACATTTGCCAATGAAAAATGCACGCCAACCGAAAAATCATACGACCATGTAGATTCTTAGCGTTACGAAATTCCGTAATAGTCGCTCTCACTTCTGTCGGCTATAGCTGACCATATGCAGCGCAGTGCAACGAGAATATTGTCGTGTTATATCGAACGATCGTGGAAAAAGCTGGTGACTCGAGGCGAAAGTAAAAGCGAAAAAGAAGATGTTGAAAATTCACGGTGGCTGCTGCTACTGTTTGACAAGAAAGTCCGGAAAGAACACCAATGCCGAAGTCCATCTTTGGTCGAAACGATGCATCCTCAATTCGACAGTTCGTCCCATATCGTCAAAGACGCCGCTGAGCCGGACCAACAATGTCGAAATTGCACTTCGCTGCAGGCGGTCGGCAATACATATACGAACTTTACGACTTTCCTCGCTGGAGTTTTGGTCAGATCAAGTCGATTTCTTACCATGCTGTGATAATAACAAAATCGCGAAGGTCGTCCAGCAAATAGTATTTTTTTTTTTTGTAAATGTAGGATATTGATTTTTTCAAGATTTGTGGAACATCAAGACACACATTATCATACAGATCACATATAGTGAATGAAATTTTTATTTAATGGAAAATAAATTACTCTCACATGAATGGAATGCTATGTTGATGTTTTTTTTATTTGTCTTTTTTGCCTTTTGCTTACTCATAAAAGGAAGCTTTGTAAATTTGTAAAAGTCAGGTTCAATGGTTCCTTAATTAAATAAATATTAAAAAATGTTTGAGATTTTTTTTTCTTTTTGATTGATTGAATTTTGTGCAAAATTCAAAAAGCCAAAACAAAAATAAAAAGTTGGTAAAAAATCAACATAGCATTCATTTAATGTGAGAGTAATTTATTTACCGTTGAATAACAATTTTCTATGCTATATATGCTCAATTCTATAATTAATTCATTCATTCATTAATTAAGTAATCACTGAACCTGATTTTTAGACATTTCAAATATGGAGAGAGTCCCATAAATATGGAAGTCTCCCCATATTTTTGGGGATATGAGACATTACATATCAATTGTATTCCCCGAAAAGACAAGAATTTTCAAAAAATGTCAGAACATCTGGCCCAGCGATTCTTTAACTAATTAATTAGAATTTCTTTTGAGAATTTTAGTCTTCGGTGAACAAAGTTGGTATGTAATGCCTCATATGTCCAAAAATATGGAATTCTCCCCATATTCGAAATTCCTAAAAATCAGGTTCAGTCGTTCCTTAATTAATGAATTAATTAATTTTAAGAAATATTGTTTTTACTATGATTCTCGAATTTTTCAGCTTACTTTTAATAATCCAACATTAAAGATTCATTAAAAAAAAATGAAATGTTATACTTTTTCTTCAACTACAATTTTAAATGTTGCTAAAATTAGTATGAAACATTACACTGAATTACTAATTTATAAAACATAAATTGTACCTCCGAAGTGTGACAAAAATTCTTTCTCTCTTGTTATTAATTCCAACTTTAATAAGTGAGACAGTCGCCGAATGTGATCATCAATCCGCCGGATAAATTGGTCGACTGATATGTACATTGACCAAAAATGGGGCCTTTACCCTTGAACGAATGAACTATACACTTTAGCTCTTTCCCTCGCAGTTCGAGCACAGTTGGTGCTTCATTGATCGGCAATTGATATCGGCAATTATCTTACGGTCAGACATCCGAGAGCCTGTACGATAGTGTCCCCGCCGCACCTTTGTCCTTGTCCAATACATATAATTGGCTCCTTTTCGGGGACACGCTCGTGTAAATGTTAATATATAAGTCAATATCTTATCTTCGCAATTGAGGCTGCAATTGTAACCATGGTGCTTATCATTTAAATTTTATTCCAAAATTACCTTGGGCTTAATATAGGTAATAGTTTATTAGCTTTTATTCACTGGTCTTGGCATTTTTTTATACTTAAGTTGATTGGATTTTTTCAATATTATCATTGGGTATTTAATTATGTGATGAAAAAATTTAAGCGTGGATTTTAAGGACTATCAGCAGATTCAATTAAATTGTAATCGTGTAATTATTCATTAAAATGTGTACATGAGCAGATATATTTTTTTTCGAAATCCCTTTTCTCGGCGTTTTCGACCATCTTAAGTATGCGGACATGAAAATCTTGAAAATTTTTTTATTTAAATTAAAACAACGCTTCGTCTACGAGGAAGTAAAAAAGAAAAAAAAATACGAAATTTAAGCTGTCCCTTTTATAGAAAACTATGTATCTGGCGATGGAAGATTAGACTTCCTCCAAAACCTGACAGAATAAATATCAATAATACTTTAGGGTACTTGAAGTGTGCCTCCAATATATAAAAATGAAATGAAATATGGTAAAGGTTGAAACATTTATCATACTTATCTTTGAGGTGAGATTTCTAGCAGTACCATTTTTTATTATATGGAATGGCCCTTTTTCTGCCAATCTTCAGTCATAGCCTATCGAGACACCTCACCCTTAGTGTTTAATATAGGGCGTTCTACCTGGACACAATTTTGTGGTTTCATTATTTTCTGTTTAAAAAAAAAATTGTACACATTTGTAATTATCTACGATTTTTTTAATAACACATTATCGACGCGCTTTAAAAATCTCAGAAAATTCTGAAAAACTTTTTATGGAAAACATGTTGGTAATCGAGTCAAAGTGGGCCGGCGATTACTTCAATTTTTTCGGCCTTTTTTCAACAAAAAAGAAATGGAAAGAATTAGAAAAAATAGTAACTTTACGTTGGGCTGCAGCTAGAAAAATCTTGAATTTCCATTTTTTTTTTCTTGAAAAAAGGCCGAAAAAAATAGATGGAATCACCAGCCCACTTCGCTTACCAAAAATGTTTATTTTCGAAAAAAAAGGTTTTACAGAACGTTTTCAGATTTTTAAAACGTATCGTTCGATAATTTTTTTTTAATGGATCGTGTATTATTAAAAATGTGTAGATTTTTTTTTAATTAGTAGTTTTTAGAGTCATGTCAATCATATAAAAAATTGTGGACCCAATCAGAAGGGTCAAGAGATAGACCCAGATGGAAACCACGTGGAATGCCCTATATACTCACTGAAAAGTTTCTCAATTATTTTTTTGCTGCTTCACCCCCCTCCCCCTTGGCCCAACAAGGTCGCAGCACTAAGCCAAGCACACCTCTCGTTCACTATAACAGCGGATAGATGACATGATGCCGTTCAGCTTCCGTTTTGTTCAACTGTTGTACTCAGCACTATTCCCCTTCCTCCTCCGTTAAGTCAGACGTGCGGAGTCCTTAAACCCGTAATTATAACTTTGGTGCACTTCACAAGACGTGAGCGATTATTAAGGAGGCTTCAGCGATACATTCAGGTCATTTGAGTGTACCAAGGTTTCGAAAATGGTTTGTACACATTTTCAAAACAAATTGGTATTAAAGCTGGTGAAATCGAATTTATGGATTACGGAAAGACATTTTTTTTAAAAATGTATCAGTTTATAGAAAAAAAAACTCAGTTTGCGGTAAGAAAATTCCCGATTACCTAATTTTGCCAATAATCAAGTAACTTTTTGCATTGAATTCCGCCACTTAGAACTTTTGAACTCAGATTCATAATCAGTAACTACCAAAAAATCTCCAGGTACCAAATGTCATCAAAGTCAAGTAAATTTTTGTCCTATTGTTTCGCCATTTTCAATTTCTGAATATCGAGTTTAGACTCTCATCAGTAATCCCAAAAATAATTGAGTACAAAGTTTCAAGTAAAAATGTGTGATTCAAAGGATTAAGGTGGTCTTAAGATATTGAACTTAAGAACAAAAACAAAAATCGACCCTAAGACCCCCTAAGAGTCCATCAGGCTCGTATGTTTGCTCCTGTAGAAAAAAGATGCTCTTGTGAATCTGCAATTTATATGTTTTTGGTGTCATCGTAACATTTACGAGAAACGATTCGTAGATTCACCACCTGGCGGCGGCCACCGGAACTGTCTCATGTTGCGGCCAATATAATCTGCAGATCAGTCAACTTCTAATAAAAATAAAAATAATATTCATACTTCTATGATTAGGTATAAAAATCGTCGAACTATTAATAGTTGAATGACTACCCATAACTTTTCTGATTATGATAAGGTCAAAGTCAGGCTTGCCACATCAGGCGCTACCAACCTGTAGTTTATTGAATATCCGACATGGACGACGAGTTTTCTACGCCAAATATTGGCTATAAATATAATACTGAATTTCACAATTTCATATATGACAAAAACGATAAAAAAAAACTTAACTGTGCCTTCTATTTATAGTAACAAAAACACTAAAAATGGACTTTCATCCATTTTTCCTTGAAGCTTACCATCTGTCAGAAACTAAAGACAAAAAAGAATGGAAAGTAAAAATGTACACATTGCATCCTCATTATTTTTTAATTTTTACAAAGCTACGAGGAAGTATGTTTAAACAATTTTGGCTTCCTCATAGAGGGAGCCTTGTGACAAAAAAAAATATTAAAAATTCTCTGAATTTTGAACTCTTTGTTGGATGCTAACCAAATTCAATGTCAAAGAAAAACACATTCTAATAAAGTTTTATACAAAATTTTGGATCAGTTACTTGAACCCTTCTCGACTTACTTTTTTTTCACTCATCTTTTCAAAGAAATTACGAAAATTTAAAAACTCCATAAAAACCGAACGGCTTTTCCGATTTCCGCAAAATTGAATATACCAAACAATATTAAATATACCTGCACTTATGAAGTACTATTTAGTAAAATATAGTCAATTTTACTTCAAATTACCCACCACTGTTCTAAAAAAAAAAAATACTACCGTTAGATATTTACAAAACTGTCTCAACTGCGCGTATTGTATTAAAAAAGCTTAAGCTCAACTACGTCGAACTTTCTAACTGAAGGGCTTCCTCTTCGTTACTCTTTGCCTATAAGCCAACGGATGCAAACATTCCCATAGTATTTCTATTATCTACGCCTCCGTGTTATCCTAAAGGCTCTCATCGGTGAAGTCCAAAGAGGAAATAGGCTACAAGGAACTAATTTCCTAAAGATCTCCGTAGATCAACGATATCAATCGAACTTTCTTCTAAACTCGTTGAGATTTTAAAGGCTCACCAGACATTTGCATAATTGAATGATCAGACAGTGAAGTCACGAGGCAGTAACCCCATCATCAATCATGTATTACTTTGAAGCACCGGAATTTTTCTCTACTTCAATATCAGACAGGTTGATCGACTTCTAATGCAACTTAAAACTTGCCGAAGCTTACGGTTGACTGCAAACAACGACACTTAGTGATTGTATAGATAGGACAGTATAGTTTATTTTGGCCTTGGTGTGATACTCTATAACAGTATCGTATCTTGAGCTACGATCCATCCTATGAATATATTCATTCGAACCCCAATCGTCCCTACTAAATCTTTCTTCTTCCCTTTTACGTTCAACCTTACCTTCCCTAACTAATAATACTCTCTTATCGTTACTAACTGTATATATCCATTGGCATTCCATGGATTTCTCAAGTTGGTCTTCAGAACTGGACTGACCCTTCGTCGAGGCAACATCTATTCGCAGAACATATTTACTACTATTTTGGTCATCTACGTAAGAGGTATATGTATGCCAACTACTATATATGGGGCATTCCACCTGATTTCGACCTGGGTCTCATTCTTGACCCTTCCGATTGGGTCAGCAATTTTTTATATGATTGACATAACTCCGAAAGGTGTAATTAAAAGAAGAAGAAAAATTCACATTTTTAATTATCTACGATTTTTTAACACACATTATCGAACGACACATCTGAAAAATCTGTAAAAAATTGCGAAATACCTTTTTTGGAAAATAAACATTTTTGCTAATCGAGCCGAAGTGGAGCGACAATTTCATCTATATTTTCGGTCTTTAAATAATAATAATAATAATAATAATAATAATAATGGAAAAAATTCGAAAAAATAGTAACTTTACGACGGTCAGCAGCTAGAAATTTTTTTGTATGCAACACATGATTTAAAAAAAAGAATCAGATTTTTCCAATGTATATACATTTTATTTCATAATGAACGTTAAATAACCATTAACAAAAAAAATTGTAATTTGAGATTATCTAAGCAAAACCTCAACATTTATTTCGAAAAATTCTCAAAAATTCTCAAAAGCGATGTGTTGTATACAAAAACAGTATTTTCTAATTTTTTCCATTTTTTTAAATGAAAAAAAAGCCGAAAAAAATAGATGAAGTCGCCGGTCCACTTTGATTTGGTTACCAAAAAATGTTGTTTTCGAAAAAGGTTTTTCCGAGTCTTGTCAAACGTTAAAAATGTATCGTTCGGTAATTAGTATTAAAAAATCGTAAATAATTAAAAATGTGTAATTTTTTTAAAAATCAGGGCTTTTTAGAATTATGCCAATTATATTAAAAATTGCGGACCCAATGGGAAGAATCAAATGTCAGACGCAGGTCGCAGCCAGCTGGAATGGCCCATATATACTAGTTGCAATAGTTTTAGTGACCGATAACTGCGACCCCAATTCATCGCATCATTTAAATTCCACCTTTCGTGCAATACCAAATGGCTGGGATTTATTACCGCTTACGAGTTTACTTTGTTCTGTCAGACATCAGAAATTTCGCAGTCCCATCAGTTTGCCATGAATATTTGAACGAAGAATTTGGCAAATTTAGGATTACTTCGCATGTCATTGAGGAATTTTGTGAATTACTAGAACAGCGAACGAAAAGATTCTGCGACAAACTTTAGTCATTTTTGTAACAAAAGATATTTTATTTTTATTGTAAAATTAATTGGTGAATATTATATATTCAACATTCAGTTATAAAATAAATATAATCTTTTTTTTTATAATTACAAGGCTTGGTGGCTCAGTTAACAGTCTATAAGTCACAACAATATCCCTAATTCTAAGATTTACGATAACAACACGGGCAATGTGACTTACAAAGTGTTAATGATCATTTTTCTCGATTTCGTTAAAATTCAATTGTCACACAGCGAAAAATTGATATTCATTTTCCTTTTTTTGAAACTGATGCCATATTTTAATTTATATTTTTAAATATCACGTTATTTGATTTCTTTGAATATCATCAGGAAAACATCCTTGGTAATATCAAAAGTATGTTTCATACTTATAATCGGTCAGATCGTTTAAAAATATCAGTGATATAAAAATGAAATCCGCCAATTTGCGCCACTGTAACAGTCACGACATTTTTTAAAAATCTGTCAATGATTTATTACGAGAATGTAATTCAATGCCATTTAATTTTTTTTTTAAATATTTGGCAGAAACTTTGCAAACGTTAGGAACAAACATTGTAAAGAGGACTTTTATACAAATGCAAAAGTTGAGTCTGTTCGACATAGTCGTAGTTTTTTCATAAAATGTATCTTGGATGGTCTGAGAAATTGGTTTTTGGGATTTATTTTGTGATTATGTTAGGTTTTCATTCGCAAATAGTAAAATCGCTCTACTCTCTTGAATTTCGCGAAGCTTCAACAGCGATAACGATTACCAAGGACAGTATATGTTATTTCATTTAGTTCCACTTTGTGGATTACAAAAATTGAGCAGATCAACAGACAGCTATGCTAATGTTTGTTTTTCAACAAATGGACATCCGGCATTGCCAAAGACACTTTTGCAAGCCGCAGCTACCTTGGATCCCAGTTTGTTCGTAAATTTGTGCGCACTTTGGTCAACCACAATTGCCTTGAGGTAGCATCCAGTCTCCTCTGCCTCGCAGGGTGAATAGTGGTGCGAAAGAGCCACATCCGGACTCACCACGATCTCGTCGAAGCCTTTAAAAAAAAAAAAACGTATCAATATAATTCAATATTATTAACGATTTGGCAGGGAGTTAACCCTATACTCAATTTTTATGAAAAGTAAAGTCATCTGGAATTTAAATAATATTAATTATTCTCATCTTAAAAATGTATGTTCGCTTACGCCTGGGATGATTCAAAGATCCTGGTCGCAACTCCGAGACTCGATAATTTCCTAGTTCAATTATGTCTTTGCCTCGAACAATGTATCTACTGAGGACACCTGGTGGTTGAGGATTTTTCACCCTCCAAGTCTTTGCCTGAGTATACAGATAGGGAACATCTGAAATATATGACGTATTACATGTTGCATGCAATTTAAAGTTCACAATTCATTGAGTTGACGAAGTCTACATGGAGAAAAATGTCGGTAGGATTTCGTTTTTAATTCGCAATTCGCAGATGTTCGAACGTGCATGGCAATCTCATAATTACGTAACTTTTCGTAGGATGAATCTCCAAAACAAAACTATTTTTCGTCTGATCCACCAGCTCGACAGAACTCATGAAATGTTTGATTGCGTTCTGTAGAAATGTCCTTCTAAAGTAATTGCGTACGCCAAACAATTATGCAGTTCGATGTGCCACAGAAAATTTATTTGTTATCGTTGGAACAAACAATTGTCTGTAAATACTTATTGAACGGAGGCAAAACTCAACTTTTAACAATTTGTTTTTGGCTTTGGTCGTTTATAACATTATTGTTGTTAAGCTTCGTCGTATCGACCTAATTTTTATAGATGCAATTTTTGACACGCGTACTCGGGGTCTGTGATATCGGTGTCGAAGATTCTGATGTTAACGACATTTCTATACAGGAAAGTTTCAAACATATTTCGAATCCCTGATTTTTATTTGAAAAGAATTGATGGAGCACCCAGAGCGACCAATTTTTTACAATTAAAATTAATCGTGAAAAAATATCGCAGTGAAGTTACTAGTGTTCTATGTTGCCCTATGAATCTTAACAACGTATGTCAAGTTTTAGCAGATCATTCGTTCCATAGCTTCAGAAACATATCGTACAATAATGAACTCACTGCGATCTTTGTTGTCATAGTCGTCTTGATACATTGTGTAGAAGAACGCATTTCTGAAGACAAAAGAAGCGTGCTTATTGCTACCATCCACAGTTGGATCGAGGTATTCCATTACTTCCGGAAAATTGTTATGAATTATAGGCACGAGATATTCGTCAATGCCGAAAATGGCAACATAGTCGTAATTATCGTTGAACGAATTTCTGTATAGACAGTCATTGAGACCTGCGAATAGACCTTCGTATCTCAGTGTCCTTTCGAACACATATTGCGATGGAAGTTTCCACGAGAGTACCGTCGCAATTTGACGATTAACGTAGTATTCAAGTACCCGATTCACCTCTGGCGAAACTGACGAATTGTAAAACGTAAAGTGACTCGCACCCAGCAGAAGATAATATTCGACGTATTCTACTATGTCGAGAGGTCGATTAAAATTGTGATGAAGCACTGAAAAATAATGAGACAAAATTAAGAAAATTGCGATGCAAGAAAAGACGTTTAAGCTTTTGGCAAAACATTCTACAGAGAAAATGGTGCATCAACAAAAAAAAAGAGCACAACGCACAATATCGAGAGTTGCTTATATCGAAATATAAGAAAACCGACCAAAATGAGACTCTAACTTGAATAAAATAATGTTTTCGAACCTGGTACACAGACAGACATAAAGCTCTCTTGCATTTCGTATAATCTGTTGATTCTCCAATTCGGATAGTGGACATTCACAAATTGCATCGTATCGTTGAAACTGCCTGTATCAATTTCGGAATTGGCAATAGTAACAGAGCTGGGAAGTTGACTCTCCATATCGTTGTCCAAATTTTCAGGCACGACAAGATCGCATATAACGAAAAAAGCCGAGTACTTTAGGTTCCAGTTGTCCTCCATCGCTTTGACAGACGTAGCTTTTATTCTTTTAATAATGTTTGTATTATTTATCCCGAAATATTTGTAAATGCAATCGACACGATTTCCATCAATATTCATTGGAAGTATCGCTATTATACGAATTACAGCCCACGTAATCTCGTTACTTGCGTGTGAATGCGTATACTGATCTATCACTTCAGGTCGTGGATCAAAATACGCTGAATACACGTGACCATCGAAATCATCTAATGCCATCCATTCGTCATTCATCGAAGACGACTTCTTGTTTATGAATTCAAACTCCAGATTCAAAATTTCAACCAGAGTTTCCTGCACGTAGATGATCTTCTCGAGTCTCACGCTTCTCTGGAACATCATAAATACAAAGTAGATTAGTATTATTTTTTTCGACGAATTAAGCAGAACTCAGGTCAATTATGAAAAATCAAAATAGAGGCCATTGGAGCAATTTGAGTTATCTCTTTAATGGTATTTATGTTATCAAGATCAGTCGAGAATTGCTTGTTTGGTAGGAAATTGTATGAATGAGTGCAAAAATCAATTGTGCAATGACCTCGGAGAAGCCATATACGCTTCTAAATCAACGTCAAACGCCAAACGAAACATCAACTCTCGTATTATATGTCATATTAGGATAATCCAAGATTATACTCTCAGAAAGTTGAACTAGTTTTTCGGGCTGAAATAACTCAAATACTACTCAATCGATTTGATTGCAATTTGAAATGAAATGTTTTCGGAAAATAGATTTTCTCATAGACGATATATTCAGTTATATGCATTAGTGCGCCTTCATCTACATTTTCTTCAGTGACATACTCTGTGGTCCAATCTGTACTATATATCTGTGGTTTTAACATCCGGCGGAAAAATTGAATCCTGCCAAGCCACTGTTAAGGCCCATAAAGCTGATGCAGATTTTGCTATTACGCTGTTAAACATTCGACGAGTTAAGAATGCACTTTCAATCGGTGTTGACTCATTTCGGTATTATTTGTGCTACTGAATAAGAAGTCGGGGTTATCCGTTGGTGTAAAAATAACTCAAGAGTGTTTGTTAACTTGGTGAACGCTTAGACGTAATTAAATGCCACTAATCGCAGTCTCGAAATGTGTCGCAATTTCGACGCACTCGGGTTTTAAGTAGCTTCGAGAGCTTTGCAATAGTTAAATTAGTATTTTCGTAACTGTTTCTGTAAAGTTTTTGTACATTAAATATCTAAGCAGAAAATTCATAAATTAAGGAATAGAGTAAGAGCAATGCTGCACGAAGTTGGTAAGAAATTACGCAGTAATTTGATCAAGAAAAAAAAAAAGCGGACATTGCTCTTGAATTTTTACAAAGCTGCATTTACGAGGAAGTATGTTGATCAATTTTGGCTTCCTCATAGAGGAAGCTTTGTAAAAAAAATAATAATAAATTCTCTAAATTATGTATTCCTTGTTGGATGCTCGCCGAATTCACTATCCAAACAATTACACATTCTATTCAAGTTTTATGCAAAATTTTGAATCAACCGCTTGAACCATTCTCAAGTTACAGCATTTAAAAAAAGAAAAAAAATGAGAATGCAGATTTCTAAAAAAATCTAAATTACTCTATTGATTTTGCTTAAATTTTTAACAGTCTCTCATATCCTCCCAAATTTGTACACATGTTTCTTAGATTTTCATACCGACTGCTTTAAAAAATAAACTAATCGGACATCTCAGAAAAAAAACGTACGATGAATATTATAATTCATTAGAAAACTTGCGTAGCGATTTCAAAGTGGCCGTGAATAGGTGGCTTGGGGAAAAGTAAGAATAGCAACGGCGCCTCGATATCCGCAGATCGATGTGACGCTGTGACGTGGTTTTAATAGACATTATAATTCTTTTCATACTTGGTGTCAAAACACTGCAGTGTCTATCGATATTAAAAATACATAGAAATGCATTTTTGGATTATTCACTTATCTGTAAATTCAACAAAGTCTTATCAACAAGTGCCCTGTTAGATAAGTAACATGACGTGGGATCGATAATTCATTTTAATAATAATCTTTTAGTTGAAAGAAAAAGAAAAAAGAAACAAAAATACACAACAATGAAGTCAATGTATGCAGTAGTATTTTACGTGCATCGCTATTAATTATTTAAACAGCGATAAGCATTCGAGGTTTAACTTAATGAATATAAAATTAACATTTAAACTCACGGGTGTTCTGTAGATAAGAATCCCAACGACAATGAGGAAAACGACGAATGCCAACGATAGTTTCAATTGTCGTGGCACTGTCGGCCAATTCGATACTGTTGGCTTCTGCAGAAGCGTATATTTCACTTTGTCCATAACTCGATTCGTTCAGCGAACGCTCTACGTGTCGACTGCCTGCAGATAGAGCACTACCTGAACAGCGACGATTTGTTATCTTGTCGAGTATAACCGCGATCGTAGATAAGAAACACTAGAAGTTGTATTATATGTGACTTTCGCATTTTCGAAATTACAAAAAATAGCCCTCACTCTAATTTTTCAAATAATATAGCTGTTAGACGAGTGTACGTAGGAATAAAAATCTAAAATGAATAACGATAGAATCGAACGTCTTTGTACTGTGTAAGCAACACGTTTATTGCGCACCATATCCGTAAAAAATGTTTCAATCGCGCATGTACACAAATGGTAGAATATTTTTCTAACTAAACTATATGAATATAGAAATGTTAAAAAAAGAAAAATTACATTCGCTCCAAGTGCTCAGCACTTTGGTATATCATCATCATTATCTTCATCATCATCATCATCATCATCACACAAAAATAGTATCATCATTATCGGTGTTTAAATTTATCCAATTTTTTTCCCGAACACATTGAGCTTATTTGCAGTTTGTAAATCCTTGTTGGCGGGCATTTCGCTTGCGAGGAATTTTATTGGTCTTTTGGTTTTTGTTTGTTTGCTTGTTTTGGGTTTGTAGAAAATTTTATTTAGGCACAGAATCCAACCAGCTGTCGATCTTTTTACTGTTTCTCTGAACCCACTTGATATTACTGGTGACTGTCTCGAGCGCGCTTGCTCTTGCTGATTTTCCAGCACCTGCTTCCGGATATTTGGCGAAGAAAGTCTGCATCTCTTTGAGCTTTACTTCGGTGGAAAAACTGCTGGTTATGTCCGGTATTAAACGGCCCAAATATCGGTCGTTCAAGGTGTAACGATTAACCAAGAATTCCCAATTTTCCCGAACCCAATCCCACACCAATGGCGTGCCTACTGGGTTTCTTGAGATTACAGTGAGACAACTGAATGTGTCTTGATTTCTCACGTATTTCTCGTCCACAGCCATAGTTATGAATCTGTAAATATGAGATATTGTTTTAAAGTGACGTATGTCGATTTGATAAAAACGCTCAAATTTATGTTAAGGATTAATGTTGTCATTAAAATCCTGAAAGATTGATACGACACTTTTTTGTCTTGCAAAAAAGCAAGTTTTATCTCACATCAAAGTGACTTAAAAATCGATAGATTAAAAATACGTCACTATTGTAAGATGAAAGATTAGCGTAAAAGTCAGAGTATCTCGAAGAAATTATGATAAATTATGGAACAACTTGCTTTAAAAAAATATGACAATTTATCATCCACGTTCCAAAAAGAACCAAAAATCTGACAAGATTTTGTAAAATTTTGGAAAAAACTGAGAATGGTATCTGAGAATTTTTGTACCTTAATGACTTATAATACTATCTTAATGACTCTTAATGAGTCTCTGTTTCCAAGACATTTTACTCTGGCAAAGCTTTAACAGCCTCTCAAAGAATCGTTCCAATATTCTGGTATAGATTTTTTATGTGTCTCTATTTTTTGTTTAGTTTAGGAAAGAATTTACGAGAGATTGTTGGATCGATATGGTAGAATATTGGATCGGATCTTATGCATTCTATAAATCATCACTAAATACTTTTATGTCTTTCTACCAGAAAATCACTTTTTGGCGATGACGCCTTTTTAGAATTAGGTCATCGAATGTTACATAAATCAATCTTTTTTCATTGTTCACTTCAGGTACTTTCAGTATCCCATTTCATTTCTGTTCAATAGTTATTTTTTCCTCTTTTACTTTAAAAAATATACTTTTATTGACAAAAAGTCCCTTGAAGAGCTTCCTCTGCAATCTTTAAAAAAAATGCTTAAACATAACAAATCTCAAAATATCTTACTTTTTGAGTATCCAGCTCGAGCGTACTCCAGCCAAACCAGCCATTAACTTAAGCTTTTCCACCGCATTTGACTCGGCCGCAAATCGCTGGAACATTATATTCCACTCGGCTTCTTCGCCCACATGATTCATACCTAAATACATAAAAAATTATGTTACAGATCCCGGCAATAAATATTCACAAGAAAGTTCTAATATTTTTTCTATGTAAATACATTTTCTTGACTTAGAAACTAAATTTTAAAATTTCTTCGCACCTATTAAAAAGCTAAATATATCATTCAACGGAAATTGTGAAGTCACAGATATTTGAGGTGAATTGATTTGTCATATACCCAAACATTTTTGAAGATATTTAATTGCAGCAGAGAAAAAAGCTTACCATAATAGTAAACGAGCCCTCTTACATCAGGAGCTGGCCTTACGTCGTTGGTGTCATTGATCCAAGCTTTAAATATTGCACCAGCCTCATCCAAGCATTCCTGATGGCCAACGGCACACGCTAACGATAGCACCGATCGTCGCAAGCTCCTGAAATATTTTAAAACAAAATAATTTCAAATATTCAATTTGGAAATTGTCTTAAAATCATGTTTTTCAGATATAATTACATCATATCATGGTCCTCAAAATCATCAACTTTCCACGTCACGTCATGATAAGTATCGCTCACGAGGTTCCTCACGTATTCCTAATAAAAATTTATTAATAATTTTTCTTATTATTGCATATCAACCGAAATCACAATGATCCTCATGTAAAAAGGTTTTCAAAAAAAATAAATAAGAAAATAAAAAAACAGTGCAAGTGTTACCCTGTATTTTGACGTGACATCAGTGGAAGATAGAAATTTATCGATGAACGAAAATTTCGATGCTGCAACGCTCCAAGGTACCGCACTCTTTTCGAAACGAATATACCCAGCCAAGTTTAATGCGACGCTATATTCGATTTCCGAGGCTTGGGCCAAACTAAAGGCTTCTTCTAAAAGATGAGTCCTGTCCGAAACCGAAAATCTCTGCAAGCGAATAATAACCAACATTAACAATTCAGCAGCGTGTTTTATTACTATTTTTTTTTAAATTTAATTTCAATTAAAATGTACCTTGTGGTGGGATCGTAATATCTGGGACAGATTTTCCCATTCTTCAGCTGCATAATTGACCCGGTAGAAGCCAACTTGTTCATGATTAAACTTGATCCATTCAACAGGTTCGTCGAGTTTCACTTCGACTGCAATTTGCAAAATTAATCGCCGATAAACGCAAATAATTATCAAGCTTTTTGCATGAATCATACATTTGTAATGAAATAATTACGTTTGCTCGCATCCTTGTCGAACCAGATTAGAGTTGGAAATAGATTTTTGTCTGTAATATACGTGATCGGTATCGTCCATTTGTATCTGTAAGGAAAAATTTTAAAAAAATGTTTAAATAAAGGGAAAGATTCTTTAGAATAGCAAATTTTTATTTTGCAGAGACAAACCCATATTTGGACTCGGCTGGATCAAATTTGACTTCAGGATCTGCCAAGAATCTCTTCTGGGTTAAAGTATAAGTTAGGCCATTTCTCAAAACCTTCACGACCGGATATCCCATCTGTCTTGTCCAAGTGTCCATGATGGCAGTGACATTTATATTATTAGTGATCGCATTTTGTAGTATCCCAAAGAGATCAGAAGTCACAGCGTTTTGGTAGGCAAATCGATTCAGATAGTCCGTTACACCTGCGCAGAAAATATCCGAACCAACGAAATTGTCCAGCATACGAAGAACTGCTGCGCCCTGTTGAAATATAATGTTTTTAATATTAATAACGAAGGCAAAAATATTTGCTCCATCAGGTTTTTAGGTTCTTCAAAAGATGAAGAACATTGCAAGATTATTTATTAATTTAACAAATAAACGTTGTTGAACGTCAATAAACCATCACAGCGACATTGCTTACCTTGTTGTACGTAATGACGTCAAATATCGCAGTAATTTCATCAGGATTGCTAACAATCTGAACAATTGGATGCGAGCTGAGTTTTGCATCGGCGATCAATACAGGATGCAATGTATCCGTCAAGAACTTGTCCATCTGATTCCCAATAAATAAATATTCAGTCAAGTCGACTATCGATACAAGAAAAAAAAATGTAAAACAGCGAGAGTAAAAAATAAAAAATTCTTTGGAAGACTCACCAGGCTCCAACTCGGAAGTATTGCGTTCGCACTCTTGTACTGCATGAATGTTGCGAAACCCTCGTTTAGCCAAAGATCATTCCACCACGCCATCGTGACTAGACCGACAGGAAATCATCTTTAATAACTATTTTTTATGATCAACGCGGTTGATTAAAACTTGTTGTTGTTGTTTTCTTATCGCGTCAGTCGAGTTGAAAGCTTTATTACCCAAATTGCCGAACCACATGTGGGCGAACTCGTGACTAATTACAAGAACGACCTGTTCCTTGTCTGACGTAGAGCTAATTTTTTTGTCGTAAAAAATTCTTGCCTCTCTGTACGTTACAAGACCCCAATTTTCCATCGCACCGGAAACGAAATCAGGAATGGCTGCCATGTCTGTTTGAAAAATCAATGAATTACAATTGAGCCACTTCACCTCAAATATGTGCAAAGCAACGTCCCCACGAAAACAAATTATATTCAAGATAGATAAAAATCTTAGTTCGACTATATATGTTTTGATGAAAAATATATCTGAAACGTATATTCAAAATATAAAAACAATTTTCTTTTCTTTTTAATACCAAACTCAAGGAAATATCTGTAAGAGACGTGATTAATTATTTGAATTTCTAATAATCATTGTATACGTGACAAATCACTCACCGAGCTTAGGTAATGGATAGTTAATCTTGAACAGTTGTATGTAGTATTCAATGATCTTGACTCCAATGTCCAAAGCAAATACAGCTTTTTCCTTCTGTGCTCTGGTTGTATATACGCTTATAGGAAAAGTGCTGCCATCGAGATTTTTCGCTGGTGAAGTAACTCCAACAAAGTCACTCACGATGAAGCATATTAAGTATGTTGACATTGGCACGCTTTTCGCAAAAGTCACAGTAGTAAGTCCTGCACTTGGTTTATCCACGAGAGTGCTCTGATAAATTAAAAACAAAAAAAAAGTCAAAATTATAATACTTTTTTATCGGGCCAAATCTTCGATCAAGAAGTAAGAATGCATTACTTCAACGTTCATGCTGGAAAGAGCTCCGTAACAATCTCCAGTGGGATGAACCAATTTGACAGTATATTCTGCTTTAAAGGCGGGTTCGTCAAAGCAAGGAAAAGCTCGCCTGGCGTATGTTGGTTCGAACTTTGAGGTCGCGATGTACCTGAAAAATTTGACAATCAATCAAAAAAACATAAACAAATATCAATATATTTTAGTTTAATGTTTAAGAACTAAAAAAAAAAATTTCATGTATACACGATGTTACTTCTGCGCAGTACTTCTTTTTAATGTAAAATCGGAGTTCCAGTTTCTGATGTAACAAATCCCGTCAGTTTGACTTTAAAAAAAAAAATTTTACAAATTTCAGGAATGTAGACACGTTTTTTTTTTTTTGTATAATTAAGTGACATAAAAAAATGGTAAAATTTGAAGAATGTTAAAAAAAAAAATTTATTTCATAATATTATTGACAATAAAAAATACTGTAAGTCTAAAAAAAAAATATATATCTGTTACTGAAAATGACACTCGATTTCGTCCCCAGATAAAATTAATTTGTACCTCCATTTGTTATCGGCATCTTTGTACTTGCTGGAGTAAAAACCAACGATTTTATCAGGCTGCAAGGCACCGGTGAATTCGAACGTCAGATTGTACGAACCAGGATATAAATCATTCTCAAACTTCACGAGAAGTTCCTCAAGATTATCGACCGTAAAATATTCTTTGATCGGCCACTCGTAATCATCTTCTCGATCGTTGGATTTCAATGATGCCGAAACGATGTTAAGATCCTTCTGATGAAGTGCTATGTAATTTCTCTCATTGTGCACCTCAATCAGAATTGTGACTTTGCCTTGAAAAGTGCCCTTTTCGAGATCTGGGTGAAGAAATAAATCATAGTGAATTGGCTTGACTTCCTTGGCCAATCTGAAGTTCAAATCAGAGGGAGTCACAGAGTCGGCCATTCTCAATTCTCCAGGACGATTCGAGTCTGAAATTAAAGCATTAATTATATTTTCTTTATTATACTAAAAGTCGATGAAAAACAGAGGCGTTATCGATAATACGAGGTTATCAGTAAAGCGCAAATAATTCCGACAAAATTATTCGCAGTGATTGGATATTTTATCGAAAAACGTTATGTAATTTGATATAGGTGTGTGAGGCTTCATCGTTGCGTCTGACTCGCGCTGAAAGGGAAGGACAACTTCAATGGAAACTTGACTCTCGATAAAAGGAACACGACTGCATAGCAATAAGAATCATAAATCATTTTATGTCTTCTGAAGCATCGTAAAGTCATTCTTCAGTAATATTGAATGGATAACAAATTCGACCAGTGATGCTATAAATGTCGTACTTCATAAATCATTGAAAATGACCAGACATTTATTAGCATCATTGTTTAAAGTTTAAAAAAAAAAGAATAATTTTTATTACAATTAGGCAGATAATTGTAACTCTGAATATTCTTGAACTGAAAATATTGTCTTATAATAATTTTAGTTTTGCAGTTTTTTCTATGATTTATTAAAATTTGTAAATTTGTTTTCTGCTAAAAAAATATGATTCCTAAAACGAGATAATACAAATTTGGAGCACTTTTGTCAATAATTTATTAATCTTATTTCTTAAGTAGAACATGAATAACGTATAAATAATTCAACATAGAATTGTGAATCTGAATAGTTTTGAACTGAAAATACTATCATATAATAATTTCAGTTTTGCAATATATACTTTTTATATGAAGTTTAATTTTAATATATTTAAAAAAAAGATCTGCTTACAATAATGTGACTCCTAAAACCAGATACTCCAAATTTGGAGCACTATTATCAAACATTTATTAACATAAATAATTTATAGTTAATAAATTACACAAAGAATTTCAAAGTTGACTATTCTTAAACTCAAAATATTGTCTTATAATAATTTTAGTGTTGCATTATATTATTTTTTATATTAATTTTAATTTTGAAGCACATTTTCCAGCTTTTTTGCTGTTATTTAAATTTATTTAAAAAACAATTTCTGCTAAAAATAATATGATTCCTTAAACCAGATACTGAAATATTGGAGTACTTTTCAAAAATGTATCAACTCTACTGCTTAAGTAGAAAATACATAATTTATAGTGAACAATAAAACCAGAGAAAAACAAAGAATTTGACAATAATGTCTATAAAAATTTTAGTATAATATATAACAATACATTTATTTTTATATTAATATACAAATAAATATATATTCATAATATAAATAATATAAAAATATATTATTAATATATTTGATACATTATTTAAAAAATTTCTTTTTCCTTTGTTCTAAATTGATTTTCAATATTATTTCTGCGCAAAATAATTTAAGCTGCATTCAATCTGCGTACTTGATAGTCGAGCTACTGCTATCACAGCTGTTTTGGTAACCGGCCATCCATCTATTAACGAATGCATAAATAAGTTCGATTTCAACGAGTTAATCAGTGTTCGAGGTCTTCTTAAGCCTCGAAACATTTTTTTTTCTTTTTATTGCAATAACTCTCAGTACGATGTATAACGTAATATATAAACGCGATATCGAAATAAATATTAATTTGCAATTTTTGCTCAACTCTCAACGCTGGAGGGTGCCACTGAGCTAAGGTGGCAGAAAAGAGAAGCTTCTAGGTTTCGTCATATAAATTTAGAACACCTTATACAGTACACCAGCCATATTGAAAGAGCAGGATGGTTGACATTTTTTTTCCCAATTAACGATATGCCTAAAGAAGGTAACCAGTAAATTCCAGATTTTTTTTTCAAATTTCGTGTATTTTAAGAGGAAATCATCAACTCCTGCGAATAGAGGGAGATTTTTTTTATTTTGAAAAAAAATTGTAGTGTGTTTTTTAATGATTTGAAGTCGATTTAGGGATTGAAGCGATTTTAAATTTCGATTTGACTCCGTTTAAGGAGCACCCTAATGCGCATATATTTTCTAAACGTAGATCAAATTTTTTCTTCTCGACACAAAAAATTTTCTTGCATAAATATACTCGGTATATTAAATGAGCTCTGAAAACTTAAATACGAGTTAAATAATGTATTTTTTCATTTATTTCTATGTAAATATAAATCGATTAAAATTCATTTAAATTTTCATATAAAATCAGTAACGAACTTTTCAACAGAGTTTTTTTTTCAGTGATCCGAATTGACTACAAAAAATCGAAAATTTTTAGTAATTACTTTTGATTTTTCCATAATTTTAGTATATTCATCAAAAAAATTATTATACCTGGTTTGATTTCACAAAAATATATATAAAAACAATTTTTAAAACGTGAAAAACATTCTTATTCAAATATTCGCGCTCTACGAAAGTTTAGGTTTTTAGCGCATGCGCAGAACTAACCTGAGTTTGTCGACTCAGCACAAAAAGATATATTTCTGGAGAAATTGTAATAGAAATCGAGAAATGAATTCTTACCCCAGCGCCGTTCAAAGCCAACCTTGACCTTGTTATCCAAAAAAACGACCAGCGCCACCAGACAGCAACAAACGATCGTGAGGAAGACACAGAGGCCGCATATGAGAGCGAGAACTAGCGATGCCGGCTTCTGTCGAGCCGTTTCCACTCGTGGGTGCGTTATAGCAGTGGCGTCGCGATGCCCGACCCCGCGGATCTGTTGCGCCGTTGTCTTATCTTTCATACCTGAGCCGTGGAACGCATGCGCCACCGCGATACTAAGTTCCCGCTTAAAATCAATCTGTTAAGAGAAACCAAAAAAAAAAAATGTACTGAATTGCCAAAGAATTAACTACTTTTTAAAACATTTCATCAGTGTACAGAGAATATACGAGGCAAAACAGGTCAATTCGGCCACCCCAATTTTTCATGTCAACAAAATGTCCTCAAATTTATTCCGGATGCTGGTCTGGTTGAAGAAAAAACGTAGGAATTATTTCAGATTTTTTATTGCATATTCCAGCTATTAAAAATTTCGGAAAATAATCATTGTTTATTTTTTAACGCCAATACTACGGCTCGCACAGAAAAATCATAAGAACATCAAATTTTAGATTTTCAGCGTACTTTCCAACAACATTTTTTGTTAAATTCTCCGATTTTATTTTATGCTATTTTTCAATTAAATAAAATTGCCACTTTTTTCGCTCCGAAACGGCATTACCGATTTAGCTGAAATTTTGACATTTTTTTTGGAGGAATTTTCTGGAGCGAAATTGCCGCCCATCTCGACAATTTTTTCTAAGATTCTAGACATTTAAACGAACAAAATGTGAAAATTTCAATTTAATCGGAAATGCCGTTTCGGAGGGAAAAAAGTGGCAACTTTATTTAATTGAAAAATAGCATAAAATGAAGTCGGAGAATTTTACAAAAAATGTTGTTGGAAAGTACGCGGAAAATCCAAAATTTGATGTTGACATGATTTTTTTTTGCGAGCCGTAATATTGGCGTTAAAAAATTAACAATGATTATTTTCAGCGATTTTCAATGCCTGAAATATGCAATTAAAAAATCTGAAAAAATTCCTACGATTTTTCTTCAACTAGACCAACATCCTGAAGAAATTTTTTTTTTTGTTTTGAAGTTTCGTTGACATGAGAAATTGGGGTGGCCGATTTGACGTGTTTTGTCCCATATTAAAGAGAAAATATTGCAATCCAAAAAAAAAATGGTTCAAGTTTTACTCTAAATAGATATTTTGAGTGTTCTAGATTCCAAAAAATCGCATTCACTCATTTCTGTTTGTCTGTCTGTCTGTAACGAAAGCACGAAAGCAAAATAACTTTTGGAGTAAACTGCAGATCGCACTGAAATTCGCTGTGTATCTTCTATGAATAAAATGTAGTTTTGGTATTGAAATTGAAAAGAAACCACCCATTGCTTTTAGTACTTTACCTTAAACGTAATAGAAAAAACGAAAAAAAATAAACTGATTTTCAAAATTTAGGTAAAGTACCAAAAGTCATTGGTGATTTGTTTAATTTATCAAGGATGCACAACAAATTTTGATGGGATCAAGAGTCTCTCTCAAAAGTTTATGATTTCTCATCGCCTATAAACTATGCAAAAGAGAGTTGTCTGAAAATACAAAAACTACTGAAGACAGGAAAAATTATTGTGTGTCTTCTATGGATGAAATGTAGTCTTTTTTTTTTTATTAAAACTCAATCTAAGACAGCTTGAATTTTATCTGAAATGCAAAAAAAAAAGAAGTAAAATGGTAAAAAGCGTATTTTTAATTTCCAGGCTCATTAAAAGGTGATTATGCTTTGGTGTGAAATGTACAGACAAACTTACATGCAAATAGTTAGTAGAGAATGAATATAGTAGTCACTCTGAAATGAGATTAAAAAAGCAGCTTTACTTATAAAAATATGCATCAAGTAAAATATGAATTTTGTTGCAGACCTAAAAAAAAATCAGTTATTAACACAGAAGGATTGATTTTAAGCAATTATCAATTACGAATGTACTGGTACTTATTTAAAACTGGAACGAATTTCATGAATTTAAAGAAATATGTAAATATTCGCTAATTTCAAGATTTTTATTCCGAAGATTTTTTTTGGCTCTCTCATAAACGAAACTTTGTAATTGATTTTTAAAATATAAAGCAATGATTAGATAAAAAGTTTCCAAAAGTCCAAAAATCACATTTACTTGTAGTAGGTTTGATTTCGTGGGAAATTGGATTTTCAAATTCGTCTGCTTCTACAACATTGAAAAAGTGTTTAAAAAAAAAGGCAGTTTTTAAATTTTCACAGAATAAAAAAAGATGCAGTTTTGTTTGGTGCATAATATAGCTTTAGAATTTTTTTCACATTTTTCTAATATATATATATATATTTTATTTCATTATGAACGTTAAATAAAAATGAACAAAAAGGCCTAATTAAAGATTATTTAAGCAAGAATCTCAACATGTATTTTGAAAAATCTGAAAAAATTCTCCAAAAATCGCACATTGCATACAAAAATTTCCCATCGTAAAGTTACTATTTTTTCCAATTTTTCATTGTTGAAAAAAGACCGAAAAAAAAATAGATGATTTTGCCGGCCAACTTCGGCTCGATTACCCAGCAAAAATGTATTTTCGCAAGAAAATTATTTTTCAGAATACCTCACAAATTTTTAAAAACTTTCGTTCGACAATTCGTTTAAAAAAATTGTAGATAATTATAAAACTGATTACAGAATGTTTCAAAATTAGTGTTTTTTTAGTCAGTAATCTAAAAATTGCGGATCCGATGAGAAGAGTCAAGGGTCACTTTGGGCATACAAACATTCTTAATTGCACTACAGAAACAAATATAATTTAATTCCACAGCACTCATAATAACCAGTCCACATTTTGCATAATAATTGATAAGAACTAATTCAATTCTCACGATAACCAGTAGAGACTTCAACCGCAAAACTATAAGAAACTTCACGATTATATTCCCGAAATAAAGCAAAGCATTCTCCGTTTTTAAAATCCTAATTTACGTTAAATTAATAAAAACCTCAAAAATTAAATATTGCAAACACTTGTGAAAAACAAATGAAAAAAAAAAAAAGCATATAGTACTTGACGACTATAAACACGACTATTCGAGCGCCGGTCAATGATCAAAATATTGGGTTTAAACGTTGCTCGCTCTGCTGTACGTTCGATATGTTGGCTTTAATCCTAACACTTTCACCTGTTGATTTCTCAGTTCGAGTCCTGAGTAAATGATCAACGACAACGAACGCGCTGAAACTTTTGATCACACGGCATGCTATATTATACTGAAGTCTTTCTCTCGTTCCGTTTTCATTTCTCGCTCTTTCTAACACCCTTAATTTTCAACTATATATATATATATATCGTACGTCCAATTCACATATCTCCTTCCATTTCCAGCTCGCTCATTTTACGTTTCCATTGGATGCATCACGGCGTATACTCCCCTGGTAAACGCTGCAGAGAGAGAGGTGATCGCTATTTTTCAATTACTCACAGAGAGATCCGCGCGACGATGAGTATATAACAACAGAAATTCACCGCGTGTGTCCGAACCTCGCGGTCAATTGACCAGAAGACACGTAGGTGAACGGGTACGAGACTTGCATTCAAATGCCGACTGAGTAATTGGGACAAATTGAAGAACTAATTGTAAAAACGTGGGTGACCGATTCCGTGTACACAAGTAATGGAGAAAAAAAAAAGAAAAAACAAAAATATTGTGAAGACGAATATATATGCTCATTACGACATTTAAGAACTAAGTACGTTTTATGGATTTTATGCAAAAAAAAAAAAGGAAGATTTTTTTTTAATCCGGAATGACAATTTCGTTTGAGGTTGAAATGTTCATGATGGATCTCAAACGATGTTAACATTTGTGGTTCAAAAAAAAAAAGTAATGTAGGTGCCTCATCCGCCTTTTTAATTCCCCATTTGATTAACATGTTAATGAATGCGAGACTTATCAAATGGTCGTTGGTATTCTTAACTGACTATTTTACAGGGATCCTTTTTTTTCAAATATAGGTTTTGAAGAGAAAGTAGAGAAAAAAGTGATCTATGCTTAGGGCTTATAGTTTCCAAGTTACGAATTTTTTGAGATTTTAGACATGTGTTAAAAAGACGTTTTAAGTATTCTTTGTAAACTGAGACAATTCATTCGGGATTTTTTGGCATATTTTTTCTCGAAAATTTAAGTAATCTCTTAAGCTTTGGATTGAATTACATTCGGCTATTGCTTCGGCTCTTCTTTCATATTAATTTGGTTTATTACGACGATCGAATCGCTTAAAAAATACAATTTTTCAAATATTGGGGATATTCTATTTTGTATAAAGGCTGCAAAAATAAATTTTATTTGCGGATTTTGTAAAGTCATTATTAATTATATAATTAATAATTATACTAAGAAAAGGTTGCAAAGGAGAACCTTGTAAATTGGTATCTTTTTTTTTTTAATCGTGATTTACAAAGCTTCGTCTATGAGAAAGTGAAAATTAATTTTAATTTTAATTAACCAACCTTCTCTTTCTCAAATTAAGTAACAAAAGGTCACACGAAGCCATGCGAATCAACACGAAATCATTTGAATTCTTCGTGACGTAATTACATCGTTGAAATCAAAGTGAAATCGTACAAGGTCACATGAAATGTAAGCCAAATATCGCGAACTCAATAAATCGCTTGTAATCATTACATTTTTTTTCCCATTATCGATCACTACTGCGGGCACCCTGATGAAAACAAACATGCTTTAAAACCTCATTTTTCGGCCTTCAAATGGCGAGGTATCGACCAGTCTGACAGGCAACTGGTAGCATATTTCTAATTTCAATAAAATAATTTGATATTCATTGAGTTTGATATCCGATCTAATGAAGTATCATATATATATCATATTTTAATCTGAAGTACCATAATAATATAATATATCGACAACTTCAGCAATTACGTTTACACGTTTTCCGTTTCTCTTCATGTTTCCTCTATTTTACGGAATCATAAAAAGCAGCTCTTCAAGTCGTATAAAATAAATTGAAATGAAGTCACTCATAATGTCGCTGAAATAATTAATAAAGTCCTACGAAATTGGTTGAAATAACCATATTAGCAATTTAAAAAAGTTATCAAATTGAAATTTCATGTAAAATGCATTAAATTTTATGTATTCAGTTTTGATAAAACTGATGTCCTTCGATTTGTATGTATTTTGTTTTATATTCAAAATTCTTGAATTTGAAAGGTTTTTCAAAAACGTATATGGAATCACACTCGCGTCAACCTTGATCGATCGCAGTAATAGAATTCGCGTTACGATTGTTGTAGCCGGTGTTAATGAATAATTAATGCAGATTGGATTATATTGGTTGACGCTATTGTTTCCTTGCACTACTGATCTAATTCACTGCTGAATTGGCACTGACTTTGTTTTCCGATTTGTTGCATTTTTTACGACCGATAATTGTTGCGCTGTGTGTCATTAATATTTGTCGAACGCTCTGTTCGTGACAAGTGTCTATTGCTATTAGTATTGTAAGACACAAAAAAATGCTAAGAAAACATGGTTTTATGAAAATAAAAAAAATATATTACTACTAATTCACGTAAACGTGCAAATGTTGCATTCGAAAAAAAAAGAAAACTGAGGAATTATCAAGCTGCAGCATTTATTTATTTCAAACAATAATTTTGAAATAAATAAATTGCGATATGAAAAATTGAAAACAAAAATTAATAGTCTCTTATTTTTAAAAGAAAAATATATATCCTTGAAATTCTACAATTATTCATAACTTAATTTTTATACGTTTCTTTATTTTTCTAGACATTCTAAAAATCTTTCTGCACTCTAAAGAAAAATTGTACAGAAATGTGTCATTCATTAAATGAATGATAAATTGCATACTTTTTGCCATACAATTTTTTTTAAATCAACCCTGGTTCAATATTGCAATATTTTTCTAGTTAACGTGACAATTTTTCTTTTTCAAACTGACAAATATTTTACGTGAAAAGTGCATGGAAAATGTATACATTTAAAAAAAAAATTAATTCTGCTTAATCGTAGAGAAAGCTTTCTTTTCGTGAAAAAAAATCGAGATTTTCATGTCAGTGCACTCAAAACGTCGAGAAAAAAATTTCAGTGCGAAGGATCGAACTGAAATTTGGCTCACAAGTAAAGCTGTTTCCCTGCTTATATTGTTCTAATTTTCAATAAAATGTGTACACCAATTTTGATTTCGTGTCATTTTTAATTTTTTGAAAAAAAGGACGTGCTAACTTTCGTAAAATTTTGGATATTTTACTAAATAATTCTTCACAAGGGCAGGTACATGTATACTAATCAGACTTGACAGAAAATGTTATTAGAAAATTAATGAAAAAATGAATTGTTCAACTAATTAGCCCGTAACCCAACTTTAAAAAAAAAATGAAAATGATTCATTAATTTTTCCGAATCCGTATGAACTTTTTCCGATTTTTGTCTAATTTTTTGTAATTGCAGATTTCACCAGACATTTTTTCTAAAAAAAAAAAAAACGCAATATTAAAAAATTAGACAAAATCCTGAAAAAATTCATACGTATTCAGAAAAATTAGTGCATCATTTTCATATAAACAACATTGGGTTGTCGGATAATTTGTCAAACAATTCATTTTTTCATTAATTTATTGTGTAATTTGTAAAAATAAAATTTAATGATGAAGCAGTGTGCAAAGTTCTACTTTGCAAGCTTTTTTTATTTTGTCTGTTTTCTAAAAAAAAATGTTAATCGTCGTTTTTTATAGCAAAGGAATTTGTCGCTTATTTAACATAATATTTTTTAACGGAATGTAGCGTTTCGATTTTAGAGAATTAAATTTTCTGCTGTGTTCAATGAGCACTCAAAGTTACTTTTTCAAATTCATTTGCCAAACTCAGTTTTATGTTTCAGTAAAAAAAAAAAAAAAAAGCACGCCCTTTCCAACTATACAGGTGGTAATTTCACGACTTCTCACGTCTCATGGTAAACACAGCTAGAGATGTCGAGTACACATTAGAGTGTAGGCTACCTATGTGACTAGGTGGGTAGGTGACTCTTGATAATCATTGCCGACAGTGGAGCGAAACGTTGAAGGACGCTGATATACGTTTCTACGGGTTTAATAGCTTAGCGACATCACTCTGTTGTCTTGCGCAAATTCAGACAAACGCGCGCGGCGGTGTCGTTCAATTCTCTCACGTCACCCAAAGAAATCATAAATTATTATTTGATCAGCAATACAAGAAGAAGAAGAAGAAGAAGAAGAAAAAAAAATGTCTAATTGAAGAAGCAAATTATAGAACTATGTGTATACTTTGTTGCATCGACTCGTATATACACGAATAAAATAATGATCAGCGTTAATTCTCTTCAGTGGCAATTTCACAATTCTTCATCGTGTATTCCGCACATCTTCTAATCCCAGAAATGACAAATTACTAGGTGCGAAATTCGCAAAATAAAAATTCATCGAATTAATTCTTTAAAATCTCAGGCTTGTTTTACAAAAAAAAAAAGAAAACGTATTTTGCCATTTTTTTTTAACCACGGATTATCATTTAATTACAATGGAAGTCATGACACAAAAAATGTGTTAAACAGTCTGAAAAATAGCACCATTTTTTTTTTTAATCGTTAAATAAGAGTTGAGCAAAGCATAGTCTTGAAAAAGTGATAAAAAATGAAAATTTCTATCGCATTGGTGAAACAATTAAAAAATAAATGAATGTATTAATAATTGTTTGGCATTTGCATGTTATTCTAAATCTAAATAAATAGTATACGTTAGTAATTTATGTATAATGAATCCTTGAAAGAAAAAAAAAATAATATTTTCCTTCAGAATGATTTTTGTTTTATTTCTGTACAAGATATTAAGAGCTAACTATGTCAAATGTTGGTTTTCTAATTGATTTCTCGTCCATTTGCAACTGATTCACAAATAAAACTAAGCACATGTAAGTAATTAAAAAGAAAAATAGAATTCATACGTAAAAATGATTTAAGTTACATTCCAAAATCCTGAAAAAAATGAACTTTGTACTCGGAAGTAAAAATCCTAAACAGAGATCAATTTTTTTTTTTTCGCTTCCTAGGCAGAGCAGATAATAATAAATACAAAAACTTTCAAGAAATAATATATCAACACCAGTATTAGATTCGTATATATCATGATAACAATAATTTATTCATAAATACAATGTAAATTTTGTGATATATCGTCGAGACGAGAGGCGCGTCGAGTGAACAAAAGTTTACAGCTAATAGGCTTAGCAGAGGGAAGACCATTTTCGAAGCGGCCATTATCTTCAGTACGCGAGTGCAACGACTCCTTATTCAATTTATTTAATTTTTTTTTCTCGTTTCTTTTTTTTTTTTCACACACGAGCGACTTGCTCTCTCGACACGCGACGAAATATATTCTATCGTTCAAAACATCACGCACGTTCAAAAAAACGTGATTACGCGCACACTTCGCGCAATTTCGTGCGCTTGAGCTACAAACTCTGTTCAGCGAACCCGGATTTTACATTAGAACTTAATATTTGTTAATGTTCTTTCTTTATTGTGCCATTATCGTTTGGCCATCCGAGGCTCGCGTTACAGAAAACACCGGAAACATCTTCACCCATATATAGTATACATATATCTTATCAACACCATCGAGCGGTCGCACTAAAAACTAGATTTGTGCAATATCAAATTTTTGCATTCTTTTCTTTTTTCGATTTTATTACAATTGCGGAAGACGAAACGAGTTCATGAGAGTGACTCTTTCTCTTGTAAATTAAAAAAAAAAAAGAGTTTCTGAAGAAGTTTGCACGATGGTGCATGAATTCAACAGCGTTTCGAGAGTTTTTTCTTTTTTTTTTTTTTTTTTTTATAATCCTTTAAAACATTTTACTCTCTATTCAGTCCATTTTATAATCCTGTGCCTCACTACAGTTACTCCATCGTTGCATCACTTCGGAGCCTCTTCGATTCATTTTTTTTTTTTCTTTATTTTGGTTCTTTTTGTTAACGTTTTTTTCTTCTAATTTTTTAGAAAAAGAAGTAGGCATTTGAACGCGTGGATTTTTCCACTTGGAATGCTTCTAATCACCCTTATTTATGATCTGAGCGTCTTTGATGTCATCGGGTGACATGTCGCTGTCACCCCAGCCCCATATCGCACCTTCGTGCGAATGCTCGGAATGATGATGATGACCGTCACCTGTTTTTGGGGCTCTTGTCCCATCGCCCGTTCTACCAGCCCGTTTCTCTACCATGGATGTGGGCACGGTTTTGAGATCGTACGCCCAACCGATTGATGCGAACATATCGATGAATGCTGTTGACACATTGGCACGATAATTGCCAAGCTCAGCCGCTTTGTAGTCCCAGGGAAACACGTGGTGATAGTTGTGCCATCCTTCACCCATTGCGCCCAGTGCCACGGCCAAATTGTCGGTCGGGCTGATGGCACTGTGAAAGAAGAAAAGAAAAATAATCGTTATTCAACTTAATTCTTAATTAAAAAGTATATGAGTTGATGAATAAATAGGCAATCACGATTTTCTTTTCATTTATGATTGAATTAGGCTACGATTACTCTCTAGGAATCCGGCGACACTAGCGTGAATCCATCATAGAGTGTTTAAATTTTATACCATTTCATAGATGCATCAGAAATGGATTAACATTAAACAATGATTGGTATAGAAGATTTAAAAAAATCATCGTGTTTTTAATATTTAAGTGGAACTATTTTTAAAATTTTGTAAAAATTACTAATGCCAATTGCCAATTGTGGTGGTTACAAAATCTCTCTCTGATTCCTTGAAGTTACAAAAAAATGTTTCCAATCAGGAAGCCAAAGTTGATCAACGTGCTTCCCCATAAAAATGATTATGTAAAAGAAACGAAGAAAAAAAGGAATAACGTAGGAATAATGTTACAAAGTAGACAATTTTTTCTACTTTTTAACTTTTTCCCTATGCTGTTTCTTTTCTTTTTGTGTAAATGCAACTTGCAGCTATTCATCTGTAGTAAACTTACTCGTCGTAGGGTTTGGTTCCGTATATGTGAGCAGCAGAATTGACGAGCCACGTCAAATTAAGAGAAAGCGTGTAGCGGAATACAGTTGCGTACCATGACAACATTGGGCTCTCACCCCAGAAATAGCAGGGTACCCAAGTTGGCAGAAGGAAGGAGAAGAGCGGCATGAGAAGAACGTAGAGCCTGAAATTTGGACAATTCACAATTATTTTTCTGTGACAAGATAAGACTGAGATGGTTCAAAGAATTTCCACAGACAATTGGAATATTTCGTTATCGAAAAAAAAAAAACAAAATTAAGGAAGACATTAAGATTATCAATAGACAGAAATTCAAGAGCTGAACTGTCATCCACATTTATATTTATATTTAGTAAAATTATACAGTATTGAGGGTATAATCTGAATATGTACCTTCGTTGCCAAACAACGATGGGATCCTTCTCCAAATCACTCATGTCAACGAGTTTGCCTTTGTTTATAACATCCGGATGCTTGCGTAGCATGAGCCAACCCATGTGAGAGAAGAAAAATCCTCTCCTGGAGTTGTGGGGATCGGCATCGGTGTCGGTGAACTTGTGATGAACCCTGTGATCTCTTACCCACTCGTAGATATGATTCTGCGAGATGAAAATGCATGGCATTAGATATAAGCAATTGTTCATAATCATTAACAGAAAAATTTATGAACAATCTACAGGACACTGAAGGCCAATTCAAGGACATAATAAACTGAGGAAAGAAGACTATTGCGATAAAGCCAACTTAATTGTTTCCATCCAATTATTTCTCGAACATATCCTGATCATTTTTTTTTATCTGTTACAAAATTATCTTTCATGCTAAAAAAAATCTTCATGTCCGAATACAAAAACTTGCAGGTGTTTCACGTTTTTAAAATAAAAAAAACATTGAAAAAATGAATTAAAATAATCCTATAAATTATTATATTAGGATTTGGGGATGTAAAAAATTATCAGGATCTTATGTGTAAATTGTGTAAATTGGATAAATTGTGCTATCTGCTATGAATTTATCCTGAATGTGTAATGTCACGGGATTTATTTTCGATAAAAATTTGGAGAAATAGTCTATTTGGTAATTACCTGGAAGGACACGGTCTGAAAAACCATTAATATTAAGCGCAGGGGCCATTTCGCTTTGTACGCCCTATGGCACCATAATCTGTGTGCTCCGGCTGTAATACCCAAAGATGCAAGTACTGCGATCGTCATAGCTGCAAATAATAATAAGAATACAATGAAACTCAATGATTCGCATTACTGGATTAGCATCAAAAGGCATTAGAATAATTGCTCCATAAAAAGTTTTATTTGATAATTATCTATGATATCAGCACCTATGTCATTAAAGGTGCCAAAAGGTGATTTATATATTTTTTAAAAATTTTTAATTGATCAATAAATTCGATAGAGATCGATATTTTTTTATATGAATTTTATTTAAAAGACTTCTCTTGTAATCTTGAAACTTTTGAGTTTTCCCATTTTTTTCGGGATATATTTACGAAATTGTTCGATCAATAATATCTCTAAAAATGTAATTTGAAAACTTTTTTAGGAAACATATTTCCAAAAAAAAAAAAAATGTATTTCTTTTGGATAATTCTAAAATTAATTTGATATAGAAAAATAAAGTTTTCTAATGAATTTCTTAGAGAAGTATTTTTTTAAACTAATTTATTAACTGCTTATTCTTCCTATATTCAATGACGTTCACAAAAACAACATTTTTTATCCCATAGCACTAAAAAATTCGTAAAAAAAAGAAAAAAATATGTTCGATTGAAAGTGCATGTACGAATGCATGCTTAATTGATTAAAAAAAATGTTGTTAATTTTTCAAAATACTTACTCCAAACACATGTGATCACTTTCATTTCGTAGTATGCAAGGTAAAGTGCGTACAAAGAGCCAATATGAAGATAGACAAAGGCGATAACATTTCGCCAGACGATGTTCCACTCATATTTAGATGAGTTCTTTGGTTTCTCGACCTGAGCCTTTTGGTTCTTGGTGCTTTCGATCAGAGCCTTGTCCTGAGCTACGTTCTGTTGCGAGGCCTCGAGGAAGAGGGTCGCCGAATTACCAAATATATTCGGGGTCATGTTCGTGTATGTACTGAAACACAAACATATCGATTTTTCGGTCAAGGCGGTAATGCTAATTCGTTTAGTCATCCAGGCACGACAACGATTTTTTTCGTTTTTTGTTGAATAATATAACATATTGGAGAAGGCAAAAAGGTGGAAGACACATGGATATTATGAAACTGTCAAACGGCTTTCATTCACCAGTGATTAATATAGTACTACTTTGTGGCTCTCATGAGATGACGTTAATATTCATAAATAATTAACGCTGCTTTTTTTCCCCTACAAAGTCATACGTCCTCGGATGTATGAATAGAAACTTGTAAAAAAATACGAATACTCTTGAAACATCTATTTTTCCTAGTATATCACAATGTTTTCATAATGCCTTTATACAGTTGGAAGTTCTTGTTGAATAACAAGGTGTGGTTAAAAATTTTCCGCAATCTGATTGATTGTTTTGTGATTTGATTTAACTAGATAGTGTTTGTCATTGGAGCTATCTGACTGTAAGAAGTAAGAAAATTATTTCGTTGATGTCATCTGAATTTAGTTGAAGTCAACACAATTTGGTTTGATTTTACAAAATTTAGATGCAACTAAATTTTTTTAGATTTTGCCATCTCAATTTAGTAATAACTAACTTAGTCTATTCCACCAACAGCATTTTTGTTTTGAACTAACTGCATTTAGTTGGATCTAACTAAATTTAGTTTAACTCGCAACTTAACGAAGTTAGAGCCTACTGAAAGTAGTAAATGTGTCTGTTTTAAACTAACTACATTTTCTTCGACTCAAACTAAACTATGACTATTTTTTTTTTTTTTTTCACTACACTAATTCGGAACATACATTTGAACTTCAATGAAATTATTATTCGACATCATATTTGAATATTCACGAAAAAATAAATGATGCTAAAAAACTGAGGCTCGCTTTTGAATAACGTCAAAACAATCAGAAAATCGTTGTTTATGACTGAAGGGAGTTCATTTGGGTCAGCTGTTGTTTTTTTTTTTTGTATTACATTTTAAGTAAAGTACTGTATTGCCATTTTTTGCAGACTTCACGAAACTCTCATGAGGATATGCGACAGACAATTAGAAATTCGTAGCTGCTCGAAAGTCGCGCATCGTTTCCCGTTAATCGCGACACACTCGTGTATCCGTTGTTTGATGACTCGGTACTAACTTAACAGTCGGGTGTATGTATTGATAATGACTACGTGCAAATTGGTAGATTTCTCTCGTTGGTACGGAACTCATCCGTCACGATACCGAGAAAATTTGTCGGACAATTAAAAGATCCACAGTCATTTGTTCGACTCGTTTCATTGTCGATATAACGTACAGTATAACGAATTGCATTTTTCTTATCTAAGAAAACAATTGGCAGTCGAAGATATTATGAATTTTCATGTCAGATCTTTTTGCATAGGTGTTCAATTTATTTATCATTTTGCATTGCAACTCAAGGAAATAATAATCTGAGAAATGACAGGCTGCCAGAAATATATATTATAATTCTTAATCTAAAATAAATATGAATATAGTAAAAAAATTATTAAAAGTTCCTTATTTTAGACATGTCCAAGAGAATAAGTTTTTTTTTTTTGCAAATCTGAATATTGTAGGATTAAAAACAGAATTTTAAATACAATATGTTTGTGGCCAAATCGAGTAAATGATTTTTTTTTATCATCAGTGATGTTCTATTCGTCAGATTCAGAAACAAAAAAAAGTCTAAATATTGTGTATCCTTGACTCGTGATCTCATTCAAAACATCTCGCAATGATTCGACCATTCAAACACAACCAGGCAAAAAAAATGTGTTCAATTATTTCATCATTGCACAATGACTCAATTTGCATTTTCAGGGACTATTTGGTTCATTGGTGTTGCATAATAAAATTTTCGAAACTGTTACAAACTCTGAACATGTATGTACGACATTTTCACAAGGTTGTTGCTTTTATTTCTCTAAAGATTCATGGAAGCTATTTTGTTTTCGCTACTAATTCATCTTGTCACTTGCACTAACCGGATGGTTAGATTTTTTTTTATAATGAATCACTCTTAGTATTTTAGGCTGACAATAAGTGTATACAAATGTATGAAGCAATTCATACAATTTCGACGTGGGTCAGACCCTCGACCACTCGAATTTGGTCCATAATTTTTTATGTCATTCTTCCAACTCCAAAAAGCACTCACATTTTTTTTTAGATTTATTTTTCATAATTTTGTCTCAGTTATGATTTTTATGAAACTGACATATATTGTTAGTCAGAATTGAAAAAATCTCAAAAAATTCTCAGACATCCTGTGGCAAATATTACAATAATTTTAATGACAATTTACGTCTCGTCGTCTGGTCGGGGCCTCGTAAGAATTTGATTTAATATGTGGTCGTTTGTTAAAAGATGTTGATCACGAAATTCTATTGAAAACTGGCTGGCCGAAGAGTCAGACGATTTATTATTACATTTTCGGGTTTAGATTTTTTTTTTTCATTTTTTTTTTTGCTAACTTATACTTTCCTCGTTGACGAGCCGTCAGCCTGTCGGCCTCGGAGAGGAAAAAAGACCCACGTTAGTTGCGATCAAAGTCGTGCCCCAAGATATACAAGAGATGAGATCTCACGAGGCTTCAACACTATGGAGAGAACTCGATCTAACTATGTAGGTGCCCTACATAACTTTAAGATGCAAGAATCATTTCTCTCTGTACGGTAAGTTTATCGCGTTAATTCTCACAGATGATCCATAAGCTATATTAGGTATTTATAGACTTTCATGCACGACGAAAAAAAAGTACTAATCATTTAGTAGGCGTTCGAAAACAAAAAAGAAGATTTTTAGGTAATAATTGTCCCATCAAACAGAAATTGTAGGAAAGTACACACACACACATGGAATATTTTTCCCAGACCACTTTTCTCGATGTTTCACATCGCCATCTGGAAAAAAATATACCTGTTTAAAAAATGGAAATCTTAATTCTTGACACGAATCGTCATATCTTTTTTACATTTCTTAAGCAACGATTTTTAAAACTAATTTATGAATAATTTTATATCAATATTATTATTTGAACAAATCTTCGTGCATTCAATGTCATTTACTTTTTTTTCAATACTGCATTGCATGTTAAATTTTAAATTCATTCTTCTACACAAAATTTTTCTAAGCAACTAAACTGATACAGCAAACATTTTCAACAGTGTACTTTAAATTTATTTTATTTTTTTTTCAAATAAGCTTAGAGATTAATCAATAAAAACTCTAAATTATTCGCAAGTATTACAAAAGCGTGAACAAATTTATTTCACCACATCAATTGCAACTATTTATTTCTGAAAATATGATAAAAAATTGTTTTTTCTTTAAAAAAAAATTGCAAACAATTCCTTCATTCGATCTTATTTGTACAAATTTTAATGAATTTATAAAATATTACTTCAATTGGACGTGGCCTAAATAAAGAAGAAAAGATCAACAAAGCTGATTGTGAATCCCCTTAATTAATAACCAACATTTTAAGACCTAAGAAATGAACACAAAAGACGAAGTTTATGAGGCAGTACATCGATCGTAGGAGTAAAACGATGTGCTACACGATACTTGTCGTTCTATAACGGGGATCTTCTCGTTGATAAAGAGAAAAAGAAAAAACACGCACAGAATCGCCGGCAGGAGAAAGGCCTGTAACGGTACATGCTCTTCCATGGATCTCCATGGTAAACACAACACAAACAGTTCGTCCTTTCACGTTGTGAGATCTCAGTGAATAAACGCGGATACCACTTCGCTTAAATTAGGGACACGCAAACTCTGCCATTAACTCAAACTTTCACTATCATGTATCGAAAAATAATTTCTATAATCGGTCAGATCGATATTGAGGACATTTTATTTGGCACTGTGTGCAAAAAAAAAAATATATATATATCTATGTATATACATATTAATGTGGTTCCAAAACCTGAGCATATGAAATCTACCTATGAATTTTGATGAAATTTCTTGCCAAATATATGAACCTTCTACTTCATCTATGTATCGAAATAGCTGGTTTGGCAAATTTAAGCTGACCGAGTGAAAAAGGTTTATTTTTTATTATAAGCCCTACTTTTTTTTTGTTATCGAGGACAAAATTCGAAATAATTCTATCCTTTCAGGATAAGCCAAAAGGTTTTTTTTTGTTTGTAACTGAGCAAACCGCTTGGATTAATCGGTGGCATCAAAACCAGCTGCAAGAGTGGCGAGACAATTAAAAGGAAATGATTTTCAGAGATTTTAATTTTTTTTTTTTTTAATTTAATATATTATTTGAGAATTAGAATAGACGACTTTTCTGTCAGTATTAAAATCAATTTTCTTGACTGATTCTTGAATTAATTTTAGGCTTTTTCAACTCTGCGAGTGATCCGGTAATGAAGAACTCATAGGATTCAAGTCTCCAGTATCTCATTTTGTTTGTAACAATACTAACAATTTTTTTAACAATATTTTTCACCTATAGACAAAATAAAATACTACAAAATCCAGAATAATTCTTTTTTTGCCTGAAATCGTTAAAGTGAAAAACAAAAAAGTGTATAAAAAATAAAAAAGTACGAACGGAAGTAAATAAAAAGTTATTTCTTGTCAAATATAAAAAATGGGAGAAAAAAATGTGTAAAAACAAAAGCAAGTAAATCCAGGAAAAAATCACTCTCTTAACACATCATTTTTGTTACGTTCTTTTTTCTTTTTTTTTTTTTTTGTAGGAAGGCTGCGGAAGCAACGTGTTTGATTGAAGTGGGGCGTATAGTAAAAGTACCACGATTCTTTAAGTCGTTTCTTAAAGAATGAACGTTACCTGTTGCTCTCCGTTTAATCGGGATAAAAGTGCGGAGAAATGAGTTGTAAGAGCGATGAAACGCACGGAAACGAAAAGGACACACAGCGCGGAGGCAGAAACAGGTTTCGTCGAATCGAGGTCATTGACGTTTTTCAGGTCAGCCTGGTAGCATGTGTGCAGAGACTATAACCGTCAAGACCGATGCTGAAGTTCACTCGGATAAGCACCACTTTATCCGGTAACGCGTTCCGTTCAAATTGATTTATTAACCAGAGTCAAGATCAAGAATTTCAATGCTCGAGTCAAAGACATAGTCAGTGCAGAAAGAAGTTGAAAGAAAGACAGAAACGATGACAGTCATTAACAAGATGGAAAAGAGAAAATTGTAAGTAAATAATTTCTCGATTCCAAATTAAAGTAGGCCATTAAAATAAAAAGAACACCAAAATTATTCACAAATTTTGATTCCTCAAAAAGGAAGCTTTGTTTTCGTGAACATTTTTTTGCTGTTGAGATTTTCATGCCAGGACACTCAGAATGGTCCAAAACATCGAGAAAACATCTTTGGTTGGTTTAGAAAAAATGTCCAGATGGATGTGCGAGTGTGTGTGTGTGAGACCGGCATTCAAAATTCAAGCGTACATGTCTCGAGAACGGCTCTAACAATCTGGCTGAAATGTGGCAGAAAATTTGGGGCAGGTAGGCGCACCTTTGGTTGCAATAATTTTCAAAAAAAAAATCAAAAATATATTCATATTTGATTTAAATATAATTTGGCGATGATCGGTAAAGCAGTTCGAATTTTACGTCAGTTTAGATTTTACAAAGAAACAAAAATTGACGTTTCTTTTGTAACTCAGGTCAACTGGCAATGGATGAATTGAAACTTTTTATGAATGTAAGATAACAGATTAAAAATATTCACCTTTGTTATGTACGAAATTTGGTGACATTCGTTGAATGAGTTCCAATTTTGGAGCAATTTGAATTTTGTTATTCTACCTTTTTTTTTAATTATTGCTTCGTTATTAATTAATTTGTTGGTTCCTTAATCAATTATTCGATTTTTCACAAAGCTTCCTCTACGAGAAAGCCAAAATTGATAAATAAGCTTCCTCATAGAGGTGGCTTTGTGAAAAGTCGAAATTAATGAGGAAGCGATGTGCAAAGTTCTACTTTGCAACCTTTTTTTTTTTTATTATGCTTCTAATATAGATTTATTATCAGACGTGTCAATATGTAAATATTTATTTTGTAGAAAAATCAAAGAACACATGTACATGAATTAATATAATATTGTTGAAACTTTCGATCCGGCACAAAGTTCATGTACGAAATTTAAAACAGCATATTGAAACGACTGATTTTCATGTTGACTGGATTAGGCTAATCATGAAGTACGAATTACCTACCAGAAGGACTCGATTCTTGATGAGAGCTTGTTTTTTTTATCAGACATTGATTTTAGGACTTACTTTTGACACACTTTTTTACAATTCTTTTTTTCTTCTATAACCAATATTTTTAGAATACAATTTTTGCAGACCTTTTGGTTGAGTCCACGTACGCTTCGAAAATTCCGTACTGAACAAGTCGAACTATCGTTTGCCACTGACTCTCTAAGGTCATAGAGTTAAAATGGCACGTTGAATAATTGGCCAGCGATAGGACGACACTATTTACGTAGTACATGCTTTCAAAAAGGTATGTAGAGAGTTTCAACAATTTCTAATTGTATTATTATTATTATATAAAAATATCTCTAATTATAAGAAATAATTCATGAATATCAGCATCATGTCAATTGATATTATAATTAGTGTGACAAATTGTTAGGTTTAAAAATTAATTCCCACTTCCATTTTTTTTTTTTTGTCAAGTTTAATTAAATATTTAGAAAGAGGAGAGATTGTTGTTCAACCAGAAAAAAATATATAGTCGACATATTTCAAATAATGCATGTTTGAAAAAAAATTCATTGCCCCGTGTTGATAAAACCAGCCGTTACGATAAGGATATAAAAATGCAAACCGAGTCCCTCATTTATCACTAGAAAAAAATATTATGCTTGTTGAATATTGTTTCAGCCACAATGCTGCATTACGTAAAGTACCATGTGTTCTTTTATCCTCATGCGCATTTTTGCTATACTCAAGGAAGAGGGGGGGGGGGGGGGGTGGAGTTATTTGGATAAAAAATAAAAATTTATTTTAAGCGAATAAAAATTTATTTAAGTGATATAAAAAATAGTTGAATTAAATGAGTTATATTGGAATAAATATCAAATTGTATAAATACATATACATTTATTTAATGGCCTGTCTGATAGCATTTATTTAAGGGGAGGGAGTCAAGTGAAATTGACGAATATTCAAACTTAGTTGGACGCCAGTGTTATTTTTATTTTTTAAAATATGTACTATTGAACTATTCAGCAAAGAATGTTTTGCCACTTGACAAAAACATTCAGGTAATGAGAGTCATGAATAACCATTTTTTTTGTTGTTTTTTCACTGTACTATTTTGAGTTCGAAATAGTTGGACAAATATTCCCAAATAATTATCGCTTGAGATTAGTATTTCCGGTATAAATGTCGCGGTTTTTAGATATAGGCAAAGTTGAAGCAAAACCATAGGTTTCAATGGAAATAAAAAAATTAATTTCTTAAATAAATGATAACTTAAATCAAATATATACTTTTTTTTTTAATTTAATTTTTTTTAAATTTTTTGCTAAAGTATTTTACACTTGTTGCTTTTTATTTTATTCGGATTATTTAATTATATGAATAGTTGTACTTTCTACACTGGGAGAGAGATCAAATATTGGTAATTATAAATAATAGGTTTAGAAATCACTATCATGATTTTGTTACCATTTAATGATTAGGAAAAGTTAAAGTAACTATAAAAATAGTCGCGTGAATTAACAACTAATAATCTTCACTTTTTAGTTGTCAGGAATACCTAGATTTTTCTGTGTGTAATAATTTGTTTATGCTAGTTTTAGTTTTTAATGCAAAATTATAGAGACTGTGTATTCTGATAATTAATGAAAATAAAAATTATATTGATGAGAAATATCATTTCGCAAGAACTTCTTTTTCCATCGTCTTTGTGAGGGATTTTTCTGTCTAGTTTATCAATTTTTCTGTCTAGTTTATCAATAGGTGTAACTATTTCGGTCATTTTTCAATTTGTCGTACAATTCACATTGCACTGGGAAATTTAATTAATTTGCCAAGGCTTTAATATCCACATAAAACTGATTTCGTCTGGTCTGTGTATAGAAATTCGCAGTTAAAGTTCTAAAATGCAGAAGTTGCCACGAAATGTGTTAAAATAAAGTTACTGCATAAAAAATTAAAATGTCTACAAACCTGATCACATCGCATTAGCAAAAACGTATTAGAAATTCTTATACTCAAACCAGACAAAATGATTGTAAAAAAATAATCAAACTTTCAAAATAATCGAATTTAATTCTATAATTTAAAAAAAAAAAAAAAAAAAAAAAAAAAAGAAATTGCACCTATAAACCGATTACGGAAAAAAGGAACATTTTATTCATAAAAAACGTTTCATTATTTTATTCATATCAAGTAATTTTTTAAATTAAATTTGCAAGATTGTATTCATGCCCAGTTATATTTGAAGAAATTACTTCAGCAGTTTTAAAAATTTTAAATCTTCCATTTATCCTAACATTTATTTGAAACCTATGAAATATTAATTTTTTTCCCAATCTATTTTTTATCATCATGACAAATCTTTTCCACATGTAAAATAAATATTCATCATTTATTTACATCAGTTTATTTTACATTTGAATACGTTTCTAATATTCCAATTCGAATTTGTAGCATTAACGACATTGGTGTTTAATTAATTATGTTAATATATTTTGTAGAGTGCGGATTAATTATTCTCAAATGGTGAATGCAAATACGTGACGCATCGGAATTATCTTAATTAATTTTCAGCATTAACGATCGTCCAAATTCTGTGATAGTGATTTTCATGGATGTGAGAATTACTTGTGATCGCGTATCTTGTACAGGAAAGTATGTCAAACGGAAGAACTTGGCACTTCATGCATCTGAATGTGCATCTCAGCGAAGCGCCACATTGAACGATACCATGTAGTCCGTTTATCGCTTTCTTATCGTAAAAAAAAACTGCTCTCACTCGACAAATATTTTTGTTCATTATCACCTTGATCTTCGAATATTAGACGTTTTATCAATAAAATGAGCATAATATTTTGATAATTGTTTACGCAAAGATAAGTTGTCAGTCGTGACAGACGATTTTTATCATTAGATTATGTCAATAATAAAGAAAAATAATAGCGATGGGCTTGCAAAAATATTAACCGATCAATACAAATTTTTATGGTACATTTTTCATTTCTTTTTTTTTTTTTAAGTTTAATCCGTAATTTTTTACAGATTTTAATGCTAAACGTCTCGTTTCGTTTCTTTAAAATTGCTCTATAAATTCACTAGGTCATTTTTTGTGTGCTTGTATAATTAACCGTTTAAAAATGTTTAAATTACAGGCATTTGTTTAAGAAGAACATTTTTCATCAGTTAAATAATATTTTTTTTAACAATCGGTATTAGCTTTAATTGAAAACAATTTTTAAAATCGGCAGTATAAAAAAAAAAAAGTTTTAATCTACTTAAAAATCCTATTAATATTGAAATATTTGATAAAATATCAAATAAACGGAAATTATGTCCATTTTGCTGTAATATAAATAGTTCACCACTACTGCAAATTAATACATTAAAATTTGGAATGTTATACAAAATAAACAATCCATTAAACTAGTATATTAAAGAGTATCATTATTGGCAAATAAATCAAGTTACCACAGAGAATTAAAAAAAAAAAATATATATATATATATATATATGCACATGTGGTGAAAGCAAATAAAATGAGTAAATAAAAAAAAAAAACCGATCTCCTTGAACCGCACTTTGTTTTTTTTTCCACTTTTTATTTGAACTATCAATTGCTCAAAAAAAAAGAATAAAAACAGCAAAATTTTTTAAACTATAAAAAAACACAGGCACGTTAACACGCGAACCACAAAATTAATTTAAAAAAAAATGTATGTATTTAAAAAAAAAAAAATGTAAAGAACGAAGATTTAATTGCTGAAACTTACGATTTTGTACAGACATACACGAACCAAAAAAGAATTCCAAAAGCACAGTTGTCTCAAACGAAGATCGGTAATAGTATTAAAAACCTGCCGGCACGCAGATGACGATCTCTACTGACGGCGTGTTCACAAGGAAATACTCGGGATGCAAGAGCGTGTGTCCCACTTATAGACGTCGGGACGCCCCATAAACCGGCATCAACAAAACCGCTTCGAATCCCCACCATTCTGCATTGCTCTAAAAATCGACCGGCTTAGCTTCAAGCGTCATCAAGCATCTATTTCGAAAAAAGTTCAATGATATCGCAAAAACCCAACAAGCCTGATTATTTCCTCCCCTTGAAGAATATGTGATATTTCTCTGCTAAAGACACTTTACAATTTTATTGTTCCGAAGACTCACCGATTTTTATCGAAGAAAAAAAAACGATTGTTCGACTTCCTACGAATGAAACTATGAATAATTTTGGAATAAAATACAGAAATTTATTTATTTATTTATTTATTTTTAGAGAAATTAAGTGTTAATTGCAAATAGTGATGGTGAAAAATGTGATGAAAGTTAATTGCAAAATGTATTGCTCTCTAAAAAATGATTCTTTATCTGTATACAACGGATTGTTAGTCGACAAAATGCGGCAATTTTTTACGTTGAATATTTTTTTTTAAATTACAACCAAACAAATGTTCAGAAGTTTGGTAATTAATTTTACCTAATCTAAAAGATATCTGTTGCAGAATGGTGCTTGTTACTTTGAAAACGCTCATTTTATAACAAAAAGTTTGTAGACCCTGAACTCTAAAGTTATTTAAATACCTGAATATTTAACGCGCAATACTAGTTAAATATTTTACAACTGTCATTTAAAAAAAATGCACATAATCCAGTATTTGCGAATTTACATGTGTAGAGGCATATGGTATACAGGTCACCACGTTAAATTAGAAATGCATTGCTCGAAAAATTATTACCCAAGCTGAATTACAAAGCCATGCATGTTTTTTTTTTTTTTTTTTAAGTTATTGTGAAATATGTCAGAAAATAAATGACCAACTGGACTGTGCACTTGAAGGCTAGTCAGTTATCTGACGCACGTACAGAAAAAATTGTGCTGATCCAGATAAATCTTTAGTACAACAAATACTATTTATTGAGGCAGTTAGTTTAAAGATTGCAGCCAAAAAATATATAAAAAATAAGTAACTAATGAAAAATTGCAATTATCACAATCTAATTGATTTCTAAAACAATTTTTTTTGTCAAATTTTTAATAGTGTTAATAAAATTCCTGTTCTTTAACATTCTATCGCCCAGTTTTGTACAGTTTCCAATAATTTATTAAATTCAGAAGTAAAATTAATGGAAAAGCAAAAATCAGAGGTAACCAAAATACTGTAAATGAAAGTTCGAATTGAATTGCCTTCTACTAATCTAGTGACCGAAAACAGTCAATCAGAATGACGAAAGAGTAATTATACGATTTGCTGCTCAAGGCCTCCACGTGTCCTTAAAAAAAAGATTTACAAGAAATGTTACTTTCCACTCATTTGCTTAATCATAGAGGAAACTTTGTTTTAGTGAAAAAAAAATAGTACAAAAATACAAAAATTACAGATTTTTAAGTCAGGATATTTCAAATAATATAAAACATTGATAAAAATGTGGCCCTTTAAAAAAATTTGATCTGAATCCGTAAAAAAGATTTACAGAATTTCGAATTTTCAAAACATTAACATTTTTCATTAACTAACGTAAATTTTATCCAATTCAGCTTAAATTTTCTGTATCCAAAAACTAATATTCAGCGGAGCTACATACAAAATTTGATCGGTAAAGAGGGTTGAATTTTATACAATTTTTAATTTGTCATATATTACTCAGTTCTGAATTTCAAAAAATCTGACAAAAGAATTTTAAAAATGTCAAAATATATGCAATAACATAAAAAAATATTTTATCACATTTCTGAAAATTGGTTTAAAAATGACACGTTTGTAAAAAAAAAATAAGGATGCAAAGTAAAACCTTAACTTTCCTTCCTCATTGTTTTTTCACTATTTTAAAAAGCTTCCTGTATGTCGAAGCTAAAAATCGATGTACACACTTCCTCAAACAGGTAACTTTGTAAAATAGTAAAAAAAAAAAAAAAAAAAAAAAGATTGTCCGGAAGCAATGTGCAAAGATCTACTTTAAATTTCTTTTGTTTTCTTGAAGCAGGATTGCGAAATATTCTAGAACGAGTCTATAAAAATAAAATACGGTTAACGTTATAGGTCTATTGGTTAACTGAGTCGTCATACGTGACAGACAAAAAAATAAATAAATAAATGTTATCAAAGAGATTATATAAAAAAAAAAAAAAAATGTCATAAGAGTCTCAGCAATCGGATAATGTTTTCAAATGCATTCTAATTACCGATTCCGTGACGACATCAGAATCTCCAATGTATTTACTCACGATTATGGGCAATGTATTGCAATAACGAAATAAGCTCTCGACGATTCTTTTTTCCTTGCATTAAATTACCAAAGTGGAAGGCTTCTGAATCATTGACAAACTCGTTACGATTGTTTGACTCTTCGGACGTTGACAACAGGAAGTTTGCACAATTTTAGCACGCGCCCGGCGTAAAACTCTCGCATATTCGATGGGGTCCCTTTTTCCGCAATCGTTTCACATTCGTTCCCAGCGTATCGTATGAGTTCTCATGTTGCTTTTGCCTCACACAGACGAATACATAATGAACTAGCTCAAAGTACATAATACACATGAACTTTGTAAATAATGTTGTCACGATTCTACCAAATTGGTTCCTTTCGATTGTGCACCAATACACTTTTTTTTAAATTGATATTCGTGTTGATTTAACGGCAAGTTTCTGTCCACAACAATTTTTTGATAATTCTACACAGTTTTTGTCGTGTCTATTTCTCATTTCACAAAAATTATAAAAGTAACTTTTTGCCTAAATCTGCATTCTCATTTTATGAAATATTTTTTGTCATTATTCCAAAAAAAAAAAAAATATGTGTTACTGTCAGTATAACAAACTAATTTTTTTGTAAATGTAAAGTTTGCAAACTTAAATTTCTATAAAATCTTAACTACTTCATCGATTTTGCTGAAATTCAGTATCAAACATTGACAGACTCTATTTAAGTTTTATCCAAAAATTTAGATCAGTTGTTTAAACCGTTCTCGAGTCATAATATTGAAAAAAAAAAATGCAAATTTTTACAAAATCTGAACTAGTTTATCGTTTTCGCTTAAATTCAATACCAAAAGATGCCCTTTTTTTCCAAACAAGTACACATGAAATTGAAAGTATGACATGAAAATCTCGAAATTTGTTTGTTTCATGAAAACAAAGTTTTCTCTATGAGGAAGGAAAAGTGACTATTCTAGCCCCGGTAAACGTTCTACCTTCTCGATACTTTCCAAATATCGGCACAACTGACGCCAATAATCAGAATATGAAAATATTTTTTTCCATATTTATCCTCAATATCTCATTGGATTTAACCCCACTGTCCACTATTCGAATAAAATGTATACGATTGTGTGACATAGGCTTGTTTCACAGTTCTTTCGTCCAAGATTCAGTCAGCAACACTCTCGACTAGAGAGTGGACACTCTTTCTCAAAATATACGTCTGTGAATGTTGGCCTCCTCTGCGATGCAGTTACAGCTTGAATAGCCACGAAACGGTACATGTCGTCGACACGGATCAACCTACAGATTTTTACTTTGTATATCGGAGCTAACAGGGATTTAAAAAAAACACCAGGTAACACAACCAATTTTATATCTGCTTGTGGAAAAAAAAATACACCAGTAACTACCGCTACACTTTTTCCCGTAAGACTTTTTTGTTTGATTCTTGTTCAGGGTTCAAGTGTTCCCTTTGCGTTCTCATTGAATACGATTTTTTGTCAAGAAAGTTTTAATGTATTGTCTCGACTATTCATTACTTGTTGTTGTAGTTATTTTGTTGGGATTATTATTGTATGGGAGACTCTGTTATGCAGCCAATTTATTGTGCATGAATATGGAGAACATTGCAATGAGAATTTGGGAAAGTGAAGTGATGTTATCTTCGATTTTTTGTACTCCAAAATTTCGTCCAGTTCTACCAGAAAAAAACCAACTCTACGAAAAATTTGAAATTGAGGTTGACAAGTAGCATCTTTTTTTTTTTTAAGATTCTGTAAGATTTTATTTAGGAAGTTGTTCAATTTCATAAAGTTAATGTCGATTGTAAAAACAAAATGTAATTACATAAAATTCAGGTCACTGAATGTAGTTTCCACTGAACAATTTTCATCGTCGCGGATAATAAATTTAATGCATTTTTAGGAGCAACAAAGTTAAGAGAAAAAAAGAAATTCGTTGAGTGGGACAATTTTGATTTTACTCGAAAATTCAGAAAAAAATTGACACGATGACAAATTGATATCTTCGACTGGTTTAATTGAATTGAGCTCTAAACAAAAATTTAATCGTTCTAATAATAATCATTACAAAAATTCCTCTCTGCATTAACAAAAATGTGTACAAACCTTTTACGAAATTTTGGTACTCGAATGTCCTGACTATCGCTGAAGCCACCTTAAGGTCGAAGTTTACATTCAACAATTTGAGCCTAAATTTTCAAATACGAACAATTAACTGATTATCTTGAAAAAAAAATTTTAACGGCACGTGTTCACGCGATTTCAAGGCACCACTTCTGGCGAGCCTGACCAGCAAATGTTAATTTTTTAACTCTGCATGTGTGTGTGTCTGTGTGTGTTAATGTGTTAATCATTCATGTATATCCTAACAGCGGTCCTCATCAGAAGTCTAAACGAAAAAAATCCGCGTTCGCATATTTACATTGAACCACTGAACAGTGTTGCAAAAATTTTTGTACATTTTTTTTGTTTTATTTTTTTCATCCACTGAACCCAATTATGTTATATAATCAACGTGTGTACATTTAAACGGTGTCCAATCGAAGTCACTTGGTCCAAAATTCATGAACGAATCTTTTGGAATTACCAGAGTGGTCTGAGAACGAATGACGAATAAAAGAGTAGATCGGGAAAGAACCCATAACATTATTAACATCATATTACTTTCAATATTGTCAACATCCAGTTTGCTGTTTCTTTTTTTTTTTTTTTTTTTTACGATACGTCGAAATTTCGTAATCGTGAGCCGCGGCACGTACGCATTCGTTCAGCATCGAATATCGTATCTCAAACTCAGCGATCGATCTGTAGTATTCACATTTCTCACGTAATTTACGTATTTACGTATTTTGGAGTAACCCATCAATAGATCGTTGGAAGAATTTCTACGTTCTCACTTGTATAATTGTTAATTGAAAATAAATGGAAAATTGAAAAGTTTTAAACGTGAATGAAATGTTTAAATATTAAAAATGATAAATTAATTTCGTGACTGTAGATACTTACAGTGAAAAATAAATTTAACAAAAAAATAAATAAAATTCTTAATTTTCGAATTTTATTCGTTCATTTATCTAAAAAATGGTTAATTTGACAAATAAAAATAAAAAAAGTCTCTAATTTACCAAAAAAATCAAAAAGGACAAAGTATTACTTGTTTATCTAAAAAAAAACAGATCTGTAACTTATTGAACAACATTTTTTTTTGCGACAAGCTAAATTCTAATTGTAGAAAATTATTTTTTACTGTGTTTCAAATGTATTTCCATCTGCTGAACCGAATGACTATTGGAAAAGAAAAATGTCAAAAATGTATTTGCTTCAATTGATTTGATCTAATTTGACATTAATTTAAGAGACCGGGTCCGCTGAATTTAGTAGAATTCGTCAATCACTTTTCTTCTGTACAATAAAAAAATATATATACGAACTTAAATGTATGTAAATATATTGTTAAATGATAAAAATTTAGATGTTTAAGGTGAAAAACTTTGGATATTGGCACCGACTTAAATTGTTTAAACTTTGGGAGACAAAAAAGCATTTTTTGTCGAAATTATTTCGAGAGATTCGTATTTTATCAAAACCCATTTTTATTATTATTATTATTATTATTATTATTATTTTAAAGTAATAACTTTTTGATTAAATTCGAAACCCATGAAATAATTTCGACAAAAATTAATTTTTGTCTAACATAATCTACATAAAATAAATCGGTCTTTTTTTGTTGCTTTTAATAAAAAATGCATATTTTCATTTTTTTTTAATTCTATATATCCTCAATCGCTGTCGAGTTACGAATATTTTGGTACAAATTAATAAATAATTCAATGGAGTCCATTCAACATTTTTTTAAAATTTGTAAATTTAGTGACTGTTACAATTATATTATCTGAATTTTCAGACGTTTTCAGGGAATATCTAATTATTTTTTTTCAAAAAGTGACATGGAATGCCTTATGTGTACCACATTTTATTTCTAAATAAAAAAAAATGTAAACAAAGTTATAAATTCGCGATGTAAAAAATGTACAATCAATAATATTTTTCGTCAACATATTGTATTTGCACAAACCTGCGAGGCAAGATAATATTTTCATTAATAGTTAAATTGTTGATTAAATAATTATTATTTATTAATAATGATTTCTTTTTTTAATTTAAAAGTTCTTTGGTGCCTAATGTAATTTGCTGGTCCTCGTTAAGAAAATCCGTGTACTAAAAATGGTTTTAGTATGTCATGTATCTGTAAATAATTCTATTGGCATTTTTGGCAATCATGGAAAAAGGCACGTAGGCATTTTATCGGCTTCCACGATGACGTATACGTAGCTTATATATAGCTCTATAGCTAGCTCGGATTTATCCGCATCGCCAAAAAATGTTCGTCTACGACAGTGATGCTGTAACAGGAAAATTAACATCCTGGAAGCTGTGTAACATAATTATAATATACGAAGGTTATATACCGCGGCTGGGTCTGGGTTAACGCACCTGATGTCACTGAACCTCTACTGGCTGATTCTCGTTATCGCCTACCATATGTAAGCCCTTTTATATATGTACAACTTCAAGTGAATCCGGAATCGAAGAATTTATCAATAAATCTTTCGTAGTCGAAATCACTATCAAATTAACATTTACCTTTTGCGTCTTCGCGTCAAGTCGAAACAGAAAAAAAAAAAAAGGTTTCGTACTTTAGCTTTTGTCACTTTTATCAAATATTGAGCTAGGAAAAATCTGCCTTAAATGAATTATTTTATTTTTGCAAATAATTTTTTTTTTTTATTTCCCTACGTAGGGTCATAGCTACTAATTTCTAAAATAAGAAAAAATTTTTTTGTACTTTTCAGACGATGCCCGATTGAGAAATCTTGTACATTTAGTAATTTTTTCAATGCTTTTTTTTTTTTAATTCTTCTTAAATATGTACTTTATGTATGTGAAATGAAAGTTTATTTTTATAAATTTCATATTTGCGTCAGAAAAAAAAATCATTTTTTACCGATTTTACGAAAAGCATTTATCGACATTTTCGCAAAAAATAAATACTCGTGCAATTAAAATCCCACAATTTGCACAAAATATTTGGAAATTTTTCAAAAAAATTGCTTTTTTGTTATTCCGATTGTCTGTTAGGATCAACCGTTTTTATTCGAATATAAATATTTATGGATTGCTGCTTAAAGTAAAAAAAAAAACGTATGACAAAAAATGTACAAAAATCTTATTCAATTCACGTATTCAAAAACCCTTAAGATAGATTTTTGACAAATTTGCAATTGAAAATTCGATTTAAATAATAATAATTAATAAGAATAACCGAAGACTCATAATAATTTTCAGGAAGAAAAAAGAAATCTGATATTATCTTTCAACTGAACCGTTCGTCAGTTAAAAAATTTTCCGAAAACAAAAAATCTTTCTGGAATTATACATGAGAATACTTTTATTTTTCTTGATATTGGCTATAAACGATGACTTACAACAAGATCTTTCAAAAGCCCTGAAGGTCTCGTGCCATTGACTCAACGGGGATTACCATCAGTCGTAAAATGCAGAAAGAAGACAACGAAGAAAAAAAAAAAAGAAAATACGAGGAGGAAAGTCCTAGCCATCGACTATAACATGGAACGTCCTTGTTGATGGCGCTGATACTTCGTTCATAACGTGGCAATAAGCACGTCCGCCGACGAAGGGTTCGCGGAACTAATCAAAGCTTATACGAGGTGTTCTCTGTCAACTCAATCACTTTTTTGCTTTTTCTCACAGAGGAAGCTTCGTTTTCATGAACATTTTTTTTTTCGAGATTTTCATGTCAGGATACTCAGAATGGTCCAAAACGACGAGAAAAGTGGTTTAAAAAAAACCTAATAGCTGAAATTTGGCAGACAAGCCAATTACTTGCCTCGTTTTAATTGTTGTCATTTTTAGCAATATGTATGCAGACATTTAGATTTTATAGCTTTTCGAATTAGAAATAAAGCGTGGTCGCTCTAAACTTTGCAAAATTTACTATATTTAGTTAAATAGTTCTTCACAAGTGCAGGTTTGTTTGATATTGAATATCAGGAAAATCGGGAAAGCCCTTAGGAATTTATAAAGTTTTCGTAATTTTTTTGAAAATGCAAATTCTTAAAATTTTGCATAAAATATGAATAGAGTATATGTCGTTGTTTGATACCGAAGTTACTGAGCATCCAACAAAGAGTTTATAATTCAGAGAGTTTTTAATTTTTTCACAAAGTTTTCTCCACGAAGAAGCTGCAAAATGATCGACGTACTGTTGATGAATTTTATTGTTTTTAAAAATTTGTGTAAAAATACAGAAATAATGAGAAAGCAATGTGCAGGATTCTTCTTTGCAGCCTTTTAACTAACCCTCTCATATATTTCGCATAATTAGTCACAGATTTTTCAACTATTTCCAATCACTTCCTGCCATTTTTTTCAGACCATTTATCCCACAAATTCAGGAGTTGCATTTATTTGAAACTATTTTCTAGGAAGGGAGAAAAAAAACCACGAAAATATTGAAGCACCGTTCAAAATCATAGAAACTTTCATTATTTTGTTAGGTTTTCTCTAGACTTAATTTTATTATCTTACTCAACCATCGAATTTCCACAGTAAAAAAAAAACTTATTTTTAATAATTTTATAATCCACATTAAAACCTTAAATAATTTTTCATAAGAACGTGTATTTCAACATCGAAATAAGTAACAATTTTTAGAAATAAAAATAATAATCATTTTCGACATATGAATGTGATAAATGATAAATTACAAATATGTAATTATTGCAAAAAAAGCTGCGAAGTAGAATCTTTGAAATTGCTTCCTTCTTTTTAGTCCAACTAAAAAGCTTCCTCTATGACGAAGCCATAATTAATCGACGGATCTTCTCATACCGAAGCTCTGTGGATAAAAAAATCTAAAAGAATGAGGAAGCGATTTGCAAGTTTCGACTTTGCTGCTTTTTTAAACCACCCCAGAGTGCGATGTAGACGAAAAATTAATTCTTATTTTCATTTCTTTATTACAGAATAGTACTGAAGTTTGTGTTTCAAAGAAGACACGTAACTATAATGCCATTTTTTTAACTTCAAAGTGTTAGCCTATCTACACAGTCGCAACTCAGATTGGCAAACGGCCGAAGAGTAACTATAACCACACCTACGAAAATAGTATCACGAGGTCCAAACAGAAGAATATTACCTCATGTACCGCTTTTTTTTTTTTTTTTTTTGTTATCTGAATCAAACATTTGTCTTGCATCAACTTCGGGGTAATATTTGATTAGTCCCTTGGCTTGAAACGTGCCAAACTCAAGGGCATCACTTCCTGCCAACTTTCTCTGTTAGTCGAGAGACGACATCCTTCCACAGAGTCATTACTGCCTCACTTTCAATATATATATTTGATTGATTTTTATTCGACATATTGCAATAATTTTTTTTTTACACTGAATGAAGGTTTTAATTTATCGTTCTTACTTTTATGTGCGTTTTAATTTGGCAAAAAAGTTTGGTTGTTAAATGTTGCTTAGTGTAAAAATCATGAAGTTGCCTTATTGTAATAAATACAGTTTGAATAAGAGCCAATGAAAATAGCAAACATAAATAAAAGTGGCGAAAGGACCTCAACATTTTTTTTTCCTTCAATGTAAATTTTTCAAATAATTTGTCACATAGTGATGTGGAAAATGATTTTTTTTTCTTTCGAAAAGCTGATAATTAATTTCATGTCGAAGTACGTTGTTATGAAAAAATTTGTAAAAGTTTTAATATGACTTATAAAATTATTAAAAAATGGTTTCTTCCAATTAAAAATTTGATGGTAGAGTGAAATAATTAAAGGAAGGCTAATAAAATAATGAAAATTTATGTGGCTTTGGAGAACCTTTAAATATTTTTTTTTTTCGCGAAATCAAGTTTATGACAACACAGAATAGAATTTTTGAGTAAGAGTGAAAATTTAAAAAATGGGTGCTGAGGCACTGAATTGGGAATTAGCATGACAAAAAAATTACTATTGATTCACCGGAAAATTAACAAATTAAAATTAATAAAAAAAAACGTATTTATTGTTTAAATTTTCCTGTGTATATAGCAATGTTTAATCGCTACAGCAGTAAAAATTACATAAGTATAATAATTAGTATCCCAGAAAAAAATTATTGATATTCCAGTAAAATTTATAATTCACAATATGATAAAATATTGAGCTTATGCACTTTTTAGCGACCTCCACTTTGAACAATAAATTACATTTTGTGTCTCCAGTTGATACTGGAATAATTTTTATAAAATGTCCTGAGCCTTCATAGATAATTTCATGAATTTGCTCTTAAAAATTCGAGTTTCTTTTTCCATTAATTTTAATACACAAATTTGATGTTAAAAAATTCCATACCATTACTGAAAATTTCAGTATAATGTACTGGAAACTTGTTCGATTTTTAGTTTTTTTTCGTGTGAGCAGTGAAGTCATCAGTAAATGCAAACAGTCATCGGTGAATTTGCTTCTTTTTTAGGGATCATGAAAATTCCCAAATTTGATTTGAATCAACTTTGTAAATTACATGTATTTTTTCTTCGATCAAAAGTTGACCCCATTCTCCTGATTTGTCATGTGACTTTTTTTTCATTTAATTAATATTATTAATAAAATTAATAATTTTTGTAATAGCAAAATAACGTTACTTTTAATGCTCATTAGATTAATTGAGAAGTTTAGTTGCAAAAACAAGCCAAGTATAAAAAAAGGCTTCTTGGAAAAATGTTAATAGAATCCATTGGAATTCCGTGACAGTGAAATTTAGAGCTCGATTGAGGGCGACCGGGCTGAACGTTGAAGATCTAAATACTTGTGATGTTGAAAGTTTATACCAATTCCCTGACGTTTAAAACGATGTGCTGCTGCGAATGGGATAAAACTAATGGCGTTCACTACAAAGTGACAGAGAAACACTAAGGACATATGTCTCTGACATGTCGTACTAACGAGAAAATGTTCCATCTCTGTGCCGAATCTTACGATTCATATGTAAAGGCACAGATTAATCGTAAGACCGCGAAAAACGAAAGACTGACCAAGTTCATGAATGATTCAAGTGGAGTAAACAAATTACGCAATCTTGGCCTTTGGATATACCAAGAAATACGGGAATGGCATTGATTGACTGATGACTCTAGCAAATAAAATAAATAAAATTTTTTTTTTTTTAATAAAAAAATAGAAAAGGTTTCAAGGATTGTTTAGTAAATATTTTTTATGCGTTCTACTTTTATTTTCTCCTCAGAAAATTTTTTTTCTAAGTCAGGGTACACATCTTTCTTGTGTAATATTATTTCACTGACGATTAGTTAATGAATTTCGTATTGTTTAAATGACTTTCGTGAATCAATTAGAATTTTGATTCTTCTTAGAGATTTTGTTAGAGCAACGAATTTTTTGTTTTCCTAAACAGCCATTTGGTTGTGGCAGCCGAAAATATATTTGAGTAGAAATGTTTTTTCTGGTGACAGAACATTTATTGTATAGATGAATCCAATCTCTTTTTTTTTTTAATGTCGAATTGTTGGACATAATTTCGAACTTCGAATTTCAATCTCAAGATCGAACTTAGATCGAAAAATTCGACCGTTTCTGTGACATTTAGTATTTTATTTACGATTTATGATTATTAAGAAATATAAGATTGTTCAAAAGATTATTTTGCTACATCATAGAGAAAGCTCTGTTTTTAAGATTTTCAGGATGAGCAAAATAAGATACTCAAAGTGGCGTAAAACGTTCAGAAAAGAGGTATAGAAAAAAATGTCCGAATCTAAAAAAAAAAATCAATTTGCTTTATCTAAAAAATTACTCGAAGAATCAAATCGAAATCTGGCGAAAAACTTATAAAATAAACGTTTTCGTTTTGGTGTAATTTTCATGAAAATTCACATATTAGGATCCCATGGCGTTTCTCAATTTTTTGTTTTGAATTTTTTTATATCTTAACCACTGATGACATGAAAAATTGGGTTGGCCGACTAGACGTGTTTTGCCCTGTATATAATACATTGGATGCTTCAATCAACATATAAATGGACCAACGTCAAGCTGCCTGAAAAGATTTGAGTGTACTTATTTATTACAGCTGAAACAATGGAAATTTACACGCCATCGATACACTGAATGTGTATTTCCAATAATTAATGCATTCTATTTATTATTCAAGTTCACAGTTCCAAAGACCGCAGGACTTTTATGTTTAACCGCGTGAATGTGACTCAAATTATTTCAAGAGAAAGAGATGGAGCATAAGTGAGCTCGCCGAAGCCACGATATACGATTTCCAACCGGTTTTTTTTCATTTTTTTATTTTTTTGTGTGTGGAGACTATATAATGAGACGCTGTAGCATCTCGACGTGAAATAAAAATATATGGCATACTATGCTATACGAGCACGAGAGTTTGGAAAAGGATACAGGACGCTTGTGAAATCGAACGTTAAACACTTAGAGCGAGATTCGAGGCAAAACGCTTGAGGATAGTTGAGTCGCAGAAACGAAGAAGACTGACGAACGGTACCTGCATCTCACAGATTGTGGCGCACGGTGTGCCTTAAACACATATAGGCGTAAGTTACAAAAGCCGCGATTCTGAGTGTGAGGAAGCGTGAAAGAGAGTGCAGAGTGGCGTAGGGGGGGGGGGGGGGGGCTCTGAGGCAGAAATCGAGGTGAATGCACTCAACATATGAGACGGACCGAGATTTGTATTGAATGAGAAGTGAATAGACTAAACTCCGTAACAGAAATCAGACGGTTCTAGTTTCAATGTCATAGATGTCTCAAGCCTGCAACAAAAACTTCTGTTGACCGAACGAAATCTTGTAAAAAATATTTATTTATTTATTTATTTATTTATTTATTTATTTATTTATTTATTTATTTATTTATTTATTTATTTATTTATTTATTTATTTATTTATTTATTTATTTATTTATTTATTTATTTATTTATTTATTTATTTATTTATTTATTTATTTATTTATTTATTTATTTATTTATTTATTTATTTATTTATTTATTTATTTATTTATTTATTTATTTATTTATTTATTTATTTATTTATTTATTTATTTATTTATTTATTTATTTATTTATTTATTTATTTATTTATTTATTTATTTATTTATTTATTTATTTATTTATTTATTTATTTATTTATTTATTTATTTATTTATTTATTTATTTATTTATTTATTTATTTATTTATTTATTTATTTATTTATTTATTTATTTATTTATTTATTTATTTATTTATTTATTTATTTATTTATTTATTTATTTATTTATTTATTTATTTATTTATTTATTTATTTATTTATTTATTTATTTATTTATTTATTTATTTATTTATTTATTTATTTATTTATTTATTTATTTATTTATTTATTTATTTATTTATTTATTTATTTATTTATTTATTTATTTATTTATTTATTTATTTATTTATTTATTTATTTATTTATTTATTTATTTATTTATTTATTTATTTATTTATTTATTTATTTATTTATTTATTTATTTATTTATTTATTTATTTATTTATTTATTTATTTATTTATTTATTTATTTATTTATTTATTTATTTATTTATTTATTTATTTATTTATTTATTTATTTATTTATTTATTTATTTTTTTTTTATTTTTTTATTTTTCTAAAGAAATATCTGTTCAAGTCGAATACATTTGTATTTAAAACCGTTTATCGAAAATACTTTTCGAAAAGTTACATTTCCAGGATTCAAACCTAAAAACCTATACGTCATTCGATACAAATTTCGTGTTACAATATTTCGTACGATACTATTTTTTTGTGTGCAATCGGTTTTCTAGTTCCGTAAATTTGACAGATTTTTTGTATAAATTTTGCACATTTTTTTGTTTTGTTTCAAAACATGAAGATTTTAGAGCAATTTTAATTTGTTAATTTCTTGACCTAAAATAATTCATTACAGTTGACTAGATTTCTTTAAAAAAGAATTATATACAAAGTAGAACGTCACACATTGCTTACCCGTTACTTTTTATTTTTGCACACAGCTTCCCTCATAAGGAAGCCAGCTTTTATATCTCCATGTATACGTCCTCATAAAGGATGGTTAAAAAAGAAGATAATGAGAGTGCATTGTGGAACATTTTACTTCGCATCCTTTATTATATATTAGAAGGAAAAAAACAGCAAATAAAAAATACAATGTCAAACATTTAGTTTTTTAATGAACTTCTGGAAAATGTGAAATAAAATCGAAGATTTCTCTTTGGACGAAAAGAACAAGTTGATTAACTAACTCAACGAATATTTTGATTTTCAAGTTAAAAATTAAAGTCGTGCTTTCAAAAAGTTTATAAAAAAAAAATATACATATTTTACCTTATATTTTCCTCGTCGCGTGTTTTGTTCCTTCCAACATATATTTTTTCTTTTAAACTCAACTCACACATATTTGAGACGTTTTTTTTTTTTTTTTATTCCCTGAAAGTACTCTAAAGTAGCAAGTAAAATCTAATTAATTGTGGCAAATATTCGAGAACGTGAAAAATATGGCAAAAAATTGACGTGTCTTGTACAAAGCAAAAAAAAAAGAAAAAATCATCATCCCTTCTTTTAGAACCGGCTGAGGGTCTTCAGGGTTCGAAAAGTAATTTATTTTTACGCAGATAATACACCTATTAGCATATAGTCTAAATATTTTGTACGTATACTTGCAGTACCTAATGTAACTCTACAATAATTCGTCAACGAACTCACCAGCATTAATGCATTAATAATAAACAAGGATACGGCATAAATGAAATAATAACAATCATATAATGTATATACGTAATATGTTTATTGTCACTACCAACTAGCTACAATCTACGTCAATTTATCGATGTAATTATAACGAGCAGAAAAAGCCAACAATGACCTACATATAAGTGAGACTTCCGGATTCAATTACCGTGTAAATATTTCAATTTTCACATACGCTGAAAAATTCCGCAAGGTTTATAAAAAATGTATCATTCATATTCACTTTGTTTCGTAAACGGAAGCTTGGACTAATTCTGATTATACAATTGATAATAGATATTAAATTTGAATTGATAATAAATTTCAATTCAAGTATAATCAATTAGAAAAATGAGGCCAAATATTAATAATTATTTTTTTAGTTAATTACCAAAAAAAAAAAACAGCGAACGAAAAAATTATTTGATAGACTAACGTTTTTTTTTGTCTGCTTAAACACATTTTCACAGATGGTTAATTAATCAATCAATAGACATATGTTTTATTTTTTAAATATAATTTGTGTCTTATAATTTTATCACGATAATTTGTAAAAAAAAAAATTACCATCTGTGCAAAAAAATGTTGTATTTCGAGGGGAAAAAAAAAAAAATCTAGGTTTGGCGAGTTATGTGGATTGTTGTATAAAGAATTTCGTAGCTTTAATTAATAAGAGCGTAGAGAGTTATCGAAACCACGAAATTTCGTGTGACACAATTGACCACCCTCTTGCACGTATTATAGTCCTTTACGAGTTGGGGCGATATACCGCGCTGTCAGAGAAATGTAGCAGCTCTTTCTCTGGCACACCACGAGAGTATAACAGACTCGAGAGCCAAGAGAAATTTGCACACGAGACATTTACCGTTATACACGAGAGAGGTGCATGCGTTAAAGCGGTGCAATACACGCAAAATTATATATCTAGGAATAAAAATTGCGCGTTGTCTACGATAACAAGTATTACTTTTTTTATCGGATAGTAGAGACAGTGCGTACCCGGTCAGCCGGCCAGTCCGATCCTTCCGCAGCGCTACTACTGCCCTCAGCACGGAGCCACGAGGCGTCAGACATACAAACACCTATTTATCCGTTGATAAAGCAGCACATGTTCTTCCTCTTCTTCTTTTTTTTTTTTATTAATAAATGAGTGCCAATCAAGCTAGAAAGCTGCATTCTTTATGGCAATGGTAATTGTTCCTTTTAAAGACTTTTTGTATGAGATGGATTTGCAGAAAACATTAGTTATTTCGTACGTTCATCGATTGGAGAGCAGACAGAATGCAGCTGTAAAGGACGCTTCGCCGGATCGATGAACGCGCAGTAGGGAAAGCGCGCTAGTGTCAGACATTCGCTTACTACGACCTCGTGCGTTGTTACATAGAAAACTTAGTTTTTTTTTTTTTTTTTTTTTTTTTTTTGTAAAATCAAAGTGACAGTTTTTAAAAGAAACGCCGTTTTCTTAATTTAATGGAATTCTTTTTTTGCATGCGACAGATTTTTTTTATACAGTTGGATAGTAATAAAATGTTGGGAATTTGACGAATGTACATTTTTTTTAAATTTATATATTTTATTTAATTACTAGTCTAATATTTTAAAGAAATTATGTAGGAAACATTTGTTAAGTTTACTAGTTGTTATTTGTTAAGTAGCTTATTTGATTTGTTAAACACCTCTTTTGAAAATTTAAAAAAAAATCAATTTTTCTAACTTTTTTAAAATTGAAAATTGATACTCTTAATCTGGATTGCATCCATTTTGTAGCGAATTAATATTTTGAAAAATCTTTCCTTCAAGGATCAGATAATTTTGTGCGAAAATTAAATATCATTCGAATTTTTTATTTCCGATTATCTGCTCATCGCAAATGAATGTCACTAAAAGAATAATATTTTTTAAAATTTTTTTATATTTTTAAAAATGTTTATATTAAGAACTTAAATTAGAAGTGACAAAAAATGCGAGTAAATTTATTAAATTTATTAAAAACATTCATAAGTGAATATTTTATTTAAAAAAGGCAATCCCCCCTCTCCTCACAACTACAACACTATTATTATTATTATTATTATTTAACTTAAGGGCTACTTACAGACGTTAATTTAAAAAAATTGTAAAATTATTGAGCATTGCATAATTACCGAAAACTAAATTGAAAATTCTCGACACACGTGAAATTATTTGACAGTTTTGAATTCTTTTGAAAATGTATTAACGATAAACGAGAAAAACTAATGATTAAAAAAAAAATGTACAGCGATATATTTCATTCATGAGACTGAATATTTATGCGTCGACATCGAACTTGAAAATAGTTTAGGATGGATCAGCAGAATGCAGAGTGGCGGGCGAACAAATGTCAATAGTCCGTATAATTAAACGGTAATAATAAGTGGACACTGGAAGCAGTCAGTGGCAGCCAAGCGTGTAAAACCAGACAGGCGAACAGTCCAAAGTACTTCCTGCTGTCTGGTGTAGACTCCGGAATCAGGACAAAATGGTAGCGGAAAAAAAGGTCACGAGAAAATAGTAGTTGAAAAAAGGCCACGAAAAAATGGTGGTAGAAAAAAAGGTGTCAAAAAAATGGTAGTGGAAAAAAAAGGTCACGAAGAAAAGGTTAGTGGAAAAAAGGCCACGGAAAAATGGTAGTAGAAAAAAAGGTTATTTACGTGACGTAATGTTCGCATCAAAAGTGTGCTGCTTACATTGATTTAAATTAAAATTGCGTTTTGACATTCAGAATCAGGTGACTTAAAATTTGAATTGTAAAATTACCTATACAACTCGTTAATTTGTAAAAAAAAAAAAAAATACAGCAGCAATATTTTGCATACCATATTTTTAAAGAAACTTATAAAAAATACATTTTATGGACATGTAACTATAATAAGTAACAAGTCGTAGAATAATACACCCAAAGTGATTGTCACCCTTTCATTTATTGTGATCAATTGTAAACATTTTACAGATTTTTTGTATTTGAGAATCGAAATATTACGTCTGAAAAGACGCTAAAAAAATAGAATAATAATTACATTTTTGTTTTTCACAGGAAGGAACCAAACAAGCAATCATTACATAGAATTATAAGTTATTCGAACTAAATATAGATTTAATATTGTGAAGATTTAGTTACAAAATAAAAAGTTGTGTAAAACTCGATAAATAATTTACAATAAAATACATAGCCAGGATTGTGCCAAGACCACCATGTGACTTAAGTATATTTATACAAGCAGTGCGGGCAACCTTTGTCGCATGTCCAGATTATCAATACAAGCTTTTTTTTTCTTTCTTCTTTTTGTAAAAACATATTTACACTTTAACCGTAAAATTCATCAGTGTGCTTTTGCCAATACGTGAGTTCCCTTCTTGTCCTCCTCTGTCATGTCCTTGTCGTCCCAGCCCCAAACATCACCGTGATGCGAATGTTTTATCCAACTGTGATCACCCGATTTTTGAACGCGTTTTCTGACCATTTCTTCGGGTACGGTTTTCAAGTCATAGATAAGACCGAGATTGGAGAAAATGTCGATAAAGCCTGTCGTCCAATTGGTTCCATAATTGCCAAGCTCAGCCGCCTTATAGTCCCAAGGATAGACGTGATGGTAATTGTGCCAACCTTCGCCAAAAGCGAAAATTCCCACGAAGAGATTTTCCGTCGGAGTTATGAATCTTTGGAAAATTATGTTTGTTAAGTCAAAACACTGCAATATTTTATTTAACAACATTTTCATATCTGGTTTATTTGATTTTCAGTCTTACCAGAAAAATTATATGCATTGTTATCACAAAATTTGTATCGCGAAAGTACAAAGTACAGCGTAACATGTCCGTTATAAAAAGGTATGAGTAAATACAGCTTTTGATAAAGAAAAACAAATTGGTCATGGGCAATTGGTTCAATTGGCCATGGAATCAATTAGCAGTCTTATGAATCAGTCATTCGACCAATTGGAATTCGACCGATTGGAACTTGACCAATTAAAATTGGACCAATTGGAACAGAACCAATGGGAGCAGAATTAGTTGCAATTCGGCAAATTGAAATTCTATTAATCATCTTTGAATTAACGGTCCCCATTCCTACCTTCACATGGGATTCATTAAGATTTTGCAATGTAACCAATTGGCCATTGGACGAAATGGCAACTTGATTAATTGACCATTCAATCAATTTAGCAATTTTATTAATCTGCCATTGGACCAAATGGTACTGAACCAATTGGAGTTGGACCAATGTCAAATGGATGAATCACTAAATATTTGTTTTTCCATCTCCAAATATTTTTTCATCCTTCAGAGACTTGATCATTTTTATGAAAACGAAGAATAGAATTCCTGACTAAGATTAAGAATTCAAAAAATAGAGCTCAATTCATCATGAGGTTAATTCACTTACTTGTCGTACGGTTTGGAACCCCACATATGTGCAGCGGAGTTTACGAGCCACGTACAGTGCATGGTAACCACCCATCTGAAGATGGCCATGGTAAACGCGACGTCGAATCTCTCACCCCAAAAATAGATAGGGGTCCAGGTCGGAATAACCATTGAGAGCACTAACTTCATGGGCATGTCGTACCTGCCAGAATGAGACACTCAAAATTGCATTGAACTGAAGTAACAACGCTAGGATCATTTTGTCTGCTAATTACTTCATCTGGAATTTAACAACGGGATCGTTGAGGACGTCACTCATGTCAAGTCCACGTCCGCGCCTCAAAACCTCAGGATGTTTCTTCACCATGAGCCAACCTATGTGAGAGAAAAAGAAGCCTCTTGTGGAATTATGAGGATCAGCGTCGGTGTCTGTGTACTTGTGATGAACCCTGTGATCTCTCGCCCATTCGTAAATATTGTTCTGAAAGAGGATTGATACGAATCAAAGATTGATGGACTTTTTGCCAACACACAGAGGTATAAGGAGGCTTCAGTGCTTTACAGTAGCCAAATGTTTCTTTACATTATTACACAATACACTTTTGAAGTAATAATTGATGACATTGATTACAGAATTGTCATTGATACGTATCGATAGATCCAATGATTGCCAATAAACATATCCATTTTTGACATTTTTGAAATATTTGAAAATTCTAAGATGCTTATTCGCGCCAAATGTGGACACTTTGGGGATGCCCAACGCAAAATTAAGAAAGAAAAAAAAGTTTTTTAAGAGATAACCTTACTGCATACATAGTGATAAATTTTTTGTTTAAACTCGTTCAACGTCTAGCACAGAATTGACCAGTGTGAAGCGCTAAAGTCTCCTTACTGTGATTAGGATTACTACAAAACGATGATATCTAATGTCAAACCTGAAACGAGAACGTTTGCATCAACATAAGTATTATCCTCATTGAGAGGGTTGCTTTGTAGGTTCTGTGCGTCCAGAATCTATGAGCTGCTGCAGTTACTCCCATAGCCGCGATATTTCCACAAATCCAAGCTGCAATTGTACATATTGATTATATCCTATCCTGATCTTCATTGCGTTGATTCTGTTATCGAGCTTTGAATACATTTCTGGTAGCTACAGAATATCACATGTATAGCGTATGTAAGTGAACGGTATCAAAGATGAATTACATGTTAAGAAAACAAATTTTTGATGGGGCCTGATAAAGTTTAGAATAAAAATTCGTGGATTCGTGATAGATTGCGAGGTAGCAAATATTTCGTAAATTAAATGCTGTCCCAAATTCGAAAATTCTATCTATCGTAATTTGTTTTAATCAGAATTGGGATGATAATATTCACATGTTTTTTGTATTTAAATTACTGTCCACATTTTCGTTGTTTCCAACAACGAATAATAAATCCCTTGATTCAGTATTTATTACAGAAATTAATAATGAATGCAAATATTCTGTCACTTATGAGAAGACAAAGTTCTGTTAAGTTGTCGTGGCATTCTTGTGTCTCACCGTTATTTTCTCTCGGGATTTTCGTGATCATGACAAAGCAAAAAGCAAAATAGAAAAATAGAAATCGAGATTTAAATGAAATATTTGTTTATCGGTTGATCGTCAGTGGAATGCACAAGCGTGATAAAATTATGGGCACATAGAGATGCATGGAAAAGCTTGCGAATGAAATTTTAATTTTTTTTTTGCTCTAGGAGAACGACACAAATGATAAGGTTTTATAATTAATAAGTGTCTCAACAAAAAGTCTCAACAATATGAATTTTTCATATTGGTTCTTCATTATTTTTTAATTTTTGCGAGGAAGTATGTTGATCAACTTTGGGTCCCTTATAGAGGAGGCTTCGAATTCATGAACCATTCTCGAGTTATAGCGGGTTAAAAAAAATGTCAGAAATGCAAGTTTCTATAAAATCTTAATCTAAAATCAGAAATTAACATACTGTATTTAAGTTTGATGCAAAATTTTAGGTCAGTTACTTGAGCCGTTCTCGAGTTATAGCATTTTCGAAAATAATACGAAAATTTCAAAACTTCATAAAATCCAAACCGCTTTACCAATTTTGTCGAAATTCACTACCGAACGACATTGAACGTATCTTCAATTATGAAGAACTATTCAGCTAAATCGTCGAACTTTTACGAAATTTAGAGCGACCACGCATTCAAAAAAGAAAGAATTCAAAATGACGTAAAATCTGAATAGCTGCATAAATTTTGTGAAAAATCGCAACATTCAAACATGGATAACAATTTCACTTGCTTGGTAAGAGGCGATTGAATTTTTGAAGCCCTGCACACACACACACATACGGACATTTTATCAAACCCACTTTTCTCGACGTTTTGGACTATTCTGAGTGTGCTGACACGAAAATTTGGAAAAAAAATGATTTTCACGAAAACAAAGCTTCCTCTACGAGTAAGCAAAAAGTCCCTTACAAATTATCGTCCCTTTCATAAATGCAGATGAACAAATCGTAAAAATGAATCCAAAAAAATGTGCTAGTTGATGCAAGTCTCAAGGCGCGGATTGGCCATTTATTGGAGTATACCCGAAACCGATAACGAATTAATCCAGTGTTTCGTATTTCCCTGTACCTTCGTTGATTTACTTACTATAAAAAAACGTAAAGAAAGGAGTCCTCGAGTATGCGCACAAAATGTAGAATCCGTAGATCGCGATCAAGTGCACTGTCGCGAAGAACGCGACGTTCTTCCAGATGATCTCCATCTTGTAAGCTTCCTGATTCTTACCATTGTCTGTACTTTCTGTATTCTTCTCGGTCACAACTGGCTTAACTGAGTAGATGGTAGTAGTCATTTTTTCGAAATCCGAGCGACTTCAATGACTTTCGTGTGATGAACACCGACCTACGATTATTTAACCGTATATGATTTTAGCTTCCAGTTTTTCCGGGCACTCGTAGTCTTTCCAAGCAAACTAAAGATAACAGGTAAAATTGAAATTGCAGAATGACAATGGTTTCGGAAGCTTTTATTGTTTCGTCTCAGCGTCACGTGATCACAGTTGGGCTGGGAAAGAGGCGTTTTACATGCAAATAAGAAACGACGGGCCTTTTTCCCTCCTTCATTCACTTGTTTCTAACCAATTATGAATTCTTGCCTGCAAATGATATATTATGACTTGGCGATAAACTGGAATTCATACATGAAAATCATACTCGTCATACATCACAATCCACAATTCGGTCAATTTTAGCGCTATCGAGAAATCCAAAAGTGGGTTTTACAGAGCTCGGAAAAAGAAGATTAAGATAAAAGAGGTCATTTTGTATTATTATTTAATTAACTTGTAGAGAGGTATTCGTGAAGTAAAACGATTTGTTCACATTTGGCAATATAATTGGTTAATGAATAATGATGAATCCGCTAGTGGATCGGTGTCTTCGTGAATCGCCATAGTAAACACCGTACGTCATCCGGTATAAACAGTGTTCACATAGTCGGGAGATAAACTACTTAACCCTTGATCCACTTTTGTACTGTATATGTCGGTTTAAACATTTTACGTTGTAATTTGTTTTAATCGCTGAAAGTCCTTTACTTTTTACAAACTGGAATTTCCTTCCAGTTTTAAAAACTATTGAAAATTCACTCTAAGTTCGTGACTACCAAAAAAATATACATAAAATATATATATAAATATTATGTAGCCTAGCAAATGATCTTTGGCTGAATGACGCATGTAGTACTAAACGGTGACGACGTTTTTCACGGTAACGAATTTTCTTGCCTCTTGTCCAGCTAATATTAATCATAACAATGTTTCAAGCTAGTGTCCAGTGACGTTATGACGTTGTATGAAGAATAGCCTTCAGAAATTCATTTTACATAAGCATATTCATTTGTTATTTCAAAGTCAAAGCTTCGACGTAATTGCTTAACAAAAACATTGAAACATATCTTAAAATAAAAAAAAAATAACAGCGTCTCCTCATAATCATATCATTTGTATGCCTGACATTTAAAATATCTTTTTCGATTTTTTTTTTTGTACTGCATTAAAACTTTGTTGACGCTGAGTATCCTTCCGACTCACTTACGAAATTACCAATTTATCGTGGCTCGCATATTGTTGCAAAATAGACCGAATCAGAATCCTCATTTAAGTCAACTTAAGGGCGCTGTCCTGTCCTTTGACTACCCTGTAAGGGAAGACGAAACGGAAAATTCTAAATCTGTTATTAAATTGCACTTCTGTATGGAGTACTGGTCCTTTAAAAAAAATTTCGATAATGTCTAAGGGTGCTTTGTAAAGTGTAGTTTTTAATAGATATGATGGTATGATTTAGACTCTGGGAGTAGAAAATATAGGCCGGTGTAATTTAATGGCCTATATTCAACACATTTATCTTAGATCTCACATTATTCCACATTTTTAAAAAATAAAAATAAGAAATAACATAGCAAGAGCCAGTAAAATACAATTTGGTATCGTAGCTTTGGGGTGTGAGTGATAAGAGCTTCTAATTCCTACTCCATTTAAACCAACTATCAATAGACAGCTGGCCTTATTTTTATTAATCCATTCCCAACAAAAACATTTCACTACAAAAAAAAAATAAAAAAGAACCAATAGATGTGAATAAATCCAAAAGATCCTAAAAGAACTCTAAAGAGCCTAAATTTTGAAAAGGGATTATGTCCGGGATGAGATGTCACGAAATATGTGAAATACAACTTATCCGCTACAAAAAACGTGTTGCATCCCTTTTTGTCTTGTTTTGGAGACCTAAATCCTGAAAAGAAAAATTCATGTCCCTTTTTTGATGGATTTCACTTACGTCTCCGATGTGGACATCAAAAGGACATATCTGGAAAATGAAGGGGTGTCCAGTTGAAAATGAGCGCCCTAAATTTCGGTGAATTCAATTGATTGGCTGACACTCTACACGGTACCAACACCTGTGTACCAATCGAATTGAACTTACCAATGCCACGAAAACTACTGAAACTTCTACTGTCTTTTTGTATTCTATTTTTATGCGGCATCCTAAGTCAGAATTTCAGCAGATTTAACGAATACGGTACTTTGATTTTATGGATACTGGGTCATCTAATTTCTGCTCTGAATCAGACAAATAAATGAAAATTATGAAATGGTCCTGAGCCATTTTATAACCGAACGTATCATTTGTTTAGTTTTCTGGAGGAACCAAAATATGTTATCATTTAACAGACCAAGTCTACAGAACATTGACCAGTTCAATAATTCTGGTGGCCAGTTAATGTTGCCCAAATAGAAAAAATGGATCAAGCTCGAACTCTTCTGCAAATATATGATTAAGAACTTTCCATGGTCGTATGACCAAGACTATCAGATAATACAATTTAGAGCCAGCACCAATCAAATGAATAAATAAGTAAGAGCTTGACTCTTCGCTTCATCATTGAGTCTACATTTTAGAAAATTGGTTGTTTGACCAAAACCAGAATAAATGGAAAGACTCTGGAGAATCTTCAAATTCCATAGGGAGACTGTGATCGAAGTCAAAATGTTTGTTTTAGGCTGTTACAGCCTTTAGATAGTTCCGGGCTAGGTTCGAAATAGGTTTATACCCCATAACAGCCAATTTCGGGTTAGTCAAGTTGGGTCCATTTTGGTTTCTTTGGGTGACGAAATTATAAAGACGCATTATTAAAAGCCAATTTTGAGCACAGAAAGCCTATCAGAATAATAAATGAAAAGAAGGTAGCCGGAAAGCTAGCGACGAAAGATCTATTTGTACAAATGCTGCCTTATTTACAGGTGTTCATTTTTGTTTTTTTTACATATGATTTGTCAAGTGGCGCTCGCAGTGCTGACCGTGACATTGATCACTTACTTTTAAGTGATCCAGTGACCTTTATTTTAAGGAGTCCAGTGACGTTGGGTGTCCCAACTTTTGATTACGAAATATGTGTACATACTTCCTGCATTGATGAGAGTCAGATGTTTCTTGCTAGCATCAACATCGATCAAGAAGTTAGGCATTAATGAATTTCAATCATTTTTTTTTAATTAATCGTAACGTGCAAATCTAACTGCAGCATTCGAAATGCAATCTAAATATGAGAAAAAGCTTTTAAAAGATCGATAAAAGAGTAAAGCTTACACTGTTTAAAATCCCAGCTTGTTAAATACATTTCATTGTACACTTTTCATTTAACACTTTTTACAGCGTTAAATTCACACAGGCGAGTGTATTCAGATGAGTTGGCTTCCACCTCAAAACTTTTAATCCATTTATATCCTGGACAAGTAGATGAAAATCAATAAATCGATAGCAATCAAAGCAGAATTGTGGCACGAACAAAATCCATGAACATCAGTGAATTTAATTCACCTATTTTTGAGTAGTGTCAAAAGTTTTGAGGTTGTAAATTGATACCAGCTGTTGAACACCGTCCATTGACAAGCTGCAGATTTTCTCGTCAACGTATAGGTTTGATTTTTACACCAACAATTTCTTCGGATAACCAATTAATTTGTCAAAAACATAATTAATTAGTTTACTCAACCAATTATTGGTTCTCTCAACTAATTTTTTTTCTCTCCGTGTACATTGTAAAGTAGTATTGAAACTCATATGAAAATTGATGTTTCCAAAATCCTACAAAAAATAATGTTATAACTGTTATTATAAAATAACTATTTCAAACACTTTTTATATCAATCCTGAAATTGTTATTTCTTAGATTTTATAAATTCTGTTCAGAATACTTATTAATCAAATCAATAAGAGAATTAATAAATTGAAAGATTTATTAGAGGTTTCAATTTTTTGTTTCTAAATCAATGTTAGTCATTAATACGGGCTGGTTGGGATTCAAAACAAGCTTCAATGGCTTCAAAAGTCACTATTATAAAAACAGTGTGAACTTTCAGTTCCTTTAAGAATTCCATACTTGCACTATCATTCAAGACAAGTTGAATCAATGAATTCTTGATGTTGATTGTCTTTTGAAAACAGTCTAGAATGAATTGCGAAACAGTAGGAAAAGTGTTTTCACTCACACTTATCAAGATCTTCTTTTTACCGTTTAATAGACTTTTCAGTCACCTATTTTTAAAATTAAAATCATTCAATTGCAGAGAAAAAAACGACGGGAGGGAACAGCGTCGAATTCACACGATAACCGCAATATCCATTGTGCTCTGGAGTTATTGTCGTGGCTGTTGAATATTGCATGGTGAATATTTTATTTGATTACAATGTACATCGCTATAATCTCATAAACGATGCATATTCAACTTCATATTTCGTAACCCATTGATGGTGCCAAAAAAAAGGTTAACTATACTTTCCTTCAATTTGCAACATTTCACGACAATCGCTTTAATATTATTTCATTTCTTTCCGTGAATAAAAATGTGGTTTAATATAAGTGCAGCGCTGGCTTTGTGCGATTTGTAAACTGAAATAATCGAATATGTAAATACAGAGGTAATTTAATTGTGAATTCATTTGAATTTAAATACAATATTATTTTTCTTGCATTATTAATATTAATGGAGAAGCAAATTTAATTATTTCTACTTACGAATTTGTATTACCTTCATTGTTGAAGAGACAAATCGATTTAACTTAAATTTCAATAGCTAAAAAAATGATTATTATGAAAAATGTTTTTAATATTATGTAGAAATAAACAGGAATTCAGAATGTCTAAACCACATCTTTTAGCTATAAAAATAAAATTGCGATCGAACTTATACTCGCATCTTTCGACAAGATGTTTTTTTTTTTGTGAAAAACTACGGAGACATCACGTTTTTTAGACATAATGAAATGTGCTTACAAAATATGATTCTGAAACCAAGCTTTACTCTGCGAGCCGTACAAGCTACTAACTGCTACTTTAATTAAACTGGACAGTAGTCAGGTATCTTTTTTTTTTTAATATTATAGTTTTCCAAGCCACAATCTTGCGACAAAAAAAAATCATGAACTGCATTTAAACAGATTTTTACGGACTCCTCTTGCACTTCCCTTAAAGTAAAAAAAACACTTTCCATATTTTATCAAAAAAACTATAAAGTAGAACCTTGCAAATTGGTTGGTTTCTATAGCCAAATATGTTTATTATAAAATATTGACAATCTCAATATTTTATTGTCTACAATTTTTTAACATTTAAAAAAAAAATAGTTCCAAAGAATATATTCCGTTATATATTGAAACGAAAATTTTAATATATTAAGATTTTCACAGCTTTATTTACGTGTTTAATCTTGGCTGGATTAAGCAAACGATTCACAATTCAGAGGACTTACATTTTTTTGATTTTTTTTTAAAACCACTCTATAGATATGATGTACCGAAGATTTTTGAAAAACATTTATTTTGTTTCTTCGATTTCTCGACTTTTTCGAAAATTGAAACATTGAAAATAAAAAAAAATTGAAAATCTCCTTAAATCTAAACTAGTTCAAGAATTCAGACGTACAGTATTTCGTTTCTGTACAAAAAAAATGCAGGTTTCAACCTCTGACTCAAGTTTTGTAAAAATTAATGCAATAACGTCGATTTATCGACAAATTCAAAACCTGAGAGAATTTGAACCTCTTTACCGATTTCGGCTAAATTTTAATGCCAAACAACCTCGATTGTATCTGCATTTATGAAGAACTATTTGGCACAATAGCCAAAATTTTACAAAAATTCGATCGACCACGGTCTTTATTTTTTTTTTTTTTTATTGAAAAAGATATAAAATCGAAATGCCTGCATACATTTTGTCAAAATTGATGAAAATTCAAGCGAGATAACTGCTTCACTTGTTTTCCAAGTTTCAGCTAAATGGTCGAACATAGTTCTTCAGTTATAGGTGATTGACACGATCATTTCTAAACCTTTTGGATTAAGACAAAAAAACCTTTTTTCGACTTTTCTGGTCGTTTTGGACTATTCTGAGTGCCTGACATGAGAATCTTGAAAGAAAGAGAAAAAAAAAAAAAAAGTTCATGACGACAAAGATTTCTCTATGAGGAAGCAAAAAAAGCATTATCCAAATTGATTCAGACTCTTCGTGAAATAATCACGTAGGAGCTAACAACAAAACCAAGTAATCCTGTCTTTTGTCACAGTACCACAGAAATATTAATATTTGAGTACCGCTGAGTGCCGTAACGCCCAAAAAGTCTTCACGGTCAGTCGGCACATCCGGACGGTCCATTATACTAATGTCTAGTTACGAGCCGTTATTTTAGCAACCACATAGATCCGCGACATAAAATATACACACGCCGTTAAGCAACGAAATACCCACAATCGCCGAAAGGGAGTTAACAGTTCGTTTGTACAAATGTAGAAACGTAGAAGAAGAAAAAAGAAAACAAAATTTTAGCTCATCTTGATAAATCATTTATAAATAGAATGCAGCCAAGGTTTCTCAGCTCTGGCATAAGTAAGACTAGAAATATTTACATGAGTGGTGCGCACGAAATATAATTTCGTCCTCAGGCTAACTACCCAACAGGACGTATATTTTTTTAATCCTCTCTTCAGTTCTTTTTTCTCCCTCTTTTCTCCTTTTTATTTTTCTTTTCTTATTCTTATGAATACCGGGCTAAAGTTAACAAGACATTTCTTTTGCGAATGTACAGCTAGACCATTGTGAGGCCATTCCAAAAATTCATCAGTCTGGTTTTCTCAAAATTCGAGTGGCCTCTTTGTCCTCTTGTGTCATGTCCTTATCGTTCCAGCCCCAAATATCATTTTGGTGCGAATGACCGTCGTTCGAAGCGTTATTCCAACTGCCGTCACCCTTTTTTTTACTTTGCTTTCGCACCACGTCCATTGATACCGTTTTCAAGTCATAAGCCAGACCGAGCTTTGCAAAAAAATCGATAAATAGGGTCGTCAAGTTTGTCCTGTAATTGCCGAGCTCCGCCGCTTTGTAATCCCAAGGAAATACGTGATGATAATTGTGCCAACCTTCGCCGTACGCCAACATTGAAACACCAACATTTTCCGTTGGACTTATGAATCTGAAACAAGAGAACGAAAATTATTTAGTTTCAAACAGAGTTTCAGAGATCAAAGTTTATGTCAATTTTTTTTAGTAATCCTCATTTTGGGTACCTTTAAAATATCACATAGAGATCCAGACGAAAAAAAATAAAATAAACATAAATGACGAAAGTAATGTTTCTTCTTTTGTTTTTTCAATTCACAACCGACCTTTAAATATTTTTTTTACGTACTAATCGATTTAGGGGGATCTTTTAAAAAAGAAAAAAAAATATTAATATAATAAAATTGGAGTTTCCTTATTCGTTTCCACTATTCACAAAATTCTATCTGTGAGGAAATCAACATTGATCGCCAAACTTTTTCATATTCATGATTTTGGGGGAAAAAATAGAAAAAATGCGAAATTGTCATTTGTATAAAATAAAATATGTATAAAAACCTTGAAAATAATAAAAATACAAGAACTACCCTTCCGTTGCTAAATAAGGTAAAGTATATGCTGGACTATTTGTGCTTGAACATAACTTTCGAAAATCGAACGTTTTTACTTACTTATCGTAAGGTTTGTTGCCCCACAAGTGTGCAGCGGAATTAACGAGCCACGTAAAATGCAGGGATATTATGTACCTAAAGAACGTTAGGAAGAAAGCGACCTTAAGACTTTCACCCCAGAAATAGATGGGTATCCACGTTGGAATAAGGAAACACAGTAGCGGCATGATAATGTAGAAGTATCTGAAAACAATTTACATTCATATTTTTACTCGCTCGTTTTTTTTTTGTTTTGTTTGTTTTGTTTTTTCTGTCCCTCTCAAATATTTTTTATTATTCGACAGATATGAATATTACTCAAGTACTTTCTGTGCATTTTTTCAAATTCTTGAATTCAACAACGTTCATTCTTATTTTTAAGTCAATATATTTCGAAAACTGTAAATCACAGAAAAAATGTTTCACCGTAAAAGTTGCAGTAAATATTTTTTTTATCTAACAATGTTAATGTTTTATTTTTAAAAAATGTAAAAAATTATTTATTTTCTTCTAACTAAGGCCGCTTTTATTTAGCTGTGAAATGTGCGGAATTTTTAGGCGTCAACTCTATAAAAAAATTGATATCGTACATTTTATTATTTTTTATCGAGGTATTCCGTTTCAGTTCGACCAGTAAAATTAAAAAATTAAATCTCGACACCTCCGATTTCTTTAAAACCATCAGAGTATATTATATGGTTCGCCGTCAAAGAAACTCATGAAAAATTATCTTGACAAAAAAGTTGCTTCGGGGATACTTGCAAAGTTGTTATTTTTTTTTGCGAAAATCTTGAGATTGGAATGATATGCTATATATTTTTAAAGAATTGTAATTTGTATTAACATGAGTAGTTGGTGAACCCCACCCTTCATGTCCCTAAGGAACCCTCAATCCTTAGGGAATCCCCAATATTCCTAGGGAAACCCACATAATCCTTAGGGAATCCCCCATATTCCTAGGGAAACCCACATAATCCTAGGGAATGATCAATTCCTAGAGAAGCCCACATATTCCTAGGGAACCCTGTATCCCTAGAGAATCCTCTATCCCTAGGGAATCCTCTATCCCTAGGGAATCCTCTATCCCTAGGGAATCCTCTATCCCTAGGGAACCCCCTATCTTTAAAAAATTTCCTGGTCGGGGTCATGCGCCCTTCTGATTCTGGATGGAGAACCTACGCCTTTTAGTTTCTGGTGTGGGGGGGGGGGGGGGGGGGTTATACTTACGCCCTTCCGATTCGGAGGGAAAAAGTGGCTAAAAAATATATATAAGATTCCCAAATAAATTGCCTTATTTGAAAAACGGTTTTTCACGATCTGGTTTTTAGGGGTCAGCAAATACATTTTTTTTTTTCAATAAAATCAAAAGCTACGAGATTTTAAGGGTAGTCGAATTGAGACGGAATAATTCAATATATATTTTATGACGTGGAACGAACAATACATACTTCTTTTGGAAAATTATGACGGGATCATTAGCAACATCGCTCATATCAATCCCTTTTCCACGTTTTATAATATCCGGATGTTTCTTCACGACGAGCCATCCCATATGTGAGAAAAAGAAACCTCTTGCCGCATTGTGGGGATCAGCATTTGTGTCCGTAAATTTGTGATGCGCCCGATGATCCCTCGCCCACTCGTAAATCGTATTCTGCAATCGAAGAAAAGTTACTTTCTTAGATTTTTCAATGAAACTGGTCAGGTCATATTCACCGGAAGCATTAAAGAGTCAATTGACGTAAGTAGCATAATGAGTGTCAGACCTGATGCGCCACGCTCTGCATGAGCATAAGTAATATCCTCATTGGAAGTCGGGCTTTGTAAGCTCTGTGAGCCCAGAGTCTGTGCGCTCCTCCAGTTATCCCTATACCTCCGAGACCTGCATAGACCCAATCTGCAATTTTTATATGTTTTATATTATAAGAATGTATTGCATGATTTGAAGAGAAAAAAACAACTGCGAAGGATATGGCTTCGTCATTATTTTTCACTTTGCTTTTCCATTTGGAATTAAGTATTAAAAAATAATGTACGATTAAAAAAACATATGAGGCATACTAATTCAGCCAACAAAAAAAAAAGAAATGTTTGCTCAAGTTAGCGTGTTTACGTTTTTTTTGCTTAAAAAAGAAAAATCAGGTTTTCATCAAATTTTAACGAGATAACCAATTCTAATTAAATTTAATGTGAAGGAAAAGTAGCAAAGGCGCCTTTTCAACATGCCAAATTTCAGCCAGATTATTCAAACAGTTCTCAAGTTATAGGAGATTTAATTTTTTTACCTATGACACACACACACACACACACACACACATATGATATTTTTCTAGAGGACTTTTTTTCGACATTTCACTCAATTTTGTGCATATGAAAATCTCGAGTAATTTTTTTTTACGAAATCAAAACTTCGTCTATGAGGAAGTAAAAATGTTAAGATTGGATGTTAAAATAAAGGACATGACACCGATGAACCAAATTCCAAAATATTTTTATTGTTCTTCTACTTTTTCATACCGACCACAATTCTTACATATCGTTACAAATTGTTTATCGTTAACAAGGCATGTCTCGTTGCTAATTATAAAAACAAATCTAAACGCAACAAAACTTAGTTATGACGTCACACCACTTTATCATCACAATCCTTTAACATTAGTTTTATTATATAAGATGCCAAAATCAGCCGCTATAACTTTCTCACAGCTTTCTTTTTTTTAAATCGAAAATTCAATGTGATAAAACTTGATTATACTTATTTTTTTTAACCACGTTTTTTTTTCAAATTAAATTTAAGTGCCATTGACTGGACATTTTAGGAACTTGGGCATTTCAAAAATGTATAATTGTATGATTCATCTTAATGTCTAAATTATTTATTTCAAGACTATTAAATTCGTTCGGATTCTCAATTTCAAATCGTATCTTTAGATTCACGAAAAAACTTTATACTGCCGTTTTTAAATAAGCAGGTGGCAAAACAAACGTATGTACAAATTACTTATTAAATTAATTATCAATTTATATTGTGTCAATTGAACAATTAATTTCTTTGTTTACATCCGTCGTTTATACCTCATAAAAAATTATAATCGCGATAAGCTCTTAATAACAGAAATCTGTTGGCACTTCGCCTCTATTCATCGTCACAAAACGATTCATATGCAGCATGCATAATTGTCGTTTATTCAATGAGTTTTATATTGTTGTCCCAATGCTCGATCGTTTGGTGAATGGAATTAATAAATCTATATGTAACATTAAAGCGAAAGATTTCTAACTGACAAATCTCATTATGTTAATATGACTCAAATTTCGTGTATTCCATGAATTATTTGTTGCATTTGAAAAGTCACGCAAACAGTGTGTAAATATGACACATTTCTATATGTTAAACAAAAATATTACACCTTGGTACAATTAAGAGTCATTTAATTGCAGTTACAAGAAGTTCCAATAATATTTATACATTTTTTAATGATAACAGATTTTTCAATTATTTTTTTTTAATAATCAACTAGCCGGCTATCTTACCTCGGGTGCTGTGAGTGTCTGTGACTGTCTAAGAGTGGCTGTGAGTGGCTATGAGTGGCTGTGAGTGGCTGTGAGTGGCTGTGAGTGGCTGTGAGTGGCTGTGAGTGGCTGTGAGTGTCTGTGAGTGTCTGTGAGTGTCTGTGAGTGTCTGTGAGTACCTGTGAGTGTCTGTGAGTGTCTGTGAGTGTCTGTGAGTGTCTGTGAGTGTCTGTGAGTGTCTGTGAGTGTCTGTGAGTGTCTGTGAGTGTCTGTGAGTGTCTGTGAGTGTCCGTGAGTGTCTGTGAGTGACTGTGTGTGTCTGTGAGTGTCCGTGAGTGTCTGTGAGTGTCTATGAGTGTCTGTGAGTGTCTGTGAGTATCTGCGAGTGACTTTGAGAGTCTGTAAGCATCTGTGAGTGTCTGTGAGTATTTATGTGTGGTTGCGAGTGTCTGTGAGTGTCTGTGAGTATTTATGTGTGGTTGCGAGTGTCTGTGAGTGTCTGTGAGTATTTATGTGTGGTTGCGAGTGTCTGTGAGTGTCTGTGAGTATCTACGAGTATTCATGAGTGTTTCTGTGAATCACTGTGAGTGTCCAAGGAAACACACCGCCCTTTATTATATCCTAATTTTTGTTAGTATTAACTTTGATTAGTTCTTAACATTGGTATTTAAGTAATATCGTCGATCTGTTGAAAAAATTGACGAAAAATATACTCACGATGTATCATCGTTGGAACTTTGGCAGCAGTAACATAAAGGTACACGCCATAAAGCGCCATTACGTGCATCACTACAAAAATGACGACATTTCTCCAAACAATCTGCATCTTGTAAGGTTCTTCTTGTATCTTATTGTCATTATTATCCCTGTTATCGCGAGTCCTTTCTTCAATTGTTGGCTTTGCCAATGGGACGACCACTTTTTTATCGGCTCGCGCCATCAAAAACACAACAGCAATGATTCTCGATATATATCGAAAATCTTTTTTCTTCAACTATTTTCGTAGAATTAACAAAAAAAAAATGAAAAATAAAAGTTACGGGCAACCGAAATCCCGATGAAATTATTGACAATAAATTTCCCTCTCGAATATTTGCTATATTATCAAATAAACGGTAATATATATTTTACGTTAAAATATTGAAATCGTTGAAAGTTGGAAACACGGTATTACAATTACTCGTATTTCACATTCGATTAATTGAAGCAAATATTATAATCTTTTTTTTTTTTTATTATTTTAAAGAAAAATACAAAAATTGATAATTAAAATAAATAATAATATATATAAATAAATAATAATAATAATAAATAAAATATTTGTATCATCTAAATCACACTTCGATTAGTTTTAAGATGTTCGCTAATTCGGCTCACTTTTTTTTCGCTACGAGTTAAATATAACAAATATCGATCGCACGACGGAACTGCTTATATAGAAAAACGATCTACTTTCTTATTCAAACTCGTGGCTTTCGTAAGTTGGGGAGGGTACGTAAAAGTTCGGTGAAGCTTTCAGTCGATTGAGAACGACACGAAATTAACGCAGTACTTTTTTTAATCATAGCTGTATATATATACAATAACCCCATGACCCTTGCCTTCGGAGACAATAGAATCTATACAGACATACGTAAACGGTGTGAAATTTCTTTCGTATGTAGAAAAAGTAGTGCGTTACCAATCTTCTATTATCAAGAGTCGCGGTAGCGACACGACGCCAATATATGTATGACGTTAATCATTACGAAAGAAATTCAGTAATTAAACTTTTGTAGACCATTCGAACAAAGTCTCCGAAAAGAAGCATTTTCTGTAGGAACGGGCTTCGAAAAAAATTTTCCAAAGGATTTTTCATACAAGGTTAAAAAGACGATTTTTCAAAATAAAATTTCCTTGACATACAATTTTTTAAAAAATGTACTAAAAATGGTATTTCAATATTCGTCACATTTTTTGTTGTGTCAATTAAAAGTTACTTAATTTTAGGTTGAGAATCGCAGTTGTTGGTAGAAGCAGCTGCCATATTCCAAAATCTATATGTTACTTTTATTTATTATTGAATTGTGGGACTTAGAATAATCCAAGCATGAAGGAAAGGTTTTCTGAGAGGCTTGGAATAATCAAGACATGTTGGAGGTGGTTAGTGTGGGGCTTAGAATAATCCAAACATGAAGGAAAGGTTTTCTGAGAGGCTTGGAATAATCAAGACATGTTGGAGATGGTTAGTGTGAGGCTTAGAATAATCCAAGCACGAAGGAAAGGTTTACTGAGGGACTTGGAATAATCCAAGCACGATGGAAAGGTTTACTGAGGGACTTGGAATAATCCATACATGTTGGAGGTGGTTAGTGTGGGACTTAGAATAATCCAAGCATGAAGGAAAGGTTTACTGTGAGGCTTGGAATAATCAAGACATGTTGGAGATGGTTAGTGTGAGGCTTAGAATAATCCAAGCACGAAGGAAAGGTTTACCGAGGGACTTGGAATAATCCAGACATGTTGGAGGTGGTTAGTGTGGGGCTTAGAATAATCAAAGCACGAAGGAAAGGTTTATTGAGGGACTTGGAATAATCCAGACATGTTGGAGGTGGTTAGTGTGGAGCTTAGAATAATCAAAGCATGAAGGAAAGGTTTACTGAGGGAATTCGAATAATCCGAACATGTTGGAGGTGGTTAGTGTGGGCCTTAGCATGGATCCAAGCATGAAGAAAAGGTTTACTGCGGAACATAGAATAATCCAGGTATCTAGGAGAAGGTTATCGCGGGTCCTAGAATAATCTAAGTATGAAGGAGTGATTATTATGGTACTTAAAAGAATCTGCACCAGGAGGGAGCTCATATTCACCGGTTACAGAAATGCGCGCCCTGAATAAAGGATCCCATTAAAACCAATCAAACAGACAAAAATCCGATTGAAACCTTAAAAATTAATCAGTTAAAATTACTTAATTTTTAATTGGAATTTTATCCATATGATCGGTTTCTATCAGTTTTAATTGGGAGTTCCAAGCAGGGCGAATCACTTTAGCAATTATAAATGCTAGTCATTTAATAAAGCAGTTGTTACACAATCGTGAAATTAACATACAAGTACATTAAAACATCGTTCAAGCTTTTGATGGTCGTTTCCTGGGCATGTGTGTGTGTGTTTTTATTTCAGGTATCATATAACAATGATAATGACAATGTTTACGTCAATGATTCGACAATTGGCGATGGTGCACTCTGGAAAATTTACTCAAAGGGAATATAAAGTATCGATGTGTTAAAAATAAACGATTTTGTTTTTACGATTCCTGATAAAAAAAGTTTCGTAGTCTATATTATTTATTATCAATCTATTATTATATTATCTAAATCTATTATCAAGACGATTCCAATACTTGATAATAAGATATTCAGAAAGTGGTGAAATAATTTCAATGCAGAAATCAAAACGTGTGTACATACGTTCGTCGTATCTCAGTGAGGTGTTTTCCGAATGGCTTATTCGCACTGTCTACTCTTCATATCTGTCTTTGCAAATATTTGCCGTAGATAAATTTGCAATGTATATAAGTGCGAGTTCCTTTTTTTGCCCCTCGGGTCCTTCGTACCGTGAGATCAGCGGTTCGGAGATTTATGCACACGAGTGTGTCGTAACAATGACTAAAGCAGCTGACCGCATCGGGGCTTATAATTTATCGTTGGAACGAGATATTCAATGATAATGATCGGAGATGCGAGTATCTGATTCAATTTCGTGTGCGTAAAGCTTTAAACCAGGATGCAAAAGTACAACCGTGAAACATCATTTTTCTCATTTTCTTATCAGTCAAATTTCATTTAATTGCTAACTTATTTTTTGTTCACTCGGTAAATCTTCATCGTCCCTTTGCAATCTATTCCACAATTTTTAATTTGATTATACCTGCCATTATACAGGGTGGCCCATTTTAATCTACCTGTTAATTTATCTCGAAAAATTCTGGCCGGATCAAGTATTGAGTATAATGAAACTTTTAGGGTTCGAAGGGGGACGTTCAGAAAAAAAAATTGGTCCATCATTCACTATGACGGAGTTACGACAGCGGACATGTTTTTTTAAAAATGGAACCATGACTTTTTTTTCTACCAAAAAACTCGTCATGTCAAAGTTAACAACTTTTGTAGGGAAATTTTTTTGATAAAGTCCATATTTGTTAGATCAGAATTTTTTACTATTTTAGCGTTAGCACGTTTTCTATTTTTGGTAGAAAAAAAAGTCATGGTTCCATTTTATAAAAACACGTCAGCTTTTGGATGGCGAACCAATTTTTAATTTTTTTTTAAGCTGTCTAAAAGAGATCTTATCCTTCAATGCATCATTTTTCGTCAAGTTTTAGACAGCGGTTACTTTTTAAGACGCATTTTTAAGGCTTTAAGCCTACGTCGCTCAGACTTTTTTTTTAGTTACTTTAATCTTTGTGCTGTGTTTTTTTTTCCTCCTTAACTCTTCTACCGCCTCTTCTTCATTGCCCATATTTCTTTCAGCTCTATCATTTAGCTTTTATCTAACCTAATAAATCAATCATATTTTCAATGATCTCTTCCTTTCTAACAGCCCAGTTTGACATCAATAAACAGTATTAACATAATCTGGATGTACAATCATCCGATCCACGAGTGTCTGTCAGTGTCTCTCAGATGTCTAAGAACGCACATATTTACGTTATTGTAAAATCTAAATATATAGGATTCTCCGTGTTAAACTCAATTGCTATCGTAGTCCAAATTTACCGAAAACTTGAATCGCCAAATTGTCCGTTTCGTCGACTTCTCGCCAAGCTTTCGTTGTTTCCACTAGCACTAAATTATTCTACCAAATGACTGGTCATTATCCATTTCATTTTTACGGGACCCTTCCTTTTTTTTTTCTCGACGATGGCAACAAAACTGTTTCCTTTGTATAACAACCCACATTTGCCATCTGGTACATACCTTATAAACCTACTTCTGGTAACCGTCAGAATTACTAAAACTACTTACTTGGAACCTAACACTACAAGATGCAAAAAAAAATGATGTGCCACGAACAATGTTTCAAGCATAAATCTATTTTATTTAGAAGAAGCCTCACAACGATTGCAGTCTTTCAACATTCATAATCCTCTCAATTATGCAGAGTTAAATCGTAGCATCTACTAGATAAACGTTAAAAATTATGGCCCCTCTAAGAAATTCGAAGCGTACAAATCTACTTTAACACCAAAAGTGTCCCACAACGGTTATTGTCTTCTTTTATTTTCAGAATCGTGTTAATTATACAAAGAGAAGAATCGTTAAACCGTGCGAAAGATGATCACACGGACAGATGTTGAATGTGAATACCTTACGGATATTAAAAACTCATCTCGGACCAATGGGCGCGAGATGCTTGAACGGTACATGCTATTGGAATCTAGGTGAGCCTTTTTATATACCTACGACTTAGCCGTTGAAGATCCTCGTGCCATTGACGTGTCCGTAGCGTGTGTATCTAGGCGAAAGCGTGAAAGTGCGAGCGAGATAAAGAATAAGAAATAATCGGTCAGTAGGTGCTGGGCCTTACTTTCGAAAGTAGGTAGCAATTCATAATTTGGCTGGATGAAGGAGAATTAAAAAAACAAGACAACCATGTGAGAATTGATTAAAAAGCGCAAACGAAAACCGGTATATTTGATACAATGTATTTCATTTTGCTTCCTCGTAGAGGAATCTTTGTTTTCATGAAAAAAAAAAGAAAAAAAAAAAAGAAATTCGAGATTGTCATGTCAGGACGTCCAAAACGTCGAGATTGCTTCTTCAAATTTGTAAAGCAAGTATCGTACAACAACGTTTATTATATTTGACTGAAATCGGTTGAGAGGTTCAAATTTTGCAGCATTTTGAACATTTTGAAAGAAACTACTTTTTTTACAAATGTCTTTCGAGCTCACACAAGTCTGCAAAGTAGAAAGTTTTGGCAAATCTTTTTTTTCACAAAGCTCGTCTATAAGAGAGCCAAACCTGATCAACGCAGAGGTAGCATTGTAAAAAAAAAGTTTTATCAAAGATATAAAGTAATTTGGAAACAATTTGCAAGATTTACTTTGTAGACTTTTTTTTACAAACGAATAAAGTATAAATATAGTGTTTTGCGATAAACCTAAAATCTTCAATAATTTTGATTCCTCATAGAGTTGGCTTTGTAAAAAAAAAAAAGCTTTGTCAAAGATACAAAATTTATTTTGTATGTAAATTTATTTAGAAATACAATCTCAGAATACGTCCTGAAATGTTTTACATTCGCAGGTATTTTTTCATTATTTTTCAACACCTGCATTTTTGAAACTGCTGCTGCTTTTATGTTTGCACAGAAGGTCTAGAATTCCGATGAAATTGAAAAATGAAAATATCGATAGATATGGCATTTTCATGGCTTTGAAAAAAAAAAAAAAAAAAAAAAAAATACAAATCAGCAGGACTCAATTAAATACCCGAACATTTTTGTCAAAATGTTGAATCGAGAAGCGGGTTATTGGAATTTTCACTGGTGACACATGGAATCGCATTATTCATCTATGAATAAGAAGGAAATGACATTTTAAATTATTATGGCACGATTGTCACTTAATCAAATATATTTCTGCATCGACGTATATTGTTTCAATCGCTTTAATATGTATGTTCTTAGTATGACTTTACGTAACGTGCAATACCCCCAATATTGCCATTTATGTTGGAAATTATATAGTAGCGTGATTCATATTCAAATTAGATATAATATTACGTACTCATATAATATTCCGACAATTTGCATTCATTTTTATTCGAGTCGTTTTGCTTCAATTGTTATGGATGACCAAACTGTATAATTATAAATTACTATCGAGAGCAACGATTAACTGAGATTTGACGAAATCTTAAGATAAAATACTCGTGTTAAAAGTTCGGAATTCACACATTCCCGAAATTAATGCAGTATATGTTTCACTTCGGAATTGTCTATTAGCTTCACTGTTTTACTATGTACATTACGATGATTCATTTCCAGGTGTGTGATACTTTTCTTTTTTTTCTTTCCCACGTTTAATGAGGATGCAAAGTAGAATGCTTGCATATATTGCTTACCATTACTTTACTTTTTTTTCACGAATTTTCCACAAAAGAGAAAATACGTTGGTGAAGATTTTTTTTTTTTGTTTTTCGATTTCTAGTTTTACAATATCTACAAAAAGTTTCAAAATTGTGTACCTGCATTTTACGAATTTTTGAGCAGTAACAAAAAATATAATTTTCGTTTGACCACATATTTTTGTCGTTTTTACAACAACAACAAAAAGTGTAACATTGCTTTTACAAGATTCTTTGTCATAAAAAAAAGTACTAATACTTTAAATAAAGTTTGAATAAATTTGGCAATGTCCCTTTTTTTCATTTGTATATAAATAAATTTAAAAAAGGTTTAAAGTTACCAAATTGATCAATTTTTTTAGTTACTTTTCGAATATAATAAAGCATAAAAAAATATTTTTTTTAATTAACAAAACAGTGTTTGTTGCTCCAAAACTGGCAGTCTGAATACTGTTGTAGTTATTTTTAAATAAATAAAACGATTTTTTTTTTTTAGTGAATTAAATTTCGTTCGTTCGTTAAACATTAATGTTGTTTGTCTACTATGCAACAGAATTGAATCTAATTTTTTCTGAAACTAGAATCGTCGGTAAGACTGAATTACAGTTTTTGATACCGACGGAAATCCGGATTGTGATGTCAGTGTAAAAGGATAATTTTTTTCTTTTTCTCAGTTCGAACTCGTCAGTCTTATCTATTTCAGTCGTAACCAATGTTACCGGACGGCGGAATAAATACCGCCCGGTGGTACTTTTTGACCCCCACTTAGACGCCGGCGGAATTTCTCCCGCGGAGGTAATTCCGGCTAGACGCGTCTCCAGCTACTCGGGCGCGCAGTTAGCCCCAAAATTCTAAAATTCTAAAATTCTAAAATTCTAAAATTTTAAAATTCTAAAATTATTGAAAACTACAATCTTCGATTTTGAGGAGCGGCTAAAAATCGAGTGATGTCCCTAACGCACTTTTATACATCGTATATCAGTATTTTATACTTTTCAAGTGCATTTGGATATTTTTTCATGAACGAAGATTGAAGATTTGTAGTTTTCAAAAATATGTAATATTAAAAAAAGTGCGGCGTTCGAGAACTGGTACCGTGGCGCCCAGATAAACGAATCGGCAGGCAACGTAAGATACTACCACTTCTTATAGAATAACTAAAACAACATAGCAGCTGTAGGTATGCTGTCGGTAAACTAACACCCTGGATTTTTATCTTCAGTTATCATCGAAAGGTAAAAAGGAAATTTATAAAACGACGTTTTTTCTATTCACACCATGCTAACCTTACTCTGTTGGGTCTAACCGATTTAATTAGTAAAACAGAGAATTAAAATTTTATTAGTTGTTATTCAAAACTATCCCCTTGTTATTTAGTAATTTTATTCTAAATAATTTTTAATTTTTATTCTAAATTCTATATTTGTAGGAAAATTTATTTGTAGTCATTTAAAAAATGACTCATTACTTTTGTCACTTTTATGATTTAAAAATTCACCTATATGCCTTTGAGTTCTGTAAATAACATATTTTGGGTAAAAAAAAAAATTCGAGCACTATCGATTTTTTATATCAGTCCAAAAAAATGGTTTCAAAAATCTGATACGATTGATTGTTGACAATAGTATACAAAAAGCATGAAAAAAAAATGCACAAGTCGAAATATTAAAAATTTTCCGAGGAGATACATTTTTTCAAATTTACGACGATATTTTTATTTTTATTTTTGAGTACTACTATTTTTTTTTTCGTAAAATGCAGTTAATTTAATGGAAATTAGGTCCCATAATGATAATTATTGCGATGCATATTTCGAGAGATATGATTTTCTGAAAATTAATTATTGTGACTTCCATAAACTATAAAAATAAGAATAAAATGAAAAGAAAATTTTGGGAATAAAACAAAAAAAATGTATTTTATTGCCAAAAAAAGTTTATTGAAAAACGCCAGCGTATTTATTTTTTATAAAAAAAAATATGTTTGCAATTTGCACCTTTTTGGGGTATCAATTTTTTTCATACATTCAAAATACAATTCAAAAAATGCTGTTCCTGTCTCCTGTAATTCCGGTGTTATTTATATTTCAAGAGCCGCGTGCGTGGTGCAATCGCTTACATTTCTGCAGGTGGTCCAGAATTCTGATGAAAATAATATCGATAGATATGATAACAGTGAAAAATGAAGCAGCTGCTCCACGATAAGATTTAATCATTTTCGATTCTTGTCATTATTAATCTATTAAACTGAATCTGTTTGATTCCTCTAGCATTTTAGTATTTATTTAGTGAATACTAAAACCCAAGTTTTTTTAACGTATTCTTCAAATATTCATCTTCATTGTTTTAAAAAAAAAAAACGATCAGCAGATACTATTCACTTTGATTCCTGAAATTTTTGACAAACGTTCAACTGCTAAATCGGTTATTAGAATTTCATAAATAAAATAATTACTACAAGCTATATTAATCTGATTACACATTTTTGGTAAAGATCAAAATAATGCCGAGTTTTAGAATTTATTTGTCTCATTGATAAATAACAAAACGTAATTTCAATTCAGCTTCAAGAGTTCTTCAAACACGGTATTAAAAATACATTACTAATAATTAACAATTACCTCTGCATACTTTCCGTAACGTATAAAACGTTGATTTAATAACAGTTAAAAATTTATATGTTTAACAAACTTTTTTTTTTGCCACCCCTAAATTTATTTTTTTTAATCTATAAATTCAACAAATTTGCAAAATTTATTTTACAAGTGTAAAAAATCGTAAATTCGCCAAATTTAGAAAATCTTTTTGTTACATTTCAAATATGAAAAGAAAAAAACGTAAAACACAGCAACAAGAATCTGACAAATTGAAAAAAGGGTTTTTGTTGAATAGGGCATTCTAGACATAGGGCATAAAATCTAGCATTTTACAATAAAAGATTTGACATTAAATAAAAGATTTTACAATAAAAGATTTGACATAAAATAAAAGAATTTACAATAAAAGATTTAAAATAAAATAAAAGATTTTACAATAAAAGATTTGACATAAAATAAAAGATTTTACAATAAAAGATTTTACAATAAAAGATTTGAAATAAAATAAAAGATTTTACAATAAAAATGTTTACCACGTAGACACGATAGTACAAGTACGTATTCTGGTTATTCTGTCCGAGTCGCATATCGATTCACCGTAATCTCTCTTTAATAATCGCAGCTTTTTGCTGCTGACTCCTCGAATATTATGGAAAAAAAGAACTGATGTACAGAACGACCACAACTTGATAGCATCTACTTTTGCTATCGTTGACAGGATAGCCTGTTCAAGTAACATATGGGGCATTCCACCTGCTTTCAGCCTGAGTCTGACCCTTGACCCTTCCGATTCTACAGATACAGAATCTCAATATTTATTTAGAAAAATCTTTTAAAAATTCTCTAAAATCATGTGTTTCATATAAAAACTTTCCGTCTGTTATCCATCGTAAAAGGTTACTATTTTTCATCATTTTTCCATTTTTATTTTTGAAAAAAGACCGAAAAAAAAACAAGGAAAAAAAATTATTTTTGAAAAAAAGGTTTTTCACAATTTTTTTCAGATTTCAAAAATCTGTCGTTCGATAATTTATTTGAAAAAACGTAGGTAATTAAAAATGTGTAAAAAAAAAAAAGAAATGTATAATAATTAGTGCTTTCTAGAGTTATGTCAACCGTATAAAAAATTGTGAATCCAATCGGAAGAGTCAAAAGTGTCAGGTCCAAATCGAAATCAGGTGGAATGCCCCATATACATCCTCGCATACTACTTTCTCGCTCTTACTGTTGACAGTAGAAAGATAATACCTCGTATTTCATTCGCTATACTCTTGTCTATTCTATGACTAAACCGCAGACAATTTTGACGCAGTGAAGCTGCCCGATATAATACAATGTATGTTGTACAAAGTTTGTACCAGAAAATATATACTAAGCTATTTTTATATAAATATAGTAAGCTTCGACATAATGTACTGAGTAACTTTTATGTACCAATGCGGTAGTGTTAATCGCCACCTCATGTGCTGTAGATATATATTTTTTTACATAGATGTCTTCATAGATTATCTATCGATGTCGACGAACAACTGAATTTTCGCTTTTTTGCTTCTACCTTTTAAAAATGTTATCCTACGAGATTAATAGTTGATTAGACTTTGGCTTCATTTTATACGATATCTTTTTTTTTTTTTTTTCTTTTTGAACACTTGGTGACTCAACTAAACATAACTTCCGGAATGGAGACAGAACTTATCACCTGAGCGATTAAAAAAAAAAACCCACAGCGTCGAGTTATGTACTTCACCTTATAGTTGCATGTCTGCATTAATAAAAAAAAAACCCATTTTTCTTGCTTGTCTCATATAACGCTGTTCTCTATAACTGCTGTTTCTTTCCGCATACATGAAACACTGCAAAGCCACCGAGTGCAGCTTGCGTGCTAATTTAGTATTGAGAGGAACAACACTTTTTAGCCTTTATATTTTTGTCGCTGCAAATATATTTCAAAGTCATTATAATTTAAAAAGGCTGCTATAAAGATCGAGATTTGGTAAATTTGGAAAATGTAATATTTCGTAAAATTAAACATTTTCGAAAATTGAAATTAAATTTTTCAGTAAAAATTTTAAAGAAGCACAAAGTATTTTAACAGCAGCATGGATTATGATGAAAATTAGGAGAAATAATGAGTGATGACATCGTATTACAAATTTCAGACATTGCAATTTTCATTTCTAATATTTCTCTGCATGTTCAACGCACTTAAATTCTCATTAATGATACGTTTTTCGTTGCGCACATTAAGTGACTGGTGTGTCCGAAGCAACCGGCGCATTCCATATCGCCATTAAAAAAATTACAACCCTGCAGCGCCTTCCTACAACCCGACCATCACAGTGATTATCTCAGGTTGTAGTCGTAGACAGAAAGAATCTAAAAGTAAAAAAGCCGGCGTCCAGACGAAGAGATTCGAGTCTTCTTATGCTTCGTACTATAATTATATTTCGAAAGATCACTAGAACGAAAGTCGAAAACGTGCATTTCGGTCGATCAGACTTTGAAAATGTTGTTGAAGCTAAAAATAGTTAATGTATTCTTGAAAGATTCTCTAGTTTCTGCTTCGAGAACTCAGCGTGATTGGTACAGTTAAAGCGGTCGTTTTTATATTTACTTCTGGAAATCGTTCTGGTTTTAGGGTTTTTTTTTTTTTTTTTTTTTTTCGTCAGAAAGTCTCGAAGGTGCTTTCGGCATTGATTCAAGATTTTGATACTTGCACTGTTAAAATCTACTGTTTTGAAATTTCATAAAATGTGTATTAAATTTTATGCATATACAGTACATAAAATTTCATTGACACGTAAATATATTCGACGAAGTTGTTTGTTTGATTGTATGACTGATTCTAAGGGTCAGTACTAGGATTGGTGACCGCCTGTCTGACTCTGAGGGTCAGCATTGGGATGGGTGACCCATATAGGGTTGTAACGTGGCATTGTATGGAATCTCTATTGTGGAAGCCATGACAAAATATAATCGGGTCTCATTGAGGCTACCTGACTGGGGCCCGATCTGGATGGCCCGACTTGAGCCTGGAATGGTGTTAGGGAAGCCATTATAGGTTGCAACTCGATCCTGACATGAAATATCTATTGTCGAAGCCCTGGCAGAATATAAACGGGTCCCATTGAGGCTACCTGACAGGGGCCCTATCTGGATGGCCCGACTTGGGCCTAGAATCGTGTTAGGGAAGCCTTTATGGGTCGCAAACTTGATTCTAGTATGAAATCGCTATTGTCGAAGCCCTGAAAAAATATAAACGGGTCCCATTGAGGCTACCTGACTGGGGCCCGATCTGGATGGCCCGACTTGAGCCCAGAATGATGTTAAGGAACCCTTTATGGGTTGTAACTTGAACCTAGTATGAAATCCCTATTGTCGAAGCCCTGAAAAAATATAAACGGGTCCCATTGAGGCTCTTTGACTGGGACCTGATTCGGATGTCCTCCTCAAAGTGTTTAATAGAGAGTGGACGGATGTTGCGGGTTATGAATATCAGCGAGGAAAATGTGGCAGAGAGAGAGAATACAAGCGAAGGCAACCTGTGATGTGAATATAACAAGGAAGAAATCAAACGTTAAAAACTACCACAATTTTTCTGACGTCACACATGGAGCTACTTAAGTATATTTATACTTCCTACATTTCAAGGTTACAGATAACTGTGCAACCGGCAATCATGTGACTATAATAATATTCTCAACTAAAGTCACTCTGCACTGTCGACAAATATTTGAAAGATAAATGTACTTATTTGAGGAACGGTTTTACAGAAATCCGTACATTAAATTCAATACACAAAGCAATATTAAATATATTTTATCGATTACACTTGTACTTTATACTAGTTCTAGCAGGTTTTTGGGGCTTGCCCAGTCGCTGTAACTTCCAAATCCAAGCACTATATTGAAAAAATGTATTTTGAATGTTCTGATTTTTTGTCAATCCCGTCCAAGAATTAGATGAGAATTCTTGTTCATCGCAAAACAAGTTAAGAATATGATAAAATGTTTTCTCAAATAATCTCATTTCATCGGAGAACCTGAAGAACCTAAAGGAAAAGCAAAAAAAATGAGACGGTGTCTCTTTTGCAACGGGACCTCACTATCCTCAAGAAACACTAGTATATTTAGAAAAACCTTAGGGAATCCTTAATCGCTAGGGAACCCAGGGGGGGGGGGGGGGCATTCGAACATTAAGGAAACCCACATATCCCTAGGGAATTCCCTCTCCTTAAAGAACTCCCTGGTCAGGGGACATACGCCCTTCTGATTCTCAGAGGAGAGGTGCGTGAGGCCGACAGACAATTTTCTAAAATATATATGATATTAAATTTTATAAAAACAATTAAAACCTGATCCGATTAAAAAAAAATATTTAACTACATCAATCATTGAACTTCACAAATTCATCGAATTCTCCGTATCTTCATTTGCCACTCGTGACATTCTTTCGAATTTATGCTAATTTTAAAACGTGAGAACATTTAATTTACATAGTTAATTAAGTGCCACCAAAATTTCGAAAAATTCCCTTCAACCAAACAGGCCGTCATCTTATTAAACGTAAACCAATTTTTTTTTTTTTTTACGACTTAACCAATTATTTTTAGACCTGAGGAGGTTTTGGAGTATTATCATACATTCAGAATCTTAACTGGCCATGACACCTGCGACAACACCCTCACATCTGTTGTCGCCGTATTAGAAATTCAGCTACTATATACCAATTCTCGAGACTATATAATGTTCTCACAGTTCTGCATTTATGGAATTAACAAACATGATTTTTCAACTATGTATAGAAAAATATGACCAATCAGACTGTACTGAAGTTGACAAGAAAATAACTACTGTCGTACTTTTTTTATTTCCAGCTTCACATAATTATGCAGGCACTTCAATGAGCATCGCAATATTTCCTGTGACTGCAATTTTATACTGCCAAGAATTGCAAGAGACGTAATTTGTTTCAACACTGTAAAAAGTTTTATTATCAACGACAAATGGGTCAATAGTATTTGTAGGTTCACAACCAATAAGCATTTAATTATGAAAAAAAATGAGAAAGTAAAAGCACGATAAGACTTCAGACTATACAGAAATTGATAATAAAAGCTTAATTGACATAATCATATCAGCTTGACATAATTATATATATATATATAAATATATGTATACGTGTATGCACTTCAATGAAAGCATCGTAATATTGACTATAACAATTTTATCTCCACTACCATAAATTATAAAAGTCGTAATATTTCTTCTTTTTTTTTAACTGCGTTTCCGCAAGTGAAGCAATATTACATTCCTATCCATGAACCTTCCTCTCTTAACATCCTCTCGCATACTTTTACCCGGGAATGAGAGAAAAAGTGAAAGAATGGAAGATAAAGATGAGATTAAGAACGTACATTGCTAAGCTACACGGTAAAAACTAAAATTCGATTTAAAGTTAAACTAAATTGAAATTTAGTTTTTACTTTTCAAAAGCTTTTGACATCCAGTTTTTGCTCACAGATGTATTCATTATTTTTTTCTTTAAGTACAAAAATAATTTGTCAACAATTTTTTATCTTCTTCATAAGAAAAAAAAAATTGCAATTTTCATTCTATATTTTTTTTTGTCTATAACAACAACAAAAATCGCCACTTCTAGTTTCAGATTTTTTAAATATAAATCTATATTTTGTCACTGCTAATTTCAAAATACAAAAATTTGCAAATTTCACCCTTTTTTCTCACATATAATTTTTTTTCATAATTCTCCAAATTATAAAAAAATGTATAATTTTTCAAAATTAATTAAAAAAAAATAATAATCACCTTAACAAAACAGTTTGAAAACTGGCAATCCGATTTAATAAGAAACAAACAAAAAAATCGTCTCTATCAGATTCACCATTTTTTTTTACATGCATTGCCACATCAACTTGCACACAATTCTTTAAATAAATTCGACGAACCGACAAGTTTTTTTTTCATTCCTAATTTAATAAACGGAAACTTGACAATTTTTTCTTAATTCTCGAAAATAAAAACGAAATTGTATATTTTCAAATTTGACAAATGAACTGTAAAATACAACGAATAATGTCGAATTAACGAAGTTTGAAAACTGACAATGTGATTTTAAAAAATGTTCACTATCAGTATCACATTTTTACAATTTTGTAAATGTATATTTTGCACGTCGAAATTATACAAAATAAAAATAATAAATTCGTCAAATTCACAAATTAGGAATGACAAAAAAATCATTCCTAAGAAATTGATAAATTTAACAATTTTCTCGCACTGAAAATATTTTTTTTTAAATGTAGTAAATTTTTTAAGTTAAAATATAAATTCGTAGTATATAACAAATTTCTTTTTTAATTAACAAAACAGTTTAAAAACAGTCTCTCCAATTTTCAAAAAAAAAATCAATAAAGGACAGCTTCGACTGTTCAATAGTTAAGGTGATCCTTGCGGTATGTCAAGTCAATCAAGTATTAACATTAAAAAATAGATGTGGTTTGAAGAAATCCCACTTGATGTACAAAAAATGTACAACAAAAATTTACAAAAAAAAAAACTATTTCCGTTAATAAATCCACGAGTAAATTTTCATGCAATTTTTAGCAAAGTCAAACTAATATTATTTTCGTTCGATTTTGACGAGAGAAAATTCATATCATTTTTTCAAACATGTTTCACAAAATCATCGATTACTTTGCTTCGTTTTACTTCTCGATGATGAAATAAAACTTTCATTAACGTCTCGTAACTTTATTTTTATTTTTATTTTTTTTTTCATAAACAAACGTCTGTAATTTATAAACGATCAATGTCATATCACAAATATTTTTCCGTAAATATTTTCCCTATCTTATCCAGAAACAAAATTTTGAAAATCTTCAAATCTTACCCGTTTTAAGATCGAATTAAAATGGATTCACGTAAATAGAGTCAATATCTACAAATCTATAACAACCCCATTTTTTAATTCTACGTTAATTAGAAACTCTTTAATCCAGAATTCACTTTAGTTTCACATTTAGTTTCATCGTTAAATCGGTGTATAAAGCATTTTTTGAATATAGCGCACGCTATATTAAAAAAATGCGCAGAAGGAACCTTAAGACGACGTTTTTTTTTTCTTTTTTTTTTACTACCACGATATATAGGTGCTGGACTTTGGTGGCGTCGAGGCGTTTCAACGACGTGAGAGAGGAGCTACTGTACTACACAACTATACGAAAGCTACAGTGCGCAGTCGCGAACATGGGACATTTCAAAAGCACGCGCATCGTCGAAAAGCATCAAAAACCCAATGAGTAATTCTCGTGTTGGTCGCACATTTATTTTTCCCCTCCTCTTCGTTACCTCTTATAACATAAGTGTATATATAAATTAGCATATATTACGTAAGGATAAAACATACACATCTTTTTACAGTACATAACGAGTAGTTTAAGAGTCGTATAACGTGCAACGCGCCAACAACTAAGGCTAAAGTGAGTGACTTCCCTATATGACGGCGTAGAGACCACGACGACGACGACGACGACGACGACGACGACGACGAACTACGACAGTGGGACAGACTCAGTGCTATCCTATCCGCTTGACGAGCTTCAAGCCGCTCGAACCGTCCGATGCCTCTATTCCAAACTCACATCCGTATTTAATCGACGTGTTTGTAATATAGGCGTCTGAAAAGAAAACTCAAGTTGCATCGTTGCAAGATAATTTTGTGAATTAAAAAAAAAAAAAAATTATCCCAGTGAAAAGTGCAATCGTGGTTTAAAAAAAAAAAAAAGTCTTATTCGAGTGAAAAAAATTATTTCAATAAACGCTGTGACTTGATAAATTCAAAAGAGCTTGAAGATTTTTTGGTTCGTTTTATATTTTCTCGTCTTTTTATTAAATCACATCTCGTGCTCAGTGAATATCCATCGTCGCCACTTCATTCTAAACTCAATATTGTATTGGATATACGTGCGGTGTTATTGTACTGTATTTATCAACGTGGGCATGAGGAGCAACAGGCATTCGAGAAGCAATTGAAGTGGCTTCGTGTGTAATTAAAGGTAATTTCTAATATTGGCTATCGATAAACTGTGATAATTGAAATTTTTCTTCGTTTCTTTTTCTAATTATTGTTTCCTCGTAGAGGAACTTCATAATGGCCTGAAACCTCGAGAAAACTTGTGTGCGTGTTTGTGTGCTGTTGACACTGAATTTTCTGACACTACAACAGAGCTCATATTTCACAGAATTTTTTTCTTTTCTTTTTATGAATTATTTTCTTTTTACCCAAAAAAAAAAAAAAATAACTACCAGAATTTAACTCAGAGATGAAATGTCCAGTGTAAATAAATAGGTATAACGAAAATGAAATAAAGTCGATGAACTGAATTGTTAAAAATTAAAATTTAATTTCTAGCAATGTAATAAACATTGAAAAATTAAGAATTAATTTATAGAATAATTCAATGAAATTATTATTATTAATATTACTATTCCATACAAATTTCAAATGCCCGGTCGGGCATTTGAAATTTCCACTATTATTATTATTAATAAATTAGGCACTGGGGCACACTGCCACAGTTCTTCAGGCAGTGTACGCCATTTGGACCTGTGCCAGGCTTATCCTGGACAAAGGTTACAGTGGCAAAGACATCTACATACGTAGCGACAGTCGGGCGGCGGTCGGATCTCTCCACCACGTGGTGAAGAGGTCTGAGTTGGTGCTCGAAGTCCTATGGGCGCCAGGACATGCGGACATCCTAGGAAGCGCGGAGGCGAGTACTCTGGCCAGAGTCGGAGACCCGATTACCGATCCGGCATGTATTCGCCCTGTCCAAATTGCTATGGACCATTTCAGGGCCCTGTCTGAACGGTGGGTGGAGGAATGGTACACTCGAGGGTCATCTTAAAGGGCCCCTCGGGCAAGCTAGGCCCTATTTTAACAGACCTAGACAGACACCAGCTTAGAGCTGTAACGGGCCTTCTCACCGGATATTCGCATACAGGGAAGCATCTCAGGCAGCTGGGGCTAAGTGATGAACACCACTCTGTCCGAGATGTAAATAGGAGGAAGAGACACCCCTCCACGTGATTACGAGATGCAGGGCGCTGGAGGATATCCGAAGGAATATCCTTGGGGAACCTGTTCTCGCATCACTGAACTTAGAGGAGGTCGGAGTGGGCGCGCTCTTGCACTTTGCAAAAGAGGCAAAGTTATTATTATTATTATTATTATTATTATTATTATTATTATTATTTGTCTAGAAAATTTTGATCCGATACCTCGAAATCTTTTTTTTAATTATAAAAATTTGATTTAAAAATAAATTTAAAAAACGAGCCATTTGATCGAAATAGGCAAAATAAAAACACGATCGCAAAATTTGTTTAACAACAGACCACTTGTAAAACAAATTTTTAATCTATGTTTCGAGAATTGCAAAAGCCAGAGTCTTAAAAAATGTAAATGACACACATCTATACATATATTTTCATTCCAAACCATTTTCTTTGATGTCTTGAACTCCTTTGACGTAAAACAACGTAATATACATATTTATGTATTTTTTTCTATTTTACTGTTCATTACTGTTATTCATGCTTGCATATCAGAACGGTATATTCGCGAGTTTAAAACGGTATTCGTAGGCGAGAGCAGCACAATTTCTCGCTTAACTTCGGATACGAATGATCGCGGCAGGAGAGAGTGCTGAAAGTGTCGACGAGAGAGCTCTCCTCGCTCACATTTACATTAATGCTCACTGACTCGCGATGACGTCAGGTAACACAAGCAGATTCGTTTACCGAACGCCGGTTAAAGTGACAGGAAGGAACGAAACGAAAATCTTACGACGAGTCGGCCAAAATTGCGAAACCCGGAACGCCACACCCGTCATAACAAAGTCTGATTATATATACCGCATGCATAAGCATTCGCAAACATTTTTCACACCGACTTGTCTTACCAAAAGACAATACAGTCAATAAAATCAAAGGTCCTGAATGGAAGTTTTATCTTTGATTCATAAACCAATCGATGATGTAATTATGAATGAAGAAATTGAGATTAAAAAATTGTATAAAACAAATTTGAATTTAAAAATTGAAACGTGGCCCATCATAAAATAATTAATAAATATATATTTTAACGAAAAGATTATTGTTTCAATTTGTCGCGCAATATATCAGAATTATTCGCTGAATTTTCACATTTCTCGTTACATTTATTTTTACGCTTTTTTTTTACTTTTTTTAAAGTCAATTTTTTGCAAGTACTTAATATTGTAGTATATTAATATTATTATCACAATAGAAAAGGAAATAATACTTAAAGCAGCATTTTTTATTTTTAATATGTCCAATGAAAAAATTTTTGTCACTGAAAAATTTAATTTCCATTGTTGAAAATATGTTACCATTTATTTTGTTACCAAAATGTGAGGGTCCAGGGACCGCAGCATCTCGAACGGGCAGATGATGTTTTTAAATGAATATTGATGTTACGATGACCGTATGAAATAAGTAAACAATCGATAATGACCAATGTGGAGCGATTGATACTGTATAATCGACGCGTCAAATGCTTTATTTTGAGCTTAATCTATCGGATTTATCGAATTGTTGTTTGTCGGTTTGTAAATATTTTTGTAAATATTGTCAATGAAGTAGTTTTTTTCAGTAATGGTTTTTCTACGACATTTTGATACACAAAATGTATAGAATATAGATGTGGGATATTTTTGCATTGAGATATTTTAACTGGGATATTTTTGTAATTGGATTTTAGAGTTGTGGGATATATTTGAATTGGAATATTTTAGTATCGGACATTTATGCTCGGGATACAATTTTGGGGTTCAAGTAAACATTATCGACAATGTGTATTACATGAATTAAAATTAAAATTAATAAAACGCATGAATTAAAATTAAGAATTTCTTACGACAAATAATAATTTAAATAAATGTGCAAACAGATTTTTTCAATTCAATTTTTTCAGATTCATGTGCAAACAAAATTTTACAATATGCTGCTATATTTTAAGAATCTATCTTTTCTTCAAAATTGTAAGACGAAAAAAGTCTCATCACCGAAATTTCATTTTTTTCAATGAATTTTTTTCTCAATTAATATGTTACAAATATGTTTATGCTTCAGAAAATCAGCAAGTTGCATATTAAATTTTTCGAATTTTATTTCGCTTGAATATTAAATTTAATACATACCAGCTAATGAATAAAATATTCTCTAATAAAAAATTGCAAATATTCGTTAATATTGCAGTTACTTTTTTTTTGCGTTGTGCAATTAATTTTTAATATAGCAAACGTGTGCAAACGTCTCAAATATTCGAATGTAAGCATTTTTTGGTGGTGAGGAATTTTTTTTTTAAATTTAAAAAATGCTGCTTATTTTTCGAAATGTTATAAAGTATGCAACACGTCGTCAGAATGCTTTCTCTATTTTCATTCATGTCGTTAATATTCATATACCGTTATAATCGGGTGAATAAACGGTCTTGATGTATGCAAAGCATGTACACCTGTAGATCACGTACAATTTAATCAAATTTCCTTCGCGCAATGGAACAAACTGATTTTCTCCAATTCATCGTAGCGTATGTATCGTGTGCGAGTAGTCGCATGTACCTCGGCTATATACATCGTCAGGCGTGTCCCTGACGAACGCACGCACGCTTAGTGTCACGTATGTTAATTATAACGCCGTCACTCGTGCCATGAATGTACCACCCCGGTACATCACAATGGCTATATAGCATATCAGTGAAAGATGGACATCCCGAGGATCGCATCATCGTGTTCTATAGTAAGGTCTTCTCTGTAGAATCATGAGCACATCGCTTTTACAGCCTTGCCAGTCAAGTTCGCAAAAACGCGCGTGCCGTATACGAGGCATTCTCTGTCAGAACAGTCACTTTTTTTTGTACCCCCTCTCAGATACTTTTCAACATCAGCCAGATTTGAGTACTACTTTTGTGTGATTATCTTTTCTTCACATTTTTGAATCCAACATTTCATCAAATATGCGTCTATTTTTATTTTTTCAAAAATAAAAATCATTCTCAATCATCTCAAATCATTTATCATTTTTTGTTTGTTTTTTTTTTTGAGAAAATAACGTCTCATTTTGTCGTTCTGATTTAACAGTTTTTTTTTTCTTTAATTGACCATTTTTTATTTATTTATTTATTTATTTTTTTGTAGAAAGCTATAAATCACTTTCTATTGACACTAAAATAATAAGGAAAATCATACTTCTCGATATTTTTAGCAAGACAAGTATTAGTTTCACAGGATTTTACCTACTTCTTATTTATAAAAGTAATCTTCAACGAATAAAATAGTATATTCATTTTTTTATTAAGAAAATCAATGCAATGATCAAACTTTTTTTTTCTGTGACTTATAGTTTTTAACACAAGATTAATTTAAAAAAAAAACAATTACGTGTCTTCCAAAATATTTAATCAGAACATTTGAAAAATATGTATAGAAAGTATTCTCAATTAGTACTGAAACCAGGATAATTATGACGATTATCGAAGAGGGACAGAAAGAAAAAAATGGTTTTATTGACAGAGAATGCTTTTATATACTCATCAGCGAGCGCGTTCGTTGCCACCGAAATTGCGTAAGCAACACGAACGCCGCTGCTCGGTGATCTTACAGCGTCTGTGCATATTGCGGTCTACAGTTGGTGGAAAGGCTTTGCCACGCGTGTATTTATAATATGGGTGGCGTTTCGCCGCTGTCGATTCCAGATAACACGTTGCCACTACATGGACACCGTGACAATGTGCTAATACATACACTATACATAATATCCTGCCAAGGTCGATGTTACGACGTTTATTCACAGTGAGCATATTTGTGCCCAATATATTTACAATTATGTTGTGTATACTTACTGTACAATATTTGCCACGTCGATAAAACAGCAGATTTGAATTTTTTTTTTTTTTAGTTTCCAATCTCTTAATTCTGAATGCTTTAAAAAAATTACTAATTGCATCTTGAAGAACATTCTTCAAACATTGCATTGTTTTGTGTGTGTGTGTGTTTTTTTTTGTTGCAAAAATAAAGGTGGATTTAAAAGAAAGAGATTTTGGAATTAAACGGTATAGAGATAAATCGCTTAGGCTTTTCCTCTGTGCACTGACTCGCAGTCTGCAACGTACCAGTCATATTTTATTTGCCACAGCCATCAAAACGAGATGTATCGCTTGCTCCGTCATGAAATATTTTCCCGAAGATACAGCCAGCAAAACGAAAAACACCGGCCTCCGCCCGGTCATTCGAATATTGCCGCGAGATCACTGTGATCGACTGCGCAGCCGCACTCGATCCGCCGTCCAATACCAAAGCGCGCAAGCGCTCTCCGCGATCGAGCAAAAGCGCTGATTCGTCCCGAGCAGAGCTCCGACCAATGAAGTAGCTAGCAGAGCTCTCAGCAATCGAGCGAGAATATTGATTCGTCGCCGAGATCGACCGTGCCCACAGATCGCCGAACATGGATGAATACCTCGAGAAGAATCCGGCCGGCACTGACGATGAGAGCCAAGCCACGAGAGAGAAGAGCGTGTCCGCGAAATCATCTAGAAATCCAAATAAAATGTAGTAGAAGAATTGGAACAGTAATAATTGTGCGATCGACGACGTGTATTGAGAAAAGTGTTTTCAGAAGAAAAAGAAGATTTGTGTGATCTTTCCAACGAGTAGAGTGAATCCTTGCCTACAAATGACCTACTTTATTTTTGTGATTAATAATCATTTATAAAATTTCGATCCGGCCATTGTCCATAATTTCGACACCTGTTGAGTGTGCATCCAAAAAAATGGATGAACATAGAAGCGCTGTCCCTGTGCATCTCGTGAAAGTGCGCAGAAGTTAGGGTGGGTGGAGATGTAAACAAGTCAAAAGACCAAAAAAGGCCGTTATTTGACGGTCATACGACGTCACTTTTATTTCAATCACTTTTCCAAGTGAAAATAATCTAATACACATTTTTCCACAGAGACTACAAATAATCAGATAGACTATGAGGACAAAATCTACGTTCGCGGACTCAACTGCTTATTAAAAATAATTAAATAAGTAATAACAATTTGAAATCAATAACTTTTGTATCACTTTGTATAATGTTTATGATGTACCAATAAAACATCACCAAAACGTCAAAATTTAATAAACAAATTGACAAATTTATCGAAAACATCTAATTTGTGTTTCTATATCCTTTCTTTTTTAGTCCCATCAAGCGCTGTGATGAGTCATGTTGAATTATATTTCACAATTCGGACTCTCGTGTGCACGCATTTTCCACCAGCTGTTCATGCCTCGTACTCAAAGCGATTACGTTACTTTAACCCTGGAATCCATCCGGCCGTGAACCATACATTTGTAACAATAAGTTCCAATTGATTGACGCTCACATACAAAGTGTATTGTAACAATTTGCTTTGAAAATATACACACAGTGATGAAGTATCGTGAAGTGTAGGACTTATTGATTTGTCTGTACTAGGATTGAAATAATACTCGACATCCAAAACATACACTGTGAAAATAGAAATTCGTTGTTTGAACCAAATTTGGCGGACACTGTCTGTTTTATAAATCATCAGATGGGACAACGAAATTTTGAAATATAACAAAACTTTTTATTTTCTATTTAGCAGGCAGCAAAACTAAGAATTGTGTCTACCAGATTTAGTTGGACAAACTAATCTTATTGCAATGTAAAGAGGCAAGAAATTTAATATGTTTACTGTATAAAATTAAAAGCACTTATACTATTTACATAAGAAAATAGTTTAATAAAAATATTACATAGAAATCGTGTTTGTGTTTCTTAATAAAATTCACGCCAAGAAATTTCGAAATTATTTTATTCGAATTACTTCACATCATCTGAAAACATAAGTTATTCGTATTCATGTACAAAAAAATCTACATGAAAGGCTAAGATGCAAAAAAAATCTTAATGGAATACGAACAAAAGAAATTAATATCTGGATCATAATGAATCCCAAAACGAATAGTACTACGATTTCATCGTTCGGAAATAATGTGTGTGTCACTCATTATTTGTTTTGGGTTAATTTCCGCATCAATTATGATGTGGTACACCGATCACATCACCTTTGATCCCAATTCCTCCGGTTCTTTTTTATCGCTTAATGTCTTGAATTAATCGTACGAGCGATAGAATAAAAATGTATCACTTGTTTTACGTTTCACAAGATGTTCATTCTGATCATCTGAATACATTATTCAACAAGAAAATTGCTGCCACATACTTGCTTGGATTTTAATGGACCTTTAATGCAATATTTAAACAGGCAAATCACATAATTAATATGAGAATTTTTTTTGAGGCAGGAAATTATCTACGATTACAATTTTTAATCAAAGAAATTTTGAATACACGGCTTTCCAAAATTCTAAAATGCACATCTCAGAACTTATAGTTGATAATAGTATCATTGCTAACAGACCATTTATTTTAACATAAAATAGATTAGTTTCCAAATAAAATTACTATAGTACTTCCGGCACTTCCGGTTTTTGTTCCATCTACATGTGTTTCTTTTTTACTTTGGGACACAACACAAAAACCCTACACTTAATGCCAATAAAATGTGCTTAAAATTCCGGGCGTTGCAGTCTACGTTTCAGCCCTGATTAGTTGTGCAATGGAAAATAGTGCCAAAAAGCCGCCGCTAGGTGGCTACCGGGTCGTGCGCTCTCCCGCAAGCAAACAGGCACGTCCGTGGGCATATAATGGCTGGCATACGAATCAACGTTCGAAACACACGTGCCGGTGTAGTAGCTTGGACGAGGCGCTATCTAATCGAGCGACAGTCGTGTGATATTAACGTCCTGTACATGTGAATGTATTGTCAGCTTCGGGGAACGTGGATTAATGCGACATAACACGCTTCGTCTTTGACGTGTCCACTGAAAAGTGGCTCCCGTTCGTTCTCCACTGTCAAGTGGGTTTACCGATAACCAAGATAAACTAATTTAGCTCCCCACTATAAATTGAGATCATCTCACCTTCGAGCAGCAATCCTCCTTTTTTTCTCTCCGCTTTTAGTTCACAATTCGCCCTTCTAGGGAAATATATATACAACTATATATTGTACATTTATAGAAAAAAAAAAATTTGTGCTTTTCAGAGTCGTGTCAATGATATAAAAAATTGCGAACCCGATCGGAAAAGTGAAAAGCTCCATATTTTTCTCTTTAAGAACTTCGTAAGAACTTTAAAATAAAAACATACAAAATATAGTATACAAAGATTACAAAACAGTGTGAACGAAGCAAAAAAAATGTAATCAATCGAAAAACTAATCTATTTCGGTGTTCGAAACTTTTCCTTCAATTTCATTTTTATTGCTTCGTTGAAACGTCGATATTTCCGCCGGGGATAAAATCACGAGTGCAACCTCTTGTTGACACATCAGAATTGGAAACGTCCAACGGCGATGAACTTGTTTTTCGACGAAATAAAACTTTGTCAAGTTGTACCCTCGCGAACGAATAAAACGTAATAGCTTTTTTCGTAGCTTCGTCGGATTTATAAATTCAACGAAAATATTGACGACATCGAAATGCAAATTATGTACAATTCGGAGTTTAGCGCACCCACCACCACTTAGTCATAAATGTTCTATAATCAAATTTCATATTATTATACTCAGCCAGATTTCAAGGATTTTAATCGTACTAATATGATTAATACAACCTTGTTTACTAAGAGATTGCACTTCCATTGTCATCTTAGAACTTTCCTGAGCGGTAATTCAGCTCTGCGAATGAGGATTTGGATAATTGGAGGAAATATTAAAGCTATCATTTCCGACGAATACTTCTGCTATTCACGGTCAGTAGAAATAATTAATTAATTCATAAAATACGGAAATTTGATAAGTCAAGACATTAATCGTCTATGACCAATTATTATGATTTTTATACGTTGACAAATGTACTTTAAAAAAAAAGAGTTGTGAATTAATTTTTGTTTTTGTTAATAATCCGGATACTATTTTAATACTTTGTTAAATATTTTTTTAAAAATCCGGCAACAAATATTGTAGATAATATAAAGATGTGTTGGAGTTACTTTGAATATTGAAAATCAATATTTTCAGGAACAGCTATTTTTCTATCAAGAATATGAAAGAAATATGTTTCATGTTTATATTTTTGAAAAACGATATAATTATCATTTGCACTATTTCTCAATTCACTACAAAATATTCCTAGATTAAAAAAGTGGAAAAAAAATTCATTTTCATTTAAAAACATATGAATTTCGAAAATAAAGCAACTGGGCATTTTGGCTCCCAAATAAATTGAGCCTATAGTAAAAGGAACATTGTCGAAAAAATAAAAAAAGTGTAATAAACAAATCACCTTTTGTCTTCCGAGAGTTTCCAAATTGAAATAATAAATATGAGGCGAAACACGTCAGGTCGGCCACCCCAATTTTTCATGTCAACAAAACGTCCTCAAATTTTTCAAGACGTTGGTCTGGTTGAAGAAAAAAAACGTAGGAATTTTTTCAGACTTTTCACTGCATATTCCAGCTATTAAAAATTTCTAAAAATAATCATTGTTCATTTTTTAACGCCCATACTACGGCTCACACAGAAAAAATCATAAGAACATCAAATTTTGGGCTTTCAACGTACTTTCCAACAGCATTTTTTGTCAAATTCTCCGTTATCAATTTATGCTACTTTTCAATTAAATAAAGTTGCCCCTTTTTTCCCTTCGGCATTTTTTATTCACAAGAGAAATTGGGGTGGCCGACTTGACGTGTTTTGCCCCATATACAAATAATAATACAATACAAATACATATGATAATAATAAAATATATCCAATTTATCCAGATGCCAAGGGTCCACATTTCTTTGCCTCCATTTTTTGCATTTTTTCGAAATAAAAATCAATTTTACTTTCTTTACTTCTTAGAAAATGATTCTAATTGCAAACAGGAATGAAGTGACAGGAATATTAAGTCTGTTGATATTGCGGAAGTATCAGCGTCATTGCATGCGAGTTGATGTTAAATTGATTATCGTCGGGCAAATGGATCTGTAAGAGCTGCAAGCAGCAGGAGAGGAGGTCGTATTAAAGCCCACCCTTTGCAATGCATTAACGGCGAGAATGGAGGCGCCATAGGGCTAGTTCGCTTCGCTTGGAAATCCATATAAACCAAAGAGAATGAGAGAGAGAGAGCGAGTGAGGAGAGAATTGAAGGACAGAAAGAAGTATATAGGTGGTACGTCGCGACGTTCGTCGGATTATTATGTTGCTGCTCCGTTCGCTGTTCCTGCTCCTGCTGTTTATACTCTGACGATGGTAGCGCCGGTGCTGGAAAAGTGGTGTACGCGAATGACCCGTGCTACCATCCCTTTGACCGAGTTACTCGTCTCGCAACCAGCGCAACGACCGTGTTCTCAACGCCAACCCTTGTTTACTCTTGTGAACTGATGTATGCGAGGGCTGCTCGGAAAATTAAACTACTAAACTCTTCAACCTTCACCGATTAGGAACACTCAAAGAAAGACAGTGCAAAAAAAAATCACTTGTTTTTTTTTCACGAACAAATTAAAATTTTTATATGTATTTTTATTTATTTATTTATATGTATTTTTATTTATTTATTTATTTATTTGTTTATTTATTTATTTATATATTTATTTATTTATTTAATACGTATAAAAAATATTAAATGGTTATTCACAATTTGAGGATATTGCCTTTTATGACAATTTTTTTTTGTAAGGAATTGCAAGAAATTCTTTGGACTGTTTAATTATGAATTTTATGAAAATGATTTTTTTCCCTTCGATGAGGATATTTTCAAAATATTGGTATAAAAATATTAAAAAGTATATTTCGTTTTTTATCGTTTTAAAAAGTCGTATCAAAATGTCCTATGTTTCGTAACGTTGATCTAATCATATCCAAGTGCTATTTTTTTAAACTTTTGTTTTAAAGCGAAAACACTACAAGGAATGCGAAAAAAAATATATATCTTTTTACCCGTCTTAAATTGTAGGCTCACTAAAAAAAAACGGCCTTTGAATATTTTTTCGCATTTTTTTTTTCACTGGTTTTTTGACGACGTATTGGATCGGCGATATTTCCATTGAAAAGCTGAGAATTTTCCACATAAAAAAAATATTCTATCCACTATTTTTTTTATCAACGTTTATACATGCTGGAAAATTCGGTTACTAATAAAATCTTGAAAAATTGACAATAGTCAATAACTAGACCAGAGACGGTAATGTCAATTTAAAAAACTGAGAAAATTTGAGTGTCCTCTGCTTGACATATCTAAACGAATGTCGAAGTTACAAGACAATCGAAGACTATAACGACGTCCTCAAGTGTGGCGGATTTCGGAAGAATGACCCTTATATAGCACTGCTGTAAATTTTATGAGAAAATTTGGAAATCTCGTATAGAAATACTGTAATTTTCTCAATATTTTTATCAGGTCGACATTTTACAACCTTCTCATTTTTAATATTATATACATTACGTCACTAAATTCGTAAAAAAAAAAAATTTAATCAGAAAATTTGGTAATTTCGTATAGAAATACTATATCTTCCTCAATATTTTTTTAGTGCGACATTTTACAACTTTGTTATTTTTAATATTAAATACATTACGACACTAAAATCGTAAAAAAAAATTAATTTTTTCACAAATTTTGGAAATTTCGCATAGAAATACTATAATTTTCTCAATATTTTTATCAGTCCGACATTTTACAACCTTCTCATTTTTAATATTATATACATTACGTCACTAAATTCGTAAAAAAAAAAAAAAAAATTAATCGGAAAATTTGGAAATTTCGTATAAAAGTACTATAATTTCCTTAATATTTTTTTTAGTGCGACATTTTACAACTTTGTTATTTTTAATATTAAATACATTACGACACTAAAATCGTAAAAAAGAAAAATAATTTTTTCAGAAAATTTGGAAATATCGTATAGGAATACTGTAATTTTCTCAATATTTTTGTGAGACATTTTACAACTGTGTTATATTTAATATTAATATACATTACGTCACTAAATTCGTAAAAAAAAAAAGTAACTGTAAGTTAAATCGAAGTTGTTCAGGTCATGGAAACGAAAGCCAGTTCATATAAAAAGGGTTTCTCGATAATTTTTTCTTCACAATGTATATAAGGTTTTTCTCACTTACAACTAGGCCTACTATACAAATTAATGGGGGGTTTATATTTCTAAAGTTTAATTAACACATTTGGAAGCACGATGTGCCGAGAATTATCGCAACGGGCAGGACGTGACGCCACAACGTTTGCCACTCCTTGTCTGGAGAATTTCTCGGTTTTACGTCACGTCGAAATAATGATCGAACAAGTACAAGTGTATAACAGTATGCTTGTATATTTTTCATCGATCGAAGCATCCGAAATTTGAAGCCACTCATCGTCAGTCGCACTTGCAATGAATGACTCGGTGAAGCAATCGTTGCACTTGGGTATTTAATTTTATACAGATGATTTTTATTTATGTGACTATTTTAAACGATATTCATAATTAGCTATTTTTAAGTACTACTTAAAAGTATTATAAATTATTCCAGATTGTAAAATCCAACGTTTCAGAATGATAAATATTTCGAGATAAAAATTGTCTTTTCATATTAACCTTTCAATGCATTTCATAATTTTCTGGAGAATAATTTAAATAATGATAATTAATCGTTGAAAATGCGTAATTAATGTTCGCTTCTAATTTATGTTTCAGGTGCAGAGAATTTCTCTCAACAAAATTCAATTCACGTGAGACAAAAATCGTAGAGTTTATTTGATCGATTTGCTGGGCTTGATCGACATAAAAGACACAAATACTGTAGCCAAAATATCGTCTCATCGCCGAGAAACTTTTGTGAGACTCAGACATGTCTCCGGATAAAGAGAGGATACCGCCAATGTGCGTTGGTAATATGGAAATCGATGAATTGAAATCTCCGGTTATCGGAGAGCCTGTGGATACCGAATTAATCAAGAGGAATGGAAGTGTGAAAAACGGAAGCACAATTACGTCCAAAGAGGCTCCACAGAAAGTCGAATACATTCCCAGGATCAAATGGCCCGATCTGATGGCTCAGATCTTCATTCATGCCGGATGCATATATGGCTTGAGCCTCATTTTCACTCAAGCCAAAATACTCACGACACTTTGGGGTATGTAGGAAAAAAAAAAATTAAGTCAACAAATTTTTATCTGAAAAAAAAAAATTAAGTAAACAAATTTTTATTTGAAAAAAAAAAATTAAGTAAACAAATTTTTATTTTTAAGCGTCAAGATATCTTAAATTTTTCAGTAAAATTTTTAAACGAAAAAGAAAAACAATTCTGCCATTTTTGGTAGAAACTAATGAAATTAATGATAAATTTATAATTGTGCCAAAATATTAATTAATTGTGACATGAGAATTATAATTAAGCGCTATTTTATAAATCTACTTGCGGGGTTTAAAAATCATTACACAAAATGGTTAAATCCTTTATTTTTCAATTTTTGTATGCCGATTTATATTTTGATATGTAAATGTGGAATTTTGAAATTTTTATATAAAAATCGATGATGAAAAATTCTGATTACTTGAAGTTAAAAAATACATCTCCATTTTTCATTTTTGGAGAACATAAAATTAATGAAAAATGTACTCTTAGTCCTCAATTCCCAAGTTTGAGCTGAAGTTCGAATTTCTATTTAATGCATCTATAAACTGCTGAAAGTTGAAAATACTTTTTAAGCACTCCTGGTTATTTTAAGTTCCATTATTAAATTATTCTTCGCTTTTTACAAAGCTTCCTCTATGAGGAAGCCAAAATTCAATAACATACTTCCCCATAAAGGCAACTTTGTAAAAAGCGAAAAATAATGATCAAGCAATCTGCAAGGTTCTACTTTGCATCCTTTTTAATCGGTAGAATAAAATTTAAGCTCGCTTTAAAAATATTTCGTGATGTGCTAAATCACCTAACTCTCACAACAACAAAAATCAGTCGAAACCAAAAAATTCAGTTCTAACTAGATACTTATCAACAAACGCGTCCGTGTCTAATCAAAGAGACGCTGTAGCGTCTAGACGCCTGTATAAAAAGAACATTATTTACTCGAACCAACCAATCTCATTTCCGAGCATATATTTCTCATTTCACTGTTATTATTGAAGCTGATAATTATATCATCGGCGGAAGCACATCGAATAAAAAAAAAGCATAATATCTTCTGTATATATAATTAAATATGAATGAATAAATATATATGTCAAACGGTGAATCTGAAAACGCGCAAGCTGGGCTAGTACGACCAGCCAGTCTGTCGGTTGGAACAGTCATATGCTCAAGCTGATAAGATAAGAGCTTTGAAGGAAGGTCATGAAATTTTTGTACTCCGGCGAAATCGCGAATTCGCTCTATCACAGTTACGATTTTTTTTTTTTTTTTTTTTTTAATATCGTCATTAATCGTTTTATCATCGACCAGCTGAGATAAGACACAGATTACAACTTTGCGATTATACGTTTGAATTGCGCGTGAAAGCGCAACTTTGCAGCCAGTAAATTTTGCAAATCTTTTGACTGCACGATGTACGACACCAGTGATACGAATATAGAGCTTCTAGTATTGCCAGCCCGAGTATTAATATCCGTGACACAAGTGACGTATATATTGTTTTTCACGAGATCCAACTTATCAGACGAGATACTTTTCCGTCTGAGGCATTTATCTTAAAACACACGTGCATTTCGTGAGTGTACGATTCGTTGAAAATAATTTGTCTGGTATTATGAAATTAAGGTGAATGCTCGGGATTGTCGGGCAAAATGTTATTGTCAGAATGAGAAAATATTTTGTAAAATTGAGAATAGAAAAATGTGACAAATTGATTTTATAGGTTTTTTGTGTAAAGGTGAAAAAAGCATGCGGGTAATACGGGTCGCTCGCAATATATATATATATATATATTTTTCTGTTTTATATAGTTTTGAAAGAGAACCCGTAGACAAAATATTCCCAAATAATTCTCGATTTAGCTTGAGATAAATCCTGATGGCACGAGTGTAGCTTTTTCTTTTTAAAAATTGATAAAATCATCATCTATTTAAGAAATGTATTTTTTACATAAACATTCAAACCTTCGGCCTTTTTTCAATTTTACTTCTATCTCAAAACGCCGCACTCATTCCTAAAAAAAAATAATCTCAATCGCAACTGAGAATTATTTGGGAATCTTTGGCCTAATGCTTCTCTTTCAAAAGTGTCCAGAGTGTAAAAGCGAAACAGAAAAGTTTCTTCGTGACCCCCATTACCCACATATAGTACTTAAAAAAAAAATGATAGTTATGGCCAAGTAAGTTAAATTAGTCTTTGAAATTCAATTTCAATGTTCAAGTTTTAAAAAATTGTAAAATGCCCTCATATATCTTTATTGAAATATTTTGAAAAATGAAATATTGAGTATGGATATGCAGTTAATTTGGCAACAATTTCTGTATTTAAGACAGTTGAAGCAAACTGCCAAAGAAAAGATTTTTCTCTAAAACGATATTTCCCTTTCAACGACATTCGTTGCGAACAAAAGGTTTCACGAATGGAATCGTCTCGAGTACAATCAAAGTTTTTACGATATCATCTTGAATGCCTAAACGATAGAGCAAAGTCGTGAGGAGAACGTCGTTCAAGCCTATAACAACAGCTCTCTTATATCTTGCCTCGTTTCTTTCGTTGCTGAAGAAAATTGCGACGCACTGGCCATAGGGCGCCGAGACTCCAGGCGCCACGAGACGAATAAATATCAACCCCCTTCGTTTTATATCGCGAGAGGCTTGTACAGCCTGAAATGTCCACGAATGTACGTATATACTTTGGGGAATAATAAAACATAGGTCACGAAGGCGTCGGGACATCGAGCCCACACGAATTCCCTTTATCAAAAAGGCCCTATGTCCTTTGGCCTTGAGAGTCAAAGGGCGTTACTACGATCGAGGGCCTTGTCAGGAATGGAGGAACATATACCATTATATGACTGAAATCCTTGACCCCAAATCTATTCCAATTGCCATTAATCATAGCGTTTCATTAAATTTTGATTGTGTACACGAGAACGTTCCGTGCGTGCCGGCAATCGATCGATTAGGTCCTCTTTTAGAAGCGTATTCAATTCGTGTGACACCATTTTTATATTTATATGTGAAATTTTGAAATAATTCTTTTTTTGGTTTAAATATGAAGAGAATTTTTAATATGCTTTCTGCACTTTATAATGAAAAAGGAAGAAATTAATGTAAGGTAAAAGGGTGAAATTTTGTGGGGCTCTAAATATATTTATAAAGTGACTCTGGACTCTGCAAATTTTGAGATACCCAACTGAGCAATTTGTAAATAAAAATATGTTTAAGAATGATTGGTATTGAATTCGAGATGAATCTACAAAGTGGTTCAGAATTTGGGCAAAAAAAATCTGAAATTAGTTGGATGCCTTGATTTTTGTGAATTTTGATTAATCGAAGTGAAATTTTTTTACAGAAACGAAGAGCTATGTACGAAATTGAAATTTCGATGAGATTGATAGAATAGAATTAATTTTGTGGGTTTTTGAATTTTCAAATTTGGCTGAGGTTCAACTTTGATATTTTATAAACACAATGTGCACACATACTGAAAAAAAGTCATTTCATAATAAAAAAAAGGATGCAAAGTTAAAGTGACTCAAATTTTGTGGTGTTTTAAATTTGTTTTCAAAATTTCAAGTAAACACTTCGGACTTAGCAAATTTTTTCGATATGAAGCTGAATAGTGATTTGCAAATAAAATAATATTTAAGGACAATTAATGCTGAATTTTAGCCAAATCCATAAAAAAAAAGATTCTCAGATTATAGGAGGATTAAAAAAAAATGAAATTTTCTACAGAAACAAAGTCATATCCAGCCAAGTACGAAATTGAACTGAAACAAGATCAGTACAGTGATTTCAATTTGGAAATTCAAGAATTCTGAATTTATTGCAAAATTTCTCATCATTTCGATATCGACAAAAAGCTTCTTTGTGAATATTAGAATAATGAGAAAATAACAGCGCGAGTCTGAAACTTCTTTTTTATAACAAAGTATTTTAATCAAATTTGGCTTCCTCAAATTTGAAAAAAAAAATCTAATTCAGCAAAGCTGTTTATGGAAAAACTAAAATTGTTGCTTACTTTAAAAAAAGTGGATTGCAGTTTTCGGTGTTACCAACAGTGTGTAAAATCATAAAAATTTCGTAATAAATAATTTAATTGAAGCAATTAAATGTTCTCATATATTAAAACAATACTTAAGTATATTCATCAAACTCGTTCAATTCAAACTTTTCGAATTCAATCAAATTCATTTGAATTTATGAGCATTTCTTTCGAATGTTTCAATCAATAAACCCTCTAGCGGCAAGATAAAAACTTTTGTTCTTTCAATACTACTTTCCTATCGGTGCCGGTTCGATAAAAGCGTTTTTGTCTCGATCGACCCGATGATAAATCTTCTTTTGTCAATTCGACGAATGGTAATAATCGTATTCCGCAACAGAATTACAAAACTTGTATTATTTCATTTTGGTTTTTACGAATGTGGAATTGGCAAAAAAAAAAAACGAATATTTTGTAGAAAAATAATTATGACCCATTATTATTATTCTAATATAAAAAATGTTATGATGTATATATATTATTGAATAATTAAGAGTAATTATTTTACAATATGAGTTAGAATATTTCGTAGGCATATTATCCTTACTTATTTAGTTTTAAAAGAATATGATATAATTTTTCGTCCCTCTTATAGAAACACAATTAATAATAACAGTAATAATAGTAATTTATAATTAATACGAGAGAATGGCTAAATGATTTAAAAATTATAATTTAATATATTATTTTAATTAATGTTATCCTGTTTTCTTTTTTAGCATTTTTGACGATCTTCACAACAGCTTTTGGAATTACCGCAGGTGCTCATAGATTGTGGTCGCACAGAGCCTACAAAGCGAAATGGCCTCTGCGACTCATTTTGGTTCTTCTGTTCACCGTGACAGGCCAGGTAAGATATTTTATTTGAACTCCTGAGTAAAAGAAAAAAGACTGAAAAATCGAAGATTACAATTTTGGCTTCCTCGTAGAAGAAGCTTTATAAAAAAAAAAAAAAATTGTGGGATGCTCACCAATTTCAGTATCAACGACACATTCCATCCAAGTTTTATGCAATATTTTGAATTATTTATTTCAACCGTTCTCGAGTTACAGCATTTTCAAAAAAATCACGAAAATTTCAGAACTTCATAAAATCCGAACTGCTTTTCCAATTTCTGCCAAATTCAAACAATATTAAATAAACCTGCAGCACTTATGAAAAACTATTTAGCTATTTCGTAAATTTCACGAAAGTTAAAGCCATCACGAACTTTTTTTTGAAAAATTCAAAAAGTTGTAGAAACTAAATTGCCAGCATACATTTTGTTCAAAATTGCAACAGTCAGAACGGGGCACACACACACACGAGCATTATTTTCTAAACCTTTTTTCTGTTCGTTTTGGACCATTCAGAGTATCCTGAAATACAAAAAGAAATATTGAAAATTTCTGGTTCTACAAAAAAAAAGCTACAAAAATAATTCGTAAAAAATACGTATTATTTATTTAACAAGACACCATTTTCTTGAGAGACAATTAACAATTTATTCTTGTCTCTTTAAATATTTGCCAAAACAAAATCCGTAAAATAGAAAGAAATCTGTAAAAAGAAACAAAATTATAGTCGACTCGGTATTATAAACATTAAATTCCGCTGATTTATTTAGAACGATAAAAATGTCTGATCTTATCGATTTTTTGCTCCACCAGAGACACGCATACGCGTGGGCGTTGGATCACAGAGTTCACCACAAATACAGCGAAACAGAAGCAGATCCTCACAATGCAAAGAGAGGATTTTTCTTTGCTCATGTTGGCTGGCTATTCACGACACCTCATCCTGAAGTCGTGGCCAAGAGGGAGGCCGTCGATATGAGTGATTTGGAAGCTGATCCAATAGTAATGTGGCAAAAGAGGTGTGTGAAAGAAAAATACTTTATATTTCATTATTTTACCCCGGTAGAATTATAAACAAATTTATAATTTTTCATTTTTTGAATGCAGATACTACGTGCCTCTCTTCGCACTTCTGACGATCGGTCTGCCGGTAGCAGTGCCTTGTTACTTCTGGAACGAAACTGTTTGGAACTCGTTTTGGGTCAACTTTAACTTCCGGTTCTGCATCACCCTCAATATCGCATTTTTCGTTAACAGCGTTGCTCATATGTGGGGTCAAAAGCCTTATGATAAGTGAGTATATCTCCGCATTTCACGAGTTCAATAAGTGTATTTAAAGGGAAACGTCACTGCAACGCGTCGAATAATTGCTAATTTTTACTCATCTTTTTTTCTTGTTTAATTTATTATTTAAGAATACGAGGAAGAATATGTTATTTATTATGAATTTTTTATTGAAAAATATTTAAAGATTCCAAAGTTAAGATAAAACATGGTGATCCATAAAAAATTGTCTCCATATGGTGCATTCAGTATCTCGGTGCTGATTTATCTGAAAAAAAGAAATAGCCATATATTTTCTTAATTCAAATGTTTCTAGCTGTTGTTAAACCTGGCAGGCTTTTTTTTATAGATTTTTTATCAAATGGCGGTTATATAAAAAAAAGATAATGAACAAATTTTCATTAACATTTTTTTTATTCAAGTTACCTTAAAGATAGTTTTTTTTTTAAATAAAAGAAACCGACTGTGCTTAAAGATAACTACAATAGTTTGATAATAAAATGAGTGAAGAATTTTTGTTTCGCTCCAAACTTTGATATTTAAACAGATGAGACCAAATTTAAATAAATAGTAAGTGAATAACTTCATTGATGCAAATATTTTTTTAAATATTTTATACTTGTTGTAGTGCTAACGTTCCACCGATGGCTCAAATTGGTTTTGCAAATGCAAAAACTACTCTTTGTAACTTGAATCTGTCCGGTACAGGAATTTCAATTCAAAGATATCTCACGCAGAAGATTGCAAGTAAATTTGGTAGAAAAAAAAGAAGACGCAGGGAAAAAAGTACAACAAAAGGGATCATATATATTTTCAGCTAACGATGTTCAAAAAAGGATTCCTATACTCAGACCGTACAGAGTCTTCCGAACAAAAAAAAATCGTCCTTGCAAAACCAATTTAGTTACAAAAATAAAATTGCACTTACAAAAATATTTCATTTTTCTGCTTAAGCCATTTTTATCACGCTAACCTTTTTCTTAATGCACATTTAAAATAAACATTTTTTCATTTCACTCTCCAGGCACATTTCACCGGTGGAGAACGTGTTTGTTTCGATAGCTGCTCTCGGTGAAGGTTGGCACAATTTTCACCACGTATTTCCATGGGATTACAAAACCGGCGAGCTCGGAAATTACACTTTCAACGTAACGACCGGCTTCATCGACGGTTTCGCGAAAATTGGTTGGGCTTACGACCGCAAGTACGTGTCACCGGAAATGGTGCGACGCCGGGCCAACCGTTCCGGTGACGGTAGTCACGTGTGGGGCTACGGTGACGCTGATATTCCGGATGATGATCGTCGCGAGCTCGATCAAATGTTGGACAACAAGAGTCTTTGAGAGACGTCGCACACCTTTATAAGAGATCGACCGAACAACTCGATAATCCTATTCTACTAAGAGTGATCGCAAAAATGTCCGTACTTAATTTTGCGGTCGCAATTACTTTGTCGTTATATTTTTTTTTAAATATTCTTTTTGTTACCTTGACGGTAATTAATGATCATATATATGAGAATTCGATTTTTCAACGAGACTCAAATTACAAACGTTGAGGTGATGTGATATAAATGTATTGGTGGGGCGAAGTATTAGGCACTTCAAAGAAGGAAAATAGACGCATTTTACATTGTCTGCAAAATTTTTATGTATGCTTACAACTCGGTTGGTAACAAAATTTGTAATACAAATAACATCTTTCGGCACTATTGATTTTTATCATAAAATACGTAAACTGCTCTCGGCTTTTTCTGGCATATTCACGGCGAGGGAGATAAATAAGATGTGAGGAAAATATTTTACCTATCCGTCTCGCACTTGTATGCAACATTTACACAGTAAACAAAAAAAGAAGGTGAAATTTGTGCATTTTTAATTCAATGTTTTTTGTCCACAATTTCCTTCTGTTGATTGTACCAAAAATAGCTTGTAAGTTTTTCAGTTTTACAACATTAGCACAGTGATTTTTTTTATTTCTTTTATTGTATTGTCACATAGGAAAATATATATATATTTTTTTTTCTCGTTTTTACAATTACAAAGAAAAATGTTATTCTTTTTTTTACGATATAACAAAAAAAAATGTGTACATACAAAAAAAAATGTTTCTCGAAGTGACAAGCGAGTCAGTTATAAAAACCAACACTGCGATTGAATTAAAAAAAAAAAAAATCATTTTTCGAATCAATGGCATTTGTAAATGTTTAATATTTAGGGCAAAAGCGAAGCATCGAGAAACGCGAAATTGCATTCAAGCTGCGAGATCGCTTTTTCTTTTCGGCAAAAAATATCGCAAGTCTCTAAAAAGGCATTCATTACAGTCATTGCTATCGACTGTGTCTCTGTTTCACATCATTTTAAGGAGATACGACATCCCGCGGTCGATAAAAAAAAACGATAATCCAGTTGTTTCTTTTGAAAGAAAAAAAAATGTAATACAGCATTAGTGCAGTTTGTGCGTACGTTACGTGCATTTTGCTTACGCAGCTTAAAATGACTGCGTATATTCGAAAAAAAAAACAAAAACAAAAAAAAACTCAGTTCATTTAATCGCAAGAGAAGCACAATTCTCGAACGCACCACTTTATGTCTATTTTTTGGTCAAGTAAAAAAAAGTATAAAATAAAAATTTCGATCCATATTCAATTGATCAATTTCCCAACATAAAAATCGAAATTGATGTAACGATAACAAATTATCGTAATTGAGCAATTTTTTTCTTTTCTTCTTCTTTCAATTTTCGTAAAGTTTTTTTTGCATTTTTGTACTTAAAATGAATAACTTTAAAGGACAGATACACTTGAGTAATATCTAATAATTTTTCTTTTCAATAGTATTAAAAAGACAACTCTTTTTATCCGGAAGATCGTGTGCCATCAATTTTTAAATTCTATATTTCATAAAATTCCTGTATAAAAGTGACACATAAAACTGTATTTCTTTTATGAAACAGTAGCGTTGATTTATAGTTTTCGAAAAGTCGAGATTGTCGAATCCCCGTAAAATGAAAATTACAATGCTGTTTATACGAAAAAAAATTCGGTATGCATTTGCGAGCAGTCGGTCTAGTTTTCGTAAAGCCAAACTCGGGGAGCAGCTGCGTTACAATTTTATAATGCGTGCGAACACGCGTCTGTGTATATCTGATGGAATTATTATAATTGTCTGTGCGTCTACAAGGCATTCTCTGTCAAAACAGCCACATTTTTTATCCCTCATCCTTTCAAATATTTCTCACAATAAGCTAAATTTATTGTACGACTCAAAAGCACTTATTCTGAATATATTCAGGCTTAACAATTAAACGTTGTAAATAATTTTCTTGACCAAAGTCTGAATGTGAAGATTTATTTCTTTTGAAAACATTTCTTTGACTCGGCTGTAAAATTTCGAGAATCCAAACAAATGTATGTACAATATTTTTGAAATATTGTATTTAAAAATCGAAACAACAGATTTTTCAGTCAACATATATCTCGAAGAAAAGCCATAGAAAAAAAGCAATAAAAATTACTTGTCAATTAAATTTAGTAAATAATTTTTACTAACTTTTCTTGGACTGAATAGGCAAACTATATTTTTTCAGACCATTTTTTTTTAATCAGCTGCAAAAAATTTCGAGAAAATAACAAAAAATTTTTTTTTTAAACGTTGGATTAAAAAGTTTGAACAACAATTTTTTTCTTAACAATGAAATCTATTTGTGTAGGCAAAAAGAAATTGTCAGAATTGACAGAGAATTCCTTCTATGTGTGTGAAGGTGATTGCACGATCCGTCCCACTATGTCGCCGTAATACACTGTCAGCTACACGTGATGCGATCGTCGCGTAATAGCCTCGATCAATCCACTTTGAATACACTAAATGCAAAACAGTTTTTGTATGTGCAATTTTGTATGTGTGCCTTTTCGCACCACCATCCTCCAATTTAGATTTTTCTGTAAACATATAGGGACGAACGTGCCAGTGCGTAATAGACGATAGAGATGGAAGAGGAAAGGTTAAAGTGAAAATAATAATTTAATACAAGTTGAGAATCAATATATTGATATATATATATATATATATTATAAATATTTATAAATACATATTTATAAATATAGCATCGCGTAACGTGCAGTTGGAAATAAATGTAAAATTTTTGTTTTATTTATAGAAGAAGATAAATAAAGAAAATAAATTCGTTATTACAACAGTGTACAATATATTTATTTTATAATAGAAAAAAATGTTACCTTTTACCTATTGAAAAATAAAGTTTATTTTAAAATAATACATATTTAGATTAAATAAAATTAGCAATTTTATTTTTTTTTTTTTTTTAATTGCGTGTATGATATATTTTTGTTACTTTACAAATATTTCCAACTGTCAATGGTGGATTGCGATAAAGCCGAATGTCAAATGTTCTCGAACGTGCATCGAGATTGCGATAATTATGTCAATAGACATCGACGAGTCGATTATGCATTGAAAAATGCAAGGGGCGGATGTTTATAGCCGCATGTTAATCGATTACTGAGCATCAATAAACCTGTCAGACTTTCGCTAGTTGAATCAGAGCTGTCGTCCAGTTCACCCTGCTCCGCGAAAAAAAAAAAAAGAAATTTCAAACACCGAGAAAAAATGGTTATTAATTTAGAAACAGTTTACTTGTCGAATGGTAAAAAAAAAAGTTTTGCCACTTAAATTGCGAATCCAATTTTTTAAGCTTCATATGTGATTGAAATAATTTTAAGAAATTACTTATTTTTATTGTTTGAATGAGACTAAAAAGCAACAGAAAAAAAAATTCACATTTTTATTGGTTTAACGATAGATCGATAGGATAAAAAATGACAATTTTTAGAAATGTTTTAATCTCATATGGATCTGGAAGAATTAGCCTTAAAGGTGAAATGAGAGAAGGTGATTTTTTTTATCAGTTTACTCAGTTACTTCATCCTGACAGTGATAATTGATGATTAATTACATCACAAAAATATAATTCCAAGTCAATGAAAAGCTCCGTTCAACACGAAGACTTCCTGTTTTTTTTTTTTTTTTTTTTTTTTTTTTTTTTTTTTTTTAACGTTATAATTACACAACGCAATGTGGATATCTCAAAATCATTGATAGAGTGACGTGCAATGTGGAAAATAAATTTATTCCTTTTTTTCTCGAACTGTGCGAGTTATAAGTTCAATGAAATAATTTTATTGTGTAATTTCTTATTTAATTGTTTCAGTACTCATTTTTAGATAACAAGAAAAAAGAAGCTGTCTTTAGTTTTGCGAAAAAAATAAAAAACAAAAATAAATATCCTTCGATTAAAAAACTGATAAAATCGTGTTGATCGATTTTTTTATATAGATTCTGTATTAAGTTTCAATATGTGTTCAACGTCTGGGACTTCTAACTTCCAACAGGCCTATAAAAAAACGCTTCATCGCATCGTGTTAAGAATTCGTTCAATCTACGAAAACACTATTAAAAAAAAAAATCATGAGTGACCAATAATTTTTTCCCACATTTTAAACGTAAAATACAAAACTACTTCCATGAGGAAGTACGTTTATCGTTTTTGGCTTCCTCTTAGTGGAAGCTTTGTGAAAATTCAAAAATAATGAGGAAGCAATGTGCAAAGTTCTACTTTGCATAATTGTTTTAAGGAAAATTTAAAAAGTATCTTTATATTAATATGGGGTATTTCATGCCAACTCGACCAACAACCGACTGTCACTTTGCCCAATCTGTTTCGCGATTTTTTATTTTATTCTGCAACATAAAAAATGCATGTACAATTTTTATCAGATTTTTTTTTTATTAAATTTTTTAATTAAAAATATTTAGAGCTAAACGAAAAACGCCCCTCTTTAAAAATCTGAAACAAAAATGAAAATTCCTACAAAATTCGAACCCCCCTTTATCGATCGTTGTAAAATTTCGTATGCAGCAACGCTGGATATTCTTTTTAGACTGAAAAAAAAAAATTGAATTGATTTGGTGAGGGCTGACCCGAGTTAGAGTGTAAAACATGAATTTTTAGAAAAATACAAAATCAAGTAAAATTCTAACAGCTTTTACGATTTCTGCAAAATTCAATACCAAAAAAACATCGAACGTATTTTTAATTACGAAGAATATATTTAAATGAATCATCGAACCTTTACGAAAGTTCGAGCAATCACGATCTTTTTTTAAATTACTAATTCTACAAAATCTACTTTACGTGAATACATTTTGTAAAAAAAAAAATCGCAATTATCGTCGTGAGAGTTAATAGAATTGTTGTTATTTAATAATTGTTATAATGTTAAAATACACTACGACCTAACAGTATTGACGTTGCATTAATGTCACGGCTATCCCCTCTGCCCCCATTAATTATCATCGAAATAAAGCGCGTGCATAATTAATCGACGTTAATAAATATGCAATTGATAGTTATTCGGTGTACAGCCAGAATGTTGATCTTCAACCTCCAGAAAACGATCCCTGTCGCGCGTACGACACTTTACAAGTCGTATGAACATAATAATATTTTTTTTTTTTTTTTTAGTACAAAAGACTCGTACTAATATTTATTTTGTCTATTATATAGTTTTTACGTCTAAACGTGAGTTCAAAAAGTGTGTACACGTTTAAACAATCAATTTAAAAAAGTACACGCCAAGACATTATATTTATCAGGTCGTCTTGATCGTCGGACTTTGCGAAGGGAAATGACAATTGTATTTTCAATTCCGAGGATATTGTAATTCTCGTAGAGGGTCACGAGGGGTTAAGCTAAACGTTTTCGAGGAAGTTTCAGTAGTCACTGACGGACCGTCCAACAGCGCGGCTCGTTCTGTCAGTCGAATAAGGTAAGAAAAAAAAAAAAAAAAAAAAAAAATTTTGAGGTGATTTTGGAACGTTTTATAGTAGTAAAATTAGTGCTTTATATTTTTTTTCATTTTTAGATAGTTCTTACAGATTAATTAATCACAGTGTGGGTTGATTTTTATTGCAACATGTGTCTGTAATTTAAAAAAAAAAAAAAAAATCAATGCGATGGATTTACATTTACGTGTAGATTTTTTTTTTCAAGAATTATCCTTAATCTTCTGCTTCAAATGCTCTGCGAGTTAGTTGAATAGATATTTCATAGTGTTAACCGTTTATTAATTACAGCTATTCGTTTATGGGGATTTTTTTTAGGTGTCAACAAAAGGCTGTGATTTTTTAAACAAAAATTGTAGATCGTCTTTCGGGAAATATAAGGAGCTGTTCTGCAATAAAATGTATAAATAATTAATTATTGTTGTTGGGAAAAATTCAATAAAAATATCCTTGGAAAATAATCTTAATCGTTTAATGTATTTCCAAATTCATAAATATTGTATTAAATACATCCGCTGTGATATAAATAATCATTTACTGCTGTTAGTTAAAGCACAAAAGTGTACAGAAATATTTACAAAAATTTAACACTGATTCAACTATAGAGTGAGGCGCTTCCATCTCCTTAAGGATGGTTCATAGACATTCAATCCCAACCGAGTGTTTCATTTCACCAGAATTTGAGTAATTTTAAAAACCTGAAACAATCAATGAAAATACCAAGAAAATTTATTTTAAATAATAATTAGGGGGGGGGGGGGGCTAAGCCACCCTTAGATGCATGCTTCGCGTGCCAATTCCCTCTGTGTCACGATAATTGGAAATTTTCCTTTCGGAGTCTTGTAAATTTTGTAAACATGGTCTATTCTTTAGAGGAGAACTTGGAAAAAGCCGGGCGTTGGTGTGTCATTTGATGCCGGTCAGCCCGATTGTCATACGCGGCGGCGACGAGATATTTTTATGATATCGAGAGATAATATTAGTAATACTAATAATAATAATAATAATGATAGCGGCAAATTGTTGTTATTAACTTTCATTTTTTCCATTTGTATTAAAATCCTATGATTTTTCAAATTTCCGATCATCAAATTTCCAACTACGACAGCAGTACATTAAAAAGAAATTTAAAAAATACGATTTTCCGCCATTTCTTAAGAAAGAAAAAGGATTCACAATTATAAAAAAAATAAAAAGTAAAAAATCACGTCTATCCGGAAAAATGAGAAAATTAGTTTGAAACAAAAAAGAAATTAAGTTTTCATTCGAATTTGTTAAAATATATTTTGCAGAAAAATAATGACTTGGCATTGCTATTTATGCCATATTAATAAATCAGTCCTTTTTGAACTTTTTTTTTTTTAAATTACGAACAAAAAGATTTTTTTTTCATTTATATTAAATTCGATTTTTCCAAAAACATATGATTTTTTTAAACTATCTTTGCCATTGTGAAACTTCCTTTTTTTTTTAAAGATTAAAAACATTTAAAACGCAAGATTTTCTCACATAAGAAAAAACCTCATAATTGTAACGAAATTAAAAAAATATATATCACATCTATTCGGAAAAATCAGAAAGTTAATTTCATATATAAAAAAAATTAAGATTTCAATAGACTTTTTTAAGCCATACACATAAACGTTTTTACAGATATCGAAATTATTATTATTCAAATATTTCTTCAATATTTCTTTTCTTCAGTTTTTTCTTCTTTCTCAATATAATAAATTTCTAATAAATTCATACTTTTCATTGAGAATGTTAATGCATCCTTAATTAATTTTTAAGAACAATTTTTTTTTTCTTTGAAGAAAAAACAATATTTAATTTTTTTTTCAGGATTGCTGCTACCAAATCGTGAAGAATGTCGCAAGATACTCAACAGCCAACCCCGAAAAGGGATCTCGACTGGATTAAAGTATTGTGGTCCATTCATCTTCACGCTCTTGGACTCTATGGCATCTTTGTTCTTTTCACTCAAGCCAAATGGATGACCTTAATATTCGGTATACAGTCAACTAAACGCATAATAATTAGGCATGTGGTTATATATTAAAAAATTACATAATTATTTCTTTCAGTCGTTCTAATTATTTTTATCGCTAACCTGGGAATTACACTCGGGGCTCATCGATTGTGGGCCCATCGGGGCTATGAAGCTGAAGGATACATAAGATTCTTTTTGATGTTGGCACACACCCTCGCTGGCGTGGTAAGTTATTTCCTAATAAAAAATAACAAAATAAATGTTCAATAGAAAATATTCATTATTCTTTGTTATTATCACAATTTTATCATTGATATTTGTTCTCTTATCAGTGAAATTGATAAAGAAACAATTACACAGCAACTCGGTCGGTTCAACAGGATTTTTAAATACCTCATATTTCTTCAAATCGATGAAATTTTGGGTGCGTCAAAAAAGTTTAATTCGCCATAATCATTGTGAATAATTTTTCAGCAGTTAGTATTATCAGCAGTTAGTTTTTGGTGAAAAGAATTAAGATATTCAATTATTTTTATGAATGAGAATCCGTAATTTTATTATTACCTGAAAAAGGGTTGATAAGATAAAAGTCGTTTGTATTTAAAACTCGCTTCGTTTCATCTCTCTACAAAAAATAGAATCTGAGACATTGATATTTGAACTGAGCCCTAATTATTCAATAAAATAAGGGTCTCTTCTTTTAGCATATACTTGACGTTTTAAGAGTTCCACTTAATTTAAAAAACGTGATTGCTGCTTCGTCGATATTGAAATTTAGAAATAGATCTTTTTCGAAAATATCAAAACTAAATCAACGTCAAAGTTCTTCGGTGGTTCATGCTATTTTCTTAACTTATAAATATTCAAGTGAAATACTATAAATATTAACGTTTTAAACTATAAACATTAATTTATCGTATTGCTATTCTTTAATAGCGTTTTCGCTCGTGAAAAGTTCGTCACAATGTTAAACCACACAACGGAAAAACATACGCCAATATTAAATACAGCCCCATGAAATGAAAAAAAAAATCACTCGGTGAGTGTTCATCACACGGACACTCACACAAACACTTTACATTTGTGAAGTGTCTGTACGAATATGTTTATGTGAATATCCGTGTAAATGTCTGTGTGAGTGCCTTTCCGAATTTATGTGAAAGTGTTTACGTGAGTTATTAGGTGTCCGTCTAAGAGTGACTGTATTAATGTTAGTGTGAGTGGTTGGGTGACACTCTAAGAGAGTTTGGGTTAGTGTTTGTGCGCGTGAATGGTTGGGTGACTGTGTAAGCGTTTGTGTGAGTGGTTGGGTGACAATCTAACAGCGTTTATGTTAGTAAACGTGTCCGTGCGGTTGGGTGACCGTCTAAGAGTATCAGTGTTTGTGTGAACTGTTGGGTGACTGTATTAGTGTTTGTGTGAGTTGTTGGGTGACACTCTAAGTGAGTCTCAGTTAGTGTTTGTGCACGTGCATGATTGGGTGATCGTCTAGAAGTGACTGTGTGAGTGTTTGCACGAGTGATAAGGTGATTGATGTGCAAGGGAGATTGTTTTAGTGTTTGTGTGAATGATGGGGTGACTGTCTAAGAGTGACTGTGTTAGTGTTTCTCTGAGTGATTGGGTGACTGTGTTAGTCTTTGTGTGAATGATTCAACGACTGTCTAAGAGTGACTGTGGGATAGTGTTTGTGTTATTGTTTGGGTGACTGTCTAAGAGTATCGATGTTAGTGTTTATGTGAGAGCTGTTGGGTGACTGTCCAAGAGTGTCTGTGTGAGTGTGAGTGTTTGGGTGACTGTCTAAGTGTCCGTGTATGTATGTAATAAATTATAAATACAATTCTACCACCAAAATATTATAACCACCGTTGATGCAAAGCAAGAAGAAGAAACGTTAATCAGAAAATGAAGAAGAAACTATAAAAAAAATAATAATAGAAGCAAATAAATCAAATGAGTTTTATCCCATTTCCAGGGTCCAATCTACGACTGGGTACTTGCGCACCGGACTCATCATCAATTCTACGGTACCGACAAAGACCCTTACAATCACAACAGAGGATTTCTCTACAGTCACGTATTAAGCAATCACACAACAACTCATCCAGATCATGAAAAAATCACGCAGGCTATCGATATGCGTGACATCGAAGTAGACGGTTACGTTTGGTTTCAGCGCAGGTACATAAATAGTATCACTGAATCACAAAAGCTACAAACTCAAATTGAATATCAGTTAATTGAACATAAATCGAAATTCAATTTACCGGTTTGTTTAATCTTGTAGATTTTATTGGCCCCTCTTTTTCATCGTTGGCCTTCTTTTGCCGATCAACGCACCAGCCGAATATTGGGGCGAAAGCCTCTTCGTCACAACCTTCGTTCTTGGCTTTCTTCGACTCGCTGTCACCCTCCATTTCTCCTGGCTCGTCAACAGCGCTATGCTCATCTGGGGCCTGAAATCCACCGACAAGTTAATAGCTATTTTTGATACAATCAGCTTGCTTTTTACACTTTTCTTCAAAATGCCGAAGAGTCATGGCACAGTGGTGATCGATAATCAGGGTTTGCATACCCGTTGATCAATATATATATATATCTGTAAAAAAGGGAAAACCAAAGTAGACGAAAAAAAATGCTTTAGTCGCACTTAATAAATCGTACGATCTTCGTCATTAATCCTTAGTCTGAAAAGTCTTGTTTCTATTTCCTTGCAATAGTAGTTCTTTTTCTTCTTCCTCTTTCTGTCAATTTTCTGTCACATTGTTTTAATAGCTTCAACGCCAGAGGGAGTTGGTTTATAAACCGGTCGATAATACGAAGCTTCTTATCAAGAAAAATGATTTTTTTTTTTTCTTTACCATTCGTTGCAGATTTCCCGCTGATGACAACAGCGTTTTCATACTGAAAAAATCGTACTGGCCGAACTATCATTACCTTCTTAGCTGGGATTACAAGAGTGGCGAGTTTGGAACATACAACTCTGGAATAACTTCGTTGGTCCTGAACCTTTGGACGTCAATGGGATCGATATCTCTTATGAAGACGGCATCGAGTGAAGCTGTAAGGGACGCACTTTATCGAGCGGCTGTCACGAAAAATCTGACAGTCGAGGAGGCGCTGGAAAGTGTGAAGACAGCCGCTGAGATAGACGCACAAACATTGAAGCTGTCTTATCTTCATTGAATGATATGCTTCTTCGTCGCGCGTATTAATGAAATTCACATCTGTACTGTTTACTATATATCGTCCGTCATACAGTTAGAATAAAATATTGATTAAACAATTGATAAGCAACATGTTAATTATTTATACCAGATTTGGTTTCGAGCGCTACTCTGAATGAACGGGGTGGAAATTTATTTAAGATTGTAGAATGTATTTCACGTAGATGACTGGTCTAATATTATTTATTTTCCATGAGCAATATATTTTATTTCTACTATTCATATTTTATGATTAGAATATAAATAAATATATTTGCCTTTGTTTATGAGTCGACAACATTTGGAGAACGTTGATTTGGTATCATAAATTGTTTTTTTTTTTTTCGTCCTGTTTTTTGTGGAATTTTTTATTAGAGCAAATTCTTTTTTACATTTTTATAGAAAAAATTGCAGATAAAAATTTGTCTTCAATTTCTTCATCAATGTTTTGTTATTTAACTTTGCGTGGACAATAGTTTTATTTTTTTTTTTTTTTTTCAAATTGTTTTGCTTCCTGCTTTTTTGGAATGTTTTATTGGAGCAACTTCTTTTTTGCATTTCCAGAAGAAATTATGTAGAAGCGAAAAATTGTTTTCAACTTTTGCTATTATTATTTTATCATTTAACTTTGTGTACCCAATCTTTTATTTTCTTTTTATATTACTTGCGAAAATACAATATTTGAAAAAGGTTGATTTTATACCACAAATCGTTTTTTTTTCTTCTGTTTCCATGAAACTTTGTGGATGGAAACATGAAAAACAAACGTATTCGCGTTTATATTAGCGTATTAAAAAGAAAATACGTACATTCAAATTTTAATCTGTGTGGCGACAAAATAGATTCTCAAAAAGAATATTTAGTATTGACTTACATTTTTTTTTTAATTATATATATATTAAATTTAGTATTGAGAATCGTCAAAAAAAAAATGTAAAGATAATATTTAGTGTGGATCCTCATCAACGAAATTTTCCATTTGATGTTTAGAATTCAAAGATTTATTTATATTTATTTAAATCGAAGTTGCTATGACATATAGATTTTTAAAATGTAGATATATATTTTATTTCATAATGAACGTTAATTAACGATTAATAAAAATAAAAACCTAATTTGAGATTGTTTAAGCAAAAACTCAACATTTATTTGGAAAAATCTGAAAAAATCCTGAAAATTGCATACAACATTTTCCCAGCTGTTGCCCATCGCAAAGTTACTATTTTATCTAATTTCTTCCATTTTTTTTAACGCCGAAAAAAAAATGTGTACATTTTTTTTTACTTAGTGCGTTTTAGAGTTCTGTCAATCACATAAAAAAATTATGGTTCCAATCGGAAGGATCAAAGGGCAGACCCAGATCAAAACCAGGTGGAAAGTCCCATAAATATGTTGACAAATTGATGTTAGTAATTCCACAAAGTATTAGTACTTTTATTAACGGAATTCCCATAGTTAATTAAGTCAGACAGGCGCGCGTATACTTCAAAATATATATTTATTGAATCTTTCATTTCTGCTTTACCATTTATATACATATTGTCAAATACACTGTACAATAGGTAGTGGTAGTCATTATAACAATGTTAGAATTAATTGACTATGCCAATTCGAGGACACAAATTATTTCGTTTACTAAAAATGAAATATATTTCGGTGATACTTCGAGCTTTTCGCGACCAGCACGTATTTCAAAGAACTTGAAAACTCGTTGATATTTTTATGTGTTTGTACTTTTTTTTTCTTTCTTTTTATGACATGCCATTATCTTTGCTTTTCTGGTAGCTTACGCTTCTAGAATATGTCACGCAAATAAACACTTTCCATTACTTATCATTATTATTATTATGACAAACGAGAAGAAAATCGTTTGTCATAAGCGCCCATCGCCTAATTAAAGAATTTTGCGATTTCATAATTTCTCCAGAAATTACAACATTTAGTATCCGGGCGCATTTTTACACTCCATTATTCTTGTCTTTTTAAGGATTTTTAAATACTACTATTTCTTTTCGAAATCAATATACAATTAAACATAAAAAAAGTCACTCAAAAAAATATATATTTCGCGAAAAAATCGGTCCACACACCGCAGTCGATAAGTAAAATTCTCCCGGAAAATTTTGTTTACATTCATTCGTCGTATTGAGCTGCGGTGTGAAGGTATTAAATAAATTATTGTTTTTATCATTATTTTTACAGGTTTATAATTATTTTCTCTTCGAAAAATATTTTTTTGAAAATTCATATCTCCCGAAATATTCACGGTAAGAACTTATATTATAGAACCTCTTTTTATATTGAACTGTATACAAATTTTGAAAAAGAAAATAGTATTTAAAAATTCATAAAAAATTATCGATCCCTCAAAATGCACCTCTCCCTACAATTTTCAATCTTTTCCATTGAATTTTTCATGCACATAATATTTTTTGCGTAATCCCCGCTTAAGAATACTGGTGTGAAGAATAAAACGGGAAATTGAACGTGAAGCTAATTACAAGTAATTAATGTGAAGCTAAATACAAGTAATTAATTATCGACACAAATAAATAAAAACCACAGTGATAAAAATGATAACGAAGGTACTTCACAGATAATTCATTCGCGAAATACGCGACGTGTACAGAAATCCAGTGAGCAGGAGTTTTTGTTTTTTAAATCTTTCGATTGTTTCTTTTTTCTTCTTTTTTTGTGGTTCGAAAATCGAAATTCGACTGGACGCCAGTTTCTCAGACTAAACGCAAAATCGTTCTTATTTTATTTTTTTAATGACGCGAGAGATATGATTATTGGAGGATTTTTTTTCTCGACGGTTGATTGAACTCGCGGATTCCAATCGTTCCTTCTCGTTTACGGGATAATGCAATATTGCACCGTCTCGTTCTTCTTGAGGCTGATCCTTGTCACCCCAGCCCCAAATCTCGTGTGAACCATCACCGGTTCTCTCCACTCGATTTTTCACTACTTCCGGGGAGACCCTTTTGAGATCGTAGGCCCAACCGATCCATGCGAAGAAATCGATAAAGGCTGTTGTTGCGTTGAATCTGTAATTTCCCAACTCGGCTGTTTTGTAGTCCCACGGAAATGCATGATGATAGTTGTGCCATCCTTCGCCCAATGCCATAATCGCCACTACCTTGTTCTGTGACGGATTCATGTATCTGCAATTATTAAACGCGTTTGTCGTGAGGAATTTTTGCATTCTTGACTTTTGGATTCGTGGGATGAGACGCGATCTTATTGAATTATAATATTTATGGCTTTATTGAGTGACAACCTAGTGAGTGATCTCGAAAAAAAAATTCGTAAGTCACCGCAAACGACCTAAAAAATCGCGGGACGTTTTGGGCGAAAAATTAAGCAGACAAATGACCACAAGATGATCATCCATTTTTATAGTATGGTCGCTTTTGCTTCCTCATAGTGAAAGCTTTGTTTTCATGAAAATTTTATTTTTTTTTATTTTTCATGTCTGAACACTGGAAATGGTCCCGATGTATGTATGTACGTATGGGTGTATGTGTAACGAAAGACCTAAGTTCATATTATCATAATTCCTGAACTACTAGATAGAATCAGCTCAAATATGAATGGCATGTAGAGTACTGGTCAATCTTCACTTAGTATAAATATTAGAAAAATAGCTTCGGGTATTTTATTTTGATGAGGCTTTTGAATTTTTGAAAACTGTCGGTAAACGCCCTAGCTTGAACGAATTTTTATATACCGGGCTGAAACTTCGCATTAAAGTTGAACAAAGTGATGTGATCTTCGGTTTTAAATTTCGGCAAAATCGGTAAAGCGGCTCGATTTTTATGGGATTTTTCATATTTTTTCAAAAAAATTTACGTTTTGCTCTAACTTACGTAAAGTCTCAACAAAACAAATGAGACTTTCTACAGGCAAAAAAATAACGTTCAACGCCACTACGTACCAAATTTGACGATGATCGGTAAAGTGCTTTGGATTTTACATGATTCTGAATTAAAAAAAAAAATCACGTTTTCGCAAAACTTAAGCAAGTAAGCCAAAACTTTTTGACTAATCAAAATGCGATGCAACCGTATTTGTAACGGCGTTTCGTAGCCGTACGTCGTTTATTTTCTTTTTGGATTACACATTTTTCATTTTTCATTTCCCTCATTTTGATGATAGACTTACTTGTCATAAGGTTTCGAGCCGAAGAAATGTGCCGCGGAATTTACCAACCACGTAGCATTGAGACTGTATACATAACGCAAAACCGTCGCGACAAAGAACGCGTTCGTCCAGGTTTCATTCCACAAATAAACCGGAAAAATGGTCGGCAAAACGAAGCACATCAATGGCATAAAATAGGCATAGTATCTGAAAGTAAAAAAAAAACAAAGGAAATCCGTAATTGGTAAACGTACTTTTCAATTGTATTTATCAAGCGTGATTAAGAATCACTTACTTTTGTTGGAAGCGAAGAATTGGATCTTTCTCGAGATCACTGAGATCAATTCCCTTGCCCTTTGTTCTCACGTCTGGATGTTTTTTGCATAGCAGCCAGCCCACGTGGGCGAAGAAAAATCCTCGCTTTGCATTGTGCGGATCGGCATCAGTCTCACTGTACTTGTGATGAACTCTATGATCTCTCGACCACTCGATTGCTGTGTTCTGAAAATCAGAGATTCGACACAGATTTTATTATGCGACACTAAAGGAGATTTCACGAGTGCGAGAAGTAGGCACTTCTCGCACCGCGTTGCATAATTAGTATATTACGATACGAGTGCGATAAAACTTTTTCTTGACGAGTGCGAGTTTGCAGTACCAGCCGAATTCGAGTGTTGCAATCACACGACTCGAGAATAAATTTCTCGCACGAGTTTCGTATACAACTTTGTCGCACTAGTGCGAGAAGCAGGTACTCCCCTATAGCAAGAATAATATTGAAAAAAAAAAATAAGACTTGAACTCACTTGAAATGCCATTGTGTTTAAGACCATTAGTAAAACTCGTAGTGGCCAAGTTGCCTTGTATGCTCGATGGGCCCACAATCTGTGAGCTCCCGCTGTGATTCCGAATCCAGAGCACTGAGAAAGAAAAAAAGCTGCGACGAAATTTAATAAGACATGAGAAATGATTTTTAAAAAAATCTACAAAACAACAAAATGCAAATTCCTTGGGGAATACAAATGCGAAAATGCACAATTTTTCGATTCGCAAAACAAATCACAAAACAATCACGGTGGTTTACACCTGTTAATCAACAAAGTACTGAAATATGTATTTTCGTTACAAAAGAAGATAATTCTCAGATTTGTAATATTGATTTTTTTTTATTTTTTCGAAATAAATAGAGATTGCATGTTTTGTAATTACCAAAGAATGACGTGTACAGCCTCGCAGAAGTGAACATCAGATAAAAGCCATAAAGGGCAGCTGTATGAAGACATGCGAAAATGAAGACGTTACGCCAGACGATTCGTTTTCGGTATTTGGCCTGACACTTTGCTGTTTCACTGGGCAGTTGGTTTTGAGACTCTTCGATAATTACATTTGGCGCCATTTTCCACTTTTGTTCTGTAAAAAATACATTTTACAGAATATTATTAATGAGTAAATGGTATGAATTATAAAATGCAGCTGGCTATTTTGATTTGGGCGCGTTGCACTCTCGCGAAAACTAAAAAAACAAACTAAAAATCAAAATAAAAAATCAAAAGGACTAATTAAAACAAAAAATGACACAGTTATTTTTTTACACGATCTTAACAATCTAGAAAAATTCCGAAAAACCTTGTTTCGAAATTTTTCCTAATAAAATTGGAGAAAATAGTAACTTTACGATGGGCAACAGCGTATGCAACACAAGATTTTTCAGATTTTTCCAAATAAACGTTGAGATTTTTCTTCAATAATCTCAGATTAGGCGTTTTTTTCTATTAATATTCATTTTTTAATTAATTTATTAACCTTCATTATGAAATCATATATATATATATACACAGTGGAGAAATCTAAAAAGAAATCGATGCTCCACTTCAGCTCGGTTACCAACAATTTCTATTCTCCAAAAAAAAGATTTTTCACATTTTTAAAATGTGTCGTTCGAAAATTTGTTTAAAAAAAATTGTAGATATTTAAAAATGTGTATACATTTTTTTGTTAATTTGTGGTTTTTAGAGTTTTGTCAATCACGTAAAAAATTGCGAAGCCAATCGGAACAGTCAAGGTTCAATCCCAGGTCGAAACAAGGTAGAATACTCCACATTGATACACCACATTATTTCCCTCCACACATCTCGTTTTAAGCCGTTCTTTTTGTCAAAAGTTTCTGCACAAACTCTCCTTTCGACATGTTCCAATTCGCCACATAAATATATACACCATATTATTTTCCTCCACATCGTTCTTTTCCTCCACAACTCTATTATACACTCTTCATTACCGACCGGTCGTCGAAAACCGTGTGTTTCCGAAAAATGCTTTATAGCCTTACGTGCGGAAAGCTCGAGCAGGGCATTATCATATTTTACAACTGTACCATTCGTCACTTTATAATTGCCATTGGTGGAAATAATTCTAGTTTAACATGTTCTAATCTATGCGACGCGTTACCGTAACACCTCGTCTGACCTTAAGAAGTTGACAACAGTATTTACATTCACGTTGACGTCGTCACCTCTCGTCGCCTTTAAACTCTTTAGCCTGTCGATTTTTGCTCTCCCGTTACTCCACAAATTGATAATATCATTGTGGCATTAATTGCCTTGCAGAATTTCATTTCTTCTCAACTTCATCCAAAGTCAGCTGGACCATTTCTATTGTTTTCGAAATAATGTTCAAAACGTATATTGACAAAAAGTTTTAATTCGTGAGTCAGTCGACTGCAGGCTATTCCTTAAACATTCGATACATAAGTCAGGACCCTTAACATTTTTTTTCAGATTCTTCGAAACGATCTTTTTTTACTTAAAAAATTATAATGATGTCATGGTTGGAAAGAAACTTTATTTCACTCCATATGTAAAACACGGATTGAGACTTTTGTAGAATAAAATTCTGTACGTTGCTCGTTGCGAAAATGGTTTTCTTGACTGGTGCGATTTCAACGCTCGTCAGAAACGCATTTTTTTTCCTTTTTTTCGCACTAGTATCGAAATTATTGATTATTTTTGTTGTAGCAGAAAAAAATCTGATAAAAAAAGTTCTCCAAAAGTGGAGTAACTTAGGGATCTAATTTTTCTTGTTTTCAATTTTATTTTTGAACAAAATTTCGAGAAAAAAGAACAAAAGCGAGATCTTTATCAGCGAGAGATTTATCAGATATTTAAATGACGTTTACCGATATATTGCTTTCAAATAATCATAAGTATGTGAAACAGAGATGGGCGATATTTGGAGTACATGACACTTGTTTAGTACCTAAAGTACAGGACTTCAAGTTCTTAGTACTTGAAGTACTTTTCATTCTCACCAAGTACAAGTACAAAAATTAAAATGTAAAAAAAAACTTTTTTTAAACATTGCGGATGCGTAAAAATATTACGACTTGGAAATTTCAATGAAATATCGGAAAAATTCGAGAAATTCAGAAAAATTTAAATGAAAATTGCAAATTGATTTTATGTTAGAATTTTTTTTTAAATATGTTTAAAAATTAGAAATATCTTTAACATTCAATTTCGAACTTGACAAAAATATCTCATAATGTAGCCAAAACCGAGACATATTTTCTGGATAAAAATTTGAGGGGATTCAACAGTTTGAAAACTGCACGGAAATAAAAAGAAATGTTGTTGCAATTACTTGTTAACGAATAAAATTGCCTACGGGTAATAGTTTGCAAGAAGCTTCTAAACACATAAAACAAATCTCTAGGTTTCAAATTTGTTGTCACACACGAAATATTTTTGTTGCAGCAACAAACATTTTTGTTGTTATATCCAGAAAATTCTTCGTTTCTCGGCCTATCTTGCGAATCACGAATAAATTTTTTCAAATATATTTCAGGTGTGAATGAAATATTTTTGCTGTGGCAAGAAGTAGTTCTCAATGAACAAAGGCATGTTGTTACAGGTGAATTACTGAATAATGCATTCAATCGATTGAATCCATTGTTAAGAACTCTGACTGCATTATTCATTATTCTCATTACGAATTTTTCAAAAAAAATACGCAACGGAGATTATTACCTCGATTATACATTCTCTAGAAAAATCCTGTAAGGGAATCGTCTCTCGATATGTCATTTGTCAAACAACCGTTAATGAAAGTCACTTCCATTGTTAATTTTTTTATTAATTGGAAGTAAGGAAGTGGCCTGAAGTACGGTTAGATAAAAGGGTAATTTAAATAGCCTAGGTTATCAATTCTCTTTTTTTTTTTAGATATGGATAATACACTATGCGGATTATTATTTTCACATCTCTGATTACAGTCACGAAATTATTTTTTTCTTTCCACGCACTTTCAAAACTATTTCATTTTTTAGACTAATCTTTATCGAAAATCAACTAATATGATTTAGAATTTGAATAAATTATGAAAATCAAATACTAATTTTTTTTTAATTTAAAAAATGCATTGCCCGTTACACATTTTTTAAACCAAATATTCCGAAATAATTCTCACTTGTGCTTGGAGATTACTCATTTCAGCTTACGTGTAGCAATTTCAGATATAGGTAAAATTGAAGCAACACCGTAGGTTTGAATTGTTATTTTAAAAAATAATTTTCTTGAGAGAAATTATGACTCTATGAATTAAAAAAAAAAATTAGAAGCTACACTTTCATCTCAATCTTGACCAAGAATTATTTAAGAATATTTCACTCACTGGATCTCTTTCAAAACTGGGCAGTCTTGTAAAAACGAGAAAAAATTATTCTACTCGACCCGCATTACCCCTGTCGTTTTACTGACTGATAAACAAATTTTTGTTTGATAATTACATTTTGTTTTCACAATAGTACTGGCTAAAGATTATATTTAATGTAAATACTTCAAAAATGTTAAACGACGTAAACACGCTGTTATTGTTATGACCTGGTATTTTTTTACCCTAAATTAATCATTCTTTTTCATTGACTTTTGCAATATCTCTTTTTTCGAGATATCAATTTAACTCAAATAACAATATCAAAAAATCGTCCAACCGCAAGACAGTCAATCCGGATGTTAATATCATTTTTCTGCTCACTCGTATCATTTTTTCACAATTTTGCTGTCCGGCACGTGTCGCGCCTTGTCAACATCTTTCGTACCGCTTCACGGCCACCCAAATCCCTCCCACTTCCCATTTCTATCCATGACTTATTCATTTCTTTTATCATTTCTTTGACTTTATTACTTTAGTCTACTTCAGGCCTTCAAACAATTCATATCTAATATTAGTCTTAAATCTTGGCTACAAACAGTGGCGATCTAATTTAAATTTTTCTTGTGGTTAATAATAATAATAATAGATACAGTCCTATTCGCGTTATAACAATAATTACATATTTTTAAGAAATTACTTTTTTTTTGTTAATTTAATTAAATAATAAATTGTACGTGTGATAATTACAATTACTTCACGAGGAAGAAACACTTAAAATTTGGTTAAAAATTAGGAAATTTCTAACGTTTTTTTCTTAACTCTCTGAATTTTACAAACTTGGAGTAAATAGTTGTTGATGTTAGTGTATTTAAACGAGATTGTAAGAAATTGGAAAAAAAAATAGTTGGTGTGTTGTTTCGTGTTTCACAGAGAAAGCTTCGTTTTCATTTTCTTTAAGAAATAAAAATTGAGTAGACACTTGCATATTTCCATTTCATTGTTTTTAATCTTGCACAAAGCAACATCTATGAGTAAAATTGATAAACTTCTTTTTTATAGAGATCATTTGCAGGCTATATGCAGGGTCTTAATTATTTTTCCATTAGAAGAAAGCATTTTTTTTCCCTCTGAGGCAGCAATTTTTTGTATAGCTATTGACTATCGCCTCGATTGGAAATATTTTCGACGTGCATATGATTAAATTTAAACAGCAGTTAATAGAAATAAAATAAATGGAACGTGATCAAGAATTTCGTAAGTGAATTTTAAAAATTTCTATAACTTTGTAAAAAGTGAATTTTAAAAATTTCTATAACTTTGTAAAAAGTGAATTTTAAAAATTTCTATAACTTTGTAAAAAGTGAATTTTAAAAATTTCTATAACATTGTAAAAAGTGAATTTTTCAAATTGATATAGTTTCGTAAAAAATGAATTTTTCAAATTCCCATAATTTTGTAAGAAGTGAATTTTTCAAATTCCTATAATTTCGTAAGAATTAAATTTTGCTCCTCGTCTGCAAATAATAAGGAACTTTATGATGCGCGTGCGAAAAATTATCAAAAACAATTGAAAATCAAACCGGAAAAAAACGAAGACCTTACCACTAATTTGTCTTTTTTTTTTTTACTATTTTAAAGTTGTTGGTGAAAAAAAGTTCACGGTGGTGCGGAATTGCGGTTGGCAGATTACAATTTTCTAGCCGGACGTACACGGCAACGGATACACTGCAACAAAAACGTCCTACCTCTTCGATAGGCAACACTTGAGTCCCCGCAAATTGGATTGTTTTTACGTCCCCATATACCATCCCCACCTTGGCGTGCACCACTTGTCGCCTTCTTTCGCGATTAGGCCACTCAAGGGTCATCGAGCGCAACGTATAATTAAAATTATCAAATTGCGCGCGCGAGTTTCCACAGTCCGAATTTTTTCACTCGCCTTTGAGGCTGAAACGATTGCGATGTATTTACCCGTAATCTTTGGGGGTTGAAAAAAAACAACATTACCATCCAAAAAATGAGAAGATTTGCACTACCAGACTCTGAAAATAGTTTCGCTAGCTTTTAAATGAACATCCACTTTAAAAAATAGTTTAAGTGCATATTCTAAGTCAAGGGAGCCGGATTCATATTCCGCAAACACGCCAAATGAATATACAGATCGAATGATCCACCCAGTAAAATATCTTACGTCTGTGAAATCATTTTTCTTTTTTTTTTTTTTTAATTTTAAAGTAATTTTGTGTATTTCAAAAATTTTTCGGTTAAATTTAAAAACTAACACGAAGATTGTGTAAATTTGAAACATTTTTTCTTCCTCATAGAGGAAACTTTGTTTACATAAAATTTGTTTCTTTCGAGATTTTCGTGTCAGGACACTCAGAATGGACCAAAACGTCGAGAAAAGTGATTTGTAAGAAATTTCTGTATGTATGTGTGTATGTGCAGATTTCCTTGTAACTGTCATAATTTGTTATGTATCTGCGTGAAATTTGGCACGCAAGTCATAGAACAACGTTTGGGATTGTATCTGACGCTAATCGGTTGGAAAATAAAAATTTTACAGCATTTTGAGAATTTTGAAAAATTCGTATTGACCCTATAACTTTGGCGAATTATGAGATATCGGACTGAAATTTTGTACGTAAATGGACTACCATCAAACCATGATGTGTACCAAATTTGGCGAGAATCGATAGAGTGGTTCTAGTTTTATTGCAATATCAATATTTTTTTTAAATGTCTACAAAGACTTAAACTCTTGTAAATTCTGAGATATCCGGCTGCAATTTTCAACGTGTTTTCACGATTATTGATTATCAATGATGAATTTAGTCAAAGGACCTGTCGATATGTTGGTAATTTTCGATTTTGGTGATGAAAACAGACAAAAATGCCGTCACGAAAAAAAAGAATCGAAATTTCTTGCAGATTTACCTTAAATATAGTTCACATATGGACTACCATTGACCAAGGTTTGAGTACAAATTTGACCCAAATCTGTCAAGCGGTTCAAATGTTATGGTATTTTTAATTTATTTGAAAAATCTCGTTCGAGACACATATGAATCAGAATGGAATTGGGTTCGACTGAAAAATTGACGCAAATCGGTAGAGCGTTTCAAATTTGATAAGATTTTGCACTTTTTTGAAAAGTGTCTTTCAAGCTCGAACAAGCCTGCAAAGTAGAACCTTGCAAATTGCTTCCTCACAACTTTCTATCTTTGACAAAGCGGAAGCCAAAATTGATCAACATAACTTCTCATAAAGGTGGCTTTGTAAAAAAAAAAAAGAAGCTTTTTCAAAGATAGAAAATAATAAGAAAGCAGCTTGCAAGGTTCTACTTTGCAGGCACTTTTTGTCTGTGGTCATTAGACAACGACAATCGAAGAATCAACGATTCGATGCAATATATCTCAAGATCTTGATAAACCTCCGAATTCGCTAAACCTAAATATATTTTTATGGAATAAAAACTTGAGCACGTAAGAGGATGAAATATTATGAAAACTATCATGGAGAAAAATAATGTTATTACTCTGAGAAAATGGAATCCATTCGTTGAAAATTACTTACTGCTATAACGAATAAAATCTTTCACGCTTTTACAAGAGTCCTCTAATCGCATAAAACAAATCACTAGGTTTAAAATTTCTTGCCACCACACTAAATATTTTTATTGCCATGTTAAGAAAATTCTTCGTCTCTCGGCCTATCTTTCGAATCACGACTGAAAGATTTTTTAATATATATATATTTGAGACGTGGAAACTAAAAATTTTAAGAAAGAAGTAGTTCTCATTGTACAAAACCATTCACAGTCGGAGTAAATGAATAATGCATTCAATCGGTAATGCATTATCGATTGAATGCATTGTTCACTACTCTGACTGCATTATTCATTTTCCAGAAAGTCCTGTAAGGGTCATCACATATTCTTCATTCAATCGGTCTAAATTTCAAAGCTAACACAAAGATTGTGTAAATTTCATATATTTTTATCTCTTAATTTAGAAGTGTTACTAAAAATTGTTAAAAAAATACATCATTTTTTTTTTTTTTTTTGGAACTGATAAAATAAGTTAACGAGGCTTAAATGAACGTAATTTATTAAAAATAGAAATCAAAAGAAGATTAACAATAATCGAAGAATCAACGACTTTTCGATGCAATCGTATCTCAAGATCTTGATAAAATCCCCGAATTCGGTAAGCGTGTCATACAATAATAAACGCATCTTGCGTTCAAATAATTAGAGTTGAGTGGCAGTTTAGTAATTTCGCACGTATATCAGTTGGCGAGTATGCTGCATATGTTCCAGTCGGTTGACCGTATTTTATTTCCGCCACTTGTCTGACATTAAAATTGAGGAAAGTTCATGTGATAAAAAGCAGAAATAGTGAAAGTTCTTCTACATAAATTAATCGAATCGTAATTTAAAATTCAATTGCTGATTACATTGATTGATCACTGTGGTAACTATTAAAACATTATTATTCACATTACGGAAATATTTTTATCGTATCAAGTATTCATTTTTTTATCCAAAAATTATTAAAAAGAAATGAAAATAAATCGTAAAAAAATTTTTTAAATAATTAAAAGGTAATTTTTTCGAAAAATTACGGGCTGCACTCAGAGAAAAGTATGTTGGGTTCGAGTACTCGCATTCCCCGACTTTATGCTCTTTAAATAACATATTTTGGCCCGAAAAAAAAACATAGATGTTTTTATCACTGTCAATTTTTTTAGATGAGGTCAAAAAAATTATATGATAAATTTCATAAGATTCATTGTTAAGAAGTACACAGTATAGAATAGTATATAAAAATTAATTATTGTGGCCTAGGATTTAGTCAGAATGCCTATAGACTAAAAAATGGGAATTAATTTTCAACAAAGCATATCTCTGGAAATGTGCATCGAAAGAATTAACATTCATACAATGTACTATCTATGAAATAAACTGCACTATACGAAAAAAAAATTAGTAGTTCCCAAAAATACAAAAATAAGTAAATATTATCCTCGATCCGAAAAAAATGTATCTCCTCCAACAGTTTTTAATATTCCGTTCTGTCAAATTTTTTTTTCGTGCTTTGTATACTATTCTTAACAATCAATCGTATCAGATTTTTAAAAAAAATTTTTTTGGCTAATCTAGAAAATCTACAGTGCTCAAAGTTCTTTCTTTTCTTTTTCGGTCCAAAATATGTTATTTACTGAACCCAAAGATATGTAGGTGAATTTTTTCAGATTTTTTAAATCATTATTTGCAATAGATAACTGTCTCGAAATTGTACTAACCGAAAGCCATTGTAAAGCTAACTACAAGCCAAGTAAAGTATAAAAAGAAATTGCGGCGGAATAGAAAGTCGTACTAAACTAAAACATTTTTAGCAATAATAACTGATAATTATAAAAAAGAGATATGGACAAAATAATAAGTGACAATTATAAGATAGAGATATGGAAAAAATAATAAGTGACAATTTCGAGAAATTCAATGATAATATTTAAGCATAATGAGTAAAAAAAACTGTGGCACAATGGAAAATCGTACCATCCAAAAATATTATAACGATTATAAATAATAATTAAAAACCAGGAATATGGTGAAAAAATTCTGCTTCTGAGGAAGCAAAGTCGCTTTTATTTATGTGAAAAGTCCCATTCGCCTAAAACCTCCGGAAGACTGTTGTTTCATCGAAATACTGAGGCCTTCCCATGATCATTGGTAACCATTTTCAACCAATCCAAGCCCCCAACGTCGATCTAAATGTGCGGATACGAATAAGTACATCTCGTACGCTATTCCATGACCACCAAATGTTCTGATCAGACTACCGATTATCAGGGGACGTTTCTGCATCGATTAAGACGTCCTAGACCAAAATCGGTTCAGAATTATCTGTTTTATCGGCCATAAACATTTGTCCATACTCTTGCATCCGACGCTCTTGACCGGAACTTCATTTTCATAGCTTTTCACGAAAATAAGAGACCACCAAATATTTTAATTACGATATTCGTGACCACCAATCGATTCCGCATCGATTCGACATCTTGAAAATCAAATCTGTAAAAAAAAATGAAGAAAATTTAGCTAAGTTTATGGGCGAATTTTTTATTTATTGATTAAAAAAAGAAACGGCTGACCACCAAACGTTTTAGTTAAGCTACCATTGACCACCAATTGATCGGCTACAATAAAAAGTTGCAAATTTGAACTTTGCACATTGCTTCCTAATTATTTTTTTTTTTTTTTTTTACAATGCGAATGGCGTCTACCTGCCACACAAGCGTGCCAAATTTTAGCCCGAATGTTAAAGCCGTTCCTGAGATATGCAAGTTTGAATGTTGAATACCGGTCACACGCATACATACACACACACACACACACACAATACACATCCATCCATACATTTTTTCTAACCCACTTTTCTCGACGTTTTAGATCATTTCAAGCATAGTGACATAAAAATCTCCAAAAAAAAAACTATCGCGAAAACAAAGCTTCCTCTATGAGGAAGCAAAAAGGTCAAAAGTCGAAGTTTTCCGGCTAACTTTATACAGATGTAAGCATTTTTGCTCCGCTGTCCGTACATTTGTCCAACCAAGTTATTTCGTTGATTTGGCTGAACTGAGTTCGACGCCATGTCTAAAGTAACTTCCGTTAACTTCCAATTTTGTCAATTGTGGCGCTAGAGTATTTTGTTGTTTTTCAGAGTATCTTCATCCTATTGTTTCACGCAAGTTTTGTTTATTATCGAGCACTCTGTATCAGCGACTATTTTTAAATATCCAGCAATTTTCCGTGTCTGTCAAACCACAGCGGAATTAATTGTATCGTCATCGTAAAATATTAATGTACGTTGCAATTAATCATGATTAACCTCAAAGTTCTGACGACACGTCATATTTCTTTGGCTGGTCATTGCCTTCGTATTAAAAATTTCATTATAAATGGCAGAGAAAATCGGAAAAAAAATCATTAAATTATGTTGAAATTGAGTATCGACAGTCTTAAAAAAAATTCAATTCAAAAAAATTTGCCGGTAAAAAAAGTTGTCCGCACGCGAAAAAGGTTAACCTAAACGTGCAATCAAAAATTCATTTTACCACATGTGTAGGTGAAAGTAAAACAGTTTCACTTTTTTTTCTTCTAATTGTGACGTTATTGCAGCTATAAGGGTAAATGTCCTTGTCTAAATGACTAAATTTTCAAAGTTTGTTGTGTCCTACTGCAGTCAAGTATGTCAAGAATCATTGCACTCAAATATGACAGCATTTGTGTTTATTGTTTCAATAAAATAAAAACTTTTTTTTTTTAAGGTTTTGCAAATGGTTTAAAGTTGTTGGAGACAGTGATCTCGTGTATCTGCCACCAGTGAAGCTTACAATGATATTCGCTATGTACGTGGCTATCATTTCACTGATGATCCGTTTTCAAACTCCACTCGCAAGCGTCTTAAAAAGACAGGAGTACCATCGCTGTTTGATGCCAGGATAATGCAATGTACCGACAACCCGGTGAATCAATATCCACTGCCAATGGACAATGCAAAAACACCAGCTGTCGCTGTGAGAAAGGTTACAGACGTAACTAACAAACTTGCAGCAAGCACTAGGAAAAGTGTGTCATTTTTTAATTTGGCAATTTTCAATAGCATTTACGAATTTTATCATGTTTTGATTTAAAAAAAGGTGCAAAGTAGAACTTTACATGTTGCTTCCTCATTAAATTTCATTTTTCAAAAAGCCTCTTCGAGGAAGTTTATTCATTAATTTTGGCATCCTCTTAGTGGAAGCTTTGTGAAAAATGAAATTTTATGAGAAAGCCAATGTGCACAGTTCTACTTTGCAGCTTTTTTATTTCAGTTAACAGTTTTTCCAATTTGTTAATTCCATATTTTTGGTAATTAGAGGTGTTCACAATGCAGAATTAAATCGCAATAACGAAATATTAGTTTCTACTGTACTTGAGTAGTTGCCTGCAAAATTTCATATACATCCGTCGTGCTGTTCTGAAGTTATGGGCAATTGAATTTTGAGACTTATGGCGATTAAATATTAAATGCTGCGCAACTGAAATTTTTTAAAACGCAAAATTTTAACCGCTCTACCGATTTGCGTTAAATTTGTATCCGAACATTTTTCTATTGTCACATATTTACTCACTATGTTAAAGTTTTATGCAGAAATCGATATCAGTTGCTTGAACCATTCCAGAGTTATAGGATTAAAAAGAAAAAAAATTACGAAAATGCAAATTTCTATAAATCCCTACTTTATGAATTTTTCCAAAGTTTAGTATCAAGCATTAACACACTCTATTTAAGTTTCATGCAAAATTTTAGATCGGTAACATCAACCGTTCTCGAGTTATAGGATTTTCAAAAAACTTACGAAAATACGAATTTCTATAAAATCTTAACTACTTTATCGATTTTGCCAACATTTAGTATTAATCATTGACGCACTATTTTTGGTTAAAAAAAATACCGAAATAAAAGTATGGATACGTGTTCTCTATACGGTTCGGACATGCGTTCAGAGTGGATGTCACTTCGCAAATGCATACATTCAATTCTGCTTGTGGTTGAAACCATCTCTAAATATTTCAGAAAAAAATCATAGCGTGATCTCTGAGTACGAGTGCAACGAAATTGGAAATGATCTCTCACCAAAATCTACATCGGCACCAGTAGCTGATATCTCGGTGGATAATTCAAAGGAATTGGATATCGCAAAATCTTCGAACACTAAGCCAGCGCGAATGTCCGTCCAAATGTGATTTATCACCAGTCCGAGATGAGATAAAATCCGTAAATCATACAGCATTCCGTAAATCATCACCAAGTGTCAATAAACAAAGACGCAAGGAACCTATTGTTGGAATTTCAAGAAGAAGATCTCACCTTTCGACTACACCTCTATCTTCACCTTCAAGAAGCAACAAAATTCAACGGATCTCTTTAATAGACATCAATGACAGTGTTTCGCGGAAAAATAACGAAAATTCTTTTTTAAATGTACATGCCGGGAAGTATATCCAATGATTCTGCTAGATCTCGAATATCTCTACCTCAGCAGGAATCAAAATATGACGACATTGATTTATACGTCGATCAATGTTTGAAGAAAAATGAATCTTGTGTTAGCTAATAATGTTGTATTAAAGATCAAAGAAATTTTAAATGATAATAATAATTGTGATAATGCAGAATCCATTGTGAAACCAATCGCAAATTCTTGATGTAGGACTGTGATACTCACCGAAAAAACCTACAGAGTAATTTCGCCCCTTACCAAATATCCAAAAGCACTTTGATATGTAATTACAAAATACATGTATGAGTATATATTGTAATAATTATCTTATTGATAATAAAGAGCCCGCACACAGCGAGGGCTGTCCTCAAAGAATTATGCAATTTTTTTTTTAATAAATGAGAAAACCCTACGGGTTTTTATTGTCTACAAAAACACGTAGGTTCTTTTATTATCAGCATCATTTTAAATCAACATAATCGTTATTTATATGGTATAAATAAAGCCAATAAGGCAACCGCAATCTTTTGTTTGTTTAAGAAATAAAATATCATACTCGCAATTCATTAATTCATTCGTCGTGCCGCATTATATAAAAAACATGAAAAAGAATTATTTCAACGACTACGATTTAAAAAGTGTACAAACTACACTATTTTGATGGTTGACAGACAAAAAGATGGTCTAATAACATTAGGACATCAATATCAAGAATCGCTGTAGCGACTCGACGCCAAGTATTAAAAGAAAATTAAAAAAAATTAAAAGTGCGAGACGCTAGCGCTACTCTATTTTACTCGACGTTGGCCCTTTTTCGTCTTTATTATTGTACAGCAAAGAAAAAATTGGATTCTAAAAAAATTAAAAAATTAAATTCTAGGACTCCATATATCGACATTCGTGTATCAATAATGAAGAGCTCTAATCCATGTGACATTTTTATAAGAATCAATAATGGAAATTAATTATCGATCATATAGTTACAATTATTTGCAATCATTTAAATACATTTTACAGTTCGTGGTTATTTATCAAATATGTATTCAGGTAAAAAAATATGAGTTAAAATTCGTCAGCGTAAAAAAAATGATATCATGTATATGAACAATATGCTGTCGTATAAGTTTTCCAAAATAGCAATGTTTTCATCATTTATAGCAACTCACAAAAATTAAGTTTCGCACGTTCGTTTCTGTCTTTTTTTTTCGGATAAGAATAAGAATTCTACAAACACTGTCAAATACACGTTTACTTCAAAATATATATTTATTGAATATTTTATTTCAGTTACCATTAATATGTATGTTCATTGTATAATACACGGTACAATAAGGTAGTAGTTTATAATAATGTTACAGTTATTCGACTAAACTAATTCGAAGACGCAGCCTGTTTCGGTTATGCTTCGAGCGTTTCGCGACCAGCACGACGTTCAACTAAGCTAAACTCTTCGATATTTTCATGTGTTTGTATGTTGTTTTTTTTTTTTTTTTTGTTTAAATTTATTTCAATGTATGTCTTTCATTCTCTTCGTGCTTGGTTTATCTCAAAGTTTTTGTTCCTTAAAAATCCGTCCACAGTGACCACCTTCAAATTTCTATTTCACACAAGCCTATCTCATGATAATCCTGCCGTTTTTATGTCGCAAAAATCGAGAGGTTTCGGGGGAATGAACGTCGAGTGTTCACCTCGAGGTTGGATTCGTCGTTGAGGAAATTACAGCAAATTTATTTTGTAAAGTAAATTTTTTCAATCGTTGCCCTGAGTTTCATGACTTAAAAATATCGGACTAATAAAGCGATCTTAAATCTGTAAAGAATTCGACAACACTCTGACATACGGGTCGCAAAGTTTGTATATGTTTTTTTGTCTCAAAAACTTTTCTTTTTTCCAAACACGCTTGCTTCCCGGTGAAATTAAATTAAATGCGCCCAATGGACTCGCTCGCCAATTATTTAACAAATCCCATTTAAATTATGATCAATCCTAAGATATCCCAAAGACGCAAATCCCGCAACGTCTGTGCTCAGAATCATCATAATCATCATCAGTCGTAAACGAAAATGAAGACAGACATCGGGGAGATATATATATATATATTACATATATAAGGGCGATTCATCACGAAAGCGCAACTTTTCTCACCAACATAAAAACTAAGAGCTGCTCTCCTCAAGTACTGCTTTGCACGAGGAGAATAGAGAGAGTGTGTGTGTGTGTGAGAGCGAGAGAGGGAGAGAGAGAGAAAAAAAATAGAAAAATGTAGGCGAGGGACCATGATGAAACGAGGAGAGAAATGTTTTCCATAACCGTTCTTCGCGTACTTAGGAACTAAATACAGTTTCGCGAATCCGTGATTGCTCCAGGAATGACAACATTTGCAATCCGAATTCTTCATACTTTCAATTTATAATGTTTTTTCGTCGTGTGTCACAGTCGAAGTTGGAGTAATCGAGAATATTCGTGTAAACGATAAAGAACAGGAACGTAAACGAGAAGGTAGTAACATTGAAGAAATAGAGAAAAAAAAACGCAATAAATAAGCGAAAGTGAGAAAGGAGCGGTAAGGTAATGACGAAGGTGCTTCACGGATTGTTCTGTCTCTTGAGTACATGCTGAAACTTCGCCGACATACATGTAAATTCGACGTGCTATTTTCGTTTCTTTTTTTTTTTCTTCTTCTAAACACTTTCGACCGCTTGACAGTAGCAAAATATGCGTACAATATATCACGTCAAGCGGATGTTTCTTTTTTTTGTATTCAATTTTCGATTGTCCTTGTGACTCGAGGCCTGAAATTCGAACGGACGCCTGCACTTTTTTTTCTTTTTTTTATTACGTGTTTGAGACCGTCCTCGAAGTTCCACTCGGCGACTGAACGCGATCGTTTGTTGTTGTTGTTGTTGTTGTTGTTTTTCTTTAATAACGCGAAACACGATCATTGAAGGGGTCATTTTGCTCGCTCCGCTTGCGTGGACTCGCGGCGTTAAACCTTATTCTTTCTTTTCGCTTTCCGGATAAAGTAATATCGCACCGTCTCGCTCCTCTTGTGGCTGATCCTTGTCGCCCCATCCCCAAACCTCGTGCGTACCGTCGCCGGTTCTCTCAACTCGTTTTCTCACTACGTCCGTGGACACCCTCTTTAGATCGTAGGCCCAACCGACCCATGCGAAGAAATCAATGAACGCGGTCGTTGTGTTGTATCTGTAATTTCCTAACTCGGCTGTCTTGTAGTCCCACGGAAATACGTGATGATAATTGTGCCATCCCTCTCCCAGTGCCATCAACGACACTGCCTTGTTTTGCGCCGGATTTATGTATCTGCAATTATGAAAAAAATGTCGTTTATTAACTTTGTGGATTCGAGGGACGAGAGAAAAATACGAATTTTATGGAAATGTAACGATTTATGGATTTCTGCTATATGTTAGATCTTTGCATTTTCCAAATGTAAGTGAACATTTTTAAGTATAGATTGAATTGTTTTTGATTTTTTGTTGTAAAATTCATTTTTTATTATTGCTAAGTCATAGAGGAAGCTTTGATTTCATGAATTTTGTTGTTGTTGAGATTTTCAGGTCAGAACACTCAAAATACTCTGAAAAATCGAGAAAAGTAGTTCAGAAAAATTATCTGGATGTATGTAAGTATGTGATAAAAGGCCTAACATTCATATTGCCATTTTTTTTAATTTTTAATAATAATGCCATATTTACTGGACTCCCCTCATTTTTTATGTAAAATATATTTCTATTAATTTCCTGTATTTCAAGCAGAGATGCTTAATTTTATGTCTATATTAACAAGTGTCATTTTTTTTTTAGTATACCTGAACATAAATTATACACGTTCGTCTTCACAGTTTCTTAAAGACTTTTTACAATACGGTTAGAAAGAGATTCCGTCATGCACATCACGATTGTTTAACACATTCAGTTTACTGACAATGAGCTTAGATGATTTAATTTAGCATTGACAAATGACATAACTAATATTCAAGTAAACAAATGTTAATTTACTCACTTGTCGTAAGGCTTTGAGCCAAAGAGATGTGCCGCGGAGTTTACAAGCCACGTCATGTTGAGAGTGAATACATAGCGCAAAACCGTCGAGACGAAGAACGCGTTCGACCAGCTTTCGTTCCATATATAAACCGGAATAACGGTCGGCATAATGAAACACATCAATGGCATAAGCAAAGCGTAGTATCTGCAAGTAAAAGAGAAAAAAAAGATTCATTACAACACGTTCTAAAATCGATTTGTATATTGTGAGTAAAATATTGAGGATCACTCACTGTTGTTGAAAGTGAAGAATTGGATCTTGCTCGAGATCACTGATATCAATTCCCTTGCCCTTCGAACTCACATCCGGGTGCTTTTTGCAGAGCAACCAACCCATGTGGGCAAAGAAGAAACCTCGCTTTGCGTTGTGAGGATCAGCATCGGTCTCACTGTACTTGTGATGAACTCTATGATCTCTTGCCCACTCGATTGCCGTATTCTGTAAAAGAGAATACAAACATGAGCTACCGGTACGAATATATAAATATTATAAGAAAATAAAGAGTGAGAGGTTTGGTAAAAAAAGAAAAAACTCGAAGAAAAAAAACATCTGAAGTAGAGCCAACCAAATTGACTTTGAACAAACTGAATTCAGACTTTGCTTTATGTAGTAGACTCAGAAAGAACATAAGCATGAAGTTTAACTAAGCTAACATTTTCAGGTTGGTTCCAAGAATTTTTTTTACAGCAATTCGTAAATTCACATTTATCATTAAGTTATTGCAGAATATATAGATTTAAATATAAACGTATCTTCTGGATGAATATTTTCTGAACGATTTCACATTGAAAACTACATTGAAATTTGCGCAGTTTCAACACAAAGTTTTTCTCCACGAACATCCACAAAAACTTTTTGTTAAAATTTATGTCAACATTTTTTATTTTGTCTATTTCGAACTTTTCAAGAAAAATATAAGAACAATTTCGATTGAAATTATATATATATATTTTTTTTCACGAAAAATATATATTTGTGTCTTCTAATTTATCAAACGAAAATTTGTGGCTTTCGTATACTTTTGCTGTCTCTTCTAATCTTAGGGGTAAAAAATACTTCTAATTTCACCAAGATTACAAAATTATTTTGTTACTTTTTCACAAAGAAAAATACATGATATACAAAAAACCAACATCCGTGGGTTTAATTTAACAGTATAAATCAATTGCAAGGAAAATATCTATGTAAAAATAATATATAAAACTCACTTGGAATGCCACGGTGTTGAAAATCATGAGTATGAGTCGTAGCTGCCAAGTTGCTTTGTACGAACGGTGAGCCCACAATCTGTGAGCTCCTGCTGTAATACCCAAACCAGTGCACTGATAAAGAATGAAAGCTGCAACAAAAAAGGACAACATTATGAATTTGTTATATTGGACGGATGATAACTCAAGTGCAATTACACATGAATCCTAAATTCATCGAAGATTATTACTCGAATATGAACATATATTATTACTGACAAAAAAATAGTATGCATGTCTTGAAAACATGAATAGACTTAAACACACATCAAGAGTAACATTCAACAAAGCCATGATTAATTCACAAAAAAAAACGGTTTTGTCATACCTTCATTAACAATAATTTTTTTTTTTAAATCTTGTTTGTAAAATTAATATAACAAAAATTGTAGAGAAAAAGACTTTGTCAGGTGTAGAAAAATTCCATTTTTTGTTTTTACTGTGTTTTTTGTTTAACAGTTTATAATTTGTAAATTAATATTTTAGTTATGATTGTCGAAATTAGAAATTTATTCCGGTAAAGATAGTCAATATCGTCAAATTCTTTTTTATAGACAGACAATATTAAAATAAAAGAAAAGAGAAATTTAATAAAACATGAGTGGCGGCGCTTTCAGCATGAAACCGCGCGATATTGCATAGCGATAGAAGAGAGCATATTCTGGCAAACAATTCGGACCGAATAAAGCCTCGAATATTTGGCAGAGTGCCGGGCACTCTTTGAATCAACAAGTCGTCGTGGTCTCGGAAAAGTGGTTGAAACACGTGAACTTGACTTGTAATCTCAACTCATCTATATATCATTGTCCGTGTTCTCGAATCAATCAATCGATCGACATATGTATCAGAGATCTCACAGATTCTTATATATCAACCGATAACCACAACACAAACGACGATCAATATCTTGAATAATAATAACAATAAAACCCACGAAAAAAACCGAAAATAAAAAATAAAAACAAAAAGACCGTTCTTGCTTTTTATAGCGGTGGCCGAAAAATTACTATTAAGTATTATTTGTACTTCTAATTTTATTACTTATTATTATTTTTGCTTTTAATTTTATTATTTATTACTAATTTCATTTTCTCAAAATTCTTCAGTTTGCGTTTTTTTTTGCGTGGATTATTTAATTGTTAATGTTATTGTCGCGGCTATTTAAGTAGCATGACTTTATTTTCTTTTTATTTTGTGATAATTGTATTTTTTATTATTATTAAGCAATAAGTCATATCATGAAAATAAATCCTTGAAAGTTCGTGTCTTGAAGTCAACTGTTGGTGCTTTCATGAATTTTCCGAATATATATATATATGTTTTTAAAAGAATTCTCTTGCAATCATGAAATTTCCGTTTTCGAGGATATCTTCAAGTGCTTCTTGTCAAACTGCTCGTTCAATGATCTTGAAAATTCTTATGACCAATATGAAATCTTTCTACAAAAATATATTCGAAATTTCGGACTTTCCAATCATTTCTGAAAAAGAAAAATGTTTTAAAAAATTCAAGCAATTGGAAAAATAAAAAAAAAATGTCATATAAAAAAAAAGATTTCCTATCGAATTAGACAAACAATTTTTTTGCTAATTTATTAATAATTTCTTGCCATTATCATTATTCAAAATCAATGTTCATAAACACGTTGCCTTTTTCCTTTTTTTTTAAATTTTTCTCGACTCAAAGTAGTCAAATTCTGATCAATTCATACTTTTGTTGAGAAATTTTATTGCATCCTTAAGATTAAATAATTTCAATTCTCATTTACTTGATCTAATTTGTAAATACAATTTATGTAGGATATTTTTAAATTTTAAATATTTTATAACTTTCTCAACGGTGTAACCATTCTTACCAAAAATTGTGGTATAGAGCTGTGCAGAGGTCAGCACCAGGTAGAGTCCGTAGACGGAAGCTAGATGAAGGAATGAGAATATTACGACATTGGGCCATACAATGCGTACTCGGTAGTCAACCTCAGACTTTCGTGGTTCACTGGCCTGGTGGTTTTGGCTTCCATCGATGGTTTCACCCTCGTATAAAACACCCGTAGGTGCACTCGTGACATTTGGCGCCATTTTTGCTTCTCTTCTGTAAAAGATAAAATTTTAAAAAATTAATATGTACCATTACATTTAAAAAATTGCAAATTTCTTGTGTGTCATGTTACTTCAATTTTCATAAATTTATTTCCAACATTTGGAGCCATTTTGGCTTCCATTCAGTAAAAACAAAAATGCCAAAAAAAACATTATTAATAAGTAAGATTATGTACAAGCATTTTAAAAATTGCAAGTGTCATGTTTGCCAGTTACTTCAATTTTAATCAATTTATTTCCAACATTCTGTAGCATTTTTGTTTTTACAGAACAGAAGCAAAAATGCTTCTTCAATTTTAATCAATGTATTTTCATCATAAACTTGTACAACTTTATTTCTTAAAACAATGAATTTAAGAAGCTTAATTGCGTGGAAAAAGGGACTTTGCAGCCCACTCATTAATGCGGTAACGTTATGAATACTTAATTAATTACTTCACAACACGTGCGGTGCACTGTTATTACTGAAGAGTTACACACAGATATACGCAGAATTAACATATTCATTACTCGATGTAATTACACCTTTTTGATCTACATTAGAATTCGAATTTAATGCAACACAAAACATATTACGAATTCGAATGAAAATAGATAAATAATCAAACATAAGGGGAAATTGAATTATACTTGAAATTTAACAACAACAAAAAATCTGTAAATTTGACAAACAATCTTTTTGTTACTTTTCATTTTATTAAAAAATATATATGTTTTTGTTATTTTACAAATTTAGGAAAAAAAATCTGTTAAATTAACAAAACGGGGTTTGTTACTCCGAAAAATAGTTTAGTTTAAATTAGAGGATTTTTCTTTAGTATGCAAAGTTCTATATTTCATTTTTTCTTTACTTTTAACAGTTTTTACATAATTTTTACTAAACTGAGTTCAAATTATTAAAGTATTTGGCGCCAAAAATTATTTTGATACTCATTTTTTACTAAAACTTTGAAAATAATTCGATGTTCACAAAATTCAAACCTTTCAATCGGGTTTCACGAAATTTAACAATAAATTTTGCTGAAAGTAATTGTATGCTTGTATCTGCAGAATTGGCTCTTTTTGTCAAATGTTTCCCTAAAAAAATTGAGTTTGCTACAGAATCCAAATCATTCTAGAGATTTTAACTAAATTAAATGTACTTAAAAAAAAATTCTACAAAATCTAAACATATTTAAAAATTCGACTTAATTCACGAAAAATGTGCAGCCACTAATAAACACTTTCTAAAAAAAATTCAAACCATAATGAAAGTCTAAAAAGATATTTTAAATAATGTTTAAATTATTCCAATAAAAGTCATCCAGCCATAAATTTTTTTTAAAATCGTATGACAAAACTTGTTTATAAGGAAGTAAAAAATGAAAAGATAAAAAAGAGGAACTTTTTTCCAGAAACGAATTGCTTTTTTTTTACAAATGGAATATGACTACAAAAAAAATCAATTAAAATAGATTTTACTTGAAACTTTAGCAATGTGAGAATAAGGAAAATTTCGAATTTACACGATTTTGAACATTAGCAAATAATGTAGATTACCAACAAAAAAAAAATAAAAAAAGTGAAAGTTTTAATGATTGATGCTACAAGTCTTCTTCCAATTCCAATAACATGGAACGACGACTTCATTTTGTTTGTTACGAATCTTGACGAATCGATAATAAAATTCATTTCTCTCGATTACATAACTTCAGCATATAGAACATATTTTGATGTAACAATTGCGCAACGGTCTTACTGTCAACGATAATGCCTTTATTATGTGAATATAAGTGAAGAAGCTGTCTTATATTCTGCATGGACGAATAATATCGTTACGGCGTTTCGTAACGTGACATTTGTGAAAATTGCAATGATTGTGATCACATTCCTTCTTATGGTTAAATATTTTAGTGTTTGTCACGTCCGATTTAATTTAAAACAACAAATGTGTGTATTCAACAAACTTACAAAATCTTGTTACTTTTGAATTTAATTTTTTAAATCCAAAAGATACAAAAAATATATATATTAAAAAAGTACATTGTAATAAATAATAAATAATAATAATAACAATAATATATAACAAAAAATAGTGAAAAATGAAAATACTAGGAGAAAATAAAATAAATGTAATGGGATAATAAATTTAAATTGAATAGAATTTCTATTCAATGGTGCTTCAGGGTGGTTTCTTTCCTTCCACGATCCTTCTTCATAGCAAAATGCAAATTATTTCGCCCTCGTATATTTTCTTACGTCAATCATCCACAGTGGGGCAACACAAAATATCTTTTGCCGCGCCCTTCGAATATATACATTATTGATGCACGAATCGCACCACGAAGAAAGGAGATAACACGAGGAAAAATAAAATTCAACGACGACCCACCTATTTACCCTAATCTCACCGTTTTATTGATAAACCGTTCGACTAATCTCTTTGTAATTGATATTGAATTCCTCAGTCTTTGCTTTTATTTTTCGGGGCTTGCATAGCAACAACACGAATCGTAACAATAACCTCATCGATATGAGAGTATCGATTTTAAAAACATTGCTAAAGCATCAAAGTCTAAATTATTCCAATGCATCACAGAGAGGGAAAAAAAAGATTGATACCGATCAATATTTTACTCAGTTAAAATTTCGCCAAAAAAAATTGCCAAACATTGAAGCCTAAATTATTCCAATGGATCACTGAGAGGGAAGAAAAATATTGATACCAATGAATATTTCATTCAGTTACAATTTCGTTAACAAATATTTAGGTGGATGAAAAAAATATTTATAAACACTGAGTTATACGTGAAAGAATTGTAAAATTGAATTCTTATATATCAGTGGGAATGCTTTTATTGAAACATACCAAACAGGTGTCAGAATTTACCAGTAAAATTGACTGAAGTTTGAAAAAAACTTTGGAATGTTTTGTAAATTTTTTAAAATTTTTAGGTGAAAAAAAGGGATTTTTTTAAACGAACAAAAAAATTAGTATATAAAAAAAATTGAAGAAAAGGTGACTACAATTTCTGTTTTATATTTAAGATATGTGATCATTTAATTTTCGCATAAATTCATGTAGACATTATTTACTGTGTTTAACTCAAAAATCGAAAAATCGCTGAAAATTAAGGAGGAAAAATGTCTTTTATCCATCAGAAAAATCGCATGAAAAACGATCCCATACGATTTATTATTCGTGTTCATATTATGCAAAAAACAAATCATAGGACTTTTTTAAAAATAACTTTTAAATATAAAAAGGCAGATTTCTGTAAAGTCATTTTTTTAATCACTCAGAAAAAATTAATACATTTAAAGCAATTGAAAAGAAGTAACTAGAATTTCTATATTTTACATTTCAAACGTGTGCCCATTTAATTTTCCCATAACTTCGTGTAGACATAATTTTTTATGTGTTTAAAAGCATCTGTTGTTGTACCCAAAAATCCAAAAATCGCTGGAAATTCAGGGGGGCGCATATTTTTATCGATTACTTGTTACGGTGATCTAATTTAAAAAAAAAAACTTTATGTATCTTTACATATAAAAAAGTGTTAAATAACCCATTCAATGTATGTTTTTTTTTGGTATGTTTCCAAAATATTCAACGATTTTTTTTTGTCAAAAATTCAAAAGCAACAACAAGATTTTGTCGATTTATTGAGTCTACAAATGTTTACTTATTAAATTACAAAGTGACAAAAAATAATTGTGAGATATACAAAATAAATCACATATAAAATAGAAGTGACAATTTTTTTCTTTTTCGATCTACATTTTTTACATCTTCAAACAAAGTCATAAAACAATCAATCAAACAAAATATATTCTATAAAATATTGTCAGCGACAAGAAAAAAAAAAGCGTCTTTTTTTCCGCCCCAAAATTGGCTCTCGACGAATGCGAAAATATAAATCAACGATTGACAATCGTAGAAAGTTAATGAACAATATACGAACGTACGGCACATCCGGAATCTTCGAAACGTTCGATATTCCGTTATTCAACGTAGACGAGAATTCGTTGTTGGTGGAAGAACAAGTCGCGTTATTAGCCTCGCCAGTCGTCGATTCTTCTGGTTGTTTGGTCGAGCTTCGTCGCTCGCAGTTGTGACTCGACGACGAGGCTACTTCGTCAAAAAGAGCGAGCGGTATGCCAGGAATCATCCCTGCCTTGCAACACCTCTTAGTTAATGAGTTTAAAACAACAATTGAGCTTCGAGCCCCTTTAAAAAAGAAACAAAAAGAAAAAAAAGAAAAATCTTGAGCACCAATTTCTCCGAGAGAGAAAGATTTTTAATTGTCAAAAAACGCGAGCATATCGTTTTTGTTGTTTATTATTATATATGTATATATATATATCGTGTGCTAAAGAAGCGTCTTAGAACGAATGGCTAATTTGACACAACCGGCCTTGTCCAGGCGGCCTATCGACTACCGGCCGGATCCTTTACTCTGTTCGAGGATCGTGAGGCGCAGGCTCGCGCCGGGACGCTTTTCATCCCTCGGCGCTTGTTGCCCGCGCGCTCTCGCGTCTTCACTTTCTCTCCCTCTTCATCCCTTCATAAATCCCTCTATTTTACTCCCTCTGTTCGCCTGTATTCACGATTTCCTTCACCTCTCTACGACCCTTCCACAACCCTATCCCTTACAATCGACCCTGGTAATATGCATATCAACGTTCATATAGATATTAACCATTATGTAGCTTCAACTCAATATCGATAAAACGATATACATTGTGCTAACGAATTACCGCCGATGGTAATACTTTGTTTCAATATCAGTAAAGTGTCACGATTTCAGTCAAACTTTTTGCGAATCGTAAACGACAATTTACGTTTTTCACTTTTTCATCATACAGAGTACGTACAATAGAGAAAGTATGACTGTAATAACACGTGTGTTTTTTTAACACACTGTGTTAAAACATACGTAAAAAGTGTGTTCGGTTAACACACCAAAAATGTATTCTGTTAACACACCAGAAAGTGTGTTCCGTTAACACACCAAAAAGTGTGTTCGGTTAACACACCAAAAAATGTATTCTATTAACACACGTAAAAAGTGTGTTCGTTAACACACCAAAAAGTGTGTTCGTTAACACACCAAAAAGTGTGTTCCGTTAACACACCAAAAAGTGTGTTCCGTTAACACACCAAAAAGTGTGTTCTACTAACACATGTAAAAAGTATGTTCCGTTAACACATCAGAAAGTGTGTTCTGCTAACACATGTAAAAAGTATGTTCCGTTAACACACAGAAAGTGTGTTCTGCTAACACATGTAAAAAGTGCGTTTTGTTAACACACCAAAAAGTGTGTTCTACTAACACACGTAAAAAGTGAAAATTAGAAAATTATTAAATATATTATGATTGATCATCTACCTGAAAGAATCCTAGTTTTGTGATCAGTTTGTCGTGAATTTATGCGCCACCTGCTGTCGAAAACTAAAAATATACATTTATACGTCGAGAACAACTCTGTCAGGCAATCTAAAATAAAAAATAAAAACATTTACTGTCACTTTTATAACGAAAAATTGATTTCAACTTAAAAATTGTAACCATGAAAATTGTCATTTGTCAAAGTGACAAATATTTTTTTTGTTAAGAGTTCGTGGAAAATGTGAAAATGAGTGAATATAATAAGTGTACGTTTTTTTTGTTGTCACTTTACTAAGTATTTAAATATGAAATCATAAATGAAAAAACGTCCTCTTTTTAAGTACGAACGATTTTTTTTTTTTACTTATTAACACTATAATTTTTTATACAGGTCGTAGGATTCTGTTTTTGCTACATTTTTTTAAAACTAATTGGCAACAAGTTTGTTATTTTCGCATCTATTAATTAAGGCACTTTTAATTGCATTTAATGCCAATAATCAGTATTTAAAAAAAAAATCAATATTGGCTGGGAATAATGCAATTGCATTCTCGCTGGAAATGGCACCACACCGCATCATCAATCATAATCCACAAATGAATTACGGGAGCAATGTAGAGCTGTGGTCATACACAATCGAGAACGGGAAACTACCTCGGTTGATTACAATCTCGTCGATAAATGCTTGCAATCCCAATAGCCCTCGAATATGACGCAATTTACGTCATGAATGTTGACAAAAAAAAATACATCTAACAAAAGGTAACCCTTATCTTATCTGAAAAATTTCTTTGATCCTAACCTTACCGAATAATACGTAATTCTTTGGGCTTGTCATTTATCTTTAACGTACATTCACTCGTGTTAATAATTAATAAATGTTAATAATACTCTATAAAAATGATAATTTTTATTATTTCTATAAATGATCCTCAAATTATGTACGAATTATTTGCAAAGTCCCGAGAAATCCAGATTTTTTTTTCGACCTTCATTAATAAATCAAATACAGCATTATTAATTAACAATCAATAAGTCAATGTGATGTTTTTTTAAACAAATATCTGTGATTGATTATTATGCAAATTTTAACGTTCTCATATTTCCGCAATAATTATAAATAATTTAGACGAGTTATTCGTTCACACGAATAATTTAATATTTACTAGACGCAATAATCATTCAGTCGTGAAATTATTTGTAGTACGTTTTATCATGAATGAATGTTCATTCCTAGTTCAAGTACACATCACACATTTATTTCAGTGCACATGCACCCAACTGCATGCATGCAAAATTCAGTTCACATATCCTCAATTACTTTCTCATACAAGTACATCGAAACAACTGCTGTCTAAAGATAAAATATTATTTGTGTAGATTATTATCGAATGTGCAGATAGGAGCCACGTCAAAAATAAATCATGCACGATATCGAACCACATCATTTTTCCTACAATCAATCACACAGGCACACGTCCAATTATTCATATGCGAAACATATTTATCATTCGTAATCGTCCGATTATGACAGTAACTTTCGCCTCAAGAAATTACTTACATTTGTGGACTAAAGCATTGCAACGTTTTATCTGCATAATTGACATCACTTCCGGAATTTATTAATACGTGCAAACTTTGTCTCTGAGTGATTGCGTTCGCGTAAGACATTCGACAAAGTCGTTGAAAAAACGATGATAATTTATTATCAAAACAATGGAATCAGAGAATCATTAGCATAAATGTTGATTGCATAAAAGTTCGAGAACGTCAGTCTTGAAATGGGTATTCCCATTTGAAAAATCATCGTTCACAACATTGTGCGACACGTTTACAAATGCAGAAATCTTAATCTTTGTACGAAACCGTGGAGTTTGAACTTTTTGAACCTCGCCTGCTTCTTCCGTGTTCCGTGTTGCGTTTTATATACTAATTTGATAAATACACGTGTGCATAGGTGATACACACGTGCCAACTATTCTGCTGCACTCGTATATGCAATCTCTTTCTGGCGTTCCCTCGTACAATTAACCCCGGGTTCGAGTGTAGCCTTGGCATCAATAATACGCACGCTCTCGTTGCTGCACGGCTGACCGACAGATCAGCTGAGCCGTCGTAGCAGGTCGTCGCCGTCGAACCTGGTTCTTCCGCTCTCGTAACAGTTATACACCCTTCACATTGACGCGCGCATCAAGACGATGTGAATGAAACTCCGTCGGTAACGTAAACTGTGATCCATCGTTTTGCTGGGTTTGGTTTTGATTTTTTTTTCGTAGGTAAATTTGAACCTAAGTTCGTGATCTTGAGATGAAATTTCGAAGTTACGATCAGGTTTCGAATTTAAAATCATACTTCGAACTTAAGATCATACGTCGAACTTAAGATAATACGTCGAACTTAAGATCAAAGTTTGAATGTAGGGTCGAATTTTTGGACATCAGTTCGAACTTAAGATCGATCTTGGATCAAACTTGGAATTTAAGATGATCTTGGATCAAACTTGGAATTTAAGATGATCTTGGATCAAACTTGGAATTTAAGATGATCTTGGATCAGACTTGGAATTTAAGATGATCTTGGATCAAACTTGGAATTTAAGATGATCTTGGATCAGACTTGGAATTTAAGATGATCTTGGATCAAACTTGGAATTTAAGATGATCTTGGATCAGATTTGGAATTTAAGATGATCTTGGATCAAACTTGGAATTTAAGATGATCTTGAGATCAAACTTCGAACTTAAGATCATACTTCGAACCCAAGATCATACTTCGAACTTAAGATCAAACTTTGAATGTAGGGTCGAATTTTTAGACATCAGTTCGAACTTAAGGTCGATCTTGATATGCAATTTGAAACTTAAGATGATCTTGAATCAAATTTGGAATTTAAGATGTTCTTGAGATCAAACTTCGAACTTAAGATCAAACTTTGAATGTAGGGTCGAATTTTTCGACATCAGTTCGAACTTAAGCTCGACCTTGATATGCAACTTCAAACTTAAGATGATTTTGGATCAAACTTGAAATTTAAGATGATCTTGAGATCAAACTTCGAACCCAAGATCATACTTCGAACTTAAGATCGATCTTGATATGCAACTTCAAACTTAATATGATTTTGGATCAAACTTCGAATTTAAGATCATACATCGAATTTAAGATCAAACTTTGAATGTAGGGACAGAATTTTTGGATTTTGGAATTTTGTGACAGAATTTTCGTACATAAGTTCGAACTTAAGCTCGATCTTGATATGCAACTTCAAAATTAACATGCTCTTGACATCAAACTTCGAACTTAAAATCATCTTGAGATCAAAATTGGAATTCAAGATTATCTTGAACTCAAACTTCGAATTTAAGATGATCTTAAGATGAAACTTCGAACTTAAGATTAAACATCCAACTTAAGATCGAACTTCGAACTCAAAGTATGATTAAAAATATTTATGAAACCAAATAAAAAAATATAATTTCGTCCCTCACGCCCTAAGTACAATTACAAATCATTATTCATTACTTCCTATCATTTCTGGCGGTCAACTTGACGAGCAGCCCTAATTAAAATGAAGACGATCTTTCGTTTATTTTATTTAGGCATCCCTATACAGCGCTAAAACAAAAAAAAATGCGCGAGGCGTTAATTTCATCACAATCTTTCATGAATTTTCATCGCACTATGGCAAAAGTAATCGAGGACCACGTCAGTCTTCGCTACGTCACGGTCATCACGCTATATTATGTACACACAAGAGTCTTGAACCACAAGTGATGCAATGAGTTCTCGTAACTTACGATAAGATATCTTACCCATTATTATATCCTATATACCAGAAGAGCAAAGTCGCTTCCGTTTTGCCTGAGACGTATGTTAATAAATCTGTATTCTCGGTGCACCATGCAACGCGCATTAATGCAATGGCATGACAGACCGTTAAATTTTCATCGACGTTAATCCATCGCTAAAATTACACTTGCATTGTACTGCAAAAATTTTATTTTGGCAATATTTAGGATTTTAGATGGTTTATCCAAAATTTTGCTTCCTCATAGAGGAAAGTATTTCTTTTTGTAAAAAAAAAAAAAAAAATCGACATTTTAACGTCGAATATACTTCAAATAATCTAAAACATCGAGAAACGCAATTCTTAGCCGGTGTTCCGGATGTATATGTTTGTGTATATGACGAAAGAGACGTTAAGAGGATAACTGCCGCATTTTTTGGTCGACCGAGCTGAAACTTTGCACGCGATTCGAGTTACCACTAAGGCTGTTTGATATTGAATTTGCCTCGAATCGCTTGAGGAATAAGAATATTTACTTTTTTTCTTTTCGATTTTTTTGAAAATACTATAACTCGAGAAGGGTTCAAGTAACTGATCTAAATTTTTGCATAAAACTTAAATAGAGTGTGTTAATACTTGATGCTGAATTTGAGAAAAATCGACGAAGTAGTTAAGATTTTATAAAAATTTACATTTTCGTAATTTGTTTTGAAAACGTTTTAACTCGAGAACGGATTGAGCAACTTGATTCAAAATATTGCATAAAACTTGAATAACATCAGCTGTTGTTTTATTTTATTTTATTTTTTTTTTTGATGTCGCAAATATATAGAGATTGCATTGAAAAAACTGCTTATACAAATGAAAAAGTTGCAAAGTTGCTTCCTCATTTAATTGCCATTTTTTTACACAGCTTCTTCGACGAGGAAGCCAAAAATAATGATTAACCTTCCTCATAGAGGTGACTTTGTGAAAAATGGAAATTAATGAGGAAGCAATGTGTAAAGTTCTACATCGCAACTTTCTTTTTTTTTTTTTTTAATTGTGTGTAAGCAATTTTATTTTTTAATCCGTTAAAATATATGTATTTTTTTTTTAAATAAATGAATTAATAATCTTTTTGGATTATTGTCATTAAAAATCAATCTTCAATGACTAATCGAATAAAATTTCTGATTGTGGATGCAGGAATTGAGCCGGTTAGCAACATTTGTTTAAATCGATGCCCAACGATTGTTCTGCAAAGTATCACGACGAGTCTCAATAAGGAAAAATACATTTAAACATTGATATGTGAATGCGATGCATACTACTGTCAATATAATGAGTCTCGACTCGTACGTATCTGTCGAAGAGCAATGAATTTTTATTAGGGAGCTCGGTCGTCGCATACGTAATATTACTTTTTCAATTTGCTTGACAAATCCTGAGACTATATTCACGACCGACATTGGTAACGATATTATTTCAGCGTGAAGTCTATGTCTCTGATTTCATGTCGGATTCCATTGATTACACAATTCATAAAATCAAATTATTTCAAAAATAAAAAAAAAAAAAAAAAAAAGATTCATATGTACAAAAGTATAAATTTTCTTTTCTGTCACTACAAAATATGTTTTTCGAACCACAAAAAAATGTCACTTCTTGTTATTTCAATTTTATATGACCATCACGATTACCATGTGTATATTAAAATAAAAAATATACGAGTATACGAAAAAAGTGGCAATGTGACAAATTTATATTTTTATCACTGTACTAGTTGAAAAAAAAGTAAATTAAAAAATGTATTTTTTTTTGTGAAGGTAATAAATCTATTGATAATTTAAAAAATGTACCAATTTCCACAAAAATTATTACCAATTAAACAAAAAAATTGCACCGCATGATTGTAGCAGATAATTGTGGAGAACGAAATATCCCGAATACCCCAAACGGCACAATACCGGAATTGCTATTTCCGAGTTTCGTCGGCAATGAGATTCAAAAAAAAAAAAAAAAAATAGCCAGTTCGATGCCCTGTGTTGAACGTGACCCCACGGAGTTGATTTTGTAATTTCTCGCTTCCACGCCGTTCTGCTTTTGCTACGTTACTCTCAGAAGCTCCACTGGGATATAATACACGACTGTACTGTCGCTGACTAGCTAATTACTAGGTGACCCGTCACTCACAGTGATTCATGCCAACGCTCTGCATTCAAATGTCCTCAAATAATTTATTCCAAAATCATTATAGCATCGCTACATTGCCAGTTAAAAGTGCATTTGTTACATTTTCCTTTTCTTCACAAAGTTATAAATAGTAGTGAAAAGCCTATTATCCTTGAAATAATAATAATTATTATTATTGAACTTGTAAATGATAAATGAATAAAAGCAGAATAAAACATATCATCGATAAATATATTTTAAATAACTTTTTAAAAAATTGTATTCTTCTACTGTATCGTTTTGAAGATAACAATAATAAACACTAGTTATTCATTTATTTCTATAATTGATTTAGGTAAACAATCAACGAAAACAAAATATTATTATTATTAATAAACAAATAATTAGTAAATCTATTTTAAGTAACTTAACATTTTGTTGATTGCATATTAATTTATTTACCATCTACTGATATTGTTATAAATAGTAATAGGAAAAAGTGTATTTTAAAAATTTCGTAAAAAACGAATAAACAAATCATTTAAAGAAAAAACACGTTTAAGCTAATTTTTCAAAAATTATATTTTTGTACTAACATTTTCTTGAATAATAATAATAAACAGTAGTTATACATTTATTTATGAATAAGAAATGACAAAAAAGAAAATAAACAATTATTGAATGCATTTTAAATAAATTCAAAAAAAAATTATTGCACATTTATTTATTTATCGTCTACTGTTTTCCTTGCAAAAAAAAAAAGTGAATTGCATAGGTGGCATAGGAAGTAATGTGGCATATTTAATACAAGAAGCGTACACGGAATAGCGTCGTAATTGAATTGTCGGATTCGCGCTTCTCGGCTCCCTACCAATTTGCACTGTCTTCGCATGCGTAATCCGTCTGTTGAATCACGTGATTGTCAACCATTGAGCAATATATGAGAGCAAATTCTACGCACGGCGAATGACATGCTTGCGCGATTTTCTGACGCCACAGCTTCACACGCACATCTCTATGATTATGTGTGCGTGTGCGTGTGCGTGTGCGTCTGCGTGTCCGTGTGCGTGTCCGTGTGTGCGTGTGCGTGTGTGCGTGTGCGTGTGTGTGCGTGTGTGTGTGTGTGTGTGTGTGTGTGTGCGTGTGTGTGTGTGTGTGTGTGTGTGTGTGTGTGTGTGTGTGTGTGTGTGTGTGTTACTATATAAAAGACCTTACAGAGAATGAAAGAGACCCTAGAAGGATATCAGAATCCTTTGCAATAGCAAACGCACACGCACACACACACACACACAAATGGACTATAAGAATCTGGTTCAAATGTATTCGGAACAATAGAAACGAAAAAAAAATGCTGCCTGTATCGTACAGAGCACTCAAAAGTACTGAATGCATCACTTAAGTTTATTGTAAAGATATTGATTGAAGAAAGAAACCATAAATTAGTGAATAACAAATTGAGTTGGACGCAAAAACAATATACAAATTTGCAAATAATAAAATCGGTGTCTTGATTGAATAGTATTAATTATACTAATCAATCTGCTGCATTATTTAAGTAATGAAATTACTTAAATATTCACATTCATTGAATATTCAAATTTTTATTTTCTTTCAAGTTTAAATTTCCATAGTACCGAAATATTGTTGAAAAATTGGTGCACATTAAATTTTTGGTATGAAATTTGATGTGAAATTTTGATGTGAAATTGCACAGTGCAGTAAAGAATAAATTATTCGACACTCTTAAATTTATTGGGAAAAAAATTCATGTAATAAACTGACAAGAAGAAAATAAACATAAATTGGTAAATAATAATAATAAAAAAAAGAAAACCAAAATTATAAAAATTTGCAAATTATGCAAATTGGTCTTTTAATTAAATAATATTGATAATATCAGACAAATCCATTGAACAGAATTTGAATGAGGAACTAAATAATATAATAAATAAAACGAAATCGACTGAAACCAAAGTTCTAAAAATGTGAAAATAATAAAATTGGCGATTTGCTTTAATATTATTAATTATATCCATTACAAAACCACTAAAATATTCGAATTTATCAAATATTTCGTTTAATTTTTTTTTTATTTTAATAAGCTTCAGTTTCAAAAGTAGAATTTTTTTTTTTAATTGAAAAAAAAGAGAATAATAACATGACCAACTCAATCACTAAATCTATACAAACATGCAAAACAGTTTTTAAAAAATTGTTATCCCAATCAAACTGTAATGATTATATATCCGGTATAAAATTACTGAAATATTTAAATTAATTTCATAAATTATATTTATTTTAAATATTACAAATAAATACAAAAAAAAATGTTGTTGTCAAGTTTTGAGAGTAGAGAAAAAATGAAAAAGAATTTAGATTAGGCGCACGGCCAATTCCTGGTATAACATTCACTAGGTCTGGGCCATCGGTCTTGGTCGTTAGATCAAAGGGACGAGAAGAAGAAAAGATGGTATTGGCATCGATTTCTTGTGGCAAGTGGCGTGTGCTGCGGTACGTGAGCAGCCGGGGCTCGGGATATACAGTTCTGGTGCGCTAGAAGCAGCAAGACGAGCGTGGTTCGCACGGCAGGGCTCAGCTGAGTTCGAGCCGGCCAATCGTCGACGATCGCGCGACTCGCGCCACCTGAATCCGGCGAATCCTGATGGTCGACAGGAACAGACAGCGCACATTTTCCTGCCGGCGTCAGGCAAACTCTCGTACGATTCCAATGGGGGGCTCTATCCGCTCTTTCGGTTTCACTCATACTACAATCTTGATAGCTTGTTATTAACCTTACGGGCTTGCTCTAACTGTGCAACACATCTGCCGTTTCGGTACCTGATTGATGGCTACAGTGTAATTTTTTTAACGCAATTACCAAAAAATAATGTTCAATATTTGTATCACAATTTTTTTTTTTTAATTAGTAGATTTGGTTTTTAAAAAATGTTAATTTTAATCCGTGTAGATTTTTGTGATAAAATTGCGATAAGACAATCGAATCCAAATAAATGAAATTTATTTGAATAAACTATGAAAAAATTACTTAATTATTTAAATAAATTTAACTTTTTTTTAAACTATATTTATATAATTTTTTAAAATATTAAATAAGTCTTTTAAATATTAAAATACATTTTTTCGTATAAAAAGTATCTGAAAGGACTATTGGCGATTTATAATTTTAGGTTCTTTAGGCTCATCAGGTTCTTCAATTAACATCACCTTTTTTTTGGCCACAAACTATTTAATGAAAATAAACGAAATTTATTTTATCATCGATAATATTGTCTATAAATTTATTAAATTTTTGGTTAACGTTTTGGAATCTGATACTTTGTCGTAGATATTTTTTTAAATCTGATATTTCATTGTAAATATTTTGGAATTAGATATTTTGTTGCACATAGTTTTAAATTTCACATTTTGTCGCAGATAATTTGTTGCAGATATTTTTGCATTGGATATTTTGGAATTTGATATTTTGTCGTAGATATTTCGGAATTTGATATTTTGTCTTGGATCAGATATTTTTGAATTGGATATTTTGGAATTTGATATTTTGTTGCAGATATTTTGACAATCCCCACATACGCTACCTAATTATTGCCGCCGAATGCAATTTGAGTTACTGAAGGGTCATTGCGCGCAGCATACAGTAAAAACTCTGAAGTCGCGCGAGTGAGTCTTCCAAACTGGCATTCCTGGTCGTTCGTCGAACTTTTGAAATGCCTTTAACATTTGCACGAAGTCTGCATACAATTTACTATAAGTTTTTTTTATATCCCGTTCATTATAAATTTGAATTAAAAATACGTCAGTTAAATTTTGTTTAAATACGAAATTCAGCCATTTCAAAGTTATATGCCAAAGAATATATCCTATTAAATATTTTTAAAAAATGATGAATCGCCACTTTTAACATGTTTTATATTTTTGCCTGCAAATATAATTTATGTTTGTTTTATTTTAAAAAAAATAATTAGGATAAGTTTGGCGTGTTTTTGGTAAAATCGTGTCTTCGTAACATGTTTTCCAGCGCAGAAAATGAATGGACAAAGCATGAATAGGTAAACCTAATGAGTTGCATTACAAACGCATCTGCACGTGCGAACAATTGAAACGCATGCATATATTCCTCTTTGACAGTAGCATTTTGTCATAAATATTTCCTTATATAGAAATTTGAATTTTTTTCTTTTGAACGGATGTTCCGGCCACAGCCCAGTCACCAAAGTATACAATTTGCCATTAGTACTCAAATGTAAGCATAGCACAGGCTATCAAACTACATTCGAGTGCCGAGAATAACAAATTCATTATACTCGTGACATGGCGCTCTATAATGCATTCACAAACGAATGGTAGGTGCACGCAGTTTACATAGTAAAAAAAAATATATATATATATCGTGGACTTTAGTACACAGAAATATTTGGTTAAAAACGCACAATTTTAATTTCATTATTTTACTGTGTGTTACTTTCGATTTTTTATATTGTGGAACTAGAAAAAGAGACAAATTGGTCAAATTTCCATTTTTTTTACTTTTTTTTATTAATGAGAAAAAAATTTCTTTTCAATAAAAATACACATTATTAAGCTTTCTTTGTTATTTTAGTTCCAAAGTATCAAAATTTTGTAAATCAGTCGAATTCACAATTTTTTATTAGAACAATGATAATAAATCTTCATTATTGTTATTATTGGAAAAATGACAAAGAAAATATATTTTAAATGAAAATACATACTTATAATCTTTTTTCTTGTTGTGACGTCCTTTTTTTTGTATAAATCTTGAATCTTATGGACTTTTTTAATGTGAAATTAACAGAAAAAGAATATTGTGGACATTTTTGGTGATAAACATTTTTTGTTCAAAATAAACAAATTTTACTTTGGTTTTTTTATTTGTAGAGGAAAACGTATGGACACATTTACACTTTTTTTTTGTCCATCTCGAAATGGAATGGCCATATTTTTTTCACAATTTTTTATTATACCGGAAAAGATAAACAAAAATTTGTAAATTTGTTAAAATCTCAAATTTTTATTATCAAGATGAACAAATATAATCATAAGATCCCTTTAATTTCTAATTTTTTTAAATTTGTCATCGAAAATTCTTTTCATTAAAAAAAAGAGAATTTTGTAAAATTAACAAGCAAAATGTAATTTTTCAAATTTCCTTCTTGTAAATTTGTCAAAAATGTTTTCTTATCAAAGTGATAACAAATATTTTGTAAGATTCGGCAAATCTCCAATTTCTTTTTGTCTTTTTCTTGTCTTTTCTTGTTTTTTGTCTTTTGTTTTTTTTTTTTTTATCGTTTACACGTAGAATTTACTAGAATCGACAGTGCCTGAATCAGAAAAGCAAAAAAAGTATGAATACATATACGCTTTTCTTTAGTTCATCTAGAAAAGTGACATTTTTTTTAAATTTCAATTATCAAATTTGCCAAGTTAACAATTTTTTGTTACAAAAAACAAATATCAAATATTTGACAAGACGCCTCAAGCTTTCAATATTTTTTTCTAAACAGAAATACTCTTCAATAAAAATACAAATGAAACATTTAAAAATAAATTTGCACTTTTCGTAGCATAACAACAACAAAAATTATGGAGATTTGTTAACGAAAGTATTTTTGTTAAAAGAGAAGTTTTTATTTCATGGAAAATTTTTATCGCCCAGATTTACATGTCAGAATACTTAGAATAATCCAACACGTCGAGAAAAATGGTTCAGAGAAAATATATATATTGATGAAGGAATTTGCAATTTTTTTTTTTCTGCGTGCATGATCAGAGTAGAAGAAAAAAAAAACTAAGTATCGACACGAGAGTAACAACGAGGAGCCTCGTTATACGTCTCGCATTTCCGTTTATAATGTGTACAGCATACGTATACGTTGCAGTTGAAACTAATCATGATTGCATCATAGCAGGTCGAACGATGCGATCGATACACAAAAGCATGTACGTGGCCACAACCACTAATAAATCTTCCATCTCTGTCGTCATTCACGTTACTCTCTCTCTCTCTCTCTCTCTCTCTCTCTGTCTCTCTCGTAATAGTCAGCCGCGTAGCTTCTGCGTTACCGTGGTTACCGTAGAACCGCGGGCATGCGATCTGAAGATCACGGCCGTAGCCACATAGAGAAGAAAATGTATTTACAGCATTGAGTTTCAGCTAATTTCTTTGCATCGCGACCCTGGAATGCGAACAAGCATCATTCCTAAACCAGGTTAAAACTGATAAGGGTCAAAAAGCATTTTGTTAAAGTAGCTTCTATTTTTACGAGAAAATTATACCATGGAATATGAATATACTAGCGTCAAGGACGCGAGACCAGTGATACGTTTCGCGTAACATTCAAGGTGGTTATCTTTTTCGCAACCACACAAATGTTCAACTTTCATTTTTTTCCTTCGACGAAGATTTTATAACGATTTTTTTTTTGCATAAAACTGTTTAGGTGTACCTTCAATAAATTAGTTTTAAAAAATGTTGATTCTTGTGAAATTATTTCGCTTATTTTTCTTAATGCATAATTACAAAATAAAAATCACCGTCGTTTTCGTCAAAAACTGGTGAAACTCAAAGAAAGATAAAAACTTAATGTTTTTTTTTTTAAATGAAACTTTCAATGTAGTTGAGTCAATGATTTTAATAGCGTGAAAAATGAGTAATAAAAATTGGTGTAGAGATGGTTGAAAATTGATTTGCAGGTGCACAAATGAAAATTAATTGCAATACAATTTACTAATAATTGATTGTAGTCGAATTTATAACAAAAAATGTATTGCTTTTTAATTCACAGAAAATTGTTGTTTTCTAAATTATTTTATCGTGTTTTTCTTGAATATGAATTTATTGCGTTTCAAATCAAATAAATTCATACGTATTTTTTAAACAATATCGAACACAGTTTGTTCAAAATTTACTCAAGTCGAATTTATTAAAAATACATTGTTTTTCAATTTACAACAAATTATTTTTTACTGTCTATCGAATATTTATTAAATTTGTATTGTATATGAATTTTTTAAATATTTATCGCATTTCAATCAGATTAAATCCATACAATATATATATATATATTGCTGTCCGCATACCACACGACCGTAAACATTATTTTGCGTTTCTAGATCGACGAGCCCAGCTATAAAACTATAGTACAGAATTATCGTTATAAGTAGGCGTACGCGAGTTTGCTCTTTGCGAGAGAACCGACGAACGTGTTAGCACGGGTCTCGCGAGTGTCCGGCAGCGTGCTACAAAAGCGCACGCGCTTTTCCAATGACCTTGACGACCTTGCACGTCGTCGACTAGTTCGCACAATCTTCGAGAGCGAGTGAGAGCACATTAACCAACATCCGATTTTAACTGCTAACCATATAAACACTCTATTCCAGGTTTTACTTATCTTGTTTATGGTATTTATGGCTTAAATATTTTTTTTTCTTTCTTAGAACACCTGTCGAATGATTAAAAATACGGACATCTCATTCGTCGTATGATTACCACACTGTATTTGTAAACGAAGTCGTAATCGAGAGATTATCCCGCGTTCTTATAACGACAGCTTAGAAACAGAAAGGCGCATCTAACATCGTTTTGCACATTAAGGCAGGTACGAGGACTGTGACGAAAAAAAAAATCAAACAAAAGTTTCTTTGTACTTTATTCGAAGCTGAATTATTGATCGTGAGATTCCAATCGGATCCAAAATCCTTTCGATTTTTTTATTTCATGCATATAATCGAAATTTTCTAAAAAAGAAATACCTTGAAGGACCTTAAAGGATTTGTTATTTTACATAAAATATTTATAAAAATATTCATATATCTAAACCCAATTTTTTAACGAATGAATGTTAATTCGAAAAGAAAAAAAATCGAGAAAACCGCGTTTAAATTTTTCTGGATGAATTTTTTTTTTTACATTTACTGTTCTGACGCTAATCCGGCAAGGGTTGTATTTATATTCGTGAGTTGGAACTCAAGTTGAAACTCAAGTTAGAAGTTAAGGTGGAACTTAAGTTGAAAGTTAAGTCAGAACTTGAGTACGAATTGAATGTGAATTCAGAACTTGAGATAGAACTTTAGAAGTTAGGTCTTGAGTTGGAACTTAAGTTATAAATTGAGTTAGATCTTCGGTTAGAACATAACTTAAAACCTAAGATAGAACTTAAGTTAGAATTCAAGCTAGAACTTGAGTTGGAACTTCATTTTCAAATTTCAGTGGCGACTTCAATTGGATCTTCATTCACACGTTTAAGTTGCAACTTAAGCCACAACTTGAATAACAACTTAAGTCGCAACTTAAACCTAAAAATAATGTTTCAGCTTAAATTCTAGCTCAACTTCCATCTTTATAAAATCAACTCTAAGAATTATATTATTAAACTTATAAGTTCAACTTAACATCGAATTAATCCTGAGATCAAAGTTAAGTTAAAAAGTTCTACCCTGACACTTATTTTTCACATGATAAAGTATTGAGCTATGCAAGGTTTTTTTTTCGAACCTTTACACAAATTTCCCCCTTGAAATTATGTAGATTACGCGCTTCTGTTGTTTAGCAGTTAGTATACGTGTAGTAGTGTGTAGCACTACATGTAGAGAGTATGGATATAGAGGAGAATATGAATACAACTCGAGTCAGCGATTAGTTGAACAAAAACGCAGATTCAACGTCCGGAATTCTTCTGACCTCTAGACGACTTATCGGCTCGCCAAGGTCAAGTGTCTTTCTCGACCTTTTCACTGACACTATCTCTTCCGCCCTCTTCTACTATTTCTAAACGCGAACGCGCAATTTTTAGAGGTCGGGGACAATTTCGTTTAAGAGTGTTGGGAATTAACGTTAGAATAAATAGTAATAATAATAATAATAGGCTGTCTTCATCAATCAGTATGATTGTATGTAATATGATAGATATATTCAGTTGTTACGATATTCATCAATGCCCGAATTACAAATCTAACCTGCTGGATCAAAACGCGTGCGTTTGTGAGTAAGGAAAAAAATCGCTTTTTATAAAGCTAACGTTATTTTCATCGAGATTCAAGTTTCCGTATGAAACTAATAACCTGCGAGTGTCAGGAAAAATTAATTGTATAAGTTTAGCATGAAGAAGGTAGAAAAATAATTTGTTCAAAATATTGTATTTTCATTTTGCGAAATATTTTTTTGTGATTTCAATAGCAAGAAAAAAAGTTATTTTCCTATTGCAATTATTTTTCCTTTAAAAAAGAAAAGGATATTTGTCACTATTAGCTAAACAATTTTTGTTTTCCTGTACATTTGACAAAGTATTTTTCGGTCACTTCTAATTTGACGAACAAAAATGTGTCAATTTGTCTAACTTAATTGATGTTTTGTTTAATTTTAACGGAATGTGGAAAAATAATTTGTAAAAAATGTTGTAGTTTTTTTACACTCCAAAATATATATATATATATATATATTTTTGTAATTTGAACAAGAGCAGAAATTGTTAAATTCTCATTACATTTTTTTTTGTAATTCAGTCAATAAAATATTGGAAAGTACACAAATTTTTCGTTTTTTTTTTTTTTTTCATTTCTAATCAAGATAATATCTTCTCGCCATGTTTTTAAGTTAGAATTTTGCGAAAAAGTGCAACAGCCATATTTTTTGTTATCAACCAATTGTAATGAACTGCATATGCATTACTTTACACGATGCGTAGATAATTGTAATTAATGTGTACACATGTGCCAAGGTGCTGAATCTCGGATGAACGCAACGGCGCAACCGGAATGTTCCGACTGGACAACCGGTCTTTGAACTGTTGCGGAAGGACGGGAATCAAATGAGCTACATAACAGATAACTCCCCAAGCATAATATGCAGCCCGAGTGTCGCCGCTTCGTTTCACGAGAGAGTCACCACCGACGGAAGTCAACGCCCAACACGCATCAGTAATACTACAATTCCTTTCTCCCTTTTCTCTAGTTCCTATCTTCCGCCAATAAGTATTTGTTTACAAATCATTTATTTTCAAATTAAAAGTTATAAGACAACAATTTGTCAAATTCATACATTTTTATTTGTGAAATTGGAAAGAGCCAAAGAAAAGCCTGCAAGGTAGAACCTCGAAAATTGCTTCCTCATCATTTAGTATCTTTGACAAAGCATTTTTTTTACAGAAACTACCTCTATGAGAAAGTATGTTAATCAATTTTTTTCTAAACCACTTTTCTCGACGTTTTGGACCATTCTGAGTGTTCTGGCATGAAAATATCGAAAAAAAAAATAAAAATTCACGAAAACAAAGCATCCTTTAGGAGGAAGCAATTATATTAAAATAGTAGTGAATTTATTTTTTTTTTTTTTTGTTAAAAATTAAACACATTGTGTGTGTGTGGGGGGGGGGGGGGGGGGGGGGGGCACGAGTTAAGGTGCAAATTCCAGTCGGGTAAATGGGGCGAAGCCCCGTTGAGAGATTGCGGGGGGGAGAGCCTCCCCACTCAACTCTATATTTTTTGTGTCATATTGCATATTTGTTTGTGAAAGTTATTGAATTTTTTTCGGGCACTTACCGGGGCGACTTTATTTCCGGGTAATTTTTTTCCGGTATTCGTAATGGAAGCTTACATTAAATTCTAATTATCTACGACATTGTGTGCTCTCATTTTTTAACCTTTGCACTGAATAAAAAAAAAAAGCTGCAATCACCTGCACGTTCGTGCATACTTAAATCAGGACTTTGGCGCTGATACTAAAGTGTTTACTGTTTACTTGGTATCGTGAAGCTACCGCGTCTCTTGATATTCAGTGCATATGCAAAACGTTTCCTGGCGATAATACGTCTGAGCGCCAAAATATGTTTGTCAGTTAAATTTGAACTAACGTCGGATCAGTGTTACAAAATACTACAGATAAATTACTTGTATACAGCCCACTTGTCTTTGCATTTATTTTTATACTCTAATCTATTCCTGTTCCAAAGGTTTTATTATTTTAATTATCAGACGGTTTCACAGTCTGGAAATTGAAAGTCAAAATGCTGTTTCTTTTTCTTATTGATTTTTTTAAAATATAAATTTAATTTTGGTTTAACTTTAATTAATTTCGAATTTTCGTTTCATATACAAAGATTTTTCATTGATAAAAAATTGTGTAATCTTTGCGTGTTAAATTCTCGCACTAGTGAAATAATAGTATATTACTTCTCTACTTCTCCTACCTACTTCTCGAACTTTTTCTCAACTCGTGTGATTGCAAACTCACAACTAGTCAGAAAAAATTTGATCGCACTCGTATCGTAATACACTATTATCAAATGTGTAACGTGTAATAAACGGTGAATTTACAGTTGTAAATTTGCACTTATGTTTCGAATCTTGCGTTCGAATTTAAATGCGAACTTGATACGTGATTTTGAAAACATTGTGTGTCTTAATTTACTGATCAAGTTCAAACTTACGCTCGAACTTTGTTTGGCGCTTAAGTTCAAACTGAAAATCGAACATAAGTTCGAATTTAAACCTGAAAATGAAGGTCAACCTTACGATTATAAATTCGGTCCTAGAAATATAAAACTAATAATTGTTTTCTGTTTAAAATTTTTTTTTCAAAATCTAATTGTTTCATATTTTTAGAGTCGATTTTTTTACATAAAATTCTGCGACATATTTAACAAATTCTACTTGGATAAAAATAAATTGTTTTCTCTTTTCTGAGTATTATTTCCTTAAAACTTCCATGCGCAAAAATAAAGTCTGTCTCTTTGATATGCGAATTACATGAAAATGTGAATTTCGCCCGACCGCCGAGGTGCAAAATGGCAACAACAAAATAATTGTAATTTGTGCGAAATTTCTTAAGTCCGAGACTGAAAAAACGAGGCGAAAAATATATTTCCGGGTAAAATGAGAAACCAAGTTTAAAAAATTACCATATTGCGAATATTTAAAAAAAATTCGTTGTCCATAATACATGTCAATTTCTGTCCGCTCTGTATTGAATTACGCTGCTCGCATCGCATACCGTCACGATACCAGGATAATAACTCGCATTTTTTTTTTTTTTCTTTTTTAATAAAATATAGAAAATACTATCGCCTTTAATGGAACACGTCTACGCTCCGCTGAAAATCGCTGGCTCTCCACAAAGGACCAATCTCTCGATCTCCACGAGCTGCTGCTCTCCTAGCCAGACTGTCGCCTGTTCGTTGCTTGTTTTCATCTATCCAGACTATTCTGTACGTTACACAGGTAACTAGCGACGCAGCAATGTGGCTGACGAATGAATGGTATTTTTGAAGGGTACAAATTTAATAATAAATTTGAATAATACGTAAGCAAAAAAAAATATACATTTTGAACAGACAGAGCATTTTTTTCACCTGATGAATTTTGCAGTATTGGTCATGGCCGCCTTTCGAATTGTCTCCAAATAAATTTTGAAAAATACTTTGAAAATTATGGACTTCTATTTCAAGATTGAACCATCCCTCCAGAGGGCTCAATTTTTTGGTATTTTAAATACATGGGTTTTCGCTATACTTCCATTCAATTTTTTTTTTTTTTGGGTGCCTAAATATTTGCCAAAAAATTTGTAACTTTGAGGAAGAAAGTAGCATGCATGTTACTAAGTAGTGAAAAAATTATGAACCTTTTACGAGGCAATTAACTATTTATAAGCCATTTAATTCTAATTTTGTTTTTTATTTGACAATATATCGTAACATAAAAATGACAAGACGTGATCGTTAATGTTTTTTGCACATTTATGTTCCAGCTTTCGATCATTTACATATATACGACCATTTTTTTTTTCGATTCAATCAATTTCTCGATCATTTTTTTTTTCTTCTTAATTTTATCATAAATGAAATTATGTCTTCCTGAAAAAATGTATTGCCGAGATTGTAATGTAAAAGCTCGCACAATTTCCTAATAAAGATATTTTCTATAATTTTTACAAAATTGCAATAATTTTTTTTAGATTTGTGAATGTGTTTTGGAAGCCCAAAAAAAATGTTTTCTGTCGAATTCCTTAAAAAAAAATGTTTGCATCATCATCATTATTATTATTATTATTATTATAAATCAGTGTTTCATTTTCCTTTTTTGTCATAAAAAAAACATCTAATTCAACAAATAACTTTTTTTTTCAGTCAATTTCACACATTTTTTTCTCATTTTTAATTTCACAAAATAATTTTAACAAGTCGTACAATAAAAAAAAAATCAGTCACATTAACAGAACGTTATTTCGAAAACTGATACTTCGATTCAACACAACAAGAAAATTATCGTGTATAGTTCACGAAAATTGTGTTTTTGTAAGAGATTTCTCTTTGAAATGAAAAATTACTACTCAAAATGCAATTTTTCCAAAAACTTATAATCTCCTGCAACTCCCTGTTTTATTTTCCACATTGATACGTATTTATCTGTTAGTTGCGTTATTCCTTCAACTCTCTTTGATTTGTACATGCTCGTGTTTATACGTGGAATTTGTACATAAACTGGTCATCCTAGTAGAGTTTATTATAATACACCGAAGGAAAGTTGTTCCGGACGAACGAGACATTTTGAAGAGGTGAAGCGGAGCTGCGTTGTCGCTATATTATATCAACAGATCGAGACTCGGTCTGTTGAATCACGGCACACGTATATGCTTGTATTTTTTTTTTTTTCTTCCTCGACCGAACAATAGACTTGAATATAACGGTTGAGCGTTCAGCTCTACGAATCACTCGTAGTATATAGATCATAGTAACGAGAGTACTGTAACGATGCAATACTTTTATCGTTGTAAACCTTTGATTCTTCGTCAATCAATAGATCGAAGAATTTTTATCACGTACTAAATAATTGACAGTAAAAGAAAACAAAAAAAGGTTTGTACAATCAGTACCGTTAGATTTTGAGGTCGCGGGTAAACCATAATATTTAGATGACTCTACGAGATCCTCTTTTTATGAAATTAATAATTGACTTCGCTTCGATAGAAGAGAAAAGCATATGCGAAAATATATTTTTACGTATGATGATATATACATCAAGAAATACTGAACATATATAATATATTTTCGAGAGATTCATAATGTGTGTATAAATTTTACAACTAATATAAAAAATATAATTCTATACGAAATATTCGATATTTTGAAATATATATTTCAGTATATTTTATGTATTTAATATATCTTGAGATATACCAGATATACATTTGGAAAAATATTTTTTAAAAAATACATTATCATGCACGAAAATATATAATACATCAAAAATATATTTTTCAGCATATTTGATATAATTAATACATTTTGAGATACGCTAGATATATTTTGGAAAACATATTTTAAAAAAGCGATTTTGGGATATTTCACCATGCATGAAAATATAGAATACATAAAGAATACAGTTTTGTACGAAAAAATCGTTATAAAATATATTTTCAGTTTATTTGATATAATTAATATATTTTTAGATATACTACATATATTTTGAAAATTATATTTAAAAAAAAAAAGCGGTTTTGGAGTCTTTCATCATGCACAAAAAATATATAATACAATTTATCAAGAATATACTTATTCGCGAACAATTTGATATTGTTAAATATATTTTCATCAATAAACTTCATTTACATAAGAAATTTATTTCATAATTTTTCTGTGTAACTAATACATTTTGCGAAATACACGACGGATAAATCCTGGTAAATATATAAGCAAATATATTTGATAAAATATGCAAAATATGTGACTTATATCAAAAATATATTTTTTCACAGTAAGTTATACATTTTGTGATACAAAAAAATGTTCAACGGAACTTACATTTTAAAAAAAATTATTTTATGCAAGTACATTTTTTTCAGTGTAAATAGATTTTAACTGAACTAATCGTAAGATACTCACTTTGATTTTCTGTTTTTTCTTCTACTGCCGCTTCAAGCGGAAAGTCTACAGTTGCGAGTTCTTTTAATCCGTAGGATGGACACGTGTCTTGATTAACGGCACTCAAATTAAATTTAAAAAAAAGCAATTCCTTGCTCGAATTATTTAACAAGATTGTGTATCCACGTTATTTACTGCGTACCGGGATTTGAATAACGCGTTGCTTTATAGAGCTAATGACGGGCAATACAAACTCGCGGCGCGAGAACTACGAGAGAACTGAAGACGCCGGTAAGCACGAGGCAGATTAAATAGGGACTTTTGCAGCACGTCGTGGTTCGGCTGAGGTCGGGCCACGTTTCGCAGCGCCTCATCTCGGCTATCACGCAGTGTGCGCTCCACAAACCGGAAGTAAAATACGGTGACGAGCTGGAAATAATGCTTGCGAATCGTTACATTCGCAGCCCAATTTAAAAAATAAACATATATATATATATATGCTAAATTACCATGTAACTGAGATTATAAATTTATCGAATTTACAAAAAAAAATGTCTAAAGTCCAAAGTGACGAAAATAATTTCTCAATGTTACAAATTTTTATTTATCAAAATAAAACTAGGGATTTTCTTTTTCTTTCGAAAAATTGCAAATAAAGAAAAAAAAAGGAATCTTTTAAAAGCCAAATGACACTTTTTTTTGTTACAATGACAAAGAAATATTTCGTTAAACGAATATTCAACAGTTTTGAATTAACGACACTTTTTTACGACCTTTAAGATTTTTGCATCTGCATTTATGAACATGAAAATAAATATTTCATATTTATTTTCATCAATAAATATGAAAGATTTATTATCATTTTCATATTTATTAAACAAAATTTTCAAAAAATGATTTTTTGAAAAATCTTACAGAGAATTAAAGATGTTGAGAAAATTATGGTTTCATCAAAAACTAACGATTTTCGTTTTGGGGGGAAACAAGAATTTTTTCTTTTGTAGCTAAACGTTTGATTATTTTATCAATTTTTTTGCGAAAAATTCAAAAACATTACTCGAGACAGCGTTTGAATATTTTTTAGAGCGTTCAAATTTTGAAGAAATTACAGTTCGTCATATTTTTGAGGGAATCCACCTTGCCCGTGGACATGTTGGAGTGACTGGACGCACAATCGGCGATTAAATGAGGATTCGCTGTGGAATTGAAGAATTTTAGGGATACTGCTTTATCAAGCAAACGATCGCCTTTAGGAAGAGATTAACCTCGCTTTGATCAATGAAACGCTCCGTCCCTAACTATTCTGTTTACACATGTGCACGTAAGAAGCGAGTTTCTCTTTTTTGGCCTTTTCCTTGCTTTATATACCCTAAGCCGTTCGGTTCAATTGCGAGAAACTTCATTAACGTCGTGGCCATCTATCGGAGGAGTTAGAACTATATAGGCACTGCCGGAACGCCGACTCGGAGCGCTCCAGCGATACGATTGGCTCGGCCATTGTAATTTTCTTTCACTTTTTTCTTTCAGAGGGAAAAATCACCAGTGCGTGGAAATAAAGTGTCAGCTTGCAGATCAAATATCGTTCCAAGTATCTATATATTCCAGAAATATATTCCATAAAGTATCGTTCCAAGTGAAATTATTCAATAGTCATTTCGTGTCACCAGAATTATTGCATATATCTAGAGAATTAAGTGTTCTTGAAATACGAAAAAAAAGAGAAATGACAAATATACATTAATACTAAATATTTGTCGATTTACAGCTAATGTCTTCGGTTAACTGTGCTCATCCATCCTTGTACGAATTTTTCTCAAATGTTCTGTGATTTACGAGAAACCAAAGCCCTATTAAATTTTCGTGGCATATTCTGTGTCTCATCATTATTTTCTCTCGGCACTTTCGTGATCAGAGCGAAAAACAATATAGAAAAATTGTAATCGAGAATTAAAAGAAATATTGGTTTATCGATTCGTCGTGATTGGAATGCGCGAGGGTGGCCAAAATTATAAACGCATACATGGTAAAACTTGCGAATGAACTTTGATTTTTAAAATTTTTATCTTTATTTTTTTTTTCCGTCAGGGCAACTATACAACTTATAGCGTTTCATAATTCATAAATGCGTCATCAATTACAATAAAACACACAAAAGAATATATTAAATGTAGACGATTGGATGCTTACAAAAAAGCGAAAGTAAATTTAAATGTGTATCGATTGTCCGGCAACGAAGTGCGTTCCACTGATTAAATGAAGGAAGTCGTTTATCAAGATTCGCGGCAGCGGCTCGACTTCAAGTATAAAAAGAAAATTAGTCTGAATGAAATCGCTCGTTTACATGAGCTTCAACGTCACGCAAGATATACGTTTCTCGAGATTTTCAAAATACTGCATTTACAACTCATTCGCACTGTCCGAGACTCTGGATGCCAATTTGAAGTTGGCCTGTGCGAGTCTATCAAGAGCAACTACGTGTAAATTTTTGATATCGTGTATAAGTGTCTGCATGAATGAAATTCAGACATTTACGTGAATAGCTGTGTAACCATCATCCTGAATGCTCATGTAAATTATTCATTAGAATTCGTCAACAAATGCTCGAAAATTTAATTGAATTTTTTTTTTTAATTCCGCATTACGATAATCGAAAATAAAAAGAAGTGCCTTGGAAATGGTCGTTTCAGAGCTGTGATTTGGCTGTGACCATCCGGATTTTCATAAATGAAGATGCAGAAATCTTAATTGTAATTTTTTTTTTCTTAATTGTAAAATTTGACATACTTAAAATTTTTTTTTGGTCATTTCTTCTTTAGTTGAACCTAATTTTTTTTTGGTCATTTTACTAATGTATCCAAAAATACATAAAATATTTCATATATATAAAAGTGACAAACGGATTTAAAAATTATTTAACAAATTAATTTTTACGATGAGCGGATCACTCTGATTTTCTATAATTCTTTTTTATCGTTTATTTCGCAGCTCGTTACATTGCCAGTCCAATAGAAAATATTGAAATCTGCTGAAGTATTATTTAAATGTTAAATTTTATAAAAAGAAAAATTATGGTTTATTAAAGTTGTTCACCAAAGTTAAATTATTTTTTACAATCTTATTAAATAATGCTTTGACGTTCAAAATAAATAATTTTCGACATTCGAAGAAGAATTTACAATAAATTTTTCCAATGGAAGATCATTAAATTTAAAAAAATAAATAATTATCAAGATTTTATAATAATTACGAATAATCTAGAGTAATTATTATTTCACAATAATACCGAATAATTCGTAGACGTTTTATAAGATTAAAAAATAAATATTATTAAAAAAACAATATTTCAACGCGATATACGGATATTGTTGATAATGTTTAAATTTTCTAAAGTCGAAATATTGTAATCTTAATCTCGAAGTAAGTGTAAAGGATAATTTAGAAATAACAGCAATTAATTATAATCGGCATTAGGATTAATTATTGTAAGCTCGGAGGAGAATTACTATGCCGGCAATCACTCAATTCCAATGGTTTCTATTGTTTTAGGTTGAGCAAAAACACCGCTTTCATTCTATTTTCTCGTGATAATTCATGTACATTCAGAAATAGTGTCGTGCACAATTAGCAGGCGTTTATAATAAATTATTGTAATCGTATGCATTTCTATACGTTTCGTATGATAATTGCAATACCTGCTGCATTAATGATCGTGACTCTTTGAAGCAACGTCTAAAGCAATGGAATTCGCGGAGTCTAATGCAACAAGACACCGTTCTTCCACACACTAAATGTCCAGATGCGTCGTTTTCGACCCAGACTATATTTTTGCCAATCTTATAATCACATTCAGTACAATCTATTACTCATTTTCTAGTAATATTTCAATTATTCCTAAAACATTTTTTTGGGAATTAAAATAAAACATCTGAATAAAAATATTAATTAGATTTCATCTAATTGTATTCTCTTAATTAACAATTATTTGTGCAAATTAATTTTTCCAACTATAAATTTGTAAATTGATGATAAATGCAAAATTCGTGTTTAACGCATTTTCACTAAGAAAAAAAAAATCGTTAATTCAATTACAATCATCCACAAACACATTATTGTTTTTTTTACTCTTCTTACAATTTAACATGAAATTTCATAATTAGCCAAATTTTGAGTACGACTCAGCAATTTGTGATTCTTTTTTTTTGCATATTAACGACGTATTCGTTTTTTCTGCAAATTTTATCGTCTTGCTAACATTGATTTTATTCTTTTAATTGAAAGAAGAAATAGTTATTTTTTTTTTTTTTTTGGATTTTGTAAAGTGTTGCAGTTAGCCAAAACTTGCGTTTCTTGAAAATAAAAAGAAAAATTTCATTGCAAAAAATCAACGTTATCAGGTCGATAAAATTATTTCCAGAATGTACTTAAAAAGTTGACATTTTTTTCTGTCTCACAGTTTTCGAGATCCGTTGGCTTAAATAAAAATACAGTATTTAAAAAAAATTGTATTAGTAGATAAATAAAAAAGCAACTAAAAGTATTTTTAGATATGTCTGAAATTACTGGTAATTCGAAATATTGGAGAGAATCGGAAAAAAGTGAATTGACATAGAATGCCTCATATGTTTGTGGCAAAACAAGATAGAATTGTTATTTGACCAATTGTATTATTTTCATTGTATAGACACAGTATTTACATAACATGTATTAATTACACCGACGATTACAGGATATCATTTAGGGTCAAAGTATGAAGTAACGAATCGAGGGAAGAACTTTGCTGAATATTAACGAGCAGCTGCTTTATAAGTGTCAAACGCGTGTCTCATGCATGTTTTCTAGATAAAACCAACGTGAACTCGACACCTTAAAGAAGATAACACTGCGTATGTTGTTGAATAGGAACTTTAAATTTCCATTCAATAATAAAATAATATACTGATAAAAATAAATCATTAATCCCCATATTATGTGCATGATACTCTTAACTCTAGTTCTAAATCTTAGATTTTCATATGAGATTCAAGCAATCAAACATTGGCTTGAAAATTAATTATTTTTTTTATTTTTTTTTAATCTCATATGAAATATTAATAATTATAAGTTACAGTTGAAATTACGAAATACGTTTTTACAGCACACGATAAAATTGTTATTGAATTAATGACATTTGTTACTTCCAGTTTATTTCATCGCACTCATTGTATTACAGGAGAAATGTACATACTGATGAAAGACAATGTCTGAACTTATTATTCTGTAATTGTATTAACCACTTTGCTCTGGAATTCAATTTTGCATGCCAAACGTTCATTTTCTACATATTAATAAATCTTACATTAATTTTTAGAGACAATAATAATATTTATTATACAATTTTTATAAATTATTTTCTTTTTTCCGCGGTGATATTTGATTGTTTTTTTTAAGGGGCTATTCTAGTCTAGAAATTTGTTTTAACTTTTAATATTACTGCTCTGGTGTTTTGCATTCATATTTATTTAGGTTTAAAGCGGGATTTCAAATGTTTGCACTCTCATTGTTTTTTGAGATTTTTTTTTCGGGATTTTTATTTAAGTATGCCAGATTTTCGATTCCTAACACATGATATGCTATGGTATTCTATGCTATGCTACACATACATAATCTATTTTGTCAATATTATACAGGATTTTCCTGTCGAAAAAACAATTATGCGATAAAATAAATCTCAATTAATATAAAAATGCTTCCTCAATTATGTGTCGTCGGTAATCAAAAATATTCGGCGCACGCAAAAATAAGCTTTAATTTATTAAAGCTTATCTCCGTGGATCAGATAAGAATAAGTGATGAACATAATTTCAATGAGTGCGACAAATACGTTTCTCGTCAACTGTGTAAACTTCGACTTCGTACATACAAAAACAAGGGGATGAATTCGATTCTCGTGTCGGTGGTCTCGTCGCCGGAATCTTGACGTTATCAAAAATTTAAAGCTTAAAACTATATATACTGTTTGTTAATCATGTATAATCATGTTAATTTGTATAATCTAAATGGTAAAGAATATGTTCGAGAAAAAGTTTGTGGAGTAACGAAATGTAGCCAATAGGAAACGTGTACAATCTAGATAGTGCGGAAGTAAAGAAAATGTACAGAATCGAGGTGTGTTGAAAAAAGATTGTGTTCTATAAAAAATGTCTACAATCGGGTTTGTGGAGTAAAAGATTGTGGCTCTATAAAAAATGTCTACAATCGGGTTTGTGGAGTAAAAGATTGTGGCTCTATAAAAAATGTCTACAATCGGGTTTGTGGAGTAAAAGATTGTGGCTCTATAAAAAATGTCTACAATCGGGTTTGTGGAGTAAAAGATTGTGGCTCTATAAGAAATGTGTACAATCAGGTTTGTGGAGTAAAAGATTGTCGCTCTATAAGAAATGTGTGCAATCGGGATTGTGGTGTAAAAGATTGTGGCTCTATAAGAAATGTGTACAATCGGGTTTGTGGAGTAAAAGATTGTGGCTCTATAAGAAATGTGTACAATCAGGATTGTGGAGTAAAAGATTGTCGCCCTATAAGAAATGTGTGCAATCGGGATTGTGGTGTAAAAGATTGTCGCTCTATAAGAAATGTGTGCAATCGGGATTGTGGTGTAAAAGATTGTGGCTCTATAAGAAATGTGTGCAATCGGGATTGTGGAGTAAAAGATTGTGGCTCTATAAGAAATGTGTACAATCGAGATTGTGGAGTAAAAGACTGTGGCTCTATGAGAAATGTGTACAATCGGGATTGTGGAGTTAAAGATTGTGGCTCTATAAGAAATGTGTACAATTGGGATTGTGGAGTAAAAAGTACGTGGAGAATCGGAGTGTGGATTAACGAAATCCAAGTATCCATAGCATGTTTTTTTAAATGATTCCACGTAATAAGAGGATGAAAGTTCCGCAATAGTTCTTATCGGTATAGGAAGCAGTGATGCGGTGCAACGATTGAGGATGTACACATTTTGCAGTATTGTGCTTGGACAGAGCACGACTCGGTCGCCGCGAAGTTGTATGGCAACTGCCGACTGCAAACTCGCAGTTTGTTAGTTCGGGTGCACCCTTTATATCAGCATTAAGCAATTTACCAGCCACTAACAAGACGCGTGGATCCGACAAAGCAAACGTTTGGTAGCTAGATTCAGGGTCTCAAGTAAATCGTCACTCAGACAACTCACGGAATTGTTGTAGCTTTAAGGAGGTTCGGACATTGTATTTTTTTTATTTCTTTTTAAAAACAAAAATTTGCCAAAACTAATTAATTTATGAATTTTGTGTGTTTCCGGGGAGATTCGGTTGAATAATTTACAATAAGGTTTTACCTATTGCATGATTTTTTTATCAACCTCAAACTGACGAATTTACAAAATGAAATATTCATTGATTTTCAGAATTCAAATGAAGAATCAACTCACGGTAATTATGCAAAGAGGGTCGACTTACAAACGAATTTTGAAAAGCGTCTTTTACATTGATTAATATGTAAAACGACTGATGTTCTCAGTGTATACAAAAAAAAAAAGCACAAAATTTTCAATAATACAATGACAATTATAAAAAAAAGATTAATTGAACATTGGCAATAAAATAATGTACAATTATGATCCGCTGTTAGCTGGTTTTATATGGTTATATATTGTTTGCCATTTGACCTACAAATTTGTCTTATCTATCAGGGTGAATATTTTCGCGATATAGGTATTTCCTAACAGGCGATTATGCAATTGACCATAGTGTTTATACTTGTCAAGAGAGATACGAAAAATCATTTCAGAAATTAAACAGCGTTATGACTTGTGTCGACACGAGTTGCAATAATTAAATTAATATTCTTCATATCGTGGGTCACGTGATTTTTAAAAATATTTTACTGACTTGTCAAATTGACTTTGTATGTTTGTACGATCACAAACACACAATTAACGTCTACTCTGTCAATCGAATCCAAGAAAAGTAATATTTAAAAATTTAATAGTCTGTTTAAATATTCGAAGGAAATGAAAATCCTTGGATAAAAGCCGGCGTATGAAATATCCATGAAATAGAGAAATATCATTTTTTACGTTGATCTATACATACATATGATTTTCTTTTTTTTTTTTCATTGGAAAGTTATTTCAGACTTTTTTTTTGGTCCACGATTTTTATTTTTTCTCCATCTAATATTTCTTCGTGATCTTTTTTTCCGAAGGATATCTTTGACAATTATTACCAGCAGTTTTACCGGCGACTCCAGAGTCAAGGACAGCTTAGAATATATTAATATTTTAGTACAATGTCATAGAGCCTTTATCGCCAGCAATAATTTCGGTGCATGGCTCATATCTCTATGCTAATTCTAGATAAAACCGTTCAGACGTGACCTTTTTGCAATTTTATGAGCAATACAGATTTATCCACGTAGCCTGGTGAACAAGAAAAAAAGGTATTGCGTTCTTGATAACACGAAAAGTTGTTGTTGTATATTGTTTACCAATTATTTTCCACTTTTTTACCTCAATAATGAAGTTCAATGAGATTGGTTTTTTTAATGAAGAAATTTGTATGAAAAAGTGAAAAAAAAAAAAACGTTAAGGAAGCAATGCGAAAGAATTCTACATTTCACTTTTTCATCAAAAATTCTGCAGACTTGTAGTACATATTGTTAGCAGTTCAATTTTCCGCGTAAATTTCTTCGTTTGAAAAAAAAACTACTTAGCTCGATAGATTTTTTTAAATGAAAGACGTTCGCTTTTAAATATCGACATTATTATTTTTTTTTTTTTCAAATTTGAAAACTATCACATAACTTTCAAAGTTGTTCGTTTTTCCGCTAATTTTTTTGTACTTATTTACGTCGCTATTCTAGAATTAGTCAAAAATAAAAAAAATGATAAATACGCATAAGTTGTGAAAAAGAAATGTATTCATTTTTCATTGATTCATACTGATGTAAAAAAGCTGGCCTATACTCTTTTTTAAGTACTCGAAGCTATGCACTACTGTAGGTATCTACGTCCATGATGTATAATTTTAGCATATCTAATAGAAGCATTATTCGTCGCTAAAGTTTGTACCTGATTGTTGCCATGACTGGTCGAAAGTTTTACCAACATTCATTAATCAGTAGGTAATTATTCGGTTTGCTTACGTCGAATACTTTTGTTTCCTCATAGAGGAAGCTTTGTTTTCGTGAAAAATTTTTTTTTTTTTCGAGATTTTCATGTCAGCATACTCGGAATGGTCCAAAACGTCGAGAAAAAGGGCCTAGAAAAAATGTCTGTATGCTCTACTTTACACGTAAGTAGAGCAGTAACGCCTCTTTAATTGGAGTGATTTTTATCAAATTGTATCCATATATACAGATTTTATAGAATTTTTAATTTTTCGAAAAAAATGGCGTGATCACTCTAACTTTCGTAAAAGTTCGATGATTTAGCTAAATAGTTCTTCATAACTGAAGACAGGTTCAATGTTGTTTGGTATTGAATTTTGACGAAATCGGTAAAGCGGTTTGGATTTTATAGAATTTTGAATTTTTTGAAAAAAATGTAATTTTGCTTTAAATCACATCGAATCTCAACAAGTCAACTGAAATGTTCTGCAGACGAAAAATAACATACAGCGCTGCTATTAGCAAATTTTTTACGAATCTTACGGATTTTACGGCATGTTGAATTTTTTAAAGAATTTAAATTTTCGCTCTAACTTCCGTAAAAGTTAGGAAAGTAAGTCAAAACTTTGTACTAGATGGAAATATGATGCAGCGATATCACAGAATTTTCGTTGTCATGTGTAACGTAATTTGTTTTTTTTTTTTTGTAGATAATACATTTTTAACTTTTAATTAGTGTTGTTGCACAAGCAACTACCAAAAGTATAGAGGTAACGATATTTAAAAAATGCTAATTAAAATGAAAAATGATGCAAAGTAGAACTTTGCACATTGCTTGCTCATTAAATCTCATTTTTCACAAAGCTTCCTCTATGAGCAAGCCAAAATTAATAAACAAACTTCCTCATAGAGGTGGTTTTGTGAAAAAATGAGATTTAATGAGGAAGCAACGTGCAAAGTTCTACTTTGTTTAATACGCGACACTCCCGAAAATTATTTTCGAGGTGTCCAATATCTAACTGCCTGCAAAATTTGACATGCTTGTCCATGATGTCAATAAAATTTCGAAGTAAGAATGACTTAGGTACTTATTTTTTCGATTTTCATGACGTTAGTGTTTCATTTTTTTTTTTAATTTTCATTTATGCATTTACAATATAATAAAGGGGCGGGGATGTTTTTTCTTGGGCACTCGCATAGACTCTCACAGATACTCACAGATACTCACAGACACTCACAGCGCTCCGATACTCACAGACACTCACAGCGCTCCGATAATCACAGACACCCATAGCGCTCCGATACTCACAGACACTCACAGCGCTCCGATACTCACAGCGCTCCGATACTCACAGTCACTCACAGCGCTCAGATACTCACAGACACTCACAGCGCTCAGATACTCACAGACACTCACAGCGCTCAGATACTCACAGCCACTCTCAGCGCTCAGATACTCACAGACACTCACGGACACCCACACAGCACTCACAGATGCTCGCGGACTCTCAGAAACACTCACGGATTCTCACAAGCACTCACGGACACTCACGGACACTCAAAGCCATTTCACTGAGGGGCGCTCAAAGGGAGCTTAGAAAAATCAGAGCCGGGTTCTTGCTAGTTATATTATGTTATGCATGTCTATAATCATGTATGATAATATATGACGATGTATAAGATCTTGTTGAGCACTTATATGTATATAATCGTATATAATTATTTACAGACCCCTACAAAATTATACAATAATGTATTAACATATATTATCACTTTTCCGGGCTATTAAATTCAAATAAGAAAATATAAAAATAACGTGTATTCACAGGACACACGTGTAGCGAGTCATAATCGAACTTTAATATATTCTCGGCCACGTCAGGAAGACTCTTCTAACAGTTACGTGTTCGCGTGAGAAAAAAAAAATCTTGACGGAATCTTTCGAGCGACGTGTGTGTGTGTGTGTGTGTGTCGCTTGTTTAAGATTCATCGTTGCCCCCGTTGAACTCCGATATCACATGATTATTATGTGGACCGATTTATGGTAGACGCGATCGTCTGTTTCTCATTCTTTTGCCTTTCGTTACATAGTATATGTATTGACTTGTCACGTGATTGTTCAGCCGACGAGGTCTAGGTCGGTCGTCATCATCATACATATTAGTGGTGTGACTGCCAAACACGTGATCATTACGATTCATCGAAATTAAACTTTGTGTGTCATTCTATATGCGATTAATCTTCACGTCTATTATTCTGGTATTATGTGTAAAATTTTAATTATTTAAAAATATTTACTTTAAAATATTTTAAAATATTTAAAATACCGAGTTTTCTTGCTGTTAAGAACCCGCAAAAGTCAATTCACCGAGAGCGTGACGAAAAAATTCGGTCTGTGAACGAATTCCTTTTTTTTTTTTTCATCAGTAATAAAGTGATTTTATTGATATTATTCCACAAGGACCCGTTTCTTTAAATTACTTTTTGAAATTAATTTTGATATTGATCATTGTGAAATATAATAAAAGTGGTCAGGCATTCGCAGGGCAACCAAAAAATCGACCCGATCTGGCAGCCTGATTCAGATCGCTATCAATTTGCCCTAAAAGTGCCCTAACGGAGCAGTCAGGTAATCTGATAACGTCCTGACCAGGGCTCTTCCAGAGTATCTACTCTGGCAGAAGTTAGATCTACTCTACTGGACCCAATGTCAATTTTTTCTGTAGCGTACTAATCGAAAAAAAAGATCTAAGATAAGAGTGGGACAAAGTAACTCAATGATCTTTTTTTGTCGCTCTTCCTCAGGAATTGAATTCATTTAGATTTGAAATGAAAAAAAAAACTTTTAGTGGTTTATACACGTATTTAGAATCGTGAAGAAAGCTTTGAGTACAAATTTGAAGAAAATCGGTTGAGAGACTTAAATTTCATGACGATCTTGAAATTTCAAAAAGCTTGTGAATGCGATTTTTATAGCAGACACATTTTTTCATGCACTGACAAGCCTGCAAAGTAGCACCTTGCAAATTGCTTCCTCATTATTTTACATTTTTTCAAAGTCTTTACATGTATGCAAAGTGGAATTTTGCAAATTGGTTTGTCTACAAAGCTTCCACTGTGAGGAAGCCAAAGTAGATAAACGTACTTCCTCATGGTGGAAGCTTTGTACAGAAAACAATTTGCAAAATTCCACTTTGCATACATGTAAAGATTTTGAAAAAATGTCAAATAATGAGGAAGCAATTTGCAAGGTTCTACTTTGCAGACTTTTTAAAATTGTATTCATAAATTCCAACAGCAAAAAAAAAATGACAAAAATAATAGAACTCGTTTAAGGATGCTATAATAGGATAAATTCCAGTGTCACTTGTTATACACGTGATAAATCGAGATTTGATCTCTCTGATGTCTGACGAATTATTACGAACACACATCATTATACGAGTTAAGGAAAACAAAATTATCGGCGTTATCAGTTTGCTTGCAATTTGCCCGTATACGCGAAATACGTGGTTGCATCGGATTTACGCGTGATTAACTTTGTTTCGATTTAACGAGATAATACAGCAGTGCGTGACAGATCCGAAGAACACGCGATGCCTTTCAAATCCAATTCTCTTCCACAATTTCTACAGTCATTCATTATTCTTATAAGCAAACGTTCGATTTTCGGTGAAATTAAACAGGTACGAAAATTATTCGACAAGATTATTTTATTTCCTACATTTTGAAGAATAAACATTTAAATTTTTACAGTTGCAGCTATTGAATTGACAGGAAATTTAGACATTAGTTTCAGGAGACATGTTTTCGTAGTTTCATGCATGTAATACTGAGAAACCTTCATTGGCACTGGTTTTTCTTTTTTTTTTTTTTTTTTTCTTTCGAGGCATTTCGTGTCGAATGTTCCATTAAACAGATAATTTTTCTTCGTCAAATAAATTCTTATTTCAACTCTTTACATATTTATGTCAATTTTTATTAATAGAGCTGAATGGCTTTTTTTTTAATGCATGGTCGCATATTTTCAATAGAGGTAAAAAATACATTATTTGGAAAAAAGAGGTTCAAAAAATAAAGCGTGGTATTTCTTTCACTATATTTATGAATAATATTGAGAAATGTATGAGAAAGACGGTGTCCGTTTTATGGAACATTTGGCCCCGTTTATTAAGCAGGTTGAAACGATTCAAACTTGTAAAATCAATGCTACATATTTTTTACAACTTTTACAATTAATTGTATATTTGATTTTAGTGAAGCATAATTTGTATTACTGTTGTGTTTATAAAAAAATATTCATAGCGTCGGGGGAAAAAAAGTTAACTAATCAATTACAAATTTCGGAGAACAATTTTTTTTTTTAATTCAATTAAAAAATTGATTAATCATTGAAAATACTTAACGAAAACGTATCTTTTTGGAAATTAACTTCAATCAGCTAAATGTTTTTTTTTTTCGCAAATCTAATTACTATAACTGTTTCTCTGCATTAACTACACATACTGTAATACAAATTACCCTTATCTGCAGTTCTGTTTTAATGGTTAGAACTTTCCGGAAGCGATTACAAGCATGTAACACTAATTTTACTAGTTTGAATCGCACCAACTTCCTTAACAATATATTATCTATACGTTTTTAGCCAAAAGTGAGATTCGATGAGAATTGTGAGTAGTTTGCGACACAATAAAAATCTTTAATAATGTAAAATACTTTAGAATATTAATTTGTCGAAGAAAAAATTATTTATCTTACGAAATTAATTCGATTATTTCTCCAAATAGACATGAAATTTTTTCAAAAATTTTACCTTTTTCTTCAAAACGTGGTTTTACACATTTTCGAAAATATAAAAATATGAAAATATACAAAAGAATTTTCGAAAAATCACGTAATTTTCTTTTTATTAGACTTTTTTTTTGAGGCTCTGTAAATGTTCAATGATCCCGAAAATTCTCGTGTTTTGTACAGAATCTTTTCATGAAACTATATTCGAATTTATCAACTTTTCGACAATTTCTCTAAATGACAAAAACTCAAAAAGATTAAAGAAAAAATTATCTAAAAAGTCATATGAATCCGAAAAAAAACCAGAGAATTCATTTCGTAAGAAGAAAAATAAAGTAGTCTGGAAATTAGTTGTAATTTACTTGTAACCATTTTGTTAAAGATTTCATGACATTATTACTATTAAATGCGATATGTTATAGGTCAAATTAATGTTAGTATCTTCAATAACGTTGATTTATTTTTTTTTATTTTTTTAAGATTTTGCACTTATATCTCAAAGCACTGAAATTCTGGTAAAATTGTTGTTTGTAAATGTATATGTGACACATTCTTAATGTAATGTTCTCTTACTTCAAAAGTTTCGAGACATTAGTCATAAATTGACTAAATTGATTAGGGCGGTTAAAAAAAATGCACTATTTTTTTTTGCTTATCTCACCACGTCAAAGTTTAGATCACAAAATTGAAAATAAATTTCGCGAAAGGAGTGCACTGGCAAAAAATTCTAAAAGATGCCACATTGGAGGTTCATACCCAAAAAATGTGGCACCTCTCTAAAACGAAATTGTCAGCGTCCCCCTTTTGCGAGGTGTTTTTATAATTTGAAAACAATAATTTTATGGGGCTGGGAACATTTTTTGAATTTTATGTAATTAAAAAAAAAATTGATTTCCATTCACTTCATTTTAGCAGGACAAAAAAACCACTTTCATTTTTAAATATCGAATGTGACACCTCTTAAATTTTTTTGACAGTGATGTCATTTCTCATTTTAAAGAGTCGGAGAAACATGAAAAAAAAACGTATTTTTTTTTTGCTTATCGTACTAAAAAGAGAGAAAAAGAAATCAATTTTTTTTACCGTACGTAAAATTTAAAAAATTATGTTTCCACCCTGTAAAATTATTGTTTTCAATTTATGAAAACGCCGCACAAAAGGTGGAAGCTGACAATTAAGTTTTAGAATTTTTTGGCCAGTGCCTATCTTTCGCGAGGCTTACTTCAAGATCGAAATCTAAACCTTAAAACGGTGGGAAAAGCAAAAAAAAAGTAGTTAATTTTTTTGAAACACCCTATTGACTATAATATTAGAGCAGAGCAATTCGATAAAAATAATTATATCGATATTTATATATCGATATAATTATTGTAAATTCTACGGAATTTCATTTCACTGATAAGAAAATATTGTGTCATTCGAACGACATATTATAGCATCATGTTTTACATGGTTAAGGCTCAATATGTGCAAGTATGTTTGAGGCCCGTTTTTTTATTTAAAAAATTTTTTTTATCAGTTTACGATAAGGAAATTTTTTTTTTTTTTTTTGGAATTTCATCGAATCTAATATATGATATTTATGATTATTAGAATATTTATAGTCTTTATTATAGGTATTTATCTACTGTCTCGATTATTTTTTTGTTACCATCTACAAAATTGCTACGATGTATAATCTAGGGAAGAGTATTTAGTCATTTTTTTGGCTCGTGTCGATTTCACTGTTGCCCCAAAAAGGATGACTCCCGTCGCCTTTTTTCTCTGCCACTTTCTTGATAAGACTGTCCGAGGCCTTTTTGAGATCGTAAGCCCAGCCAATTTTTGCAAACAGATCGATCCACATCGTTGTCATATTCAGTCCGTAATTTCCAAACTCCGCTGCTTTGTAATCCCACGGAAATACGTGATGATAATTGTGCCAGCCTTCGCCCATGCTCATCAACGAAACATATTTGTTCTCTGCAGGTGATATCGATCTGGAGATTTAAAATAAAAACATTTTTTTTTTTTTCGTATTTCATTTTTTTCCTTTGCTAAAAAATTATACCGACAACGAGAGATATATTGTGTTATAATTAAATCGTGCACTAAAAGAGATGTTTATACTGAGGAAGAGAAAAGTTTTTCTTTTCGAACATACAGATTTATTAATGGAGCATTCCTCCTGGTTTCGACCTGGGTCTGACACCCTTCACCCTCAACTTCACGATGGGCAGCAGCTAGAAATTTTTTTTCTATCCAACACATGATTTTTAGATTTTTTGCCAGATTTTTTCAATGTATATTTTATTTTATAATGAACGTTAAATAAACATTAATAAAAAGGCTTAATTTAGAGATTACTTAAGCAAAATCTCAATATTTGTTTGGAAAAATCTGTAAAAATTGACAAAAATCATTTTCTAATTTTTTTCATTTTTTTGTTGTTGTTGAAAAGAGGCAAAAAAAAGATACATGGGCTCGCCGGTCCACTTCGGCTCGATTATCAAAAAAATTTGGTTTTGAATAAAAGCGTTATTCCGAATTTTTTCAGATTTTTAATACGTGTCGTTCGATAATCTGTTTTAAAAAATCGTAGATGATTAAAAATGTGTAATTTTTTTTTTCAATATTGCTTTTTAGAGATATGTCAGTCGTATAAAAAATTGCAGAGCCAATCGAAAGAGTCGAGGGTCAGACCTTGGTCTAAACCAGGTAGAATGCCTCTTATTATCTCGTAGTAATTTATCAATAATTTATAATAAATATATTTACGAATCTTATTATATTATATAATAAATATATTTACGAATTTTAATGACAAACTTGAATTTAGAACAACAACAAAAAACCCAATATTATTATTTAACGCATATTCGTTGGATTTATTATTTTCGATTTATTGTTATTATTATATTAATAATCTCATTATTTTGAAATACAGAAATATTATTAACTTATCTCGCGATTTTGTCATAATAACGTATTTTGTAGAAGTTCTCTAAATGCAATGCATTATGTTGTTTTTTGTTTCACAATTTTTTGAATATACGAGTAATTTAAAAAAAAAATTGGTAAAAATAAAATATAGCAATTTACAAGAAAGTAGTTACTTTTGTTAGTTATATTAATTTTGTATTGTTGTTTTCATTAAATATATTGCGAAAAAAAAAAAAATTTAATTTTATACACAGTTTTAAAAAAATCTCTTTAAAAGATAACCATAAATTATTCATCTTATCACTAACTTGTCGTAACTTCGATATCCCCAAAGATGTGCAAAGCTATTGACGGACCACGAAAAATTCAGAAACATCACGTATCGTACGAATGCTTGCGATATTATTGAAGGATACCAGTCTTCGTTCCAAAAATAGACGGGAATAACAACGGGAAGAATGAAGCAGACCAACAATTTCAGGAGGCCAAAGTATCTATGAAAAAAAAAGACAAATATATTAGACTGAAAATAAGCTATTGGACTCCAAGTAAATAGGATTCCATTGTGTCTATATTAATTCCGCAGTGGAATCATATTTTCTTTGAAATTTTTTTTCTCTGTGAAAAAAGTCGTGCTGATGGTTGTAAAATAATTTTAATATGCAATTAACGAAAAACAAATGAAACAAGTCGATTTGAAACTACAATTTTTACGACAAAACATTTCATTCTGCGATTCCATATAATTTTTAAAATATATATTTTGACTTACAACTAAAATTAAATTTCACCGTTTTCTGAAATGTTGGTTTTCAAAATCTGAAAAGCTACTCAAAAAAATAATTTTTTCAGTGGTTCTAAAAAAAAAAAATGGATGAATTTACAGAGAATAAATATTGAAAAAAATAAATCATGAATTTCCGATCAAATCTTTTTAGCCGTAACATTTCTTTTGAATTTCAAAGTTTTACCTACTTTTTCCAGGATGTTGACTTTTTAAATTTGTGAAATTGTGAAATTAGCACTGTTTTTGCAATAAATCGAATTAAATGGAGATAAAAGTATGATAAAAACTATTATTATGGCTATAAAAATATATGTCAATGTACCAAGATTGCATGGCAAAAATATATTTCTCCCAAATAAAATTGTCAATAATTAATAAAACTGATAATACAAATTTTTGATTCTACAATAAATCTATTGTATATAGTTAAAAATAATCTTATTAAAAAAAATCTATTAAAATGATTCGAAAAATTGGATGGAGCAATGAATTATAGATTAATTGTAGTCCTCAGCTGAAATTTCAAAGTTCCTACGCACTTTTGTGAAAATTGAACGACGGGATCCGCGAGAACATCGCTCATATCAATTTGACGACCTCGTCTCAGCACCTCAGGATGTTTCTTCATCATGAGCCAACCAACGTGAGAGAAGAAAAAGCCACGTTTGCTATTGTGGGGATCGGCATCGGTTTCAGTATATCGGTGATGAACCCTGTGGTCTCTAACCCAATCGAAGATCGAATTCTGTATGAAGAAAATATTAAATCAGTACACAACGTTCAAAATCGGCGTTTAATTGTAGAGGAAGTATGGGTTTAAAAATTTTTAAATAATTTCCAGATGTTGAAATGAGACATGAAATGAAACTCGTTCACATATATTCAATGTCCAGACGAATAAAAAAATCATATAACTTGTTTGTACATTCCGTCGTTCATTACGTTTGGTACAAAAGTCCAATTTTAATTGTACACATTCAGATAATTCAAGAATGCACGAAATGTATGATTTGATAAAAGAGAAATCGGACACGGAATTTTTTCGTTGTCAGCGTTTTTTTTCAACTCACGGTTGAATGAAGTTTCTCGATTTTATTGTTATCAAGCAATGTGAATAATCAATTAACCAATCGATTTGCATCAGTCTAGACTATTTTCATCGAACTGAAATGATAATATTTAAAAAGTAACAATCGTAGAAACATGGAATTTGCTCATACAAAATAAATCTGCGATAATTCTCTCACTATCGTCCGAGAGAAAATGACGAAATTGTCGAAAGAGTTATTGGCAATGACAGTAGGGCAATAATGAGATTACCTCGCCGGCGGTGAGATACGTGATCAGCAAAATTATTCGAAGTGGTAGGTTGGCCTTGTAAGATCGATGAGTCCAGAAGCGATGAGCACCTCCGGTCACACCGAATCCAGCGGTTCCACACAGGAAGCAACCTGGACAGAGATGTAATGATTATTCTTCTTATTTGTATTATTAATATTATTTCATTTTTTAAATTAATATGAGACCTCTCAGGGACTGATAAGTCCCCCATGAGACCTCCCTTACAGGGCCTGATTTTTTTAAGTCCTCCACGAGACCTGAATGTGAATGCTTACCCCAGAGTGTTAACAATTTGTGCTCAAATATGCGAAACGTGAGCAATCCGTATAAGGCTATAGCGTGAAACAGAAAAATGCGGAAGACGTTTGACCAGATAACTGGAGTTTTGAAGTCCAGCCATCCTTCATCTTTATCATCGATGCTTGTCGGGTATTCCGCTGTTTCCTCAACCTTTTCCATGTCATCACTAACGATGTCCCTCCCGAGAGCGAGATCATTGTGTTCGCCTATCGCTTCATCAATTACAGTTTCGTTTGGTGGCATTTTCCGACTTTTCCAAATGGACAACTCTTCTTTTTCTCTCTGTTGAACGAAAGCAAAATGTCATTTATTTGTCAGGAATGCTCTCATTTTTTCGACACGTCTATAATTATATTTCAATTTTTAAATAATTTTGCGTCACTGTTTTTTTGGGTATATTTAAAATTAAGACTAATTTAAAAAGTAACTGAACTGACGAAATTGGTGTTTTTATTTCTTTCGAGTTTTCCTAATTCTGAATATTTTTCAAGATAAGCTTTTCGTGGAGGAAAATACATTTTAATGATCCAGGAATCGATCAAAATATGCAATTTTCTGTCTTTGCAAAAAATTGATCTTGACACTTTATTTCAATTTCAGTATAACTATGTTTTTCTAAGTGGTGCATATGCGATGCATCAAAAACCAATCTATAGATTTTTCATTTTTTTTTCAAATAAACGGCTCTTTTTTTTTCTCTGATAAAATGTGATTTATCTGGTTCGCATTATTCGTCTCATTTATAAATCTACCATTATGTTGGGTTGTAAAATTAAGAAGTTAAGAATTTAATTTTCAACTGTATCAGTCGTCATTATTTGTTTATATTTCGTCGCAACTTTACTCAATATTTATAATTAGTAATCATAAAAACCTTCGCGTACAGAGTTTTATAAAAATCAACTAACATTTTGCATTTAATTTTGTCATACTTGTAGTTTGAATTCGTAATCAACAATTCCACAAACCAATGAGTACCAAATTTTAAGTAAATCCTAGAAATCAACGTTTCAACGTTAGAACAAAAAATCAACGTTTCAAAAATTCATCAAATTTGTTATAAATAATATAATTTCAATAATTAAAAAAAATAAAATAAAATAAAATGCACGTCTCTCCAACCGTTGAATATCCCAATATTACTCATGGCACAAAAATTTCATATTGTCGCAGAACTGCCTCTGGTAGAATTTTCAAAAAATAACTTTACTGCTGAAATCTTAATTTTCGATTTCAAAAATTATTTTCAAGTCTTCATAATATATATTTTTTATTCGATACGATTTTCTTTTTTCAAAAAAATGTCGTATACAATTTTTGTTACGATTAACCAAAAACAAGGTAGCTTTTTTTGAAAAACTTATGATTTGGAAAATCACAAAACATTGACAATGAAAATTTCTCCTATTAAAATGGTCCAATTTTCTTTTTTACTCGATTAATAAATTTAAAAAAAATAGTAAGGTCTTAAAATAGAGCTAAATGGCCACATACACAATAAATACGAATACCAGTATTTAATACTTAGTAGAAAAAAGGTGCCATATGTTTTTTTTTTTTTTTGTAATTTAACTACCTGCAGGGAAGTACGGGTTTAGTCGGGTCAAACGCCATTAAAAATAGACGGTCGAGCGTAACGCCTTGGCACTTCTAGGCCATACTCATCTTCATACAATAACAACTTTTGTCCAATTTAAAAGCACTTCCGATTAACATAGAAATAGTTGCAGAGCGGGCTCAATTTTCCTTATCTAGAGTCTGCCTTTTATATTCGTATATCCAAACGAAGTATAATCACGTTGAGGAGGTATTTGATTTTTTTTTTTTTAAATCCATTTTCAAGCGCATTTTTTTGGCTACAATTTAGATCTATTGTCGACATAATTTTTTTTGCTCTTATTCGAAGATATTTAATTTATTAACTGCTATAAAATCGGGCAAATCAGATGAAAAAAATCTGGGCGTCTTTAATTTTTTAAATTTGGACCTGAAATGCCTCAAATTAGAATTATGTTGCTTCTCATCCGATTGTAATTGGATATGAGGTGAGTAATATGCTTAATGAATTTTTGAATACATAACACTTACATTTTTTATTTTATTTCAAACTAAAAAAAAATTCTTTTTTAGTTTTAAATAATCAAATAAATAGTTTTTTTTTTTACCGAATGTGATATTTTCGAATTTCGATCCAAGCTTTACAGCATTTACAGGGATGTGTGTAGAATCTACAGAAAAATCGGTAATATGACAAAAAAAATCACAAAAATAACGAAATTTCGATTTTTCATAAAAACCGATTGAATCAGATTATTTCTTTTTGCTGTTTGAATATTTGATTTCCAAATAAAAATGTAAACTCCATAAACAAGCCTGGATAAATTACAACTTCTCTCACATGGCTTCCTCATGTACTTTTCACCTTCCTCAATAGAGGAAAAAAAAAATAATCATCATACTTCCTCATAGAGGAGGCATTAATGATCAACTGAGCCACTGTAAACTTTGAAAATTTGTTCTTACCTCTCCAAATATCTTTTGGAGCAAAGCAAAAAATAGTTAAATAAAAAGTTATTGGAATTAGTTGAAAAAAAAATAAATAAGAAGAAAAAAAGGTTTTACAAAATATTTCAAGCAATTATGAAGTATGTTTAAAAATTCATTTCACGTGATACTATCTCCTTTGGCATTTTTCAATCGTTACTTACATTACAAAAAAAAAAAAAAAAAGGAAAAGACACCTACATTTATTTTTTAAACTCCTACATTTTTCACACATTTTCTTGCAGTTTCGAGCCACATGGAATTTTTTTAAATTTAAAAAAAATCTCAAACTTCTTTTTGCACGCTTCACGTGCAAAGTTGTAGTCTTAACTTCTCGAGTTCACGTCAGATACTGAGTACTCGATGAATTTCAAATAACCGACAGCGATAATAACAAGGGCTATGTATGATTAAACAATTCGTGCAATTCATAAAACTCTCCATTCTCCAATGCACAAGCAATGAGATATACATGCTTAAGACATATCAATGAAAAATTGCTTTAAAAAAAAAAAAAAAAAAAAAAAAGAAAAAAATACAAAAAAAAATTCAAAAGATGCGCCTCGAGGGGGTTGCTTGAATAGAGCACGTGTCTCGATGAGGAAGCTTACGAGTATGTTGCGATTTCCCCTTGATTTCTTTTTTTCGTTCACTTCGTTACGAAGAGATTATTACATACACACGAGAGAACAGCAGCGAAAAAAAAAAATATAAAACTTTACGCGATCTTTGTTTCGTTTTACAAGCGCAGATAGTGTCATAGGTCAAACGTTATAGGATGGACCTCGGGTTGCTGGCACTCGACTCCTTTCTCAGCTTCAAAGCTCGTCGTTCATCGCTCAATCGTCAATCATCCGGGCATTCTCTTCAACTCTCCGTTTGTACACCACGTCCGCTATGTATATCTGTATCTGCATAGCGTAATAATGCGTTTAAGGCAATCAGTCGCGTCCGAGACGTAGCGAATAGGGGTGATGATCCACGTTGTGAGGCACCGAGTGTTCGCAATTGGCAGGAAAGAGACAAACGCCCACGATTTTTCTCTCGTTCATGATATCGTCAATAGCGCAATAGCGAAAAATTGGCTATTTAAAAAAAAAAAAAAAAAAAAGACAATACTCGTCACGAAATTTTTAGCAATTTTGTTTTCTTTTTTTTTTTCAATTTTTTTTTAAGTAATAATTTTGAATCCGAAGTTGGTGTTATTTTATTTTTATTTTGAAGGTCAATGAGCTGAATTTTTGTATCAATTTCACAAATGTAAAATCGCGGCGACGTTGTGTCGGTTGTTTTTATTGTTTTACGACGCCGGGAATGAAACGCGCTCGATTGATTTTTTTTTGTTGTATATATATATACATATATATATATATGCGCTTTCCTGCAAAGTTGCTCGCGTTCTGAACTGACTCTTGGATACTGAAACGACGACGGAAGCTTTCGCAACCCTTCTGAAACAACGGAGGCGCTCTGTTTGACTTGAGTTCTATTTCAACATAATAGTTCTTGCTCTTACACTTACGATTATGTATGGTTCTTCACAGTTCAATGCAGATTTCTTTTACATTCTTCGCAAATTTTCATTAAAGACCAAGTTTGGTTGGTAGCAAAATCTTCAAATGTAAAAAAAAGTTCCAAAGTAGAACATTGCTTTCTCATAATTTTCCAACTTGCGGAAAGCATTCTCAATGAGGTAATCAAAATTGATCGACATACTTTCTCATAGGGGTCTTTGTACAAGATAAAAAGTGAGAAATAAGATAGTCATGAGCAAGTTATGTGCAAGTTATGTTCTAGATTGCCCCTTTTTTTCATCCTCATCCTCATCCTCATCCTCATCCTCATCCTCATCCTCATCCTCATCCTCATCCTCATCCTCATCCTCATCCTCATCCTCATCCTCATCCTCATCCTCATCCTCATCCTCATCCTCATCCTCATCCTCATCCTCATCCTCATCCTCATCCTCATCCTCATCCTCATCCTCATCCTCATCCTCATCCTCATCCTCATCCTCATCCTCATCCTCATCCTCATCCTCATCCTCATCCTCATCCTCATCCTCATCCTCATCCTCATCCTCATCCTCATCCTCATCCTCATCCTCATCCTCATCCTCATCCTCATCCTCATCCTCATCCTCATCCTCATCATCCTCATCATCCTCATCATCCTCATCATCCTCATCATCCTCATCATCCTCATCATCCTCATCATCCTCATCATCCTCATCATCCTCATCATCCTCATCATCCTCATCATCCTCATCATCCTCATCATCCTCATCATCCTCATCATCCTCATCATCCTCATCATCCTCATCATCCTCATCATCCTCATCATCCTCATCATCCTCATCATCCTCATCATCCTCATCATCCTCATCATCCTCATCATCCTCATCATCCTCATCATCCTCATCATCCTCATCATCCTCATCATCCTCATCATCCTCATCATCCTCATCATCCTCATCATCCTCATCATCCTCATCATCCTCATCATCCTCATCATCCTCATCATCCTCATCATCCTCATCATCCTCATCATCCTCATCATCCTCATCATCCTCATCATCCTCATCATCCTCATCATCCTCATCATCCTCATCATCCTCATCATCCTCATCATCCTCATCATCCTCATCATCCTCATCATCCTCATCGTCCTCATCGTCCTCATCATCCTCATCATCCTCATCATCCTCATCATCCTCATCATCCTCATCATCCTCATCATCCTCATCATCCTCATCATCCTCATCATCCTCATCATCCTCATCATCCTCATCATCCTCATCATCCTCATCATCCTCATCATCCTCATCATCCTCATCATCCTCATCATCCTCATCATCCTCATCATCCTCATCCTCATCCTCATCCTCATCCTCATCCAACAAAGGACAAAAAATTTCAATGAGAATTTTTAACCCTATAGAGTGCACGTGTCATTCTTAATAGCGATTTTTATGAGAAGAAATCCTGATTTGCATTGTGTCATAATTTGTATTAATTAGAAAAATAATAAAACTGTTGAGTTTACTGCTGGCGTCTTTTTTCTCAAATTTATACTTCTACGACTAATTGATCTATCTATGAACCTAATACAACGCAAGACTTCGTCATTACGATGAGCACTAAATTTTTTATGATCCAGCAGCACCCAGCAGTGAGAGAAAATATGTTTATGGAGAATCGCCAGACAGAACGAAATCAGATAAACATGATTTTTTTATATCATATCATAGTAGAAGTATGTTTGAATCAATATAAAATATGAAAATTCATAACATCGGTGAATTGATGAAAAAGAGGAAAGCACTTTGCAACGTTCTAATTTGCATCCTATAAAATATAAATATGAAAATTCATAACATCGGTGAATTGATGAAAAAAAAGAAAGCAATGTGCAACGTTCTACTTTGCATCGTTATCTTCTTTAATTAAACAATTTGAAAAAAAACGTATGTTTGCGCTCTTCGAAGGTGTTCTATATTTATTTTATGCTTTATATACGCCATATACTAATATATTATATACCACTATCGAGATATTAATTGAAGAAACATTTCTTTTAAATACAAGAATTTCAAAGTGCAAACTTGTACTGTTATTACAATTACAAAAAAAAAAAAGATTTTTACAATGTTTTTGCGTGGCTTATTCAATATAGGTTGTCTTATACATGTCTATAACGCAAAAAAAAAAAAAAGATTACAGAAAAAAGGTCGCATTTTTGTGCTATTTGGTACCAGAATAATCATGCCGAGCGCATTATTTGTCCTCTATCCACAGAACAGAGATATTGAAAATAGAAAGATTATTTATTAATGCTCGTGGTTGTGCTCTTCTTCGCCGGACCCACCCCAAACGGGATGACTACCGTCACCCTTCTTTTCCGTCACTTTTCGGATAAGCTCGTCCGAGGCACTCTTGAGATCATAGGCCCAACCGATTTTCGCGAAGAAATCGATAAACATTGTCGTCAGATTAAGCCAATAGCTTCCCAACTCGGCTGCCTTGTAGTCCCATGGAAATACGTGGTGATAATTGTGCCAGCCCTCGCCCATGCTCACCCATGCGACCATTCTATTCTCTCTTGGTGATATCGATCTAAAAACAATAAAACAGTAATTCGTGATTCGTGATTCGTGAGTAAAAATATGAAATTTTTGATTTTTTTGCCGCACCTATCGTAACGCCGATATCCCCACAGATGAGCGAAACTGTTGACTGACCAGGTGAAGTTGAGGATCGTCGCGTATCGTATGAAAACTTGTGACATTATAGCCGGGTACCATTCTTGATTCCAGAAGTAAACGGGTATCACAGTTGGTAGAACAAAGCAAACCAGCAATTTCAAAATTGTAAAGTACCTGATGTATGAAGAAAATAAGTACTTTTTAAAGACATACTTTTAGTTTAAGTCAAGGAGTTAATTAAAAAAAAATCGTTTTAGCTAATCCACACAAATGACACATTTTGTGTGCAAAAGTAAGTTGATTATAAAACGAAATTTTTCCTACTTTCACTGCTTTTTAATATCGTCAATATTTCTATATATTTTTTTTTTTTTTTTTTTTTTTTTTTTTTTTTACGGACTTTTGTGAAAATCGAACAACGGGATCAGCGAGAACGTCACTCATGTCGACCTGACGACCTCGCCTCAAGACCTCCGGATGTTTCTTCATCATCAGCCAGCCTACGTGGGAGAAGAAAAAGCCCCGTCTGCTGTCGTGAGGATCGGCATCAGTCTCCGTGTACTTGTGATGCACCCTGTGATCTCTCACCCAGTCGTAGACCGAGTTCTAAATTGAAGAAAAAAATTAAAAATTTAGGTGCAAAGTCTACGAAACGTCATTAATTTATCAGACAAATATTCGCAAAACGAAAAGTTGAATTCGATACAAATTTGACTACGACGACTAGAGAATCTGACAAAAATCGATGTCAGTAAAGACATTATGAACATTGATTAAATAATTTAAAATATTAATATTCGGAAAACTTTTTATCTCTTTTGCAAAATGGACCACAGATTTCTTTTTTTTTTTTTTTTTTAATACGTATGATTTTTGAAGAATTTAATCTAAGGATTTTGAAAAACTGTTGAATAATCACAAATTTTGTTTGTATGTTTTGAAACATTGCTTAAGTATCATTTGGAAATTCATTGAACTCTCACTGAACCCGATTTTTAACCATTTTTTTAAATAGGATTTTTTTTTATATAATGCAGTTTTTTTTTATGCGTTTTTTTTTTAGTTTGAATCAATAGGTTTGTATCGTACCTCGCCAGCCAGAAGATAACAGATCAGTAGAATAATTCGTAGCGGTAAATTCGCTTTGTAAGTTCGATGTGTCCAGAACCGATGAGCACCGCCGGTCACTCCAAATCCAGCGACACCGCCCAAAAAGAAACCTTCAAGGTAATCGGACATTCACTCTGTTATCTTATAAATCTGTATTTTTTTTTTTTTTTTTTTTTTTTTTTGGAGCACTTTATGAGGGTGAAAATTTCTGCAGTTGTCCCACACATGCAAATTTGCACTTTCTCACGTTTTTTACTATTTTAAATAACGAATATTGGCCACTGGTTAGACTGGCTATTTTTTTTTTTTCATTAAAAAAAATTGATATTTTAACAACAGTAATAGAAATCTATTTTTTTGTTTAATTTAAGATACAAAAAAAAAAGTAAATTTGACAATTTTTTGGTCACTTCTCAAAGAGAATATTTGCAAATTCGCCAGTTTTACAAAATCCTTCTGTTACTTTTTTAATTCACCAAAAAAGTAAAAAGATGACTAAAAAAAAATCTGTCAAATTGACAAAATGAAAATTATAATTATAAAATTTTAGAACAACGACAAAAAATGTATTCTTTTCTGCTAGTGGCTGATTATCATTTTTTGTGATATGGCAAATACAAAAGAACAAAATACGAATATGCATTCACATGAGAAGGTCGTAAAAATGCAGACTTACCCCAAAGCGTTAGTACTTTGTTATTTGTAATAGGAATCGTAATCAAGCCGTAAAGCGCTATTAAATGAAAGCCAAAAATGCCGATAACATTCGACCAAATCACTGGTGTCTTGAAGTCTAACCATCCTTCTTTTTCAGATTTCTTATTTCCAGCCACCACGACGACAGTTTTATTATCCTCGATTGGATCCCCCTCGATCGCGAGATCTTTCACATCCCCGATGGTCTCGTCGAACACGTTCGGTGGCATATTTTCTTACTCTATTTCGTTACTTTAAAATAAAAAGGAACATTCATTCGACAGTTTCCGTGTTTAAATGTACTTCTCAAGTTCATGATCAGAAATTTATTACAAACATATATTAAGGAGGAACCCACTGTGACTGTCTAAAAAAATTATTTTGAAAAATTTGTTATATCTTAAAGTTAATGTAAAAAAAAAATTGGTGATCTAAAATACATTTTTATGAAAAACATTTTATTGATTAAGCTCTACTAAATATTATTGTGCAATTAATATTACTAATATTAATATATATGAGGCATTCAGTATCAGTTCATCCACTAAAAAAAAAGTCTAAAAATCAGATGATGTAATTCCAATAATTTTTTTTTTTATGGACTATTGTTACTTTTTCGAATTATTTATTATTTCTCACTAAAACATTTAAATCTCGAAAATGGTTTATGCAATCAATATTTAAAAAAAAAAAAATTTATGACAAGAAAAATTTAAATACATTACGGACGATTTGGAAACCTCAAAATGTTCCCTATTAAATGGTTATAATAATAATTTTTTGTACTCATTTTCGAGCCAAGAATATACGAAAATAAAAAGCAGATAATGGAAATTTGCTCCTGTGTTACCTGGAATTGTTACAAATTGTTCGATCCCCAAAATATTTGAATTTTTTTCTCATATATTAAAGATATGTATTTTGGAGATATAAAAAAATATCTTCACCAAATTTATTATTAAAAAAAAAAATCCACCAAAATCGCTACACTAAACTGTGAACCGACACTCATAGAATTCAAAATAACACTATTTTTTTTATTTTCGGTATATGCCGAAAATAATTTCATTGGGGAGTTACACGTCACCGTACACCGGAGGATAACTAAAATTTTTCATTTTTTTTTTTTTTAATTTAATATATTTAAGTTATGTACTTCGAAGAAGTAAAAAAACATTTTCACCTAATTTTTGACCATTAACAAACAAAAAAATCCCGAAAATTGTATTTTTTTTTGCTGTCACAGTGATTCCCCTTGATTAAAAAAAAAATGCGGAGCACTATATTTGTAAATAGTGTAAAAAAAAATGGATTAAAACGATGTAACGCTTACCCTATGGCAAATATAATTCACGTACAGATGAATAGCACAAGTTATCTTCTCGTAAAAAAATCTAAAACTAAAGTCGCGACGTCGCGTAAAGTACTGGCGAGTTTGAAAATTGTGGTTGATCGTTATACACGAGTATGCCGAATCAGCGCATAACTGACCCCGAACATAGTGGACACGAGGCTCAATTCACCTGGAGTTTCGTGAAGGATCCTCTCCGATGAATGTGTGTGTAATTATTAGTGTCGTAATCTGTATGAAATATCATATATGTATATGTGGGAGCAACACTGTTGTTCGCCTCAATGTCAGTAATTACATAAAAATAATAACAAAAAAAAGTCTTTGACATATTTCCAGGTGAATTTCATTTACTTAGATAAGTAAAAAGAAAATAATATTGAATGTTAAAGAAATATTTTTAACGATACTGAAAATTCTTTTCTTCACTGTTTCTCACATTTTGCAAGGAATGGGTTCTTTTTGCACGTAAGTTTTACAGAAAAAAAATAAAAAATGTGAAGATAAAAATAGATAGGAAAAAAAAAAGTTTTATGCCACGCGGTGCGAGAAGTGCCTACTTCTCACACTAGTGCGATAAAGTTATATAGGAAACACGTGCGAGAAACTTTTTCCCAACTCGTGTGATTGCAACACTCGTCAGAATAGTACATACAACTTTATCGCACTAGTGCGAGAAGTGCCTACTTCTCGCACCGCGTGGCATAATAGTATATTACGATACGAGTGCGATTGAATTTTTTCTTGATGAGTGTGAGTTTGCAGCACGAGTCGAAGACGAGTGTTGCAATCGCACGAGTTGAGAAAAAGTTTCTCGCACGAGTTTCGTATACAACTTTATCGCACTATCTTTATCGCACAACTTTATCGCAGAAGTAGGCACTTCTCGCACCGCGTGGCATAATAGTGCATTACGATACGAGTGCGATTAACTCGTCTTCGACTCGTGCTGCAAACTCACGCACGTTAGGAAAAAGTTTCCCGCACGAGTTTCGTATACGACTTTATCGCACTAGTGCGAGAAGTGGCCACTTCTCGCACCGCGTCGCATAAAAAGTTTTATCGTACTCGTATCATAATATACTATTGTAAAATCAGATTATTACTTTAAGCAATTTAAGAATTATTTGTTAAATTAGTGGAAGGATAAGCAATTTTTTAAAATGAAAATAAACATTTTATATATTTTTTTTGGTTAAGTGGGCTGTGAGTTGTTTTTACCAACATTTTAACCCCATTTTGTATATTTTTTTTTTTTATAAAACTAAGAGGAGAATTATATGAAGGTTAGCAAATAAAATCTTTTTCTTAAAAGTACAACAATTTTCCTTTTTTTTTATTTAACTGTATATGACGTATTGAAAGTTGGGAACGTTTCACAAAATTATATTTCAAAAATAAACAACAGAAAGGAAAATTTATAAAACCATATGTGTTGGAATAAAAATCAGCGAATCATACTAATATTGTGTATTGTATTAATTTTCAAACATATTAACGACATGTGGCTCGAAGAAATAAAAAATAACATAATTAAATTTACGATATTTCCCAAAAAACAAATTAGCAAAATTATTTATTTTAGAAATGCGGTTCAGACGATACCTCTAAGATTATTATTTTTATTACTATTATTATTGTTGTTGTTATTATTATTATATTGTAAAATTGAGAGCAAAGATTTTTGAACGTTTGCAAAATTTTTCGTTAAAATTAAAACAATTTTAGATTTTGCTTTTGACTCTGTGTAACGTATTAAAAAAATACAAAAATACAAAGGAAACTTTTAGTCATATGAATTAAAAAAAAAATCAACAAAAAAATCAATCAAATTCATCCAAAATCTCTGCAAAACTAGACATTGAAAATATTCTGCTCTGGAACTTGAAAAAGGAGTTTAAAAAAAGCAGAGCGAGCAATTTCAACAACATTTCCAAGATTTAAAGATACGAAGCCAAAAGAAATACATCACAGAAGTATGAGCGAGTATTTGTAATAATTGGTGAATGTCGTGATATATGGAGCGCACCGATGGTATTGCGCGATTTTTTTTTACGACATCACAGCGACGCATTTATTGTACGGCTTTCATCAACGTACAACAAAACATTCGCGATAAATATTTTAATACACTCTCCTCTGTTCGGTTTAATCGACGACGATGCAATCAAATGCGATTCGCGATTCTCGAAGTGACGAATTGATGATAGATAAATCCGAAATGCCAGCGAATGGCATTTTCAACTTTTCTTTTTTTCAAACAAACAAAAAATGATTTACTACTTTTTGGGCTTTCGATTTGGATTGGCAAAGTTAGTCAATTTTTGTGGAAAAAAAAGAAATTATATTTTTAACAAATTTAGTATTTTTATTTTCGAAAATAAAATGTATCATTTTCGTTCAACAATATATTTTTTGTTATTTATATAAAAAGAAAAATTTTTCATTGGAAATTTGACAATTTTTTTTTGTCTCTTATTTTAACGAACAAAAACGAATAATTTTGATTTTTTTTTTGTCACTTTTAATCTTATCCTTTTTTTGTTTTGTTTTGTACATTCAACAATGTTTGCTTGTCATTCCTAATTTAAGAAGGCATCGACGATACAGTCACGGAATTTGAGTACAAAGATTTCGATAACATTTTTTTTCATAACAATGGTTCTTTAAAATCCAATTGAATTTATGACCTTTGATTAATTTCTTTTTTTAGGGGATTTAATATCAAGGTTTGTCGAACTTTGAGACTGAGATTGCAGTATCAATTGCGATTAATCTCACGCTCTTCAGAGATTAACAGCGACAATGAGTAATTATTAAACATTAATTATCACTTCTTGTTCATTGTTAATAATAAAAACAACTATGCGGTGCATTTATTCTTATAAATATTTTGTTCTAAGTACATTCCACGACTAATCGACATGATCAGGTCTCTCACTTTTTTCCCTTTTTTTTCAATTTCCAATTTTTTCCAAAATTCCGTCGACGATTTCTTTGCAATTTTTAGAGTGCATTTTTTTCTCGAATTAACTGTAATTAATAATTAATTAAAAGTCTTTTTTTTTTTGGGCATTGACTTTTAATTTTTTTAAAAAAAGTGGTAATTACAATAATTTTGTTGGCTATAAAAATTTAATTCGTCAAAAGAAAATTCCGGCCGACTATAATTGGTCGGACTTTTTTTGTCGAATTAACTGTAATTAATAATTAATTACATTTTTTTTGTCGATTTAACTGTAATTAATAATTAATTACATTTTTTTTGACGATTTAACTGTAATTAATAATTAATTACATTTTTTTTGTCGACTTAACTGTAATTAATAATTAATTACATTTTTTTTGTCGACTTAACTGTAATTAATGATTAATTATATTTTTTGTCGACTTAGCTGTAATTAATAATTAATTACATTTTTTTGTCGACTTAACTGTAATTAATAATTAATTACATTTTTTTTGTCGATTTAACTGTAATTAATAATTAATTACATTTTTTTTGTCGACTTAACTGTAATTAATGATTAATTACATTTTTTGTCGACTTAGCTGTAATTAATAATTAATTACATTTTTTTTGTCGATTTAACTGTAATTACTAATTAATTACATTTTTTTTGTCGACTTAACAGTAATTAATGATTAATTACATTTTTTGTCGACGTAGCTGTAATTAATAATTAATTACATTTTTTTGTCGACTTAAATATAATTAATAATTAATTAGTAGTTAATAATGAATAAAAATCCAATTTTTATTTTTATAGCTAATTGAATTTTTACATTCAACAGTTGTTTTCAAAAAATTAAAAGTAAAAAAAAAAATTCCCGCCGATAGTTGGCCGGAATTTTTTCTATTTTCTAATTAAATTTTTATTTTTATTTTTTTGAAAAAACTGTTGAATATAAAAATTCAATTGCGTATAAAAATAAAAATTTTACTTGACCAAAAAAAATTCAGACCGACGGAATGGGCGGAATTTTTCTTTTTTTCCAATTATCTTTTAATCTTGATTTTCATAGATCAATGGATGCGAAATCGTTTTTGATAGTTTCTAATTGATTTATAAAAACGTTCGAAAAAACTAAAAAAAAAAACCTGATTTTACAATTTCTTTTTTCTGACAAATCGTGGACTACATACACGAATATAAAACAAACAAATAAAGTTATTCGTGACAATCAAACGATTACGCATCGATTGCGTTGCAGTAATTTGATTTTGGCGCAAAATAAAAATCTGCGGTTATATTACCATTTGACGCGGCAATGTGACCAGTTGAACGCTAATATCTATACGAAACGCATAGGCTTTTTTTTTAATTTCCGTCAAACCGCGGTCTATCAAACATTTTGATAAATGAAAACACAACCATCAAAAAATTCCCCATCAATTGGCTATAAAAAAGTTGACTCGGCAAAAAAAAAAAAAATGTATACAAATTTTTTGCCGAATCAGCTCGTATCAGGTTCAACATTTTATTTTTGATTTTTGATAAAATCATTAACCTTCTTATTAGACTATCAATCACCATCAATAGATTATTTTAAACGATTGGCAAAAATTGAAAAATTAAAATTAGCCGGCTAACTTCACGGAGCTAAAGAATACAATAAATGTAACAGCGGTTAATTAACCGGGTTTATCTACCGGATAGTCAGCCGGTTACTTACCGACTCACACGAACTAGCCGGTGCAGCTGCGACGAGTAAAGAGCATGTATATATAGATATGTATATATACACACACTGTATAGCCTCGGAGGCAATCGGCGTCACGAGTAGCTTACCTGAATCGTGTAAAGACGCTTAAGAAAAAAATAAATAAAATGGAATGTATAGTCGCGAGTGTCGATCATATGCGTTTTGATATTGAAATAGCATTGGACGAACAATATGGAGCACTACCGTTGCCTTTTACTGGCATGGACAGTGAGTAGAAAAATTTAAATAACAATACAACTTATAGGTTACTTTAATTCCCACAACATGTAAACATATATATATATATATTATTTAATCCACTTGTTGTCACTTGAAAAAAAAAAAAAAAAAAAAAAAAAAAAAAATGAAATGCCCAATTTTTTAACGCAATATTGAAGAGCAATTTTGCTTCATTTTTTCGTTGTATTTAATCATTTACTTGTTTACTTTTTGTAAATTTCTCTAGAATCCATCGCCGCCGTATGTCAATTCTATCCCAGAGGAACGTGTAACAAAGGCTCGTCGTGTCCCTTCAGACACGTACGAGGGGACAGAACAATTGTCTGCAAACATTGGCTACGAGGACTATGCAAAAAGGGGGATCAGTGCGAATTTCTTCATGAATACGACATGACCAAAATGCCAGAATGTTACTTTTACTCGCGCTTCAGTAAGTCTATCACAGAGATTGGGATTGATTGATTGAGAAAATGTCTTTTACGGGTGATATTAGTGATGTGTTGAAATCTTCTGAAAAATTGGTTAAATAAAAACAATTTTTTTTTTCTTACCATTAAGGCAGAAAAGAGAAATATTTTTAAAAAGTATTTCTAAAAGACGTTGCAATGTAGAATTTTAACAATGGTACCTCTATGAGAAAGTTGGCTTGCTCATAGAGGAAACTTTGTGCAATATGAAAAATTATGAGAGAGCTACTTTGCAACTTTTTTTATATTTTAGGAGCCTATTTTTCTATTTTTGCTTCCCGATACAGGAAGCTTTGTTTTCATGAAATTTTTTTTTTTTCGAGATTTTCGTGTCAGCTTACTCAAAAAAAATTATGAAAACGTAAATTTCTATAAAACCATAAATACTTTATTGATTACGCCTAAATTAAAATTAACATTGATACACTCCAGTTAAGTTTTAAACTTAAAAAAATAAACTTGAAAAAAAATACAAATATGTGAATTTCTATAAAATATGAATTGTTTGATCGATTTCGCTTAAATTCAATACCAAAGGTCGCATCACTCTGATAAAGTTTTGTATCAATTTTCAGCCTGATAGCTGGAAATTTCTTTGAGCTTGTGTATATAACAGATATTTTTCAAAATCTTAAAAATCTTAAAAAAGGTTTTTCAAAAATATGTATCAAAGAAGCATTTGATTTTACTGTATATGGCACAAAAAATTTCTGATGATTCGGTTGAGTAGTTCCTGAGTTATGGCAGTATGAATTTTAGCCCCTCTATCACACACTTTTTTTATAAAAATTTTGAAAAAAAAAATTTCATGAAAACAAAGCCTCCTCCATGAGGGAGCAAAAGAAATAGCATCTTAGATTAATAGATCAAAGATGAAAATCTGTGTTTTATTCTTTTTTTTTTGTTACTGTTTCATAATTTTTAAAGCACTAAAAAAAGGATATAAATGCCAATTTTGTTTCGTTGATTTCAGTTACGCTTCTGCTTAAAATATTTTTGAGAAAAGAATTAATTCTTGTGCGAAAATAATTGTGCAACAATTATAATATTAATTATTTGATGGAATTATTCTTTAACGATAAATGTTAATATCTGACAAAGGTATTTCAACTACTTTTTCATTGAAATGGCCAGCTGCTTATCTGATAATATTGGAGAGTCTATCTCCGCAAATTAAAGTTGTTTCGATAATTCACAGATGCCTGCCACAATAAGGAGTGTCCATTTTTACACATTGATCCTGAGACCAAAGTCAGAGATTGTCCATGGTACGATCGTGGATTTTGCAGACATGGACCGCTCTGCAGACATCGCCACGTTAGAAGAGTACTTTGCATGGCATATCTTGCTGGTTTTTGTCCTGAAGGATCCGAATGCAAATTTATGCAGTAAGTGTAGATCTGATATTCATTTTTTCCACAAGAATTAAGCGTACTGAAAGCCACAACTTTTTTTTTGTATCATGCACAGTCAATTGAAATTTATGTCGTTCTTTTACACAAACTTTCTGTTCAGAAACTTCCACAGAAACTTTTTGTTAACTTGACAAACATTTTTTTTCCTCAAAATCTAGGCTTCCAAAAAAGCATAAAAATTAATTTTTTTAAATTCTAGCATCTTCATTTTAGGAAATAAAATGTATCATTTTTGTTTTATACAATAAATTTTTGTCATTAAAAAAAAAAGAAAAATGGTGACAAAAAATAATTTAACAAATTATTCTTTATCACTTCTATAATTTAACAAATACAAATTTGTAAGCTTGAAATATCTTTTGATACCTTTTAATCTTTTACATTTTTGTTGGTGTAAGTTGGCATCGACGACACAGTCATTTAACTCACATCATTTGAGTACCAAGATTTTGAAAGCAATTTTTTTAATTTGACTGCATGATTTATCTAACTGTACCGATCTAACTAACTTAAATTTAAGAATATGTGTTGCCAAGTTTCTCAAATGTTTTTGTAACTTTTCGAATTAAAAAAGAAAATCGTACGATACAAAAAAAAATGTTAACTGTGTCTTTAATCTTGTTTGACTTAATCATCATAATATGTTGAAATTTCGATATTTTACAGTCCTCGATTCGAGTTGCCAGCGGTTCAGGATATGCAGCCAAAAGAGGGGAAAAAGGTGATGATAACGTGCCACTTTTGCGGAGAGGGTGGCCACAAAGCGATATACTGCAACAAAATGCCGTCCGAGGTTCGAGAAGCTCAAGTGCGACAGGAGCAAGAAGGCGGTGGTTCGCACAGTTCACACTATCACCATATGAACATGCACAACGGACCACCGCCGCGTGGTCCTCAGAAGCCGCTTGAAGAAGTGACGTGTTACAAGTGCGGAACAAAAGGACATTACGCGAACAAATGTCCAAAGGGTCACCTAGCATTCCTGAGTCACGCGGGTGGCGGAAGCGGAGGAGGTGGTGGCGGTGGTGGTGGTGGTGGTGGTGGAGGAGGAGGAGGTGGTGGAGGTGGCGGAGGAGGAGGAGGAGGAGGAGGAAATCAAAATCCCGGATACAGAAGATGAGTCTCGGGTGTGTTTTACTGACACGAACGCTCTTATATGTTAACATTTTTACTTTATTTTTCTCTTAAGCAAATAAAAAATAATAATACAAAAGAAAAAAAAGAAAGAAATGAAAAAGTTTCACAACTTTCGTTTATATCAGTTAAATTGTTCGACTGGCATTTTTGTTATCTTCTGCTCGTCCTTGCGTCTCCATAAATAAAATATGGGTAACACCAACGCGATAGTCACCCTCAAAAAACAAGCGGAGACATCGGCGGCGATAAATCCTCATAAAAATTAACAGTTAATACTCTTATTATTTTTTGTTTTCTTTTTTTTTTTTTTTTTCTAAATTCAATAATGATGCAATACCCGCGTGTTAGTATATTATGCCCGATGAATAATTACAAAAATTGAATAATGGAAGTCGAAGTGATGTGGATGTAACACGCCGACGTGCGTAGACGCTGCGGTAAAATCGATAATTATGTCTTCTCTCTGCCTCGAGATATGCACGATACTAAGAAAAGTCGAATTTCGACTATGAGCCTTGTTTTTACGACTGCGATTAATAATTACAAATTATGCACGCAACATTTAGATGGTAATGTGTATGTGGTTTTACGAAGGACTTCAAAGTACTTTTGGTGCTGTGGAAATGCGAAAAAGGTAAAAGGTAAGACTGAAGCTAATCATTGAAACGCGTTGGGTTGACAAAAACGCTTGAATTTGGCTCTGTTTGCGCTGTGAGATTGGATTAAATATTTGGGAAATTTATGCACTTGTACATGAAGCATTTATGCATAAACCAGTACTTTCAATTAAATGTGCAACTATTTTTTTTAATCGTTCATTATTATTACACAATAGTTGTATGTTAAATTCATTATATAAGATTACGCATAAAAGCTTTATGTTTTTTTTAGTAAAAAATATTTTTACCAAACGTCACCTTTTTGTTAATACTGATTTTAAAAAAAATTCTTCTAGTTGAAGTCCTAATGGAGGATTTTAAAAAACCTTGATTTTATTTCTGCTCTATTTGCCAAAAAAATTATCTACCGCATCATTGAGAGATTACATTTTTTAATAAATATTGATCATATTAAACAAAAATAAAAGTATTTTCCTCTTACATTGCTAGTAAACGAATACTGAAAATCTCAAACAATTTTATTTTGTCGTTGGAAAGAAGTTCCGTAATAATGATCAATTTAAAATACTCCCACTCGTTAGCCCCGTGCGGGGCTATTAAATAACAATAGTAAAAGCAAATATTTATTAAAAAATATGTTCTTGATCTGAAGATATATTAATAGGATTTCCAAAATATTCATTTCCAAGGACATTACCATAACAAAGAAGAAAAAAAAATCGGCAATTGTTCACCGATTTAATTTGGGATAACTCATTCCATATTTCGAAAGACGTCTCATTAAAAAAAGCGTCTGGATATTTGATATCAGTTTAAAAAAAAATACAGTCCGTTGTTTACCCAGCAACAAAAAAACGTGGATCATCTTTCCAATAATTATGAATTATACAAAAAAAAATTCATCGGAAATTTCCATTAATCAGTTAATTAATCTTTACGAATATTTCAGAGTTACGGGCACATGCTTTAATACAAATGACCTTTTACTGCGGGCAATTATAAATTATAAAAACTTCATAAAAACATTTTAAAAATAAAAATGGGGATTTAAAAAGTTAATCGAATCCAACCAATTTATCAACCTCATAGCGCACACAGAACAATAATCCAACGGTTACACTAGGAAATCTAGAATGCCTCATGGAAAAATATGTTTTGATGAATATAACACGTACGTACATAGAAACCGGGATTTATGTATCATTAAACGTTGTTCGTTGCCCCGCTAACTCTATCAATGATATCATTTTCATATCTTTTCTCATCTTTAAGTATCGTTAGAATTTCACGCTTTACGTGTAAGTACTGAAAGTAAAAGCGTCATTCTCCCGTATTTTGTTTGTTTTTTTTTTTTTTCAAATTCACTCGGCTGTTCCTTGTGTCTCGCAGGTAGAGATGTGACCAGTAATTTTACCGTAAAAATACAGTATGTGAACCGCTCTAAAAATTACCGACTTGGTAATAAAAATCATATGATTTCATAGCGATTTAAAATCTCACCATCTCATATTGAATTTTTGCAATTTCACAACTATATAGGTGAAGTTTATCATATTCCAACCGGTAATATTACATTCAGATAGATACATTTTATACTTTTTGAAGATAAATTTACCAAAAAGTGTTGTAACTTTTCTTTTGAATCCGCACTATAATCGAACGTTCATGTTGAACCTCAAATTATGTCAGTTAAAATTTGAGACCCGAAAAAAATAATGTGGAAGGGTCTCAACCGCCTTTTTATTTGCCATTCGATTAACGCCTTAATCAAATTAATTGAGGCATTTATTTCAGAATTTTCTGGTAAATTTGTCATTAAAAATTCTAAAATTCTGAACAAAAAGAAAAAAAAATTGAAATTTTGAAGACTGATTTGCCAGAAAATAAAAAAAAAAAAGATGTCTTTGTTTACGAAGAAAGCTGCAAATGTTGTTCTACGTATGTGTAAGATTTGAAAAAATTCATATCTTGGAAACTACAAGCCCTAGCGATAAATATGTAACCACTTTTTCTCTTAAAAAATTTGAAGAAAAAAAAATGGGATCCCTATAAAATAGTCCCCTTAGAATGCCGACGATCATTTGACAAGTCTTGCATTAATTTTCGTGTTAATCAAATGGCAAATAAAAAAGACGGTCAAGGCACCTCTACATTATTTTTTTCGAGCCTCCGTGAGTGCAACCTGAACGTGTGATGTTGGACCGGATTTAAAAAAAAAACTATCTTTTTTTTAAACTCGTCTAAAGATATAATATTTACCACTTTTTACGGTAAATTTACGAGAAACTTTCATGATCGTATTTTCACAACAAAATGTTAAGAACCGAAAATGACGTGCCAATACGATATTTTTACGGTAATTTTACGAAATATTATAATACCGGTATTTTCACACCTCTACACGCAGAGTTGGTAATCTCGGATAAAATTCTCCAGGCAGTAAGATCGATCAATTAATCAACAACTATACACTAGGGACATCAGCAGCGTCAGTGTTAATTCTTACGATTTTCTTTTCTCTCTCGCTCTCTTCAATGGTGAGTTACGAACAATTCCGTGGATCATGTCGCGTCGTTATCGATAACTTCGACGTAATTAGCCGGAAAAAGTCCGTAAGTGCCATCGGGTCCAAGACCCTGCCACCAGCCTTCGTCAATAGCATCGATATGAGTTATAATGTCGCCAGGATCAAAAGTAATCTCGGTATCGTCGGCCGCTTGATAATCATAAAGTGCACGGGCTTTCATTCCCTCGTTGTTTGGATCGAAATAAAGATAAGGTTCGCCGCTCAATTGATTGTACAATTCGGTCTCGGCATTGTTCAAACTTTCTTGCGTTGCTTGTTCATCAATTTCAGCGACGTTGTTAGTTTTAATCTCAACTGGCACTTCTTTCTCAGGCTCTTGATGAATGTCGACCGGTTGCTGAACAATTACCGGTGCTTCAATCTCCACTGGCTTCGTTATTGTATTTTCGACCGTTGTAACTTTAGCAGGAGTCACGTCATTCTGATGTTGGCTCTCTTCCGTCGGTTTTTCCACAGTTCTTCGGAGATGATGATGAACGGGTTGTAAATTTTGTCGCATTTGTCCGGCTGAGGTATTTTGTTCGAAAACCGCTCGCGCGTTAATTGTACGTTGAGCGATCAATTGTTGAGCCTCGTTGCTCCGCTGTCGGCGTAATTCGTCGCTACGCGATTTGTGCTCGTCCTCGGAATCGCTGCTGTTTTGATGAGCGATCATCTGCTGATTGCGCAAATTTTTTATCTCCTGAGCGCGTTGCTCAGATTTTTTTTCAACTGGCACGGATTTTTCGGCGGTTGATACCTGCTGAGAGAATTAAATCTGCTGGTTTATCTGAGATTTTTTTGTTTGCCTCGTTAGTTTTATAGAATTTACCTGTTGTTCTCGTAGCTTGCTCGCTTGTTCCTCTCTCGAGCGAGTTTCCAACTCTAGCCTTTGACGATCTTTCTCCAAACGAATACGCTCCTGTTCGACTCTCTGCTTTTCCTCGATCTCCTCACGCTGCCAGAAACGATCGCGCTCGGTTGCATTTATCTCCTGCTCGGGTATTACACTGAAAGTGTAATATGTGTTTTTAATTTTTTTTAATAATTATTTTTTGTTTTCTCAGAGGAAGCTTTAAGTTTTTTTTTCGTGAAAATTTACGTACAATGACTTCTGGCGAAAGTATCCACTTTTTAGAACATTTTTACAATTACCACTGTCAGATTTTTAAATATTCAATAAAATACTGAAATGGCATTCAAATATAACTAACAAAATTGAAAAGGAAAACAACCGTTCAACATTTGTTATGAAAAAAAAAACACGGACGAGTTGTCAAGCCACCTTACCGACGATACGTCGTTCCAACCGGTCCCGAGTTGCCCCCATTTTCGCCCCGTGGTTCGTTGAACTTATAGGAGGATCCTGTGGCTCTCGCCAGTTTCTCCATTATCAATTCTACCTCAACGTCCTCCTCGCAACGAGCATTGACGGTAATATGCGCGCCCTTAAGCAGTTTCTCTATATCCCTTATGTGATTAGCGCAAGTGCCCTTTCTTACTATTGGAGCACTTTCTCCCTGCTGTCTCATAAAAAAAAAGTACATATAAAATAATGAGAAACTGGTTAGAATATCCAACTGTTTTAGCTACAAAAAGATAAATTCCATTTGGAGCAAAAAAAATTTCTCTACGATTTATTTAATTTGAAATTCATAGTGAAAGTTGTAATTTACTTATTAATTTCAATGCTAAAAGGCAAGAAAATAAATATCTTCCATAAAATAAATAAATTAGAATATAATTAATATTTAAGAGCTGCAGGAAGGCGAAATATATTTAGCTGGACTGACAACATTATTTTTCATCTTTTTTCAGCAAACACTGCCTAAAACTATACATTGAAAATTTAAAAAAAAGTGTTACAAGATCTCACCCAGTTGATGAGGACGCATTTAGGCAAACTTGTCTTGGTATCAATAACTCGACAAAAGGCGTACATTATATGTCCACCATTGAGCTCGTCGATCATCTCTTCCAGGCCTCTGCTTCCCGAGCCCACCACCTTAAGATTGTTTGTTTGGCCCTCATATCCAAACACAGCCCTGAAATTTTTTATTTACAGAATTGATTTCCTTTAAAAGTGTAGAATGATTATTTTTGCTTGGTGAATTTAATTCAGAATTGTTTCGGTCTTTTTGTTGTTTTTTTTTTTCACTTCAAAATACAAAGCAAGTATAAATTAAACAACAACGAAAAGACTATAAATTGTGCAAATTTTAAGCTATTAAACTGATACTTTTTCAGTATTATAAATACATATTAATTTTTTAAATTATTGGATTCACTTTAACTCATTTAACTAATTAAAGAATGATTTAAAATATTAAGCAGAGATTTGGTAAACCTGTTGTGCTGTTAGCATCTGATAATTGTGATGAAATTAATTAACAGTCATGTAAATATTTCATCTTTATTTTTATCGTCTACAAAAAATGATAAATGACACATAAATTAGTACAATTATAAAGCTATGGAACTGAAACTTTTTACATAAATAAAATTACAACCAAATTTGCTAGGTATTAAATCTTTCTAGGATTATAAATGGATATCAAACATTATAAAATATGTAATTTAAAAACTTTAATAATTTGCAAACGTTTAGTAATTTTTTAGCACATAACCAGATGATATTTAATCAAGCCTGTAAAATAGAACTTTGTAGATTACTTCATGATTATTTTCCACCTTCCACAAGGCTCCCTCTAATATGTGGAAACCAAAAATAGTACCTTCTCATGGAGTAGGTCAGTCAGTTTAAGTTTCACATTAAGAATACTATAGTTAGATTGCATCTAATTACATAAACTGCAACGTATTTCTGACCCATCTCTTATTTTTGTATAAGAGAACAGAACAAAAAAAAATGTAAAAATTGAAGTGAAGTTTTTATGAACTATAAACTAGGCAAAAATATCAGTCTACATTTTGTGGTGAAAATATATATATTTATACGTTGAATAGAATTTTCAATTTGAACCTTTGTAAAAATATGACCTTACATATATTTTGGGAAAATTATTATTTTTGCTATTTATAACATTAATAATGGCAGTGAAAATGTAAAAGTAGCTGTAAAAAAGATGAACAATATCTTTGTACATATAGGGCATTTCACATTATATTGACCTGAGTCTGACCCTTGACCCTTCCAATTGGGTCCACAATTTTTTATATGAGTGCTATAGCTAAAAACTAATTTTTTTTTTGAGCATTTTTAATTATCTAGGATTTTTTTAAAACAGGTTATTGTACAACATATTCTAAAGATCTGAAAAAATTCTGCAAAACTCTTTTTTTGAAAATAAAGCTTTTTGGTAACCTAGCCAAATTAGGTCGGCGATTATATGTATTTTTTTCCAGCCTTTTGTCGACAACAGAAAATGGGAAAAATTAGAAAAAATAGTAACTTTACAATTGGCAGCAGCTAGACATTTTTTTGATGCAATGCATGATTTTTGAGAATGTTTTCAGATTCCTCCCAATAAATTTTCAGATTTTGCTTAAATAATCTCAAACTAGGCCTTTTTATTAATGTTTATTTAACATCAATTGTAATAATAAAATACATATACATTGGAAAAATCTGAAAGAGATTCTAAAAATCATGTGTTTTTTTCTAATTATTTCAATTTTTTTCTATTATTCAAAAAAGCCAAAAAGATGGAAGGAATTGCCAGTGCAATTCAGTTTGGTTGTCAAAAAAATGTATTTTCCAAAAGAGGTCTTTTAGAATTTTTTAAAATTTTCAAAATGTGTCGTTCCATAATTTGTTTTAAAAAACTGTATATGATTAAAAATGTGAAATTTTTTTTTTTTTACGCTCAGTGCTCTTTAGAGTTATGTCAAACATATAAAAAATTGTCAAAGCAGGTCAAAATCAGGTGCATATACACAAATGTAACTACAATGCATATAATCACATATAGGAAAAAACACACTGTGATGAATCTCTCTTTAAAAAAAAACTGAAGATTTTATTTAGACTGTAATCAGTCTGTTTTTTAACCCTCCAAGACCACACCTATTTTTTTGATCATCCAGGCCACACAGGGTCAAATGAACCCTGTACCATTTTATATTTGTTAATTCAAATGTATGTGCTCAATTGATCTAAAAAAATTTGGGGACATACTTTCGATATTCCTAAATATGATGATACAATGTGAAAGTATGATAGTTAATCATAAATACAAAGAAAACATTCTAGAAAAGAAAAAAACATCTTTGAAAAATCATGTGTTAAAAAAAAATGCTATTTTTTAATTTTTTTATATTCCTAGCTAAAAATTTAAACAAATACTCTTGAGATATGTCTCTTTGAAGAAAAAAAAACAAAACCTCGTGATACAGGTTTCCAAAAAGTTAACTATTCTGCATAATGTCGTAGGCTGTTTTTAAAGAATAAAAAACAACATATTTCAATAGCAAAAGTATCATTTATTTGATCATAAATAAGTAAAAATTGTATTAAATCTTATTAAAGTTGAGGTATGAGTCCAAATAACTCAGAGTGATCTCGAAGGATCAACGTGAAAGGTGCAGAGTACAGCAATAAAAAAAATAACGATCATATTTTTTATTTAAAAAATGCGTAAATAAAAAAAAAGAAAGCAATGTGCAATGTTCTACTTTAGTAGAATTTTTCTAAACTGCAATATCACATAAAATGTCTGTAAACAAGGGAAATATACTGAATTACAACAGGCATTAAAAGGTAACAATCGAAATGAGTGTTTTACGATAAATTAAAAACACGAAACGTGTTATTTGCAAAAATTAGCGATAACAGTGATAATGGAATGACAATATTGACAAGTAATATGAGTTGAGAATTATTTGCTTTACCAATTGACGGACGATTTGTCGTCGACGACGCCGTGCCAAGCGGCAACGAGCGAGTCCTTGTTCTTCGTCAGGTTCACCGACATTGTTATCTAACGCTCCGATATAATATTGGACGACACATAAAGCAGTAACAAAGTTTCGTGAGACAATCAAAAATTCATCCTCGACTTTGATATTATCGGCTTTTGTGAAGAGATAGGCGTTTTTAATCCCACGACTATACTGACTACTGGAGGCCGACACCGGAGTGAACCTTTCTGCAAATTGGCTTTTCGTAGTCAACTCGTAATGCCAACCAAAGGAAAACCTGTTTTTTCCACACGCGGGTTCTTCGCTCACGGCGAATCTATAGGGAGTTTATTTCAAGTTTAATCAGCTGTGATTTCTTTTGCTATAACGCGACTATTAAAGCCAAAACACTGAACAAATTTTTAAAAGCGTTTTTACAAATTTTTCTGTTTTAGTTCTTAATATGTATGGGACATTCCATACCGATTCGATCTGGGTTCGACTCTCGACTTCTCGGAATTACATCTGCAATTTTTTATCCCATAAAACTCTACGCGGCAAGAATTTTTATTCGATTTTTTTTTTTAACAGTTGATATACTTATGATTATTTTAAACCAACGTATTGTTAGCCGGAAATTCAAAATCGGACGTATGTATATAATTTTTGTCAATTTTTCTTTGTGAAAAAAAAAAATCGAAAATAGTACAAACCAAAGGTTCGAGACATTTTGGGTACAAACTTAAAAAAATTTATTTTTTTCAAAGCAACTGTCAATAAACAAAATAAAAGCTGTTAATCGACATAATCATACATATTATGAATTTTTTCTAACAAAAAACTGGATTACGAAAATATTTCAACAGACATTTCCATATATCAGTGTATTTTCTTTTCAAACTGTAGCAGTAATGTATTTATGTGTAAAAAAAATATGCTGACCGTACACAAACTCTTCAAAACTGTCAAAATTGGATCACCAACATTTTTGTAGAAATGCTTTCAAAAATTGAGCACTGTTTTGACTAGCACGTCGCAGAGCGCGACCTTAACTCGTGCGTCGAAAATACTACCTTTTGTTGACATTAATCTGAATGAATTGCAGTGAATCTTTTTGAAAACTTTAATTACTGGAGGACAAAATGAACGACGAAGAAGCTCTACTCGGGGAAGATAAAGAACGAGTAAGTAAATTATAACAAATTTATATGGTTGTGTAGATAATTATTGTATACAAAAATTATAGGTTATGAAACAACGAACGTGTATTCGTTTAAAATTTAATTCTAAATTCAGTTTTAAGGGGATGTTAAAAATTTCGAAGAATCGATTTTTACAGCTCGCTGGTATTTAATCAAACAGTTAAATTCAGGTTTTGGTTAAAGTGTTAAAAGAGATTAGAGTTAGTCAGATCAGTGATAAATTTTTTTTTCAATTTTTATGCGTTTATTAACCACGCTGAAGAATGAATTTAATTCTAAAATTTAAATCTAAAATTAGTTTTAAGGGGACATTAAAAATTTCAAAACTAAAAATTTTACAGTTCCTAGGGATTAATTTAATCGAACATTGACATTCAGCTTTTGGCTAAAATGTTAAAAGAGGTTAGAGTTAGCCAGATCAGTGGTAATTTTTTTTTTCATAATTTTATGCAATAATTAATCATGCTGGAGAATTAATTTTTAAATTAATTAAATTTAATTTAATTAATTTTTATACTGATTACACTATTGTTTCAACTTCTTTAAGCTGTAGTCTTAAAACGTGTTAAAAAAATTCAATTTTCTGTAATTAAAAAAAAATTGAGATTAACATTTTTTTTCAGGATTGTCAATAATCTGTCATAAAGCTGAAGTTTATCTGAAGTTTACATTTTTTTAACTAACTTAGCCCAATCACATATACTGAATTACCAAAAAATATGAACTAATTCTATTTAGCAAGCATTTTAAATTAAGCAATTTCATTATTCATATTTTTTTGTTGTACTCACTTCTTCAAAGTTATTACATTTTTTTTAATTTTCCACCTGTATAAACAGGACCTTACAAGTTGAAAATGATAAAAAAAAAAAAAATTTGTGACAAAAATTTGGACTATAAAAAAGTATTTTAGTTATGAAAATGTTCAATTTTTTTGTTGTGCTTGTTAAATTGTATTTTTTGTCAAATTGCAATTTTTTTTTATGCACAATCACCATACAATTTAATTATCATTGTTTTCATGTAATCAAATTCTGTTACTATACTCAAACTATAACATTCAGCTTTGAGTAAAAAAAAAAATTTAAACAAGATATAATTTTTCAAAAAAATGTCAATATTTTTCTTGTCCTAATAAATCCGTTCTCTATTTTTTAGAGTGAGATACGCCAAGAGCTCTCGCAAATGAGTTTTGAGGATTTGCAAAAATTGAAGGAAAAGCTAGGCTCAAAAGTATACAACGAAGCGATGTTTGGTACGAAAAGGGTGAAAAAGGTGGATTACAAACGAGAGAACAAGAACAGACCGCGAGAAATGTCGTCGAAGAAGCCAGTCTCGCGTTTCCGTGAAGTCGTATCGGTGAAGAAAAATATACCCCGTGATCCAAGATTCGACAGTCTCTGCGGCACTTTTAACGAGAAAGCATTTAAAAATGCATACAGCTTTGTGAGCAAATTGAAAGAGAGAGATCTGAAAGCTCTGAAAGATCGGCTAAACGAAGCTGAGGATCCTAAGGAGATAAAGAAAATTAAATATCTCATACAGAGAATAGAAAATCAATTGAGAGAGGAGGCAAAACATAAGGAAAAAAAGGAGAAGGAACATGAAGAGAAGCAGGAAATCGTTGGGGCAATAAAACGCGGAGAAAAACCAACATTCAAGAAAAAATGTGAATAATCCTTTTACTCACATTCTTAATTATCATAACTAAAATTAATTAATTATCATATTTAAAAGAAAAAATATATATGTATGAATGAAATAATTAATGTCTCAATGATTTTTCCAGCTGAGAAAAAAATCTTGGATTTGGTATCACAGTACGAAGAACTGAAGAATTCCGGAAAACTAAAAAAACATATACAGAGGCTGCGCAAAAAGAATATCAGCAAGGACAGGAAAAAGTTTTCTACCATGGATACGTGAAATCAATTTATATTCAATCTAAATATGGTAATTTTATCTTAAACGTGTAAATAACTTTTTTTTTCCTGCTAATTAAAATATGTGCCAACCTGAAAAATTCTGTAATTTGACAAACAACACGATAAATTAATTAGTTATTTGTAAGAAACTGAACTAAAAATTAGACTCGAAATAACTCAATTTTATTTCAATTACGTTAATATAAAAACTGGAAAAAAAAAAGAAAAGATTTAAAAAAATTTCTCTCACATAACTGAACTTTATTTTTACATACAGTGGACGGATCAAAGAATGAACGTTAAAAAAACTGTTAGATTATCTCTGACGCACGTTATTCGTGACAGTACCGAAGCCATTGATTTTCAGCCAATTATCGATTACTCGAGGATTTCTGCAGAGCCATTCGATATTACTTGCCAATTCCTCGATCGCCAGTCGTCGAGAATTTTCACCCGCACCAGCTTTTGGATATTTTTGAAAAAATTCTTTAGCTTCCTCAAGCCTGTGAATGTCCTTAAAAGACGAGACAATTTTACCTACGAGAGAACCCATCGCAGCGTCATTCAATGTGTACTTTTCCACCAATACTTCCCAGTTGTTTCTAAATTAATAAATTTGTCACGGCAACAAATTAGTAATTGTCGGAACAATAATCATATTATTAATTATTATTATTATTATTAATGGACAATTGTGATTGATTAACGAATGAGATTACCTTAAAAAATCCCAAACTATTTGCAGACCCGTTGGATTCGAGGCAACTTTGCCAACAGCCTCAAAGTAGTTTTGTCTGCGGACAAGACTCTCATTGGCAACTCTTTTAAGATACCTGACAAAGAATAATTAAGCATAAGAGATTTTACAGATTTGTTAAACCCGTAATAACGAAGTTTATAATAATTCGTAAATCGAGGAAAAATTAGAGGTTTTTTTTTTCAATGTTGAGCTGGGAAAATGAGCTGTACGATTTGAGAAAATGTTCTATAGTACTTCCAGACTATCGTCTCACCTAACGATGATTGCGGGTTCTCTGACATCGGCCAATCCAATAAGCAACCTCTCCTTCTCCTGTGGATCGTTTTCTTGCAGAAAAAGTCGCCACATTACTTCGTACGAAGAACGATGCTCAGGGCCAAGTCGAACGAGACCTGTGTTACGAGTTTTTAAAAATATATATATGGAGCATTTCATACTGATCCGACCTAGGATTTCTTTTTCGACTTTTTTTTAAATTTAAATTAGTTACAATTTTTCAAAATTAAAATATTACTAAAATTAATTTAAAAATCTGAAAAAATTCTCATAATTCCGTAGCAGATATAAAAAATGTTAAGCCTAGGCCCAGAGTGGGCTGACACTTTCTTCTATTTTTTTTTTCGGAAAATTTCACGAAAAAAAAATCGTAAAACTTAAAACAGATTTTTAAAAGCTTTTAAAAATCTGTTTCGGTGGTGTGAACTCACCAAAAGAGTAAGTTATCGATCGAAGATCGGGATTTGGCCGAATCGTTCCGTTGCTTCGTATAAATATCTTTAATCTTTCCTCGCCGACGTGCAGGCAATTTCTATGACCAAGACTACAAGCCACGCGTAGTATAAGCATCCGCAACTCTCTGCCGATAAATTTTATCATTAATAATCCTGATAGACTTGACTGATTTTAATATAACTATACCCGAAATAATTAAACATGGTTGTTTCTAGATATTACACAAAAATTTCGAAACAAATCAATCTTAAACATCTAAAACTTGATTTGATGTCGAGCAGGAATTAAATTTAGAAATTAGTAAATAACAAATAATTTAGAAATTGATGATAACAACATTTTTTTTATTCATTTTTTTTTTATTAAACTAATAAATAAAAATTCTTTGAGAAAATAAATACCTGATCTCACCTCTTGTCGAAAGTCTCCGTTTCACCTGGATCCCAGCCAACCTTGCGGTAAATTCTGCCAATAAGATGTCGAGCATAATACTGCACAAAACATTTATTAGGAATTAATAAATAATTGCTGGTCTGCTTTTCTTTTTCGTTTATTCTAGAATTCTATGAACCCGAAATCGTCGATGAAACTGCGTCCCGGCGAGAAGTCTATCGACACGCAAAAGCCAACTGGAAGCAACGACCCATGGCTGTAATGCTATTTCATTGAGCAAGTACTTTGTCAAATTTAGTGCTGCTGTGTAAAGCAGATCTCCGGAATCGGCCAGGAAAAATGAGTCGTGAAGAAGATCGGCTCTGTCCAAAGCATTTAGGGCCTGAACAGTGAAAAATTATTTTTTTAAAGCGAGCATTTTTGTATTTAAAAGAAATCACTTGTTAATTACAATTTTTTTGTTGGTTTTTACACATTTTTTTTTAAACAAATTAGTGACAAAACAAAAAATATAAATTTGTAGAATTTGTCAAAATAGAAGCGCCAAAAAAAGTCGACTTTCTTTATTGTAGAAATGACAAAATATAAAACATTGTGAAAGAAAAAATATTTTTTTAGTAAGAAAATACATTTGGAAAAATAAAAATCATGTTTTTTTTTCACAAATTATTTTTGTACTTTTTTTTCCACAACAATCAAACAATCGAATGTGATTTTTGTTACGATAATTGTTTAAATATTTTTTTTAAATACACTTTTTTGTTTAATATCTGTGTTTTTAGTATCAGATTTTTAACAGTGCAAGAAATTGTTGGATCACGTTCTAAAATGGGAATTACCTGGATATTGTTACAAAGAAGTTTGCCAAAAGTGTGCCATCCGTCTTCGTTGTAATTAACAATGTAATAACCAATCGAACGATGATTAAGCTTGATCCAATCGACTGGATTTTCCACAGTAAGTTCCGCTAGATGGATTTATCGTTCATAATTAATGAAAAAAAATAAATAAATTCGGTTGAAATTGTTTTTTATTTTTTTTTATTTACCACAAGTTGAGTTTGCTAAAAACCAGACGAGCTGAACTCCATCCTCTTTTCTGTTCGTTACATATCTTATCGGCAAATCCCAAGTTGAATTATCGTGGAGCGATCCTTTGCTGAAAAATCTTTTCTGAACAAGTTCGAAACCTGTTGCAGCTCTGCGAATATTTACAACAGGAAATCCCGGCGACTTTGTCCAAGTGTTAATAAAACCGATCAGATCAATTTTGCTCTTAAAATGTCTCTGCAATATTTCGAGAAGCTGACGCGTCGCAGCGTTTCCAAATTTGTATGTTGCGAGATATTCTCTGATGCCAGAAATAAAATTCGAGCCTTCCATAACGTCTTCAAGCATCTTTATTACCGCTGCACCCTGAATTGTGAAAATAAGAATAAAAAAAAATGAGGATTATTTTAAAATACTTAAAAAAAATCATGCAAAGATTACTGCAAAAAGAAAATTGACGCATAAAATAATTTACTTATATTTTGATATATAAAATAAGAAATAAAATAAATGTGTACATTTCCACGTAAATGAATACATTAATAAAATTAAAATAAATAAAATATTGGAAATATTTCTGTAATAAAGCGACACATTTATTTTTTGCAGAATTGAAACGGCGCTTTGGAAAAAAAAAACCTTTTGGTAAGAGATGTGATCAAACATTTGACCAATCTCATCGGAATTTTCCGAGCGTCGAATTATCGGATGAGCTGTTATTTTTGCGTCCGATCGCATTGTCAAATATTTCGTCTCCAATGCGAAACTGTCCATTTGTCGCCACTCAGGAAAAATATAATTTATCGCTACGTGCTCCATGTAAGTGGCGAAGCCCTCGTTGAGCCAAAGGTCGTCCCACCAATCGAGAGTCACCAGATTGCCAAACCACATGTGAGCCAATTCGTGAGCAATCGTCAAAGCAACACTCTTGATATTTCCAACAGAGCTGTGATTGTCACTGTGAAGAATTTCAGTCTCGCGAAATGTAACGAGACCCCAATTCTCCATCGCGCCAGCAGCAAAATCTGGAACGCCTACCAAATCTTGAAAAGAAAATGAGCTATACAAAATCTTGTCACCAGAATCACGACCGATCGTCGAATTTACAGCGACGCAACAAAAATCGAGGATTTCGTTTTTTGTTTTTCTTTTTTTTTGCTCTTTCACGGAAATTTAAAAAACTAAAAAAATACAGAAAATAAAAATTTGCACATTGCTTCCTCACATTTTTTCAGAAGCGACAAAAGAAAAATCAGTCAATATTATTTACGTTTTTCAAATAAAAACTCGTAAATTTGACAATTTTTGTTGTCTTTTCTAAATCTGTAAAAAAAAATTATATATTCGCTACATTTACAAAAGTCTATTGTAACTTTTTAATTTAACGAAAAAAAAATGTTTCAATTCAGTTAGAAAAATTTGTTAGACGTAAAAAAAATATTTTAATTTAACAGAACAGGCAGTCCGATTTTGCAAAACAAAAAGGAGAAAATGTTTATTAAGTTACCTTTGCGAACTGTGGACCAAATAATAAGAGGAAGCAACGTGCAAATTTAAAAAAATTTTACTTGACAGTTTTTGCATATTTTCAAGAATTCAATAAAGAACCTGAAATGCCTATTTTAAAAGCGTTACAAAAATAAAACTTCACATACGCATTCTCTCATTTCTGAAGTTTTGGCAAAGTTTTGAAGAAAAAGTGGCAAAATAAATTTAACAATTTTTTGTCTTACTTTTAATTTAACAAATTAAAGCTTGTAAATGTGACAATTTTTTTCCAAATCCTTCCAAATCCATCCAAATCCTTCAACCGATTTTACCAAATTTGATACGAAATAGTTTTTTTAAATGATCTTTATTTTAGGCTTTCACAAACTGAATTTCCGAGAAAGAGCAAAAAATATCAGAATATATATTAAATATTAAAAAAAAATATACATATCATTGATTAATCTTGCGACGCCGAAATCGAAATACATGCGACCGATTCTTACCGATCTTCGGTAAAGGATAATCGATCTGAAAAAAGTGCATATAAAAAGGCAAGGCTCTCATTGCGACACTCAGGGCAAATCGAACTTTATTCTTATTGGCCAATGAACTGCAAACGGAAACTGGGATGCTGGTTCCGGTAAGACTGTCGATCACCGATGTCGTACACGAGTAATCGCTGACGATAAATGCCACGAGATAAGTAGACATCGGCAAACTCGTAGCAAAACTCGATATCGAGAGATCTCCATTCCTTCCTGATCTTTCAAATGTCTAATAACGTATCAAATTTATTAATGACTGAAAGATTTTCCAGCCACAAACGTCCATAGAAAGTTTTTCTTAATCTAAAATACATATTTATGTTGGCAATTTGAACAATTTTTTTAACAAAAAAGTTTTAAAAAAATTATTTCTTAAAAATGATGTATTCTGAACTTAGGAAATATATATTGTCACTTAAAATAAATTTTCCTTTTTTTCGTTTTCATAAAAAAATCTTTGTCACTACTAGTTTTTTTAAATTTCGCAAATCATTTTTTTGGTACTTCTAATTTAACAACAAGAACATCTGGTTTAATTGAACAAACATTTATAAATCAGGCTAATCTTTCTTGACTCTTCTAATTTTATAAAAAGAAATATTTGTCAAATCATCCAATTTAGAAAATCTTCTTTTTTTAATTTTTAGATTTAACAAAAAAAGAAGTATTTTCGGGCAATGGGAAATTTTGATTGAAAATGAAAATCCAAAAAAATTGGCAATTGTAGATCGAGACTCACCAGGCAAGGCATGTTCGACATGACGTGATAGCCTGGACTAGATGTGTAAATTATACGGATGTCAAAAATGGATTTAAACGATGGTTCGTCAAAGCAGGGAAAAGCTTTTCTCGCATATGTTGGTTCAAATTGTGTCACAGCAATTTTTCTGGCATACAAAAATTAATTGATACAAATTTATGTAGAATAAAACTAATCACCATTGTTAAAATCAGATAAAATCAGAATTCTTATTAAAAAAGGTTTTTAAAAAATGCATATATACCTTCTAGAGCAATTGCCATAAGAATTTTGATACGAGCTCGAATATAAACCGTTTATCCTGTTGTCCATAGAACCACTAAAATTCATTCTAATCGTATAAATTCCAGGCTCCAAAATCTTCGTAGGTTTAACAATAATCATCTCTAGTTTTTTCAACGAATAAACCGACTCCAGTGGACAAGAAAGGCATGTTTTGTCAAAATGCCCTCGACAGACACTCGTTGATTCTATATCAAGCTCGGTAGCATGCATTGCCACGTAATCTCTGGTCTAAAAGAAAGGTTCAATATTTTATTCTGCTGACATTTATCATGACATGCATTGATAAAAAAAAAAGATGAGGTAAAAAGTAAAAAAAAAAATGCGTGTAAAATTGGTGTGCCAATTTTATAAGGATTTTTTTGGTAATTGAATTTAGAAATTAAAAAAAAAAGACGTCAAACTTACACATTTTTTGTCTGTTATGTTAGCAAAATAATGTATTTTTTTAATTACAAAAGGAAAATTACACTTTTTAAAATTAAAATAACAAAACTATATTGTCAATTGAAAATGTTATTTTCTATTTTTTAGTTTTTGGTAAGAATGACAAAAAGAATTTTGTGAAATGAAAACAAAAGATTCTAACAAATATATAATAATTTTTCTACTTTTTCTAAATTAGACAAATATTTTTAAGGATATTACAAAAGGAAAATGACACTTTTTAAAATGTGTTATTAAAATTACAAAAAGTATTTCTTAAAATGATAAAAATAAAAAATAAAAATATAAAAAATTCTAATAATTTGTCATGTTTTTCTGTAGGAATTGACGAAAAAAAAAAGTGTCAAATTAAGACAAAATTTCTGTGCACGTTTATGGACCACATTTTTTACTATGTAATACATAGTAAAAAAAATTCTATTATGAAAACAGATTCTCGTTGATCATTCGTCCAATTTGGATTATTCGAAAAAGTTGCGAAATTAAAATTTACTTTAAGTATTTCACAGGTTATTTGCATTGCTCCATGAAAGACATTTCTTTGGAGATCCAGCGATATGGCGATCACATATTTCTTGGGTAAAACGTCATTGGGCAAACGATTGCCAAGATCGGCTGGTGGCTCATGTTCGGTTTGAAGATTACAGATTTTTTCAGATTTAACGTTCAGACCGATCAGCAGAAATAAAATTGCGACGATGTATCTCATTGGAGTACCAATGAGGATTTCCTGAACTTTCATAGATTTTTTTATTTGACATCTGTATGATATGAAATTTGTCATGTAAGTAGAAAAATCGTTAGACACAATCGATATTCAACCGATCACAATTTTTTTTTCTCTTCACTTTGTGTTCAATTAAATGAATCAAATGATCACTACATAGTAAAAATGAACGGGCTGCAAAGTAGAACTTTGCATATTGCTTCCTCATTATTTTTGAATTTTTAAAAAGCTACGAGGAAGTCAAAATTGATCAATTTTCGGTTCCTGATGAGGGGAAGCTTTTGTCAGGAAGCGGACAAAAAAAATTCAGTATGAAATAACGACAAATTTCATGTAAAATTTTGGATCAGTTGCTTGAAGCATTCTCGAGTTATAGAATTTTAAAAAAAAATTACGAAAATGCAAATTTCTTTTTAAATTCAAAAAGCTATAAAAAAATTGCTGCTTCACTTGTGTGCCAAATTACAGCTCAATCGGTTGGACTGCTTTTGAGTTATAATATTTCAAAGATGATTGAAATATTGAATTCTTATATTCACGATTGTCAGGTTTTGAAAAAAAAAGCCTGCAATTCATAAGTGACTTGACATTTAAATTAGTGATTGACAAATTATTGACAAATCTGCGTATTTAAAAATATATATATATATTTTGTCGTAATTTCGCAATCACTAAAAAATTTTCATTCTCTGCTAAAAAAATGTTGTGTAGAAAATTGTTCTTCCAAAATTTTCTTCCTTTGCTAAAAAAATGTGTAGAAAAATGTTCTTCCAAAATTTTCTTCTTCTGCTAAAAAAATGTTGTGTAGAAAAATGTTCTGCCAAAATTTTCTTCCTGTGCTAAAAAAAATATGTAGAAAAATGTTCTTCCAAAATTTTCTTCCTCTGCTAAAAAAATGTTGTGTACAAAAATGTTCTTCCAAAATATTCTTCCTTTGCTAAAAAAATGTGTAGAAAAATGTTCTTGCAAAATTTTCTTCTTCTGCTAAAAAAATGTTGTGTAGAAAAATGTTCTTCCAAAATATTCTTCCTTTGCTAAAAAGAATGTGTAGAAAAATGTTCTTCCAAAATTTTCTTCCTCTGCTAAAAAAAATGTGTAGCAAAATGTTCTTCCAAAATTTTCTTCCTCTGCTAACAAAAATTTGAGTAAAAAAATTTTCTTTCAAAATTTTCTTCCTTTGCTAAAAAAAATGTGTAGAAAAATGTTCTTCCAAAATTTTCTTCCTCTGCTAAAAAAAAATGTGTAGAAAAATGTTCTTCCAAAATTTTCTTCCTCTGCTAAAAAAAAAGTGTAGAAAAATGTTCTTCCAAAATTTTCTTCCTCTGCTAAAAAAAATGTGTAGAAAAATGTTCTTCCAAAATTTTCTTCCTCTGCTAAAAAAAAATGTGTAGAAAAATGTTCTTCCAAAATATTCTTCCTTTGCTAAAAAAATGTGTAGAAAAATGTTCTTCCAAAATTTTCTTCTTCTGCTAAAAAAAATGTGTAGAAAAATGTTCTTCCAAAATTTTCTTCCTCTGCTAAAAAATGTTGTATAAAAAAATGTTCTTCCAAAATATTCTTCCTCTGCTAAAAAAAATGTGTAGAAAAATGTTCTTCCAAAATTTTCTTCCTCTGCTAAAAAATGTTGTATAAAAAAATGTTCTTCCAAAATTTTCTTCCTCTGCTAAAAAAAATGTGTAGAAAAATGTTCTTCCAAAATATTCTTCCTCTGCTAAAAAAAAATGTGCAAAAAATTGTACAGAGAGCAATGAATTCGAGAATTCGGGCCGAAAAAAAAAATACCTTCTGTACTTTTTTTCGGAACCAAAAACACAACTATCGTGTTTTCGTTTTCCACAATTTTTTCTATAAATTTCATGGTTAGAGAAAAAGAAATGGAAAAGCCAGATTTGATTTTGCATTCTCTTTTTTTTTTTGTAATTAAATTTTCATGCGTTAACGGAATTCACGTTATTGCAATTACGATATATTAGACATTTTAAATCTGTAAATAGAAATCACACAGAGAAATGATGTTTACTATATAATTGTCTTCCATCTGTGATAAGATAAGTATTTATTTTTCTGTAATCTTTCCGGCTTGATATAAGCAATATAGTATATAGTGTGATGAGCGATTACGCATTATTACACGCTCGTATATTGCATTGCAGTATGACAAAGCGTTTTCGGAGCGGAAATTCATTCATTCGGAAGGAGTGGTAAATTCTAGTCAATTTTATCTTGTGGTTTTTATATTTTTCTTCGCGGTTTCCGAATAGTCGAGCTTTTATATAAGACGAAGAGTGCATCGCATTTGGCAGGTAAGTCAAACATCAGCGCAACAGTTTCAACAACGAATTTTTTCATCGTCTTTTGATGATCATAAAATCATTGGAAATTGTTGTATTTTGCTGGAAAAAGAAATATATATATTTCTGCATAGATCAATCGTCTCGTAGATGGCTAATACGAAGAATATTATCAGACGTCGAGTCTGCGTTATCGGCGCAGGAGCGGCTGGACTTTGCGCTGCAAGGCACTTATCATCTGATCTGGAGAACTTCGAGCCCGCGATATTTGAACAATCTAAGGAAGTCGGTGGCACTTGGGTTTATAATGAAAAAACGGGTGTCGATGAGTATGGATATCCAATACATTCGAGCATGTATGAGAATCTCAGGTAAATTTCAATGTTTTCCAAAAAATATATGTGTGCATCGTTTTTTTCTGTGATGAACAATGTTATTTGTCGTTAATCTTTTTCACCTTAAAGTTAGTTTTTTAAATGTAATTTTTTGTCTCAGTATATTTTTGATAAATATTAAGCTTCGATTCACAAAAACATATATTGCAACATTTTTGAGAAGAAAAAAAAATGTTTTCAATATACATCATATCGAAGCATTTTGATATTTTTTTGAAATAAACAACGATGTTTGCCGGAATTGCAATTGTGACAATTCTTAAAATTAAGCTGTCAAGTCTCCACATTTTCCGAGTGCTTTCAATATACATTTTTTTTTAAATTTTGATAAGAATAATATTGTGCAATGTAATACATTTTTTTTTTGTAATCATTATATGATAATAAATATATATTTCGTACTTTTATTTGTAAGATTAATAAGTAATAATCAGTTAACTTATTAATTCTGTGATTTTAGGACGAACTTACCGTTGAAACTAATGAATTTTCCGGATTACACAACCATGGGACCGACTGACGTTGCTTGTGGCACACACAGCGACGTATTAAACTATCTGCAAAATTACACTGATCATTTTCAACTACGACAGTATATTCAGGTATATCTATACTTCACAATCTTGCAAAAAATTCATTAATTTATTAATTTATTAATTTATTAATTTATTAATTTATTAATTTATTAATTTATTAATTTATTAATTTATTAATTTATTAATTTATTAATTTATTAATTTATTAATTTATTAATTTATTAATTTATTAATTTATTAATTTATTAATTTATTAATTTATTAATTTATTAATTTATTAATTTATTAATTTATTAATTTATTAATTTATTAATTTATTAATTTATTAATTTATTAATTTATTAATTTATTAATTTATTAATTTATTAATTTATTAATTTATTAATTTATTAATTTATTAATTTATTAATTTATTAATTTATTAATTTATTAATTTATTAATTTATTAATTTATTAATTTATTAATTTATTAATTTATTAATTTATTAATTTATTAATTTATTAATTTATTAATTTATTAATTTATTAATTTATTAATTTATTAATTTATTAATTTATTAATTTATTAATTTATTAATTTATTAATTTATTAATTTATTAATTTATTAATTTATTAATTTATTAATTTATTAATTTATTAATTTATTAATTTATTAATTTATTAATTTATTAATTTATTAATTTATTAATTTATTAATTTATTAATTTATTAATTTATTAATTTATTAATTTATTAATTTATTGATTTATTAATTTATTAATTTATTGATTTATTAATTTATTAATTTATTGATTTATTAATTTATTGATTTATTAATTTATTAATTTATTAATTTATCTAAATTTTCGTCAGATTATTAAATGATTTTTTTTCTTTTTATTTAGTTTAACACAAGAGTGGAGTGCGTTCGTCCTGTAGCGAATACGACCGACTGGAGACAAACGACATGGAAAGTTCGAGTGCAAAATCTAAAAACAAAATTAACGGAGGAAAGAGATTTCGATATTATAATGATTTGCAACGGGTAAAAATTAAATCAATTATCCCATATTTTGTCAATTTTTTCTGTAGTTTCTACACACATTTCTACTAATTCATTTTATTATTCTGCTAAGAAAAAAAAATGTTAACCAAACGTATAATGTCACTATTGTTGGATTCAAAAGTTTAATTGTAATTTGTCTGCAAGGCCAAAAATTTACACAAACTGTAAATTTTCAGTATTGCAATTTGTTTGGGCTATTTTTTACCTTCTAAAATATAAATCGTTTTAAAAAATATAACACCTACAGTTTTTTTTTTTAATCTTTTTAAATACTTTGAATTGATTATTTAGTGAGAAAAAGTTGTATTTTGTCTTATATATTCTTTTTTTTTATTCTTCTCTTCCATCGGGACGATAAAATAATCACAATTTTTTTCATTCTTCCAGACATTTCTTTCAAGCAAATGCTCCAAATATTCCAGGCATCGAGACTTTTCCAGGAGACGTAACTCACAGTCACGACTATAGAAAATCCGAAAAGTACGCTGGAAAACGTGTTATCTTATTGGGAGCAGCATCTTCCGGTATCGATATCAGTTTCGAATTGGCTGGCAACGCGAGTCACGTGTATCTGAGCCACAATCACGACAGGTATTCTTTTTATAATTATCCACGAATTGATTTTAAAGAATAAAGAAAAAAAAAAGATTGGAAAGTCGAAAATAAATAATTTTTCTTTTATTTTTACGATTTCTTTTTTGTAAATTTCAAAATTAATAAAACCATATTGAAAAATTAGTCCAAATTACACTTTTGTTTCTCATAAAATTTTTGATAATTTGTTTAATTCCAAGTGACAAATATTTTTTCCATCGAAATGACAACATAAAAAATATACAACGTATATTACAACAACAACGTAAAAAGAAAATCTCATTTCTATTTTTTTTTTGTCAAAATGAAAAAAAAAGAAATCGTCGAACGAAGATCACAAATTATTAATGTCCTTTTTTATTGTAAAACTATACATTTTTAAAAGAGGAAAAAAGGTTAATGAATTTAACAAAAAGTTAAAAGTATACAAATTAATTTTTCTTATGTGTTTCAGATTTAATGATGATATGCCAAGCAACATGACTCAGGTCGTCGGGGTGGAACGAGTCAACGGTAGCGAATTTATTCTCCGAGACGGTACATCCGTTACCGTCGATTCCTTCATCTATTGTACTGGCTATAAATACGTTTTTCCATTTTTGGACAACGAATGCGGAATACGGGTTGACGAGAATTTCATAACTCCGCTTTACAAGCATCTGATAAATATTCAACATCCATCGATGTCGATTATCGGAGTTCCTGCAACCGTTATACCCTTCGTTATATTTCACATGCAGGTACGTTTGATCTACAACAATTAATATCACATACAGCGAACAATAATATAGTGCAAAAATAACAAAACTTTTATAACATTTTATATTTGCAGAATTAAATTAATTTTACAGAATAAATACAAATAAAAAATCCATGCACATTGTATTGATAATCAGTAAAACAATAATTTTGCTAAAATATTTTTAAAAATCCGTTACAGTAACAAAAAGTTATTTGCTATAACTTTTTCTTATACTAAAGTGAGAAAAAAAAAATTGGAGATTTGTCAATCTTACAAACTTTGCTTCGACAAAGTTAGTGTTTTACTTTAAATTTAATTTCACTTATTTATTTCATAATTGCAACAATCGTAATAACAATTGGAAAAAAAATGTGTTACCAATTTATGTGTTGTTATAATTTTGTTAAAAAATTTGAAATTTGGAAAATAATTACTGTTGAGTATGAATTTAAAAATAAATTTTTCTAACTGCGAATCTTGCATTTCAAATAAATTGAAATATTTTAAAGGCAATATTGACGAATTTATTTTTAGCTTTATTTTGTTTTTTAAATTTTCTACAGGTACAATATTATCTGGCTGTTCTGAAAGGCCGCGTGAGTCTTCCAACAAAAGCGGAAATGCTGGATAATTCGAAGCTCAAAACATCGATTAAGAGACACGCTCATGTTCTTGGCGCTGATCAATTCGATTATAATGATGATTTGGCTGTATCCGGTGGATTTAACCGACTTCCGGCTTATTACAAAAACGGATATGCAGCTTGGGGCGCCAATAGAGTTGGCAATTTGTTGCACTACAAAGAGAGCAAATTTTTAATAGCTCCTGATAACAGTACCGTGACGATAATATCAATGGCTCCGCGGAATTCTGGTACAGCAACGACAACATTGTAGTTTAATTTTTGTAAAAAGATAACATATGTACAAATCGATACAAAATTACTTTTAATATGGTAACATTTTGAAGGAATTTCGAAAATCTGTTAAAAAGAAAAAAATTGTCACAGACGAATTTTAACATCAATCTTATCGACGATCTAATGAAGAAAAATGTTGTGTTAATTCTTGGCTGATTATAAATTATTTGTAATTTCTTTAATAGTGACAAAAAATTTGTCAAAATAATACTTTTTTAATTGGAACATTAGACGTGAAAAAAAGAGTAATAATTACGAGAAAAAAGTATTCTATCGGAAGTAAAACATTTTTATTGTGAAAAGATGAAAATATATTGTTTAACGAAAGTGGGACTAACAAAGAAATTACAACAGTGACAAGAATATTATGAGAATACAAATTTTTGTTTAAATCTGTTTTTGTACTTTATTTTCCAATTTTCAAATTTGATTCTGCCAAATTTTGCCAAACAAAAATTTAATATCATTGTAATTTGAGACAAGATAAAAATCTCAAAATGATCAATGTAAAAAAATGTCTTGTAAGTATGAAATTTTCCCTTCGGGAAATTAAAAAAAAATGCATTGAAGTATTTAAAAGTATTTAAAAAAAAACACATTTTTACCTAGTACAATTTTGTATTATTTTCCTTTCAAAATAAAAATACAACAATTAAAAAAAATTATATCTTTGTACTTTTTTCGAATTTCCAAATTCGATGCTGCCGATTCTAAACAAAACCCTGTAAAATCAGTGAAATTTGAAGTACAATCAAAGATGTTGAATTAAGCAAAATAAAAAATGATAATTAAAAAATTAAATGGGTAGTCAGGAATGTTTCACGCACTTGTTCCGAACCAAAACTTTGATTTGATGATAATTTGAAATACAATGAGACAAGAAAAAAGTCTCAAAAAAATTGACATCAACAATTTTCTTACAATTTTCCGTTTCCGAAAAAAAAAAAAAAAAAAATGCACTGGTAAATTCATTGCAAAGAATACATTTTTATTTTGTATTTATTTTCAGCATTTTTTCACTCAATGTTTAACTTTCAAAATATACAAAATAGTCTTAAATAAAAATGCGATTGCTCAAATATCGAGAAAAAAAGATCAAATAAATTTTACATGATGTACGTTTTAAATGGTAATTAAAATCTTTCAGCTAATTATATAAGATAGATAAGTAAGAGATTTAGGAAACAGTGCTGGCTGAATTGACAGTGAAGGCCTTATTATTAATTGTTGTGATAAGAGAGTTGAATGAAGAGATTGATGAACGAGAGCACAACGAGAGCCTCGAGAATTGCGGGTTTGCGTCATCGAAACACCACGAAGAAGCGGTTGATGATCTGGAAACGTGTGAGGGAGAGAGCGATAGAGAGAAAGTCAAGGCACCGTTTGATTTCCGAGGCAGTGGGGATAAATGTAGAGGAAATAATGAGTAAAGCAACTATCGCGAGCGTCAGTCGACGACGAAACCTTCGCCAAAATCTGCCAGCTTCAAAATCTACAGAGTCAATCGTGGTAAAAACAATAATAAATAAATAGAATTAAAAGTTAAGAGTATTTCTGCAAAAATGCTTTGGAACTCAGCTAGTGCGTAGAATTTTTATAATTTATAATTTTTTTAAATAAAGTTATTAACGATTTAAATTTGTAAGGATTGACTTTTTTTTTAATTGTTTTTGTGTGTGTGTTTTTTTTTAATTTTTGGCAGAAAAACATAACAAAATTTTGCCATCATTTTAACTCATTTGAGAATTTTGATATAATGCGATAATACATGAATTTCCAAATATTTATAATTATTTTTCAAATAAATAATTATGGTACAAAAGAATTGTATGTAGCTATACAAAATAATAAAGGGTAGTGTCATCTACCTTTCCGCAAGAGAAAGTGAACTTTCGAAAGCTGTAAATATATATGTATATATACTGTATGGAGTGTACATTGAACTTGATTTACTTTTCTTTCAGTCACCATGCCGCAATACAAGCTCACGTACTTCGATGTCATGGGCCTGGGAGAACCTATAAGACTTCTTTTAAGTTACGGTGGTAATGACTTCGAAGATGTGAGGATGGAACGCGAAGATTGGCCAGCCAAGAAATCATGTATGTGAACAATATATATATATATATATATAGCGGTTCTACAGAATCCGACTCTACACAATTCTCGACTCTACGCAAAAGAATTTCCACATATACCCCAACTCTACATAATACCATCTTTAGCATAAGCACAAATTCAACAGAACAAAAGTCTTCAAGGGAAAACTCTACACAGGTTCTACAGAACCCGACTCTACACCACCGACTCTACGCAATTTTCGACTCTACGCAATTTTCGACTCTACGCAATTTTCGACTCTACACAATTTTCGACTCTACACAACTTTCGACTCTACGCAATTTTCGACTCTACACAACTTTCGACTCTACACAATTTTCGACTCTACACAACTTTCGACTCTACACAACTTTCGACTCTACGCAACTTTCGACTCTACACAACTTTCGACTCTACACAACTTTCGACTCTACACAACTTTCGACTCTACACAAAAGAATTTCCACACATGCCCCAACTCTACATAATACCATCTTTAACATAAGCACAAATTCAACACAACAAAAGTCTTCAAAGCGAAACTCTACACAGGTTAAAGCATTTCTATCTTTCAACGCGCGTCGATTGGTTTGCGAGTTGATAACAGTGTAAAATCGGGCATATGTTGATATCTACCTGTGTAGAGTTTTGCCTGTGCAGAACTTAGTCTGTGTAGAATTTCAACAGTGTAACATTTTGCTTGCGTAGAGTTTTGCTTGTGCAGAGTTTAGACTCTGTAGAATTTCGACTGTGTAGAGTTTTGCCTGTGCAGAGTTTTGTCTGTGTAGAGTATCGCCTGTGTGGAATTTTGTCTCTACCGAGTTTTGCCTTAGAGACTTTTGCTCTGGTTGCATTTGTGATAGTGTAACGATGGGGAATGTGTATAAATTCTGTTGTATAGAGTCAAGCATTCTGTAGAGTTGTAGGTGTAGAGTCGGATTCTGTAGAATCGCTGTATTACCAATTACAATTACAGTACCATATTTACATTGAGAACCAATGATAAGCCGGAGCCATGCAGTTGACAAACTAATGAGATTACTCAACAATCTCTGCTGATATCGTAAGAGATAAAAAGTCTATTTAAGAAGACTGCGATTCAGTGACCTATATAATATTAAAAAATAAAATATAGCTGCAATAGTACATATGAAATCTTGCAATTTTTTTAAATACCACTTTACAAGCAAAAAATGAATGAAATATTTTAAAAATTTTCTTTTTTTTTATAAATGTCTTGATATTTTTGTAAAATTAAAAAAAAACGATTTTTTGGTTGATTGGAAATGACTAAAAACTTGTTAATTTGATATGTTTTTGTTTGTAAAATTTACAGTGACAAATTTTTGTTTTTTTTTTTAACAAAAAATAATATTGTGGAAGGAAAGTGACACATTTTTTTCATTAAAATTAATATTTCGCAAAATTAAAATACAACTTATCTGACAAATTACTTTTGTATTTTTTTAAAATGTAATAATAAAAATTGTTTTAAACAATACTGTCAAACTTTTTGTGATATAGAATACATAAATTTAAATTTAGTTTTTACTGCGTGGGTGTAAAATGTAAATCAACTTGATCGTTATGTTGAATTTTTATTATTGCAGCAACGCCCTTTGGTCAATTACCCGTATTGGAAATTGATGGAAAGCCCTATGCGCAGACAATGCCGATCTGTCGTTATCTCGCTAAGCAATTGAATTTAATTGGAAAAACGGATCTTGACGCTCTGGAGATCGACGCTATTGTCAATGCTTTACACGATTTGCGAAAAGGTATTCAATTTTTTTCTTTTTTTCTTTCTTTTTTTCTTCATTTCACTGATTCAAATATTATATTATGATAACTTATTATTAATCATATCGAATCACTCATAAGTAAGACAGATAAAAATGTGCTAACGATATTATCGGCTTGGCGTCTATGTTTATCTATGTATGCCATCATTTTTTTTAAATACCTTTTCTTAATTTAATTTTTTTATCTTACTAATTTAATTTCTTTATTTTTGTCTTTATAATAAATCTATTTAAAAAAAAAAGAAAAAAAAACACTCAGACTCAGAAAAGTCCTTAAATTTCATAATCATTATAAATTTAAATAAATAATAATCGTATTTCGTATATTTTGTATTATTTTTATTATAATACATTTTTTTTTCAGATGTAGCAATGTTTTACAGAGAAACAGATCCCGCCATAAGTGAAAAAAGGAAAATATTGAGCGTCAGCAAAACAGTTCCATTCTATCTGGACAAGTTTGAAGCGTTACTGAACAAAAATGGAGGTTATCTTCATGGTGGCGAGGTAAAGCAAAAATTTGATTTGAATATCGCAGTTATTATTTAAAGTACGTTAAATCGATTTACATTTTTTTTTATTCTGACAGCTAAGCTACGCTGACATCTTCTTCGTTGGAATTCATGATTCAGTTGTGAACGCTTGTGGCGCCGATATTATGGCAGAAAGATCTGGCCTTAAGGCACTTCGTGAAAAGGTCCTCGCAATTCCCAACATAAAGTCATGGATTGACAAAAGGCCAAAGAATGACTTCTAATTTTGTACTCGTTGGACTGGAAAGTCTCGTATATTAATTCGTCGAATGTATTTTGAAAGATCATTTAAATAAATAAATATTTCGTGCCTGTTTTTTTTTTTTGCAAGAAATGTATTAATATCGTGTTTTTTTTAAATTAATATATTTCCAACGAAAAGTTACAACTCTCAGCAATCTTATTTTTTTTTATTGTGTAAAAATGCATTCGAAAATTGAAAATTTGAGAAAAAAAATGTTGCATTCTAAATTTAACACTAGAATGACAATAAAATAATCTTGTTAAAAAGTAAAAAAGCGATTCAACGAATTTATTTTTTTAAGATATAGCACTCCGATTTTATAAACTCACTTTAATACATTTTTTTTTGTTAAAGAATTAAATTGATTTTTTATTTGTTTGAATTAAAAGCAAAATCGAAATTTCTGTACGTTGGAGAAAAGATGTTGGTTCAAGAAAATTCAGAATTATTTTGTTAATGTTAAAAAAATAAAATAAAATAAAGAAGATGAGGTACATAAAAAAGCGTTTACATAGAAATTGTATTTTCATTTTACAATATATGTATTGTCATTTTTTAAAATGAAAATTGCAAATTTGACAAATTTTAAGCAGGCAACAATTTTTCTGTTCACTATAGATTTTACTTCCTCATAACTTTATTTTCTTGAGAAAATATATACATATTTTTTTTTTTTTTCAAAATACTCAAAAATATCCAGAATAAAATATCTTGATGGATTTATGTGTCGCAGGTTTGCAAAATTCAAATCGACATTCTTAAATTTTATACCTCTCCTAATAAGTACACATATTTTTTTTTGTAATAGGATCGAAAATTTTCCGATCCTTTTACGATTATTTACTCCAGTTCTTTTTTATGTGACTCTGTCCCCTTAAAAACAGTGTTAATTTCTAATGAAAACAAATTTTTCTGTCAGTTTCTAGTTTAAAAAAAAAGTACATAAATAATTTGTTAGTCCATTTCCATTAAAAACATATTCTGTGTCACATTGACAAAAAAAGGTGTAATTTTTGCAAAATTATTGTCTCACTTCCGATTTAACAAAATTATTTCTGATGTTAATTTGACATTTTTTTTCTGTAAATTCGACAAGTTTACACAATTGTCGTGTCATTTCTAATTGAACATAAAAAAATGTTACAGTTTTAAAAAAAAGTGTGAAATTTTTTTATTTGACTAAAAAATTTGTAAAAAAAAAACACTAAAATTCTTCTGAAATTAGATAACAAGATTTGTTACTTAAAATCGGTTAAAAAGGGTAAAAAGGGGTAGAAACCCCTTTTGTCCCTTCAATTCAATAAACATTAAAAAAAACTATAGAAAAAAATCATAAATCTTGCTCATAGAAGCGAAATCTCGGTGCAAAAAAAAAGTGTTCATTATTATCACATGATGAAAAAACGAGACGTTTTCGGTTATCATAATCTGGAATACCTGGCTCGATATAATAAACATATTACTTTCTTTTTTTATTATCTATAGTGAGTCAATTGTCTCTGTATCGAAATTTTGCTTAAACTTGAGTACAGCTGGACGTCTCAGGCACTTATCGAGGTTTCCTAGTTACGTAAACGGTAGGAGAAATAAAGAAAGAGAGAGAGAGGGATAGAGAAAGAGAAAGAGAAAAACGAAGAATACCAGTCTCCACGTAATTCTTGTAGTCCTTACCAATCAGTCAGCTCGAGCAATAACAAATTGGACGTCTCGCGAAATCACGCGGGCTTTTCAGCTCAAGTACCTACTTAACGTATCTATATATATATATATATACGTTAGTAGATTCGCGTCATTCGAAGTTTCACCATTATTACAATAGCAAGCGAGGTGTGATATCGTTCTCGTCTGGTTCGAAACGAGGAAAATATTAATTAAGCTCTTCAGTGGTGAGTGAAGAAAAGCCCTGCAAAAAGGTTTAACGTTAGATCCATTTATTTAAGCGTCTGTAAAACAAATTGGTTTTACGTAATAATTCACACAGCTATATACAGGAATCATAAAAAAAAATTTAATAAATCTTAGCGAAATGGCTAAGTACAAGGTAACTTACTTCGAAACAACGGGAGTAGTCGAGGTGGTTCGCCTGATTCTCTCTTACGCCGATCAACCCTTCGAAGACATCAGGATACCACTTGAAGAGTGGTCAACATTTAAGAAAAGTGAGTTTTTTCATGAGATCGGAAAAATTTATATTTCAAATATTTCGGTTATTACGTACGAATCGTAGCTCGCTTTCAACGGACATTTTTTTTTTTCTCTCTTGAAATTGAAGAGGCTGTTCATTGGGAGGAAAAAAAATGTTATTGTTTCACAAATCGGTTGCCAGCTGCTGAAAACATGTTTTGTTGTTTCAACTATAAACTGTTAGAAATTTGTGGATTTTTGTTTGTTTTTTTTTTCATAAATTTGGTATGGTTTGATTTTCAAGTGTGGTGTAAATTAATTTTTTATTATTTTTTAGTTTATCCATCTTAATTTTATATTATTTTCATGAATTATAAGATTACAATCACGTATGTATTTTTTATATTTCATTTTATATATTTGTTACATTCTTTTTTTATCAAAATAAAATTACTATTGAATTAAGATAAGAAATTAAACATTTAAATTACAACACGCATGTCAAAAATTAGCAATCTTTAAAATTCGATATAAAAGTACTATAATTTAGAGAGAATTTCTAGAGCGAAAGCCTTTAAGCACCGGTTTCCAAATATTATTGAAAGCGTTTTTCAAACGCGTGTTCACTTTGTGATTCAACTGTCGAAGAAACCAAATATTTCGTTGCTCAAAAAAAAAATTATTTAATACCTTAATAATTATTTAATATTTTGGATTTGTATATAAATAAACCAATTGTTTTTTCTCATTATGGGCTTCGTGATATATAAGTGGCTTAAATTTAATATTTTCTTTTTTTTTTCATTCCCGTTTGATCATCATTATGAAAATCAGCTCTACCCTTCGAGCGATTGCCGGTCTTTGAAATCGACGGTGAACAATATCATCAATCGATAGCTACAGCTCGATATCTCGCCCGGCAATACAATCTCGCGGGTGAGAATGATAAGGAGAATCTCGAGATCGATGCGATTGTTGACACGATCAATGACATGAGAGTCTGTGAGTATATATTGCCGACACTGCTGTCGTTCTCCTGTTATTCATTCTCGAATATATAATTTCTTCGCAATAATCACAATTTTTTTTTTTTTATTCCTTACGTAATAATTTGTTTTCTTTTTTCTTTTCCTTTTGAACAGCTTTCACCGCATGTCTTTGGGAATTAGATCCTGAGGCGAAACCAAAAAAGTTGGAGGAAATCTTTAAGGACAAAATACCATTCTACTTCACGAAATTCGAGAATCTGGTAAAGACTAACGGTGGATATTTATGGAGAAACAAGGTACGATATATACACTTGAATTGCTATATCTTTCTCAATTTGATAATCCATGTCTTATCGCGTTTTAATTAGGCCACCGGATATAGCCAATAAGCTTCTCTATCAGTGTAAACGGTGAACATTTTTCTTTTTTTTTTGTTAAATAAAAAGAAGTTAGCTTAGCTTAGCGAAGTGCGGGTAGGGAGTGATAGGAGGAAGGGTGGAAAGGGTCGCAGAAACCCGAGAGGGCGTGCGATGGGAAATGGGAAATAAAAAAATTAAAAATTAAGTTACTTAATGTAATTTTGAAAAATATAAAAATTCGATCTTATTTACGATTTTTTCGTTATGATGTGATAACGAAATTGTGTAGATTTGATAAATTTAAATATTGTGATATAAAAATGCAACGTTTCGTACAAAAATATTTCGTCATACGAGGAACAAGTTTTTTTAGATTCATTTAAGATTCTTTTTTCTTACGTTAGTAAAATGATCATTTTTAAAATAATTATTAATTTTGAAATTAGTAATAGACAAAAAAAGAAATATATGAATTCGATGTTATTTACGATTTTTTTAAATAGTTAAGTGATAACAAAATTTTGTGTATTTAATAATAATAAATACAATATTTGTAATATTTGTAATTTTGTGAAACGAAATTTGTCACTCTAACAAACAAATTACTGCAATATTCATAAAGAGTTGGGGTTAACTTTTTTTTGCAAAAATGACAATAAATGTTCTGTAAAATAATAATATTCATATATAGTTAAATTACAATATCTTCTTGTACTCTTGTTCATGAAACTACGAAAAAAATACTGATTTTATTATTGCTTAAAGAAATAAACGTTGGTTTGACTTTATTTCTGTGTAAAAACTAAATTAAGAATTTAAATTGGTGTAATTTTAATACAAATTTTTTGAAAACAATTTCTAATGAAATTTGTGTAGTTTTAATATTTTCTCCACAAACATTGAAGAAGCTTTTAGTTTTACAAAAAGAAGGACAGGAATAATTTCCAAAAACATTGTATTTTCATTATAACATAAAAAAAGTGTAATTTTAATTTTTTGTTACCAATTTTTTGTAATTAAATTAAACACACTTTTTATTAAAATCAATTCTGACTTAACATCTTAAAACTTGCATATTTAGAATAAAATTGTGCAAATTTACAAAATCTTTTTGTTACTTTAAAAACAAATAAATAAAAATCCAGGAAATACAAACAAACAAAAATTGTCAATTCAAAGTGGCTTTTGTTATTTCAATGAAAAAGTTGAAATTTCTAATTCCTCGGTCTCCACAGTTATTTTCCAACTTGAATTCAAGCTATACACTGGCTTTCACTATAAGTTTTCTGGTTTATCTTAAGTTTCGGTGGCCTACGAACCAAGTTTCTTACTTTATTCAAAGCTAGCACTGATGGCTTTTCCGAGATTAATTCATTGTATTAATTCAAGCTAACTCTAGTCTAGTATTTCCAAAGTTTCCTACTTTATTTCAAGCCATGGCATTCAGAAAAGTCATCTCATTGAGATTCTCTCATTATCTCAGAGTACTCTCGCCTTTGGCTGTTTGCCAGTTAAAGCTATACACTATAATATAAACCGTTGAGTATAATTATGATCGGCATTGTCGTTCTTGCGAGTTTAACTGGTACAAAATCCACGCTCTCGTGCAGGTAAATACCAAGGCTGCCTACTTTATAACCAATAGCACATGTGGCGATGTGACATCACAAATATACCTTTCACCGACGATAACTGAAAAAAAAAAAAAAAAAGTTACACATTTTGACACTGTTATCAGGATAATTAAAAAAATTAAGTTCAACAATGAAATTTCAATTTATATATTATTCGGACAATGATTTGTGCTACTTCTTTTGATTTATGTAAAACGACTCACAATCTTTGTATTGTTTACACCGTTGTCAAGATAAAACAATTTTTTAACTCAGTTTGATAAACAATTGATAATTATATAGAACGTTTAATATAATTGCCACAAAATAGCGAGTGGATGCTCAACTTATCACAAGTTTCCTGCTTTTTTTGCATCAAAAATGTGTCATAAAAACGATTTTGTAATATTTTTCTTATAAACTTGCATTATTCATGAGATGACACTTTTTTCCTTATTCATTCAGAGAAATCAGCGAGGATAAATTAAAGACAATAATTTTTTTTTTTTCATACCAGAATGCAAATTTTTTTTCGAAAAATATTTTCAAACAAATACTTTTATTTCACAGAAATTTTTTCGATTTTCTAACAAATTATCAAAGGTTTAAACTTGTTTTAAATTCAATTTTCATAAATAGTTGAAAATTTTCGATCTTTAGATGTTTTCATGGAATGGTTCTATATTATAAATAAAATAACATTTTTGGATAATTAAGCAGACAGTTTCATTGAAAAGAGCTTTTAAAAAATTCCAAAAACATTACTTAGACAAAAAAGTTAAGACAACTCCTTAAAAAATTATAAATATTCGACAAAAGTCAGCAAATTAATTTGATACACATTTCTGAAAAAAAAAAAAATGATTAATCTTTTTTGTTAAAATGATTCTCACAAAAATTTGATAGATATGATATAGATTTTTGTAGGAAGTTTCGAGACTAATAACTCAAAATTACAATAAACATATTACAAACAGTGATTTGTAACGTAATGTTAAAAAAAATTAATATCGCGAGAATACGATTAAAAAAAAAAAAAGATGTGACTATCTGTTCGTTCGCTTACTGGCTGATAGCATGTTGTGTGTACATGCAATATTTTGTTGTTGGGAAATGTATCATAAGCCTTTTAAATAAAATCTCTTAAAAACGACTCGAGAGTAATTCATATGGCAATTAAATTAAATGTATATAACGTCAAGTGTAAAAACTATCTTGATCAGTAATTAAACGATCTGAAGAATAAAAGCTAAATTGAAATTCGTGTAGTTTTGACAAAACGCTTCTCTGTCCGCGAATAATAAGAATAATAATGATTTAATAAAAATTTGGTACTTTCATATTGCGAAACATTTTTCGTCAATCTTATCGAAAGAAAATATTTCATTTTTGTTAAAAAAAAAAACAATTCTTTTGATTTGCCAAATTTTTTGTTGTCACAATTTAATATTACAAAACAAAAAAATTTGTAAAATGCATTAAATTTAAAAACGCAGCCTTTTAAGAGAGTCGAAAATATTTTTCCAGTTATTTAATTTCCGTCGTTTTCAACAATATTGCACAAAATAAAAATATTTACCTTTTCGAGTGCGATAAATATGTAATTAATTGCAGTAGTTAATGAATATACATTTCGTTTCAGTTAACCTGGGCTGATTTCATGTTTGTCGGTATCTTGCCGTATTTGAACGTGAGCGCGGTTACCGATGATCTCCTAGAAGGTTATCCGGAACTTCGAGAGTACGTGGAAAAAATATCCGACATTCCGCAAATCCGAGAATGGATTAAAAAGAGACCGGTGAAGTGTTGCCTCCGGGATTTGCTTAAAAATGGAAAAGACAATGTAATTGTGATGCATAAGTAATGATATTTATTGGTATTATCTTATCCTGCATATTCGTACAAAAGCAAACTATCACTCACTATGTTTCTTACGATTGTCATACTTTCGATCAAATTCATTTGTAATGCTTTAACTCACAAATAAATAATTTCATTTAAAAAATAATGTAATTTATTTAATACGACAAATTACAATGTGATAACAAAAATTGTGTCGTAGATGGGTTGTCCCCCCCCCCACGTCTCAACAGGCGGCTCCTTCCCACGACTCATCTGCTTTTCGTTCGTTCACATAAAAAAAAGGTATCAAAATGAAACCTTGCTCATTGCTTCCTAATTTTTTTGGCCTGTAACAAATTCTTTTCTATGATAAATAGGTACGTTGTTTAGTTTTGAGGAAGCTTTGTAGATGGCGAGTGAAAAAATATTATGAAGCAAGGTTCGTATGTGCAAGTTTCGACTTTGCAATTGTTTTGAAAAAAATAATACGAAAATGCAAATTTTTGTAAAATCTTAAATATTTAATTTGCCCTGATTCAGCATAAAGTATTTAAACACTCTTTTTAAGATTTATGCAAAATTTATAATTTATAATAAATTTGAATAAAGTATATAATATAATAATTATAATAAATTTATAATAAAGTTTTATGCCAATTTTCAGGCCGATAGCTGGAAATTTCTTCGAGTTAGAGTGTTGACAGAAATATTTAAAAATCTCATAAATTCGATAAAATCAAAATGCTTCGATCAATTTTTATAAAAACGTATAGCAATGAGAGACTTGACTGTACTGTACACGGCAAAAAAATTTCAAATTATTCGGTCGAGTAGTTCACGAGTTATGGCGATATGAATTTTAGCCCCTCTATCACACACACATACACGCATGCGCACACACGCACACTCCGCGTCCGAACACTTTTTCTAAACGACTTTTCTCGACGTTTTAGACCATTCTGAGTATGCCTACATGAAAATCTCGAAAAGAAAAATGTCACGAAAACGAAGCTTCCTCTACGAGGAAGCAAAATTGGGGTGATAGGTGGACAATGGGTTTAATTTTCGCTAATTATAGATATAAAACTACTTACCGTTATCGCGAGCGTCTAGTACTATTTTTATTATGGATGCTCGAAGTCTAAACATTATATAGATATAGACGTGTGCCGCGCTGTGTTTGTATACAAACAAAGCATCGGAGCTGCCACTGAAAGAAAGACCTGCGGATGTTTTAAAACTGTAGCCGTTTATAGCGGAATAATGCTTCCACTGTGAAGAAACAGAAAGCTCTGTCATATTTCACACGAGACGCGGTAGCATCTCGACGCCAAGGACGTAAAAAAAAGTTTTTTTTTTTTTAATGCGACGCCACCGTGGATATCTTTTACACTAAAGATACCGGAAGTGGAATCTTTCGATCGATAATTCTCACCTCTGTACTACTTCGTGAAAAAATCTTCTCCAAATTCTTCTTTTTCGTTGTTGTTAAATAATCAGATTTTCATGATTTAGTAAAAAGTCGAGAGAACCACTGATTTCCTAATTTTCGTATCTTCCGAAAAATATTCCAGTGTTTTTACTTAAAGGGATGCTGAAGTATATTTTGTTACCAACTTTGCTCGGTAAAAATAGGCAATTTCGTACTTTACACTATTCATCGTTAATACACTGCACATACATATGCTTCAATTTGTACAGGATTACAATATCACTATAGATGCATACAGAGGACCTGCACTTGAATTTCGGTTGAAATAATACGAGATATGAAGAAATATATGTATTCTCTGAAAAACTGAATTCCCCGAAAAACAATATGGCTGCCTGAAATGTGAAACACCATCTGTTTCGTAAAATATAAAAGACAGACTCGAAATCCTACGAGCGTTTAATTCTGGATCAAGGACAGAGTCGAAAAAGCCTAAAACTGATTCGCAAAATATTATCAACAAAAAGGATTTTAAATACTGACAGAAAAAATCCTGAAACAATATGTTTATTTCATATTTATTGGATGACTAGAATAAAAAATATAAATTTCTGTAAACTATTATTTTTTTCACCCCCCCCCCCCCCGCCCCAAAGGGATTCTTTTTCTTTTCGTCTATTCGCGCAGTTCGATCGAAGGCCGCGACCTTCCAAGCCGACGTTCAACACCCGCTCGTTCTCGTTCGGTGGCGCCGACTATCGGCGTTGTTATCACTACGTGGACGCGCGGTGACCTCGAATAATCGTTGCGCGTTGGAGGATGCGCGAGCCTAGAGGTAACAAGAGAGCGGGCCGTCAGTGTTCGCGCCGCGGAGAGCACAGGACAGACATCTTGTAGTAGAATTTAGCGGCGTGGTCGACCGTGGGTGCCGTGTCGCGGTGTGTCGTCATACGTGGTGGTGTGATAACCGTGGAGGTGCCGCCGATATATCGTGTGGCCCTATTAGTCGACGTTGTAAAAAAGAAGAAAAAAAGAAAGAGAAAAAAAAAAATAAAATAAAATAAAATAAGAAAATTTAACACGCCGTCCTCCACGTCCTCGACCATATCGTCGTCGTCGTTGTCTTCTTCAACGTCGTCGTCGTCGTTGTCGTTGTCGTTGAACGTCGTCGTCGCCGTCGTCGCGTGCTCCTGGTGCTGTCTCCCTGCGTGCGCTGCTGTTTCGTCGTCGTCGTCGCCGCCACCGTCGTGTAGTAGATTTTTTTTCTCTCCGCATCGACGATAATATATATATATATATATACACATATATATATATATATATTTAACAACAGTTGATAAAACGATTTTCGGGCCAATTACGTCGAGGCCCGATCATCGATAAGCGATTCAATTTCTCAATAAAATCGCCGAAAAAGATTGGAATTTTCATCACGACTATTAACGTGCGTGTGTGTGTGTGTGTGTGCGCGTGTGTGTGAGTGGGTGCGTGTATAAAAAAGAAAAAGAAAAAGAAAAAAGAAATTGTCAACGAGTACAGAGAATAGAAACACGCATACGTCAAGAAATATCGGGGTTCAAAGAAAAATTGAAAAAGAAAATTAGCACGAAGACAAAAATATCGATAACACGATTTAAAGCTCAGGGAAAAAAGAACGGAGAGAGGCAAAAATATCGAGGGTTCTTCGTTGAAAGAGCTTATCGAGGAATATTAAAAAATAAAGAAATTGGAAGAATAAGTCTCGTGACAAGAAGGCAATCCAAGGTGGGTGAAAAAATAGGCAAAGGAGTGCTGAAAGGGAGGTTGAGAAAGAGCGAAGATAAATACACGAAGTTGAAGAGGAGGAGGAGGAGGAATTTTTAGCTGCAGCAGAGCTCGTACCTCTCTTTAAATAAATACGAGCCAATCGAGAAGAGAAAGAGAGAGAGAGAGAAAAAAAAGAAGTTTTCCTCCATGTTTATCTATCGGCAATAATAAACTCAGCTTTTATTCGGAGAATCCAAGAAAAAGCAAGAAAAAGTTAAGTGCATTGGAAAAAAAAAAAAAACACACATATTTTCACGTTACCACTTCTAGTACTTTTTTTAGTACGTTTTTTTTTTTTTTCTGAAGAGGTATAAAAACACCTTCGTTGATATATTTAATATACAATATCAGTGTTTGCGTGTGTGAATTTAAAGTTGCGGCTTCAACGTGGCTATAAGAAATATTTTTGCTCTCCCGATCCTCCTGGTGTTCCCGTGATCCTGAATAACTTTTTCCCCGCCCTCCAACCATTCGTCGAAACCCTCAAAAACGTATCGAAAGTTCGAATCCATACGGTAATAAATAGCGGTAGATAAAAACGCATTGAAATTTGGAGAATATATATATATATATACATACATATATATATATATAACGGAAAAAGAAACAGAGACTAACAAGTGAATTTAAAGCGAAAAAAAAGACGAAGAAATTGTCAAGGTGGAGCTGTAGTTAGATTTTAAAAAAATTATTAAAAGAAAAAGAGACAGAACTAGTGTTCGGTGATAGAGGATAGTGCGCGAGAGAGCTGATAAGGTGCGCGCGGCCGGTGCCACCCGCCGACCCACAACCTACGCGGACCGCCGGACCACCAACGCATCAGCATGACCTCGAATAACTCTCAGAAGCTCTCCACCACGGAACGAGTTATCAAAAGTAAGGGTTGTAAGCACTTACACTTGTGTGAATGTGTGTCTATGTGTGTGTGTGTGTGTGTGTGTGTAACAAATAAAAATTCGAAATTTGTGAAAACTGAAAAATGTTCAATGTTGAACGATGAAAAGTGACCAAGATAAATTTGTAACTTTGTCAAAATGACAGAATCTCTATTTACATATGTCAACGATTATGTTTTTATTTCATAAGTTGGTGGAAATGTATTCTCACTTTGTAAAATATTTTTTAATTAATATTCTTCGTAAAATGTTAAACTTTTGTTGTGAAAGTCTCACATGTTTATACTATTTTTTGTTTGTTTGTCATTTTTTGCTTAACATTGAAACATCTGTAGTTTTGGCGAAATTTAATTTATTTGACGCTTTATCGATTTAAGACGCGATTCGTAAAATACGAACAATTGGTTTCTTAAATTTTAAATGATTCTTTAAGAAAATAAGTAATAAAAAGCATTTTTTATTTATTAATTTATTCGTTAATTAGTAATTTACTTCAAGTTAGTTATCATTTGTGAAAAAATAAATAACCTTTTTTTGAATATTGTTTTACTTGAATAAGTTTTATTGGAATATTGCCCAGCCAATGCTACTTACTGTGCTTAGTATTTATTTAATTTACAATAGATAAAACCAACTTTCGATAACGATGCATTATAATTTCAAAAGAGCCAGGAAAATTATACAAAAAAAAAGGATATATAAATATTTAAATTGGTAATTACGCCAAATTATACATTTACAAAATTTACACATTCAGACTTCAGTCGAAAAAAAAGAGTATTTCAAATTTTTCATCAAAAACAAAAAATTTGTTTATTTTTCATTTAATCCCGCAGAACCGATTGAAAAAACATTGCATACTGTTGATAAACATTGAAATCAATAAATTCTTCTTTATTTACCCAAAATCCCCACATACATTTGAATTCAATTTTTATCAAGAAAAAAAGCACGTTTCCTTTTTTTTTTAACTGAAATTGACGCTCGTACCTTTAAAAACAGGTTTAACGTGCTAAATACGAATATATTTCGTGATATCAGTCGAATATTTCCCCAGAGAATATTACGAATATCAAAACAATTCTGTGTCTGAATTAAAAAAAAAAAAACTTCTTGCCGCAACAGACGTAACAGACCCAAAATAATTTTTTTTTTACATTTCGTTTTATCTACCAGTTAAATGGAGAAAAAGAATCACTTTACTAATTGTCATTCGTGTTGTACATATTTTTCTCGGTCCATAACACCGAGTGCACGTTTGGCCGGTTTAGTGCTCTTGCTTGTGTGTCGCTGCGAATTATCCCTTCTCTGACCTAGAGGACGTTCGTCGGTCGGTACATCAGCGACGGCACTTCCTCTCTCTCTCTCTCACACACACACATACATTCACATTCTCTCTCCATTCTATATAAAGTTAGTGCACCTAAAACGCCGATTTTCCAGCACTTTTGTCGAAACATTAGAGTGTCACCAGAATCGTTTGTTCGCATTTATTATTGCGTGCTATGATCGTCTATCTGTTGACCTAGAGATTTCGTACGTCTTTTTTTATTTCTCTCTATACTTGTTCCACTTTATCTTTGTTTTTATTAAAAATAAATCGTTGTAAAAGAGAGATTTTTAGAAGTAGCGTTGAAAATTGTGACTCTTTTAGCCGCGTTGGCTGAGAAGAGTAGGTTAAAAAGCAACAGCAGGAAAGCTCGTGTCCTCGGGTGCGCTAAGGTTCTCCATGTCAAAACAAGGCCGACGTCAAGCCGGGATTGATTTTCTCTGCGGGGCCGCGGCGCCATTGCTATCGACCCGCTACTGCGGCTGCTGCTGCTGCTGCTTCTTCTTCTTCTTCTTCTTCTTCTTCCTCTTCTTCTTCTTCTTCTTCTTCTTCTTCTTCTTCTTCTTCTTCTTCTTTTTCTTCTTCTTCTTCTTCTCCTTCTTCTTGCTCTTCTATTCTTCGTCTTCTCTATTCTGACCTAATCTCCTTCTGCACTATGCTATTCTTTATTTTCTATCGTTTTTTCTCCTCTTTGGCAATTAACTCGAGAGAACTGAAGCGTGGGGTCAGTTTCTGACACGCCAGTGGTAGAAGGTCCAAAGCTCATAACTTAATTTTTGTTTAGCTTTTTTTCTTTCGTTTATTTACGGTTTTGTGCGCTTTCAGAATGTGAGTTATGTAGTAAATGATATTTGGAATTGGATGAAACATTAAAGTTAGTCTGCACAGTAAAGACTATATTTAAATTTGTGGAGATTTGAGAAAAATGTTCTGTCTACACTTTTTGTTATTTGGGCACAATTTTTTCATGATTAATTTCTAATTTTACAAATAAAAATACAAAAAAAATGTTGTCGAAAATGTATTTTCTTTTTTCTTTTTGCACATTATTTTTTTGTCATTTTAACAAAAGATGACATATTCATATACTTTTTCTATAAAACCAGAAACTGGTAGAAAGATTTGTGTGAAATGAACACATAGTTTTTCTGCACATTAAATTAACAGCCCTAAAACTGATTCACAATAATATCCGTCAACAAAACTCATTTGAAAAAAGATGAAAAATATTTGATTCCAATCCTGAAATAATATATTTATTTCATATTTATTGGAATGAATAGAATAAAAAATATAAATCTATGAAAATAATTTATTTTTTCTTTACTGAATCGCCTCCCTTAAGACGCAGTATATTAGTAATTGGAAACGTGTATTTAGCGCTCAGAGTATTCCTTGAGATGTAAGGATAATGTCCTATACGTTCTACATTACGATGTGGCGTCGTCAAACGGCAAGCAACATCACTATTATCCATTCCCTCAGTCTATTGGGTCTTTGACTCATGCCGTTGTAACTTACCATCAACGTCTAATTACCCAGTACTGCGTTGATTAATCCTGAGTAACCATGGGAAGCCATATGGGCTGACATTGTATTCAGGCTTCGTGGGTGATTTAATTAAATACGTATAGTAGACGAATTATAACAGAACGTGGTCGCTGTTACAGTACAGTGAAATACAGTCATAATATTTCGGTCTCAAAATGTCCATCAATTTTTTATCAAGTCTACAAAGATTTTTATCACTGTTGTCAAATTTTTCTTAAATCTGTCAGGTTTTGATAAAAATCGTCAAATTTATATATATTTTTTAAAGTGATAAAAAAATACAAGTAACCTTTTTTTCTTTTTTTGTTAAAATGACAAAAAATGAACAAACAAAAAAGCCAACAGTTTTGAAAAATAAATTTTCCTACTTTTTTTTTTCGAAAACTGTAAATTGGCAAAATAAGATATTGGTGTCAAATTAACAAAAAGTTTCTGTAGTCAAAACTGTCAAAACTAGACAACTGTCTATCAAGATTTAACTATATATGTATATACAGTGTTCATTAGCTCGTAAAAGGCAATTATTTTTATTGTCTAATAAATGACTTTTTTTTCGTGAAATTGTTGCACAGCGTTGACTGAAAATACTGGTACAATTAATTATCCTTTTCAAGTCCTTCTCAAGTCGTTATATCGCTAGACAAATTGCCACATTGAACATCATGTTACAGAAATATAAAAATGATGTAAAAAAAGAAATAACTCGTGTACAATCGTCTTCTACTCTATCTGTTAGACCGAGCTGCAGCACCATAGAATGCGGATAGAGATTATAACAGCGAGCAAGAGTACCGGAAAAGCAGTAGTGGTCGTGACGAGTGCCCGTAATGTCTCCACTATACTGGGCTAGTTATACAGTTATAGCATTGTGGCTGCTACTAGGCCACCACCTATTCTAGGATAACAGGAAGACCTTGCATGCGCTCGAGTATCCTTGCACCACGTGTGTGCAATGTCATTCGCCATTTCACAAATCGTTTCTACAATTTCTGAATCTTTCAACACGACCAATATGTACTCTAGAAAAATTTCCAAAGTACAACTTTGCACATTGTTTTCTCATTATTTAATTTTTTTTTTACAAAACTAACTCTACGAGTGTGTACGTTGATTTATTTAGGCTTCCTCATAGAGGAAGCAAAAAAAAAAGAAATTCTCTAAAATGCGAACATTCTATTCAAGTTTTATGCAACATTTTGAATAATGATTTTTTTTTAGAATTTAGGTGATAAGAAAATAGTATATTACTGTCGTATACAACTGCATCTCACATGTGCGAGAAGTAGGCACTTCTCGCACCGCGTGCTATAATAGTATATTACGATACGAGTGCCATAAAACTTTCTCCTGACTGTTGCGAGTTTGCAGCTCGAGCCAAAGGCGAGTGTTGCGTACACGCGAGTTGAGAAAAAATTTCTCGCACGCGTTTCGTGTACAACTTTATCGCACTAGTGCGAGAACTGCCTACTTCTCGCACTAGTGCGATAAAAAATGTCACACTGACCAGAATGTACTGGAAAATATGGATTTACATTTTATATTCATCTAGCTATAAAATTACTATAAAAATACTATAAAATTTCTATAAAATTACTATAAAATTACTATAAAAATACTATAAAATTACTATAAAATTACTATAAAATTACTATAAAAATACTATAAAATTACTATAAAATTTCTATAAAATTACTATAAAATTACTATAAAATTACAATAAAAATACTATAAAATTACTATAAAATTACTATAAAATTACTATAAAATTACTACAAATTACTATAAAATTACTATAAAATTACTACAAATTAGTATAAAATCAGATATTTTGAAATCCATCCACGTAAAATGTCTTGCATAAGTAGTTTAGTATTTCGAAAAAGAAAAGAAAGAAAAAAAAAAAAGTACAGCCAATTTGTACTGCGTAGTATCGAAGTTTCTGTATTTCCTAATTATTTCATCAAATAAGCTCTTTGTGGTTATAGTGGAAAGCAAGGTGTTTTATGAGGGTGACATAAATCCATTTCTTACGAGGCTTTTGCCTGACGAACACACCAATTCTCGCGTGAACGATACGTTGCGCGTCGACGAGAGGGTCCCCCAAGCTTTCTCGCTCTGTCGGCCGCTCGCACTATGTATTGATTTTGCATTCCCATATAGACAGTGAGAGGGAGTCGCCCTCTCTCGCTTACTCACTCGCAAGGGACCGACATACACACACCGCACACATTCGCTACTTATGCTCACGACATCGACACACATACTAGCACTGTTTATCGATCTTTCACGACGAGGCTTTATAGGTACCGGGCGTCGTGCAATTTCATGGGTAAATAATCCATGGTAGAGACCTCGGTATGTGTTGCGTATTCTTCCGCATGTGTATGTTGAGTAAGTGCGCGTGCGTACGTAAGTGTGTGTTTCATAAAGTAGAGAAAAAAGAATTTCTCAAACACGGTAGAAAAAAAAAAAAAAATTATCGTCACGGTAATTTCAATCGTAAGAACTTATTTTTTACTCGGTATAATTTATTGTAAAGGCACAACATTTTTTTTTTTCTGTGTACAATTAATTATAAAATAAGAAAGAAAAATAAACTGTATACATTTTATTGTGAAAGTAAAAAATATTGATTTAAATAATAATACCAAAAAGTTATTTAGAAATTAGTTGCAACAGGTTAACAAATTTACAGACAATTTGTCTTTATTTATGAAATAAATTTGCTAGTTATTAGAAACAAATGTAAATTTTTAAAATTTGTTTAGAAATCTCGAATGTCTTTGGAATTTACGTTTACGAGAATTTTATAAGCTTGTTGTTATAAAGCTCGTAGCTACAACTTCATTTTTTGTTGTTTTAAAATTCTACTAAAACTTTACTTATAGTGTCATTTAATTTTTTAAATATGCATTTATTGTGAGAATCGAAGAGGGCACTTTTTTACAGTGAAATTTATCAAATATTCTGATTTAGAAATGTGTCGAGCAGTTACGAAAAAATATTATTTTTTAACGAACCTGACGTTATTTGTTATATGAAACCTTTCTTCGAGAACAAACCAAAGTAAATCAACATTTTGCGAACGTTTCACAAAAATATTTTTTTTTTAAATGTAAAAAAATTATTTATAAAAAAATAAGCAATTTACTCAATATTTGTTTAATTTTTTTTCTAATTCACTAATAACTTTTCCTCACTATTATTATCATTATTGTTATTATCATTACTGTTATTCAATATTCATCTTCAACACGTTTATTTTATTATACTTTCTCTCAAATTTTTCTCTCCTGACAAACGCACTCAAATTATTATTGAATAAAACTCTTGGCTGCGAATATACAGAAGTTTAATAAATGCAAAAATCTCTGACGGCATATTCGCTAAATATAATTATAATAACGCTAAGTGAAACAAGAAACTTCGAGTAACGTAACCAAAAAAAATTGCCTTTCGCATTAACACTCTTCAGTATATTTTTTATTCTCAGACAGTTAACAATACACAGTGGTTTCAGAGAGCTTAGAAAATTAAAGTACAATAACGGATGAGCTCAAGTTTAAATCGAGGCTTCGATTTAGTCTCTACGAGGTCAGAAACGCGGGTTAATAAGTATTTTACATTTCGACGTCTCCTGGAAATATGCTATATGCTATGTTGTTGTTGTTGTCATGGCCGTCTCCTATCTTGCGCTACAAATGCTTGCTTGTGGCCTTCGTGTCGCACGTGCGTGACCGCGCGCTGCTGTTGCTGCTGCTGCTGCTTCTGCTGCTGCTGCTGTTGGTGCTATGCTTATATAGCTATTATTGCCACCCATCGGCACATCAGCAGCATAACTAGGATAGGCAAGAGTTCCCTCTCTCGCTCGGAATTGCGTTGGTGTGAATACGAAAATTTCATTGCCCGCAGGCAAGTCAGCCGAGCCAGGCAAGTTCGGTCTTGTATATGATACGGGGCCGCGCGCTCATGCAGAAACGAACTCGTGCTTCAACTCGCGTTACAATGAACCTTAACTTTGAAGCACTCCTCATACTCTTTCTTTTTTTTTTCTTTTTTTTTTTTTTTTTTTTAATTTTTATTTCCTCGCACATCGCTCTCGCCCCTTCGACTCTCATATACTCTGCTTCTAATGCCCCCGCAATGTACCTACTGAGTATAAAGTTCTCATAATGAAAGGGAAACTCTATGATCAGTCGACCGCCTTAAGGTAGTTACTATTCTTCGCGCTGGTCAGATGAGCGTTACACCTTTGCCTCCTTATTCCTTATGGAGAAAACTTTTTTTTATTTCCAAATTTTCATACGAGCAATTTTTTTAATGTGTCTTTTTTTTAAGAAACTGAAAATTGCAAGTTTGTCATTTTTGTGTTCTGCTTTGAATTTAATAATTGAAAATTTGTACATTTTTTTGTACTATTTTTATTTTACGAGAAAATATTTTTTGGTTCATCACATTTATAACAACAACAAAATAGTCTCTTTTTAAATTTGAAGAAATAATTTAACAAAAAATGTAATAATTACAATTTTTATAGAATTAAAATATTTGATAATTATTTGCCTGCTTGATGTAAATTTAAGAAGCTCTTCAGGCTAGTCAAATGAATGTTACACTTTTGCTTCTTCATGAAGAAAGCTTTATTTGTATTAAACTTTTATTTTCAAGAGTTTCGTGGGAATATTTATATTTTATATATGCTATTTAACGAACATGAATTTTCGAATTTGTAATCTTTTGTTGCCACTTTGAATTTAATAAATGAAAATTTGTAAATTAAAAAATTGTATTTTTGTAAATTTTAATTTTACCAGAAAAAATTTCTGTCCAAAAACGTCCACAAAAACTCGTTGTCAATTCAAAACAATGTATTTTTAAAATTCACAGTTTGACGATAAAAGTACAAAAAAAAAAAAAAATTAAAAAAACGTCTATTTATTTTACAAAATATGTTGGCACTCTAACAAAAAAAAAGTAACTTTAGTACATTTTCTGGTAACTTCTAACTTGACAAAAAAAAATCGTCTATTACAAAGTCTTTCAATTTATATTATTTTTCAATCTTCACAAAAATGTCCGTAAAATAAAATAAAAAAACATCTGTCAAACTGACAAAAAGGAGTTTGTAACAAGAAATATCACTTTGATTTTAGCAATTTTAAAAATTGTCTATTCTGTGAATCTTCAGAAAACTTTGGCAGACCAACGAATAAAATAATAAAATTACCTTAGAAAACGAGAGACAAGTTTGTATCTCCCGTAAGTTTCTCGATTGCATTTGCCCATTCGCAAGTCGATACGACGAGATGAGATGAGAATAATGAGAGAGAGAGACAGTGACTGAGAGGAGGAGAGGGCAGAAAGCAGTCAGATATACGTCGTAAATCCGCGAGGGAATTGAAAAGCTTCGGTTAACGGAGACTCGACTCTTGTTCTTGTGTTCGCTTTGGGGGGGGGGGGGGGGGGGGGGCTTTGCAATCTATAGAGTAAACGGTACAGTCATTGGCATCCTTAACCTGCAACAAATATACACAGTTACCGACATGTTCGTGTCTCATTTTATCCAATAGGCTTAGCTGAAAAGACAAATAGACAGACTGTTCAATAAAACATAGAAGTGTCAATGACTGTTACAGTTTCAGTCCTTAACCGTCGATTTCGCGAGGTTTGTCATCGTTGCAAAGCAAAATAAAAAGATAAACTAACGAATTTATACAGATTAAAGAAAAGTCATATTAATTGATCTCATTAGGAGCTGAATAAATGCCAATTGGGCAAGCAATTAGAAATGGTATTTGTAACAAAAAAAAAATATTAAAATTAATTTTGACAAAACAAAATGGAGAGTGAAATATTTTCTGTTTACGCAATTTTTATTAAATAACAATTAAATTGAGATTAATACAGGAAAGTAATCTGTAATCTGTATTAACCTCAATTTAATTGTTATTTAATAAAAATTGCGTAAACAGAAAATATTTTATTCTCCATTTTGTTTTGTCAAAATTAATTTTAATATTTTTTTTTGTTACAAATTCAATCGTGCGAATCTACAGTGTTTTGTAACTTACAATTAATACCAAAGAATTTTGCTTGTAACTTCATTGATGTAGAAATATTTCAGTCGAATCGCCTGATAATTGTTCAATTTAACTTATTCAATTCTAAATAGTTTCACCAATAATTTTATTTAATTTCGACAAGTCGTTTTTGAACTAAATATAAATATATCAATTTTTAAGCCTTCTGTTATAATTTCAACAGTATTTTGTCATTTGCAATTTTGTAATCAAGATTTCAGAATCATATCTTCTAATTTTCACGCATCAGCAACGTTAACGTCATTTTACATCATGCAAAAAAAAAAAAGAGTTTCAGAATATTTTAAGTGTCTAGACATTAAAAGCTCAATATTTTTTTTTTCGCGAGAACAAAGCTTTCCTTAATTTAATGATTGAGACTCGCAATTCCATCTACTTTAAAGTCTGCTCAAGTGGCCAATGATCGATCCGATTACACAGGTGTTAAGTTGCAATTTAATGCCTTATCGATTTTTCCTTAAGAAATAAAATCAAAATAATTCCTTGCTAGCGTGACATCAACGTGAAGTAATGCAAATATTTAAAAAAAAAATGTATACATTTACTGATGCTCAAGATTAGCCCGAATATGGAAATTGAGCGTGTTTTTGCAACGTGATAATCAAGCTTCCAGAATAGTCGTGATATCTACTGTACATGTCATTTTTTATCATTCGACAGGTCAAATTCAAGACTTTTTCTATTGTACGCTTTACATAGATCAATTGCTGTAGCAACGATGCCGCAAAGAAAAAGTAGTCAACTTACGAAACTGTTCAACTATCTCTCACAGTTTTTGTAATCTCAACCTCCGTGACATTTCTTGTCGCGAATTGTTAATATAACAAAGGGGCTTAGCTTTGAAGTATCCGAATGCCAAACGCGATTAAGGCCATTTCACATACTACTTTTTTTTTTTTTTAACAGCTGTAAATTTTATTTTTTGTTCTTATAAAAAAAATGTAACTCATAAGTCATCTTAAAGGAGTCGAGATACCTAAATTCTTTTTTTTTAATTAATTTTTATTTTTTATTTCGATTTTATCACACCAAATTGATGAACCAAATTCGAGCCAAGAAAAAGAAGGTACAAATCTTGAAGAATTTTTTTTTTAATATTGTAAAATTAACAAAAGTTGGAATACTTTTTATTGAGAAAGAGATGTTGTGAAAAATATGTTAATTCAAATGCAGATATGTTGAAGAATAAATGAATCTGTTTCAGTGTAATTTAGAAATTAGAGTTTCTCGATAATTACGAAAACTCATTAAACTTCATCTCCTCCAATTATTTATTTTTTTCTAACTAGCACGCAAAAGATGTAATTTTATTTCTGATAGCATCTTTCTTTTTCTCATCATTACTCGGATGTTGCGATTGCTTCAGTAATTTCTATGAACTTTAAGAAAAAAAGAATTTCTCGAAAATATGGCTGTTTTACTTATTTTCAACTAGCTCGGTATCTTGGAAGAGGAAAGTCGCGCATGAGAAATATAACGAAAAGAATAATTTTTTTTCGCATAATCATCAGACTCCTCATTTTTTTATTCGATGTAACTTCGCAGATAACGTTCTGGCGATGCACGGCGAATATATTTCTGGTAGAGAAATCGCCGAAATCAGCGAAAAAAAATCAATTTTTTAAACTAACTTTTAGCAAAACCTCCAGCAATGATAGAATCTAAAAAAAAAAGGTATTTTTCCACCAAGCCATTATTTCGGTGTCCGCCAAAAATATCCTTGAAAAAAAAAACCCACAGAAAAAATATCCGATGGACATAATTATTCGCCGGGGAAAAAATCGCGAAAAGAGTATTTCATTTTTTTGTCATTTACAGTTTTTGTTATAATATGGAAGGATGAATATAGGGCTTTTCAGGAGTCAGAATTCGAAAATGTAACCCTTAAGATGGGTGTGTGTGTGTGTGTGCGTTTTGTGTATGAAAAAGACAGGAATACCGCAATGCTGCGTGCTCATTGAATCACAATTATAATTATAATCCCCAACGTTCCCGATGTAAACGAACGTAAAGCAGTGAGGAAGATGCCGAGCGAGGAGGATGGTCCGGGGGCGAAGCCCCCGGCGGGGTCGAGGGGCGGAGCGCTTCATGGGGCGAAGCCCCTCCACCCACCCCTCGCGCACGACACAATCTCTTTCATTGTATTCATAAACTTAATTTGATACGACATTTTGTAGTCGATATGTTGTTTTGTAAATGTTTCAATTTATCGGTATTTTGATTATCGGTGTAACCATACACTGTAAAAAATATACAGTGTTTAAACGCTGCTGGTGTGAACTTTTTTTTGGGTGTTACTCATTTTAGTGTTACTAGTAACATTTTTTACGGCGTACAAATTAACACGGGTGATTTCGTTAAATTTATTCCCGTGTTAATTTCAATTTTTAACAACACTATGGGAGGTGTTACTTTAACACTCGCTGCTGATGAATTGACACTGCAGTGCTCGGAATCAGTCGAAAATAGAATCCGTAGGATAACGAATTAACGTCGAATTATTATTAAATGAAAATATTAAAAGTGGAATTGAGTGCCTCTGGATATAAATAAAATATGAAATATCAAGTATTGAATGTAATTTTTAGAAAAGAATATTTTTCTTCAGTTGTCATTTATGTCCCAACGCTCCTATATCGACCATATGTTCTTAGACAAACATACGAAAGTATTGATACATATATTGTATCCAAGTATGCCATATTCTAAATATTAAAAAAAACGTCTAAAATGCTTTTTGTTGAAATTTACACCTGGTTTTTAAAAGACATTTTTCATATAACACCCGTATAGTGATAAATGTTAACACTATCCAGCTGTTGATGGCAACGTTGCAAGGAGTGTTAAATCGATGACGATATTTTTTAACACTGTTTGCTTAACACCGCTCGTTATCACCGTAATGGGTGTGGACTTATATAGACACCGGCTTGGTGTAGTTTTTAACACCAGATTTTGAAGAGTGTAGGGATCCAGCGCTGCAGTTTGGTTGTACTCCTGTTATTGAACAATGAAAATACGTTTAGTGAGATAAACTGGTAAAATTGATGTTTTCCAGATATTTCAATATCCATCTTTCTTTCCTCGAGGATTTTTAATTCCCTTGGATATTTTTTCCACCGGGTCATTTTTCTGCGGATACTTTTTCTTTTTTTTCTTCTAAGGACATTCTTACCTAGATTCCATTGTATTTCCCATGACATTCTATCTTGAAACTAGATTTAAAAAAAAACTGCCCACTTGTAGGTAGTCTACTTATATGCCGCGACAACTTTCGCTTGTAGAACTGATCGAGAAATTATTTTTGGCTTGGGCTGCAGAAGGGGCGGGCCGTTGGGAAACCCTATCCCTATCCCAAAGACCTAAAAAAAAAGGGTTAATTGGATATCAGTGACTATCTTACAGGTGTTGAAGTTCAATATGGAGGAACAGTGAGCTCATTTTCCCACCCAAATTTCCGTTAGCGCGAGGTGTACATACGTTTACGTTTTGGGGATCGCCCGTGGTGGAGGTGCCAGTGGCTCACGGCCGGCTGGAGTGTAATAATAGACACAAACAAACTCATTTGGCCGGGTGGCCAACTACATTTGGCTCGAGCGGGCCGTCCACTGTGTTCCACACGGTTGTTACTTCACGCGCAGACGCTGCTCCTCTTCCTCGTGATGCCGGTTTCGTTGGATTCCCTCGCGTTGCCATCACATTTTCGTTTAACCGTTAATGCCGTGGAAATACCTGCTGATCCTATATTTCCTCGATTTCTGCCGTATCAGCTCATCGTGCCGTATGATGCATTCAGAACTTCATTAGATTTTTCTCAATTTTTATTTCCTTGATCATTAACCGTTCCAAAGGCAGACTTGTAGCATCAAAAATCACTGGACGTGGATTCATTTATTACTCCCAACTGACTTTTCGGCCTTTTCATTTCATTGATCACTAACCGTTCCAAAGGCAGACTGGTAGCATCAAAAATCACTTGACGTGGATTCATTTCTTACTCCCAACTGACTTTTCGGCCTTTTCATTTCATTGATCACTAACCGTTCCAAAGGCAGACTGGTAGCATCAAAAATCACTTGACGTGGATTCATTTCTTACTCCCAACTGACTTTTCGGTCTTTGCATTTCAATGATCACTAACCGTTCCAAAGGCAGATTGGTAGCATCAAAAATCACTTGACGTGGATTTATTTCTTACTCCCAACTGACTTTTCGGTCTTTATATTTCATTGATCACTAACCGTTCCAAAGGCATACTGAAAAATGAAAAAAATACACATGAAAAATGATTATGCCTTGAAAAAAACAAAATTGCTACTGAGCAAGCAACAAACAATGAAAAAATATAAGTCGAATTTCTCGTGCTTTATCCAGTAGTAATTTTTTAAAACATGATGTATACCCTTGTAATTTCCTGGTTTGAAACTTTTAGCTTGAAATCTAATTCGATGATTATTAAATCTTGATTAGGTTTCGATTCATAATTTTTTATGAATACAGATAAGTTTTTACGTAAATGTCCATTACCCAAGTTTTTTTTCAAACATTCAGTTTTCTTTTTTTTTTTTCGAGCTATAACTGCTTTGTAAGTATGTCTATAGCTAAGAAGTCGATGACTATTATTTGCTCGATCGAACCAACCCTAAATCGTCGAAGACTTGGATTAGAGAAGACAAGTCACTTGCTCATATATTTACTCGTAATATGAGTATATTTATAGATGCTGTCATGTCGAAATAGATTCGAGGTCATTCGACTCTAGTTCGACAAGATTTCCCTGAGACATCGGTTCGTCATCCACATTCCACTTTTTTTCTGTACTCTGAGTCTTCATTCAATTCAAATAGCCGCAAAGTTTAAAGATCGTTAAGGTTTAAAATGTTCAAAAAATTATATTATCAATATTGGAGGTTTTTATTACTCTTATACGAAATTTCCAAATATTCTTATTAAATTACAATAGTGCTATAAAAAATTCCTAAGCTTTTCTGATTTTTCTATTCTGTAATGCAATTTTATGTTGCATCTTTACATTAAATTTAATGTACCAGTTTATAAATAAAAACTTCCCATTTTGTATACCATACATTTTCTTAAGATTTTTTTTTAAACTCTATATTTAATTGTATTGGAAGTCTGAGTATTGAATTTTGATAACGATGATTACTTCATCAAACGATACACTCGCCCATTCCAAATGTTAAAGGTGGTAGACGCAATGATTTTGCGTTCAAGGTACTCGGTCTACCGAGTACCTGAACGTATAGGTTGTTCCACGTTGAGAGTTGACTCCCTAATTTCAATTACCGTTAAGCACAGAAGCTTGCTCTGTAATTTACCAAGTTAGAAATTGGTTAAGGCAGTCTTATTACGTCCTTATCAAATTGAGGTTAATGACAAGCGCCGTGTTAAACAAAAACTTACGAAGGTATTTCATAAATCAGTTCACTAAAAAAAAAAAAAAAACTAGTAGGTTCTATTTATTGAATAATTTATTATATCCAGATTTCTTTATTTATATAAATTGAATTCGTTTCATTTCATATTCGAGTCACTCGGATTCTTCTGATTCCGCAACTTCATCAAGGAATTTGTTATACCATTTTTTGTTCGTATTTAAACTGCAAAATATTAATTCTTGCAGGAGCAAAAAAAAAATCAAATTAATATTTTATTCACATTTGATAGAACTTAAAAGAATGGATCTAGAATTCACAACGACAAGAAATCAGTAACATATAGAACTCAAATATTTCAGCACTCAAAAAAATTGTTTCAGTCCTTAAATCAGGATGCTTGAGTTTTTGGCTTTCGTAATGCTGATTTTTCAGTCGATTCTTAATAATAAAATAGAAACAACACCGGTCTGAAGGTCCATTGCTTTTGGTGTAAAGTTCAACACCTCATTTTTATTATAGTGTAGACATACTTAATATCTGTAACAGTTCATATATCATCCTCAATATATATAGCAAAGTGCAAATTTCACATGCATGGATGACAGAGGGGGTGTTTGCAGTGGGTGTCGACCTTTGTATGACTGCATTGTCCCGGGTCATCACACCTTTCGTCCCTTACCCTCGGCTCTAGCCGTCCTTGGCGGTTTGTGACGATGTCCTGGTACAGCACGCATCAACAGGTGAACCACTGTACCGCCAGCGAATCAGCAACAAACTCACCAACCAGAATACGTTTGCATGTGGAGTGGTGTTGCCTTGTTTGTAGCTTTATAGCCTAACTCACTAGTGGCATATATAACACAGCATTTCACTAGCAAAGCAAGTTCCGTTGGAGCTTTTATTGGTAATTCGTTAGGACAAGTTGGATTCTAGGGGAAAAAAGTGATAAAAGAGACAGAAGGAATCGGGCCAGGTTTAAAAAAGACACGAAGGATGCAGCTGAAGACGAAAGATTTGATATATGGAAGACAATCAAAAGTGGAAATTTTGAAAGACAATCAAAAAAGTGGATTCTTGGCAGATATTGGAAAACTTGTTTTTGGACGACAATGAAAAGTTGATTCTTAGAAGTCGATGAGAAAATGATTTTGGAAGACAATCAAAAGTGGATTTTTGGAAGATAATGGAAATTTGATTTTTGGGAGGCAGTGAAAAGTAGATTTTGGGGAAAAGTGACGGTCCCATTCAAAGTTCAAATCATCAACATCTTTGGTTCTGCGATTTCCTGTAAACCCCATATGTCCTTATGCCATCTGGAACAGCAATATGCCGAATGATAGACAGCCACATAAGAGATTTGCAAAGCAGTCAAATAAAAGTTGTATAAATTTCGAGTCCTCGTACACATTTCACTGCATATCTTTAGATGCAAAGTGCTAGGAAGAGAATACGAAGAGAAGGACGAATGTTGGGAACATATTGCCGCGTCTAAATGGAATTAATCACAGGTCACTTATATTTATTAGCGAACGGTGGATTCCACATAATTATGGAAATACTGGCGAGATGATGAATACGACAATCAATGATAGTCTTGAAGAAATCTTTGATTCCGCAGCTTTCTCTAAAAGCATATGTTCATGTATCCCATCTGGAATAGAGGAATATGACGAATGATGGACAGCCACATAAGTGATTTGTAAAGTAGTGAAATAAAAGTTGTATAAATTTCGAGTGCTCGTAGACATTTCACTGTATATCTTTAGATAGAAAGTGCGAGGGAACGAGAATGCGAAAAGCGGAATGGAAGAGTGTTGGGTACATTGCCGCTCGTCTGCTTGGATGGATGGCAGGTCACTTGTGTTTTTGCATGGAGGTGGGGCTCATAGTCGGATCAATACACCCACTGCCAACCCCGTAATGCATAGATTACCTTATTCATGGCTGCTAGAATCGCGTCCTTGCATCCCTCTCCGGTTCCGTCGCGCACTCGTCCCATCTCCCAAGCATCGCAATACCGGCCACTCTCTGCGAGAGCTACCCACTCTCAATGCTTCTTCTTCGTCCTCCTTCATTCTCGTATATGGTCCTGCCTTTTTCCTCGGCTTTTTCTACTCACTCGAAGCGGCTTGTCTCTCCGATACACCCGTCTCTCCACCCTCTTGCTCGTGTTATTTCCGTCTGTCGCACATATTTACGCCACATATTTTTCATTCTTTTTTTATTTTTTTTTAGTCGTCATTCTTCTTTAGCCAACACTCGTCTCGTTCATCCGCATTTTTACCGAACTTCTCTGTCGCCGCAACTATGCTTCAATTTAGTTTTCGCTCACTTTTCCATATCGTTTTGTCCATTTCTTGCCTTAAGTTTGGAGAAAAGCTTCACGAATTTTTGAAATACAATGTTAAACATGGCAGAAAGAAATATTGTTTACTGTATGTAAACAATGTAGAAAGAGATCTAAAAATTTGGGCGCTACCGATGCTTTAGGATTGAATCGTGTGACTAGTCGTGAAATGTGTGAAATGGTGCAGAAATGTTTCTTACATTTCATTACAATGTAATGATAATATGTAATGAATAATATTTTATATTATCAAATTAAGAAATAAATTTATTTATTCAATTTACATAAAATTGTCTCTCAAAATGCCGGCATGATAACATTTAATTAATTTAACGATATTTTGTTTGATTGAAATAAAAATGTATTCATATCATCGATAAATTTGTTATTTTCTCAAAATCGAAAAAATCATGTATCAGAATTTGAACTCCTCACGAGTCAACAAAAGATTACTATATTTTCTAATATGGACAACGAGCCAATATTTTAACACTTGTCAATTATCGAACGAAATTATATATTTGTCAATGTAAATTACCTAAATTTAGCGATGCAAAAAATTCAGTCACTTTCACCAAATTGTCAAACACTGTTTTGCCGTATAATTTTATTTTCTCGTATTCTAAAAGAATTAAAAAAAAAATTAGAATTCGACTGTTCCATAATTGGTCGTTTTACCCTGAATAGTATTTATTAACTAGCAAAAAAAAAAAAATATTGTTCATCATGGCATAACATCTATAACAATAATTTACGATATCACGTTAGTAGAATTTGTTCAGTTTAATAAGGAAAGTCTTACTAAACTTTAATGAAAAAAAAGTCCATAAATAATCTAACATTTTTTAGCAATAGGAATGATCGAGTGACCCAAGTTGATTGTCTAATTTATATTTATTTTATCACTGTTCCTAAGATTCAGCTTAGTATAACAATGAACAAAATGTACATATATTAGACTTATAATAAAGCTTTAAGGCAAGAAAAAATGAGTAACAAGATATGATAAAAAATAATTGTGTAATTGAGTTGATTTAAAAATAATTTTTAACATGAAGCAGTACTGTAATTTAAAACACTACAGCTTTAAATTATTATTATTTTTCTTTTTCTCCAAGTTCCTTACACCACGATTCATCGGGTTTATCGTCACAAATTGTCACAATAGAAAGATATAAATTGAAATAAAAATCAATAGACCAATAAAAATGTTCGATAAAACTTGAGCATGTGACATGTTAAATTCGCGAGAGAGAGAGAGACCAAAGTCTCTGGCTAACTTTAGTTAGCTCCGAGACATAAACCCGATGAGAATCAGCACTAACCGTCCCCCGTGGCACAAGATACTACCGGATGAGATGCGGAAGGAAAGTCTCCATAAAGTTTTCGTTCGAACATCGTTGGAGAGCTTCGATCTTCTTTTGAGTGCGATTTAGCCAGGGTTCGAGGCCATACAGAGGGGTGTCGAAGCGTGGCAAAGGATTCTCTTCCGGCATGTCGAGACGAAGCAGCAACCGTGTATATTAGCTCGCTCCTTCTCGTTCCCTCTGACTGGTTGCTTCAACTGGAAAAATTCCTTCGGGCTTGTAGTTATACTTCTATGACTACAGCTGCTTCTTCAACCCTTTTTCGACTCTGGCTATCGCAATGGGACTTCCTCTGTCAATAAGAAACGCCTCTTTCACACACGGTTTTCTACAATCGCCCTTTTTTCTTATCTTCACTGAAATGAAATCCCTAACCAGCTGTCGAGAGATCCTCTGGTTAGTATCATGTTTTAAAATCGAGATTGTGAAGGGAAGAGCAAGACAGATTACATTTTCGGATTAAATTTCCGACGATTTTCCACAAAATTCAAAATTGTAACATTCCAATTAAATGCTTTGGTGAAGCATAAAATCGTGAACATGGTTGTGGAGTCTTAAAATCAAACAAACAATTGTTGTAGGTGACCGGCATTACCCACTTGCTTCTCCCATCTGGCAACATTTTTTTTGTTTTGTACGTCAATAGAACAGATTTTTTTTCTTGTTATTGGATCCCTCCCCGTTCTTTATGAATTTTAAACCTGTGTTGATTAATTTGTTAATAATAGTAACACTTTTCACGGTTTTAAATTTACATATACGAGTGTGCTACAATTATTTGATTTGAGCGTCGAAACTTTTAACCTAATTATTTTCGGGACAAAGTAGAGAATCATCAATAAATTTTTAGCAATCGATGCAACATTATGGCACGTATACATTTTTTTAAATAACAATGAATTTAAAAAAAAAATTATATACAGTGTCTATATGTTATTGGCTCATATTTAAAGAAAAATTAATTAAGCTTTTTTCTTTATAGTGTAATACGTAAAACAAAATGTTCAGATGCACCTAAGATATATGTATAAACGATTATTCATGAGTAAAATTGTATCAAACGATGAGCTTGAGTCGTAATTGATATTCATCCCGGATACGAAGTAGAGCCAAGTAGTAGACTTGAGAGGTGGTATAAGACACGGGCCACGCGGATTCAGTACTATAGTAGCCATATAAGTTTCATTTACTTGGCAGAAACTCGCGTTCTCTATAGCAACGATTTTCGTGCCAAGATATTTGCAGCGTGGATCTATCTAACAGAGATGGATAAACGTTGCCCTCAATATAATAATATTATTTAATTATTTTATGCCTCTATTAGGATTGTCCATTTATCTTATTTTGTCAATCATGACAAACGAAATATTTAAAAAAAAAAATACTTGAAAAAAAATTACTTAAAGTATCATTACTTTATTGATGCAACCGGGGATTATTTTAGAAAGTATTACAAGCTGAGAAAATATTTCTCATTTTCATAAAACTTAAAATTTCGATAATTACTTTATGCCACGCGGTGCGAGAAATGCCTACTTCTCGCACGCGAAGCGAAGCGTGCGAGAAGTAGACACTTCTGGCACTAGTGCGATAAAACTTTTTTTTGACGAGTGTTGCAATCACACGAGATGAGAAAAAGTTTCTCGTACTCGTATCGTAATATACTATTAATTTTTTTCGTGCTGAAATATTCGACGATTTTTTCCAAAAATTTTTTTTATTCATTTTAATGTCTCTGAAAGAATGTGTGCGTCGTGAGGAAATATTTCCAAAAAATGCGAAGAAATATGTGGGGTTTCACAAAAATCTCCATAAAATTTCAGAATGTCTAAACTGAAAAATAAAAAATTCTGAACACTGGAAAAAAAAGAGTGTTGAGAAAAGTGTTGAGAGTGACCTCTCTAAACATTTATATTACATGTTTATTTTTTTTTAACTAAAAAAAATTAAAATCAAAGAAAAATGTAGTCTATTGGTACATACACATACAAAAGTACTTTTTTTTTTGGACATTTTTAACTATTTTAAGTATCCTGCCATCAAAATTAAAAAAAAAAACTATCTGGAAATTAAAATAGTTGGGTCAATGGTGTTTTTATATTTTACGAAAACTGTGAAAAAATAGAGGAAATAATATAGAATTTTACAAAAATCTCAATAAACCTTCACACTGTCTAAATAAAAAATTATGAAAAATATTGGAAAAAAAAATTTCACGAGACTTGTTATTTAAATAGCAAACACAAATTTGCTATAAGCTACACATTAATATTTACGTTACAAGTTTATTTAGCTAAAATGTCTCTATATTTACCCGGAAAATCTAAAATAATAACAATAATAATAATAACGACATAATAACAAAAAAAAATCGATTCACTCTATAGTAAACAGACGTACGTTACATATGTACTTTTTTGTAAACCATTCTCGACATTTTCAGCTACTTTAAGTATCCTGACACCAAAATCTAAAAAAAAAAAGTAAAAATAAATGAATTTATGGTGATTGTACGTGATATAAATTATACGTCGCGACGGTAAATAATTTTCATCGGCCCTGCGCTATATATAACGTATGTAACGTGTGTAACGAAAGCAAATAGCCAGTTTTACAATGTCATCATGTTGAATATTGCTCGAAAATAGGATTTTTCAGGGTAAGTTATTAGTCGTTCCTCCGGTTCGCCATCGTCGCCGAATCTCGTGCATATCTCGCGTTTGTCATCTCCTCTCCATCTGATTCCGGGCCGAGCCTCGGGCCTCGTCTGAGTCGTGTGAATCCGTGGTTGGTGCCTACCCTAGGTTGTAAGAGAGTGTCTCTCCCCGTGTGGGGCTCTCGACGAGGCTCTCGTTTCTGTCTCTCGGTACAACTCTTGTGCCAGCACCCCAGATCGATGTATCCGCGGCTGCGCGCCCGGCTCTCGCGTTGCTCGAGCTGCTATGTAGAAGCAAACCCAACAGCGCTCGCTTTTGCCTCGTTTCTCTCGTACATACTCGTCGCTCTACACTTGACTTGCTCGGCCAGTCCGTCTACGCACTATTACCTCTCCTATAATTCGTGTTCTAAGCACTTAGATTTCGTAGCAACTAAATTTTCGTGAGTCATGTGTGTTGTATAGAAGCGAGAGGGGAGGGGAGGGGCGGGGGAGGGTGGGGGGGGGGGGTGCGAAGCTGAAAGAAAAAGGATGAAAAAGAGTTTCGTAGGATTACTGCAATACAGTTCGTCGACCCTGTTCTCTTTGTCATGTATGCTTCAGTTTCTAGTTTGTGGGAAAAGCGGGAGGGCGAGGGAGTTAGCATATGTGTTGAACCTACAATTTTAATGTCTATGCTTATAAAGCGTAGAATAAAAAATATATGTATATGTTTTTTTAACTTGTTGAGAGATGACAAAAAATTTGGAATCGGTGCGATGCGTTTTGTAGAAATAGATTTTCCTAAATTGTTTACAAGTCTGTTTGTTAGTTTAGCGAAAAGCAATTTTGAAGTATTTAATTATATTTAAAGACAAAAAAAATGTTAGTGAAAATTTTTTTTTTTTTTTTTGGATTATTAAAGTGACAAAGACAGTACTAATTTAATGCAGTTTTAAAGGGTTCGAGTCAAAAGTTTTGGAAATAGTTTTGGTGGTTAAAGGCTTGTTAAAAAAACAAAACAAAAAATTAGTACAATTGTTATGATTTGATATAGATTTATACTGTTTTTTAGCTTTTTTTGGGCTCTTATTTTTTGTTAACACGAAAAATGTTGTAATGTTGAAAGAATGTCAGAGTTAATAACAATTTTGTTTTTTTTTTCGACGATTTTCTTAGTCATCATTTTTTTAAAATTATTATTATTATTATTATTTTTAATTTTTATTATTATTATTATTATAGTATTAGTTCATTGAACTTCCTCTCTGTGTGAAATGCGAAAACAATTACGTTGTATTTTCCAAAGCAAAAGTTATTGTCTTTGCACTTGATACAAAGTGGTAGGACAATCAAATAGAGATTTTGTTTTTTAATTATGAGAGAAATAATTAGTAATATAGATATTAAAGAATATTCAAGCGCATATTAAAAAAAAATATAATAAAACTATCCAATATTGCGGAATTAATCTTTATGGATATTTATATCTACAGAAAAAACGGTAGTGGATTTATTTGAATCAAATAAAATACAAATGAAATAAAGTGATCCTGTTAGGTCGCATTTAAAAAATATAATGTACATTCATTAAATAAATTTATTTATTAGCCGGCCTAATAGAAATCATTTAATCCATCTATTATTTTATTTGATTCAAATAAATTTACACATTTAATTAAACCCCCCCCCCCCCCGCGGTATTGCAGGACTTTGCGAGTCACATTATGCAACAAAAATGAGATAAACCAATAGTTATAGCTATACTTATTTTTAATAAAAATAATAACCAATTTCATTATAGTTTTAATTACTTTTTGCAATCACTTTAATCTAAACTGTGTTCAAATAAAAATAATAAAAATAAAATAATACAAAATACAAAAAATAATACAAATAAAAATAAAAATAATAACCAATTTCATTATAGTTTTAATTACTTTTTGCAATCATTTTGATGCAAACTGTGTTCAAGTATCATTTGTAGAAAATTATATTTGCTTTAAATTTATACGACATATTCACAAAATATTTGGTTGTATAAAGACATACCCCATTTTTTTTTATACAATCAAATAAAATCATACAAAACATACAAAAATTGTTATGATTGTTATTATTAGTGACATATTCTTATAAATTTTTTTTATGATTTTTTTTTTTATTAATACGCATCAAAAACAAAATAAATTATATTATAATGCAAATTTTAACAATCTTTTTCATTTATCTGTTTCAGGTAAGAAAATTCGTTGATTCTGGGAGAAAAACAATTGGCTCTTCATAATTTGCCACAGAATTTAAGTATATTATTATAAATTATGTATAAAATTATAAATATTACACGTGTGATAATTGATGAACATTATAATATCACAATATAATGAGTCTTGCCGAATGCAAATTGTACTCGAATTTCGGTGAATAGACGACCGAATGAGTCTTTTTGTACGGACGCAAATGACGAATTACAGGTTGCAATATTTTATCGCGAGACAAAAAACGGGCGTTTAAGATACGAGACTCTTCTGTCGTGCGAAACGCGCGTGGCGTCTCTGGCTTTTCCCAAACTGGCCAGAGCATGCAGACGGATCGTCACGAGCCGTCTAAATTTAACCGGACGCGCGCGCTTTATGAATGGACCTTAAGATTCGCTGAGAAGAGAGTTGTTTTGGAGTGGAGCGATGCCCGAGCTACGAGCATATATATATACACAGTATAAGGATATGATAGCGCTTATGTCACATACTATTAGAAGAACTATTTATTTATTCAGATGTACCAGTAAATTAGGTCATTATGTTTTTTTTTTTTCTTTTTTTTTAATTGCCCAATGAAATCATTGAATCTGACTGCACAGTAAACTTTTTTTTTATTTTTAGTAGTGACAAAAGGGATTTGTGAAATATAGAACGAGAAAAAAAATTGGTGCAGCAGTAGCGATAAATTCTAGTTAAATTTTTTTCTAATTATTATAGCGATGACTTATTTATTTTTTTTTTTTTTGAGAAATTGATAGAAGAAAATTAAAAAATGAAAGTTACACATTTTTTATTTCTGAAATTAAATTAAATTTAACGAATTATTTTCACAATAGATAAATAAAAAAAATATATAATCATGCTTTTTTTTTAAACCTTCGAACGACCGATGAAATTATTGAATCTGAGACATTCACTGCACAATAAACTTTTTTTTAAATTTTAGTAGTGACAAAAGGGATTTGTGAAATACAGAACAAAAAAAAGATTGTTGCGTCAGTAGTGATAGCAAATTCTAATTAATCCTTGTTTAAATTGTGATAACGATGAATTTTTCTTCTTTTTTTTTTGAGAAATTGATAAAAAGAAAATTAAAAAATGAAAGTTACACATTTTTTATTTCTGAAATTAAATTAAATTTAACGAATTATTTTCACAATAGATAAATAAAAAAAATATATAACCATGCTTTTTTTTTAAACCTTCGAACGACCGATGAAATCATTGAATCTGGAGGCATTCACTGCACGGTAAACATTTTTTTTTCTTGTAATTAGAAGTGACAAAAAAAGATTTGTCGAATATAGAAAAAAAATAAAAATTTGTAAAGTCAATAGTGACAACAAATTCTAGTCAAATTAAAAAAGAATTATAATAGCGAAGCCAAACTTTTTTGTTGCTGTTGTGGAAATGACAAAAAGAAAATTACACATTTTTTAATACCATTTTTTTTATTTCCGGAATTAAATTAAATTAAACAAATTATTTCTTAAATAAACTGTAAAATAAGAAAAATTACGAGTTCCGTTCTCATTCTAACCAAAAAAATAACGAAAAAGCCTTGAAATTTTTTATATATAGATTTGACAATTTTAGTATTACGTGACTATAAACAAATTTGCAATTCGTGCGCTAATTTTAACGAAAATCATAATAAAGTTAATAATTATTGAGGCATAACAGTTTTTTTTAGGACTCTGTGTCATTTTGAGACGAAATACCAAAAAAAAAGGAGAAAATTTCTATAAAATATCATTTACACTCTATCTTTATCTTTATTGTATATAATATTTTTATTTTTCTCGAGATTATGTGAAATATGACGCAAAAGTATTACAGAATACAAGCATACGATAATACTCTCTATATTTTTCGGTTGCGACGCAATGTCGTAGAGCTTCAAAGTGAAAACAGAAAAATAAAAGAACTTGGAAGCGAAAGTAAGGAAAAAAAAAACAGCGACTCTGGAGTAGCAGCCCTGATGTATCACCGATCGATTCGATCCGACGCCTTGAGAAATTATGGGCGAGCGTTACCGCAGCAACGAAGTTGAAAGTGAACAAAAAAAAAAAAGAAGATTGAAGAAGCGGATGAAAAAAAAAAAGCTATACTTCATTAGAACGTTCGTGCGGCCGCATTGCACGTGAAGCCTCGACTTGAGAGGAGCCTTGTCAAAGATAAAGTAGTGTACAGACCGGGGTTACTTGGCGTTCCTTTCATATGTTGATTTTTCATTTTGTCCACGACACCATAAGAAGACAATCTCCCTTTTACCCACAAAGCGAGGAATAGCAAATATCAACTTCTTCGGTCTAATGGCTTATTTCTCACAATTTATTTTATTACTGAAATTTATTGTAAATTATATTATTTATAAATATATTCAAAAGCAATTATTTAAGAAATAAATTCGATTGATTATAAATTATTGAATTAATTTTTTTATTATTATAATACATTTTTATAGCATTATTTATTAAGTTATTGGATTTTGAAATTTTATGCAAAATTTATACTTTATTTTTAATTTTTAAATAAATTATTAATTTTTTTTTTAATTTAAATTTAGTAACAAAAAAAATTAATTTTAGTTTATATTAAAACATATTATTTACAATAATAAAATATGGAACTTCATAAATTAAACATTTTTTTTTATTATCTAAAATAAAAATTGGGAGAATTTTTATTTTGATTAATATTTTTTTTTAAGAAAAAAAATTTAAAGGAAAAATGAATTCACCTGCATTTCGAGCTGGGTCTGACTCTTGATCCTTCTGCATTGGGTCCGCAATTTTTTACGTGATTATCGTAAAGCTAAAAAGAACTGAATTTTTTTTACATAATTTTAATTAGCAACAATTTTTTTTAAAACAAATTATCGAACGACGCTTTGAAAATCTGTAAAAATTCAGAATAAACTTTTTTCGGAAATAAACATTTTTGGTAACCGAGCCCATGGGCAGAACATTTTTGTACGCAGCACATGATTTTTCAAACTTTTTTTTTCTTTTTTTTTTAAAAGTCAGTAATAGAAAATGATCCCAAATGCAATCCACAATAAATACACAAAATATTTGCTTTTCAACCTTCTGAATGGTATTAAAAAAAAAAAAAAAATGGAAAACTTGCACATAGCGCTTACTGATATTTTTCTCCTGTACGAGGAATGCAAACTTAAGTAAAAAATATTTTCTCATATACGTACAGAGCCCTGTGTGTGCAAGTTAAAAAATATGATACATTTTTTTCTATTTTGCAACATTGCAATTCTTTTTTTTCTCCAGCATCCCAACATGAAAATCCGAATAAAATTCCTTCTTTTATGAAAGCTAAAAAAAAAAAAGAAAAAACCAAAATATGTTTGCCTTTCACTGCAAGCAATAAAAAAAGTAAAACATTTCCAGTCCGGAAATCTAACAAGTTAAAAATATTTTTCTAATACTCACAAATACGCTAAATAAAATAGCTTCTCTTATTAAAAAGGAAAGAACTGTTTGCCTTTCTAATACGTAATAAAAATAGAAACAAAAAAGGTAAAACATTTCCAGTCCGGAAATCTAACAAGTTAAAAATATTTTTCTAATACTCACAAACACGCTAAATAAAATAGCTTCTCTTATTAAAAAGGAAAAAACTGTTTGCCTTTCTAATACGTAATAAAAATAGAAAAAAAAAAAAAGGTAAAACATTTCCAGTCCGGAAATCTAACAAGCTAAGAATACCCGTCTAATGCTCACAATATGCTAAGACACACAGAAGAGAAAAGAAATCTCGAGGTGCAATGAGTCTCCTATAAAACTGCAATCACTGCACCTCGCACGAGGATATCCGGTTGCGCAGTTTGCGAGCAAGGATGAAGCCCCTCCTCGCCTCGCCGCCCGTTCCCACTTTACTCGCTCTCTGGGTCAACCGGTGTCCTGGGAAATAAAGCGCGCCGAGTTTTCCTCACGGCGCTACGCTCTACGCGCAACCGAGGAAAAGAGTGCCCTGAGGTGAAAGAAGAACAGGAAAAATAAACGTTGTGTATTTTCCTTTCAAGCTTTCCCGAGGTTTACTACAAGAAGAAACAAAAAAAAAAAAAAAAAAAAAAAAAACAGAAGAAGATGGCAGTCCTTGCAAGAGGAAACTAACGAAAAATTCACTCGCCGGTCTCCTCTGGAAGTATATATACTTCGTAAAGGATAAAACGGAACGAGTGAACGAGCTTGCGAGCGGTTTCGTTATCACTTGAGCGCGATAAATTTCCGGTGGTTTTGGTCAGTGCAACCTGTCCACTGTATATATAAATATATATATTTAAGCACAAGAGTTGGACTTTACTAGCCTTTCCTGTGGCGTTCGCCTTCGGTTTTCTCGCGCTTTAACCACACGGCTGGTTCATTTGTCACTAGTCCAGCCAATTCCGGCGAGGTGGAGGCATTAAACACGGCTAAAAACACAGAGGAGAAAAAAAATAGTTTTGGGAAGCAGTAGAAGAGTCTTGGATAGAATTTCTCGTAAATATGCTCTTCAATAATTCTGATCCTCGAACGTCGCTTTTTAATCCTTTGTAACATCAACGAAAATCTTGTAAATTATCATGTTGAGACTCTTTATTAATTTTTTTGAGATTTTTATACATTTAATATACGAAATAATGTATGAAGTTTTTTTTTAAATTTATTTCAGGACATTCCGTTTAATTTTATTTCTGGTAATTTTTTTTTTTTAATATATTTAATGTACGATATAAAGAGTGACATTTAAAAAAAATTTATTGTAAGCCATTTTATTTAGTTTTATTTCTGGTGATTTTTTTTTAATGGCTTCAAATAAAAATAATGTGATTATGAAGAGTGGAAATAAATGTACTGCACTGGATTTTTTTTATGTATAAAAAAAAACAGATAAATAAATAATTTTTTATCAGAAATCTGATAAAGATTTACATTTGGTCTTGCACAGTGTAACATTTTGTAAATTTGCAAGTTTTCGGAGTAACAAAATCCGATTAGTTATTTTAGCAGATTTTTTTTTGGAATCTCTTTGTTAATTCTGAAAAATAACAAAAGGATCCTATAAATTTGACAAATTTACAAACGTTTTTTAAAAATAAAATTAGAAGTGAGATGAAAATTAGTTTTTATTTGTTGCAAAATTGCCATTTACAAAAAAATATATTTTAAAAGAATTTTCTTGAAAATAATAAAAATATTTTGTAAAATGATAATACACTTTTTAAAACAAATTATATTAGTACTTTTGTTGTTGTTGCGGAATTAGAAATTGCCAAGAAATAAATTGTATCACAACTAAAGAAATTTTAAATTATTTTTTTTGCTGTTTTGATTTATTGAACAGCTCTGAATAGAAAGTTGTGCCAACAATTTATATTGCACTTACTGCTCAGAGGGCCAACAATAGTGTATCGCTCATATTACAAAGTTTTAGTCTGATTTATCAAATTGGCAATGTGCCAGATTTTCTAACTCTTGAACCAATGTGGATATATTATAATAACGCTAAATATTAGCTGTGCACGAATTGTTATATAATATTGTGAACAATGCAGGGAAACTTATCTGTTCAGGGAGCAAAAATTCTGTAAATTCTTATTATTTTTATTAAATATTTGGTCCATCAAATAATGTGGAATTAAAACACAAAATTCAGTATTCAAAATGAATTAAAAAAAAAAATTCCAAATAACGGTTTCATAAAAACAGAAATTAAGAAAATGTATTGTTTTCCTTTTTAAATCATCTTTACTTCATGCATATAAAAAAAATGTTAAACCATAAGTTATTATACATTTTAAGATAATTTCTAACTTTAAAATTTAATTTTAAGACATGAAGAACACTGATTTTAAATAATAATAATATGAAAAATGTATTAACAAAATTTTTTTTTTAATCTTGTTTCATAAATTCGACAAAGAAACTCTTTTTTTTTAGTTCAATAATTAAACAGTTCACGGAGTAAAAATAATTCTGTAAATTCATATTATTTTTAGTAAATATTCGGTCCATTAAATAATGTGGAATTAAAACACAAAATTCAGTAGACAAACTGAAATTCTTTAATTTTTCCAGAAGACGGTTTCATAAAAACAGAAATTAAGAAAAAATTATTGTATTCCTTTTTAAATCATCTTTACTTCATGTATATTAAAAAAATATAACCGTAAGTTATTATTTTATTTAATAAATTATTTTAAGATAATTTCTATCTTTTCAATTTAATTCAAACACACGAAGAACATTGATTTTAAATAATAATAATATGAAAAATGTATGAACAAAAAAAAAAAATTTCAATCCAGTTTCATAAATTCGACAAAGAAACTTTTTTATTTAATTCAACGATGTTTCAAAATGCGATATTTTTTTCGATAAAAAAACACACAGAATTCGCGTCTTTTCAAATATTTAAAAAAACCATATCTATTTGAAAAAATTAGAGAACTAAAAATCGTTCTAAAAAATGTACTTTACGTCCGAAAAAAAAAAAACCCGACGACATGATCCTCTTGAAGTAAATTTCTATTATCGCGAAAATCACTTACTATGCAAATTCGTGCAAAGTGGAAAAAAATGCAATGCAATCAACAAGTGATGAAAACGTAAGAGATGCGGAAGTGATGATTGGTAGACGTTAAGATTGTAATACGTAATTATTTCTCGTGCGATTTCGTATTCTCATGGAGTTGCCTATTGTCGGGTCACGAGTATATGTTGGCTTCCGATAGCCGGGGAAGCCACAGATATGAATGAACGCGGAGAAGGGGATGCACACCCGCGTGTATTGCCGCGTCTTGGTTTGACGTCAGTAATGACGTCGACAATTGAATCAACGCGACACGAGTCCGACCACTGCTACTACTACCGATATATATATATATATACTATTACGATTCTTGTTTTCATCACACTGTTGCGTGATTCACGCTGTCTGTACCTTTGCGATTGGTATAATTTATTTTGCGTCGGTGTACTCTCGGCTGTATCTGTAATGCGTCGTGTCGGCTCGCACCGGCTGATTAATTTGTTGTTTTACATGTGCACACACGTCGTTGAACCGCATCCATGTGTCTCTCCTCCGGCTAATAACGAGAGATAGGTACTACATAGTACCATTATATTGCCTACAAATACGCTGTAATCTTGGTTGTTTTTTTTTTAGATATCGCGTGGCGTTTATTAGTCACTCATTCATAGTTTGGATTTTGATTCTTCCTTGCGACACATCTATTTTTCAAATTTTTTCCAAAATTGGTGGTACCTGTTTTGTGGAATCACTAGTTTTTTTTTTGCATTTTTGTTTTATCTTCCTCATAGGGGTAACTTTGCTTTCGTAGATAATATATTTTTCGAGATTTCAGTATGTTTTAGAATTCTTTTTTTTTGTCATTCAATGCAATGTTGCGTTTGGTGGAAATGACGTACAGAAATTTATATGATTTATAGAAAAGAAATACGAAATTTAAAAAAGAAAATCAAAATGAAAGAAAATAAAACATGTTTAAACTTAAAAATATGAGAATAAATAACACGTCTAAGCCCTACACGTTATAGCCTCAATAATATTTTGAACGGAGTTATATATCGCTCTCTTACCGAATATCATTTTTTACGTTCAATTTCAACTCAATTTCTTCTCGAACTAAAATAATTACGGCGTTAAACTGCTGTAACATTCTTGAAGATTGTATTATTTATAAAATTAACATCCTGACAATGAAAAATGGATGTTTTTTTTTTAAATTTTTTATTTCAAACTGCTGTAACCTATGAACACTTGATTTTCCCATAAATACAAAAATACTCAAAATACGTCATTGACTTGCCGAATTTGAGGCAATTTTTCCGATGACGATATCTGATGTTTAAACCGTAAAAAAAAAATCGTTGGTTTTGCCGTAAAATGTTGCCTGAAATTACCCAATTAATTTCGAATATTTTTTTTTTCTTATGAGCCATGATAAAAGCACATTTTCATTTTTTTCAGAGTTTTCGATACGATTAATCGTTCCTAAGACATTGCAGATAAAATAAAAAATGAAAAAATTGGCATATTTCGACGGGAGATTTTTTTTAAATGGGAAATTTGGCTTATTTATTGGAACCACCTAACCTGATTCTTGGACATTTTTGAGACATTTTTTTTCAGGTGGCTTTTTTTTTCTTTGGGTGACTGAATTTTTTTTTGTCAGTTGTGGAAAAAAAAAGAAAATTGGTTGAAATTATCACGAAAATTGAGTATTCTGTGTACATTGAAATTGATGCCTGCAAAAGAAATTTTGAAAACTATGATAAATCTCGTTAGTCAACTCAAATGTTTGGAGAATAAATATTACGACATTTTTAAAACATATTTTCTCTAACTCGATATTCGGTTGATTTACGATTGTTTTTCTGCAATTTTCGTCTTTCTCCAGAATATTTTCATCGCTTTCTTAAAAATAATATGTCGGATCTGAAATTCCACTGATAGAAACATAGATTATGATACTATAAACGAACTGTATAAATCCCAAGCAGATCGTGAAAATAGAAAAGATCGGTAAATTCACGATTTCCTTGCCTGGTTTTTCTCTTTTTTTTTTTTTTTTTGGCAAGCTATTTTGTAAAATTCTTCTTTAGTAGAAACGCTTTAATAAAACTTCGGATACAAGCAGATTTAAAAAAAATAGCATTGCAGATTTCATATTCCAATAGACATCACAGTAATCAACAGATTTCACAAGTTACGAGAGTGTAAATCAACGTATGTTTTTTTTCTTTCTTATTTTTCGTCGTGCTGATAAAAAAAAAAAAAGAACAAGTTGAAGCGGTCCGAATCTTGGAGCTTAAGCTTGGGCAATATAGTAGCACCGTCGCGTTGGTATTTCGCGCAGAGCTTCCGAGCGTTCACATGTTATTTATAACTCTGCGGTGTGGTTTCACCGTGATCCGTCCTCTCGTATTTTAACGCTGAAAAAAAAATCTTGACTAACGTTTATTCGTCTCATGTGCTGTAATATCGTGGGAATGGATTTTAAATCACTGGGCTAACACAGTTTTAATAATAGAGAAACTTAATAAAAGACTGCTAAGCCATGTATAAATGCAAAAGACGAGGTGGCGTTACGACATCAACTGTAAAAAAGACAAAATTAAACTGTTGAACAGTAATAGTCATAAGTGAAAAAAAATGCGTTGTCTTCATTATCGCTGAGAATGAAGATAAATCAATCACTTGGATTAGCCACAGATACAGTTTTTTTTTTTTAGACGTACATTTTTCTGTACTACTTTTATTCTATGCTATTTGAAGTTGTGAATTCAAATAAATTTATAAGCTTGTTATAATATGTTCTTGAAATAAATTATCATAATTTTATATTGATGGGTTATAATATATCAAGAAAAGTATAGGCAATCATAGATTCTGCATTTAATTTGCGCTGTATATTATCTGTAATTTGAATTTTCAGTTGTTTCATATATATTTTTTCATATATATATTCCCTCCCTCTGAACAAATTCCGGGAATTAATTGGGTTAAGTATGCGAAGGGCTTCTGAACTTGGTCTCGCCCATTTCTGACTTTTACCAGCTAACGTTCCCAAATAAACAGAAGATTTTATCTCATGGGAATGCGAGGGAACAGATGGAAAAGAAAAACGTGACAGCATCTCTTGAATAAAACGAGAGAGAGAGAGACTATTTGCAACATAACAGAAAGGAACGAGATTCTGTATAATTTATAGGGTAGTCATTGATTCGTGTGGTTGGTCACACTACCAAAAAAGTACACTTGTTTTTAAATCCAAAAATTTGATTGGTATGATCAATTAAACGTCTGATGCATATATTTTTATTCAAACCAAGCCTTTTTCTCTGCTAACTTGATCTTTTCAAGTTCCTTTGGCGATTTGGATCATAGAGATAGTAAAATAATTTTTACCATTCTTAAGTCTTGACATTCCCAAATCTTGTAATTTCCAGGTTTCGTAATTGCCAAGTATCAATATTCTTAATTCTCGTAATTCCTAAGTATTAATATTCTTATGTATAGTCATTTTTAAATCTCGTAATTCGTAAGTGTCAACATTCCCAAGTATCGTTATTCTTAAGTCTCGTAATTCCTAAGTGTCAACATTCCCAACTATCGTCATTCTTAAGTCTCATAATTCCCAAGTGTCGACATACTCAAGTATCGTCATTCTTGAGTCTCGTAATTCCCAAGTGTCGACATTCTCAAGTGTCGTCATTCTTGAGTCTCGTAATTCCTAAGTGTCAGTATTCTCAAGTATCCTCATTCTTAAGTCTCGTAATTCCTAAGTGTCATCATTCCCAAGTATAGTCATTCTTAAATTTTGTAGATCCTAAGTGTCATCATTCCCAAGTATAACCATTCTTAAATTTCGTAATTCCTAAGTGTCACCATTCCCAACTATCGTTATTCTTAAGTCTCGTAATTCCTAAGTGTCATCATTCCCAAGTATAGTCATTCTTAAATTTTGTAGTTCCTAAGTGTCACCATTCCCAATTATCGTCATTCTTGAGTCTCGTAATTCCTAAGGGTCAGCATTCTCAAGTATCGTCATTCTTAAGTCTCGTAATTCCTAAGTGTCAGCATTCCCAACTATCGTTATTCTTAAGTCTCGTAATTCCTAAGTATCATCATTCCCAAGTGTAACCATTCTTAAATTTCGTAATTCCTAAGTGTCACCATTCCCAACTATCGTTATTCTTAAGTCTCGTAATTCCTAAGTGTCATCATTTCCAAGTATAACCATTCTTAAATTTCGTAATTTCTAAGTGTCACCATTCCCAACTATCGCTATTCTTAAGTCTCGTAATTCCTAAGTGTCAACATTCCCTATTATACTCATTCTTAAGTGCCGTAATTACCAAGTATCGTCATTCTCAAGTCTCGTAATGCCCAAAAGCCAACACTTCCAAGTATCGTAATTCTCAAGTCTCGTAGTTCCTAAGTCTCAAGAAAATCACATAATTTTCAAGACTCGTAATTCCCGAGTCTCGAAATTGTCAAGTATCGTTATTCCCAAGGCCTTTATCGCGTTGGCAGTTGTGCCCGACGAGAGTTAAACACGACAGAGAAGCTGGGATCGTTGTGGTGAGCTGATTACGATTGTACGAAGTGAGCCTTTGACGAGACAAGAGCGCGATGGGAGTTGTCTACTACGAAATATGAAGACTTCTCGAAATCAAGGCAGTGTGGCGTACCGGGTTAACGTTGATGAGACTTGGAAATCACGAGAGTTGGGATCGACGAGAGATGTGGATGTAATTTGGCACTCAAGTGAGTTACGATGACGGGACTTACTCAGCATCCCGCCGGATCCGGTAACGATAATCTGCCAAACAAAAACTCGCGAGTGTGTAAAGGGAGAAAGTTATAAATAAAGATACCCAGGAAATATCTCCTGTCTTTCGTTTTGAGCCACTTGAAATGCTCATAGAATTCAGTGTTGTCATCATTTGATTTACAGCGCAGATCGGGTATATCCGCCTTTGGACATAGACTGAAAATGTAATTTTGCTTCTATGTCATATTTTCCTAAGACCAAAAACTAAAAATGTACTAATGTAGAGATTAAATTGCTTTGCAGATTGTAATTCAGCATTGTTTTAGTTTACATATGACTATTATTTTATTATTGTCCATTTTTTTCAACGCTACAATTTGTTTGTACATTAAATTCTCAACTCGTCATAACAATAACGCTCTTATTTGCTTGAAACTTAAATCCGATCCACAAGGACTTAAAAATAAAAAAGACGCCGCTTGAGAAGTAAATCGAAGAAGTTGGAGAACATCGAGTGGAAAGACAGAGCATCGAAAGTAAAAGCAGAAGAAGTGGGATGATGATAAAAAAAAAGAAGATGAACGACAATGTAGAGGACATAAAATCAGAGTCCGGAAATGCATGCACGTAGAGAACACAGAAAACGAAATTCTCCTTCCAACCCAATATCTTCTATAACTGAATTACGATAATGACCTAAAACGTGACTTGCTGACGTTCCATCTCATTCACCCTTGTGACGCGCCAGGTTTGGGAGCGAATACTGCGCCGAGGAGTTTCAGACAGGGATTTCAGGCACACGCTTCGTTTCTCTGTGTTACACCAACTATAATCCGCCACGGTCGTTCTATTCGCTGTGTCAGACGAAGTGAAGGTTTAAGACAATTTCGACAAACTTGATTGTCCGCTTATTTGATAACCTCGGCAGATGCCTTCGGTTTCCATTGATCCAGATGATTCCAAGTTCGAATTCTTGCGTATATCGACTAAACAAAAGTAATTCAATGAGATAAAAAATCAAATTTATAGGGTAAAACAGTAATTTTCAAAATTCCCCTACAGAACCTACAAAAAAAAAAGTAATCAATCAAAACAAAATTAACATTTCTGTAGAGCTCACAAATACTTTTTACCCACAAACGTCTACAGTTTTTTTTTTTTTTCTCCATAGAAATGTAGAAGACATACTTTTCAGTCCACATTTTGTCGTCGGTTATGACTAAAGTCAACACGTAAAAATATACATACGAATATGCAGCGACGTTGAAAATATATCAGCGCTGCCCTCACACCGAGAAAGCTTCTTCACGGTATAATGCGTACGCGTTTCATTCAACATTCGAGATCATCTTCACCCTTCGCTATATATTCACCCTGGCTTGAAGGGCGCCTGCGGGCACTCGTCCAAATGTCGATCTCCGAGCGATATATGAGCGAGAGCTACAAAACCGTGAAAGCCGCACAAGTTTGACACAAGAAACTTCAGTTAAGCGGTGAACTTTCGTTTTTCTCTTCCTTTTTTTTTTATTCATCAATTGTGTCTGTGTGTCGAGGATGGGCAAAGAGAAAGAAGAGACAAAAATTTAGCAGCTGAATTTGTACGTTGCTTCTTGAGTATTTAGTTCTGAAAACTTTTCGCGTGGGAAAGCATATTGGCTTGAAGAACAAACATTGATTTTTTTATAGAGTTTACTTTGTGTATGATAGAAAAAAAAAAGATGAAGTTGTTAAAACTTAAAAACTAAAAAAAAAGAAATGAACAGACGTAGAATAGAAGTTGTTCTGGATAATGTACCGGTAAATCCCTGAAAATATCGGCACGCATATCCATTTAGATATTTTTTCCTAAACCACTTTTCTCGCCCTTTTGAATTATTCTAAAAGTCCTTACACGAATATCTCGAGAAATATAACAAAAGATGGGGACTATTTGCCAAATTATAACACAAATAAATGGCACACAGTGCTCTAATGATCTTTGCACCATGAATTATATGACGTTGATAAAATACTAATTCTATGAATACGGCAAACATAGTTGAGCTGTGTCTACACGTGTGTTCACATGTACCGAAACTCACTTGAATTTACAACGCATATAATGCATCTACATGTTATGCGTGTCTATAGTAATTATAAACGAATGCACCAGAAGCGTGAAGAGGTTTGTACCAGAGTTACAGAGGTAACATGAAATCGTATGAAATGGGAATAATCGAAAACATGAGATACTATAATTTTCGCGTGCTTTTGAATACGTGAATTTCCATATTACACGCTACGCAATGAGTGTATTGCCCCAATAATGCAGCGAATAGATGCGGCTTATTCGTCTGTAATTGAATGACTAAAACATGAGATGTCGCGAGAGTAAATTTCCATTCATCGTATCTTGTAATATTATTGATGTACATATCGCATCATATTCGTTGGTTAATTTTGAGTACAATTGCTAATGCTTTCGTTTGTTAATGAGCATGTAATTCGTTGGCGTTTCATCGCACAAATTCATCGCACTGATGTGGATATATACGGACAGTTGTAGCAATGTATTATAATTTTGTTGACAGCGAACATCGCGTTTATATTTTTAATTAAATCGTACACGATGTATTTTGTAAAATTCGTGACTTACCGATTTTCCAATTTATCTCGTTTTATTTCTTTCGAATATGTCACGTATTTGATTTGAGATGATTTATGCGATGTAATTAGCGTTGCAAATATCGTTGTTACTGCATATATGGATAATAAGATTTTAAAGAGGCAAATGCTCTTGTATTTACTTGTACTTTTTTTAAGCTACAGCTTTGAAACTACCGAAGGATTTTTCATCTTTTTCACACTGTTGTTTCACACTGCAATTTATCCTTAAAGCATGTCTCGTCATTACCACCTTTATTCCAGAATCTGTGATGCTTCAAAAATATTGAAAAAATTTGTTCAGAGGACTTTGAGACGAAGGAAAAATTCCAAATAAATAAATCAACGTCATTGAAGAATACGGCAAGACTTGAAGACTTTTTCTTGAGAAAAAGTTTTCTCGTACGAGTTTCGTCTACAACTTTATCGCATTAGTGCGAGAAGTAGGACCTTTTTACATATTTTTACACATTTTTACAGAAGTCAAATTTTGAATGTTAAAAAAATCTGAAAAATATTCTGCACTACTATTTCAACATCCCAAAGGAAAAAAAAAAACTATGCCCTATCGATAAGGCGCGGAATGCCCCATACATAATTAACAGATTTTTATCACGACCATCCTTCCGCATGTTTTTCCAACAAGTACATTGAAACCGCGATAATGGAAAATTTATCGTATTCTTGAAGCTGAAAAATGAGGTTGATGAAGAAATGAAAAAAAGAGAGAAAAAAGATATTAAAAAAAAACGAAAGAAAAATCGTAGAACGAGGGATAGGACACGTACTATCCACGGACAGGGTAATACGAGAGCCACACACTTTTCCACAGCTAGAACAGCAAGCACAGAGAGAGAGAGAGAGAGGGGCAATGGTGCCAGCGGTTGATGGCATAGGCAACAGCAGTACAGCTATCGCGAGAGAGCGGTCGGACGGGCGGTCGTACGTACCCGCGGATCAATATTCCGCCCGGTCCATCCTCTTCTGACCCATATCTCTCTTTCCCTCTTACTTAGGGTGCTGCTCTCTCTCTCTCCTCTTTCTCTCCTCTCTTTCTCTCTCTTTCTCTCTCTGTCTCTATCTTTACTTCCATCTCGCTCATTCTCATAGTTTTCGCGTGTTCGTTCTCCACAGTTCACATTCAATTCTTCCCACTCGTTCTCATCGTATAGACTCACCCTTCTGTCTCGTTAAACTCTTCGCGTCTTCTCTCGCTTTCTCTCATTCCTTCGTTTTTCACTCCCATTTTCATCTCCCTTTTCTTTTTTTCCACTTCTTTGTTGCCGACTGCACTCGCACTTCTCGCACGCTCTTACCTACTGCAATACTTTTATTTATTTTATTTTTTTTTCCTTTTTTATTTTCTTCCCTTTCTTTGATTTCCCGGTCTCCTTGTCTTCGACTCTTCGTCGGTTACCTCAATGACCTAAACTGCTCTCAAGAAAATAATGGCATTGTTACAGAATCAGCATAAGTGCGACGAGTCTTCGGGTGCACTTTGTCGATGAAGATCTGCGACAATTTTGTGCAATCTTTCATGGAAGGAAGGCAGATGAATACTTTAATTAGGATTCGGAAATAGAGGTCTTTTCACTCGTGGGACTTTTAATATTCTGGTTAATCCAGGGCCTGTAGTCATTTTATCTGGAAATTACTGAAACTTTTGATAAACTTAGAAATTTTTGGATATTAATTATTTAGGGAAGGATGTTGCGGCTTCCGGTTGCTCGAATGCAGGATCCTACATTAATAATCAGTGGTCACAGCACTTTCGACACAGCTTCACGCTTTTATACGTAAATTCCGAGTATGGTGATAGGAATTTAAACAAAACTGGAAAGATATGAAAGAAAAATAATTCTTTTACCTCGTGGAGGAAGGAAGTCTTTTTTTTTTGGTAAATAAAGCAAACGACGTCATTGTTCGCTATTGATTTTCATTAAAAAAATCATACCGTCTCTTAAATTTTATTGTGCTTTGAATTTCTTTACAAAAAAAAAAGTCTGAAAACTTTTAAGAATTCGTAAATAGTATGAGAAGTAATTTTAGAAAGATTTATATCGATTTTGAGTCAAATCGGTAAAGCAGTTTAGATTCTGTGAGATTTCGGAAGTAATTTTTAAAAATTGCCAAAATAAAACGGATTAAGTAACACAAATATTGTGCAAATTGGGCAAACTTGCAAATAGTTTTTAAGTTAAATTATAAGTGACAAGAGAATATATTTACAATTTTTTATTCATTAAATTGCAAGTGACAAGTATTTTATTTCGTGAAAATGAATTGAAACAAATTATTACGTTTTACATTTTTTTTTTGTAAAACTAGGAATTTGCAGAAAGGTTTGTGTTAAATCTACAAAAATATCTTTTTTAAAATTAAATAAACAAATAAAAAAATGAACAATATAGAGAACAATGTAGTCTAATTAAATTATCCAACTAAACCGCATTTTATTTTGTCAAAATATTAACAATCAAAAATCCATTTTTATTTTAAACGAAACTCTCGTACAATAAGTTGACTTATAAAATAAGTCAATGAAAAAAAAAAAAAAAAAAAAAATACCGAGAATTTGGGGAATCTCCTGTGACAATCCAAATTTACATATACATCACCCATATACATATACCGCACGTGGTAGAGTTTTATATAATACTTGCACACTTCTATCACGCCAAACACCTCTGTACTCAGGAGACGGAGGTCTGGCCCCATTCAAATATTCTCGGGGTTACGTGCTGCCGGTGGTGTGTAACCACCTCGCGGGTTGGCCGAGCCTCGACGACAACGACAATGGAAACGTCTTTGTTACTGGGCTTTGTCTCTTGTCGACGGTGGTCGCTGTGAAAGCTGTGAAAGAGCTCAGCTTCCGTTCTCTCTTTCTCTCTTTCGAAACGCCGAACCAAATCTATTTTCCAACAGCGAGCTTTTTCGTCATTTCACGAAGAATATCATCAGCGACCACATATATTATACAATTTATTTTTATTCCATTTAAAAATACAAACGAACGACCGAACAAACGATCGAGTGTATTAATAAACAAAGCCAATTGGGAGTGAATTATGGATACGACGTAAATTCGCTTATCATATTAGGGACTCGACGCCAAGTAGAAAAAAAAATTGAAATCTAATGAGCCGAGACGCCAGTGCTGCTCTATTTTACTCGACTTTAGACCCTTTTTAGTCGGCTAGAAAATGCTAATTCGAATTATGTGATTATTATTATTATGCGCCAAATGTATCAGTTCCAATATTTTTTATTTATTTTTTTCTCTTTATTAATTAATCTTTCACCAAACGCCACGAAAAGTTAGATGCGAAACTTTTGGCTTGCTTTCAAGCTGATCAGGGACATCCATTTCTTGTATATTGCCGAGTGAATTAATGTACTCTCAATTTTTAATAATTGCTCTTTGGACATTATAATTGTGTTAATACAATCAGATCCGTCTCTTTCATTTTCACACTAACGTCATATATATATATATTTTATGCCCAAAATCATCTGATACTTCCCTTGCAATTTCTGGGACAAATTTTATGTTTGTCTCACAGTGAGCAGGTCAGGTAATCAGGTTGTTATATATATATTTTTTTTAATCCTGTATTCGGGTTACGATGAGCGGAATAACTTACCAGTGGCTGTAATGTTGAAGAGAAGCTGTATATTTTGTATTGAGCCAACATAATTACGTTGACTCGCTTCCAATAATGGAACCCATCCGGAAGACCGTCTTTCTCCTTCTTAATAATGCGGGGGACAACTCCATTTGCATCAGCAAATCAATGATATTTAATTGAAAACCATTGACAGCTAAATAAGGAAATTGAGTCAGCTAACAAAAAAAAAAAAAAAAGAAAGTAGACGGGAAAGTATTTCTTCATTGATGATATTGTTGCTTTAAAGGAACTTGTATTTAAAACTCATAAAAATACTCATGATGCTTTTTCAATCTACAATTTTTTTTTGCTTAGCTATAAAGAAACATTTTTTTTTGTTCTTTTTGAGAGATTTTTTAATATATTGTGCGAATTTATTTGTTAGATTTGGAAAGTAACAAAATGGATTTTGTAAATCTGGCGAATTTACAAAAAAGAAAGAAAAATAGTGTTACATCAGATGTGACGAATGCTTTTTTTTCTTTTTTTTTGTATAAATGCATGAAAATATTGTAAATGGAAAATAACAATATTTATTTTTTTGCAAAAATTTCAGAAATATTTTGACAAACGAAAATTACACATTTTTGTTTGTTGGTGATAAAAAATAGTTTGCAATATGAAAATAATTTTTTTTTTAATGCAAACAATTTTTGTACTTTTTCAACATCCCAAAGGAAGAAAAATGAAAAGTCTATCGAGCTAAAAAAAAAAGTACACGAGAAAGTATTTCTTCATTGATAATATTGTTGCTTTAAAGGAACTTGTATTTAAAACTCATAAAAATACTCATGATGCTTTTTCAATCTACAATTTTTTTTTGCTTAGCTATAAAGAAACATTTTTTTTTGTTCTTTTTCAGAGATTTTTTAATATATTGTGCGAATTTATTTGTTAGATTTGGAAAGTAACAAAATGGATTTTGTAAATCTGGTGAATTTATAAAAAGGAAAGAAAAATAGTGTTACATCAGATGTGACGAATGCTTTTTTTCTTTCTTTTTGTATAAATGCATAAAAATATTGTAAATGGAAAATAACAATATTTATTTTTTTGCAAAAATTTCAGAAATATTTTGACAAACGAAAATTACACATTTTTATTTGTCGGTAATAAAAAATAGTTTGCAACATGAAAATATATATATTCTTTTAAAATACAAAGAATTTTTGTACTCTTGCTTTTTGTTTTTAGTAAAACTAGTGAAAAGCATCCTTTCAGAAACAAAATAAGATTTCAAAAACTCTTTTCTAGTAGTTTGATCTGAAAGTCGCGACAAGTGAAACTTTGGTCATGTACTTTTTTAAAACCTGCTAAGCAAAATATAATTATCGAGTATTCTGAAATAGATATTTATAATAATATACAGAGAGACAATAAATGCTGGTTATAAATCCGACGTTACGTGCAAAATTTCAAGTTGGTATGTTGAGCAATGTTGGCTCTGCCACAGAAACAGTCTTTTTTGCATGTTAATTGATAACGGCGTGACGTTGGTGATTGACGTGACTGGTGGATCGCAGTGTCGTCGAATTGGAATATATACCTGACCCTCTACACCAGTTATTTGCATTTCTATCATAGATCGAGATTACTAATGCATACGAGGAATTCCATGCCAATACAGTCAACCTGAATTTTTTACTTTATCAACAAAAAGAAATTCTGTGATTCCGATATATTGAATAATGAACATGCTCACAAAAAAAAATCTACCAAATTCCGGGGGCCAAAATTCATTTTTTGAAACAAATAAAAATGTGAACGACGCATTTTGAAGAATCGGAAAAAATTCTGATAAACTGTTTTTGGGAAATAAAAATTTTTGGTAAACGAACCGAAGTGGACCGACGATTCCTTCTATTTATAAAAATTTTTTTTATGTCGAAAGAAAATTGCGAAAAAACAATTTTGAAAAGTCTGAAAAAATTCTGATAAACCTTTTTTTGGAAAATGAACATTTTTTGGTAAACAAGCCGAAGTAGACCGACGATTCCTTCTATTTAAAAAAAATTTTTTTTGTCGAAAGAAAATTGCGAAAAAACAATTTTGAAAAATCTGAAAAAATTCTGATAAACCTTTTTTTGGAGAATAAACATTTTTTGTTAAACAAGTCAAAGTGGACCGACGATTTAAAAAAAACGATACAAAAAAAAAAAAATAGAAGGAATCGTCGGTCCACTTCGGCTCGTTTGCCAAAAAATGTTCATTTTCCAAAAAAAGGTTCATCAGAATGTCTTCAAATTCTTCAAAATTGTTTTTTCGCAATTTTCTTTCGACAATAAAAAACTGAAAAAAAAAAAAAATCGAAGGATTCGTCGGTCCACATCGGCTCGTTTACCAAAAAATGTTTCATCACAATTTTTTCAAATTTTTCAAAACGTGTCGTTGACATTATTATTTGTTTCAAAAAATCGTGGACAATTAAAAATGAGTAAAAAAAAACTAGTGGTTTTTAGAGTTATGGCAAGCGTATAAAAAATTGCGGACCCAATCGGAAGGTTCAAGGATCAGACCGAGGTCGAAACCACATCGAATGCCCCATATCTCAAAAGGTATGGAAATATGGTCGAGTCAACAGAGAATGTCTAATATACAAATTGCGGAACTTGAGTAAAATAACTCTCTCGCGGCTTGTACGCGCTATACCGCGTCTACCGGCGAATTGTATACTCCCATGACCGAACGGAAATCAAACTATCGAGAGTCATCGAGGACTGTTACAACGATTGCGAATGGTCCGAGCTTTTGGAAACATAATGTGTGTGTATGTGTGTGTGTTATACTCCTCGCGTCCCGCTTCAATTATTAATAGTCATGAGCGCGTCGCACTGCAGTGCGCCCACTTTGCCCCGCAGACCATGAGGCATGATCGGCGATGTCGTGATTTTCTATATGTGCGTATTTACGTGAGAGAGTGCCCCGAGTGCTCGAGTCAATGTGTAAGAGAGCGTATGCAGTGGGTCACTCCAACTGGGTCGCAGCGCGCACACCGCAACCGGCAATCCGATTCGAGTTTATTTTTATTCGTTCGGGCGGACGCGTTTACAGCATAATACACTGTGTGGGGCGCGAGAAAGAGAGAAATTGTGAAGCGAGAGAAGATAGTCGACACGGCATGAAAATAATTGTTAGTGTATATTCGTGACTCGTTATCTTATCAGAGGACTACTGTACAACAACAAAAAATTGTCGTTTTTTTTCCTTCTCTTTTGTACTGCCGAAGTGAATATCACAATTTTACAAATGTTTTATTGTTAATTTAGAAGTTACGACAAAAACGAAATTTACTAATTTTCGTTCGTTAAATTTTAGGAGTTAGAAAAATAAATTCTCCAGAATTTTAGATCGTGAAATGTTTCACATTTTCATTTTTCAATGCGATTGGTATAAATAATTATTTTAAAAAAATCACTGAAATTAAACTTTCTTTAAGAAGCAAAATCAGTACTATTTTTTATTAGTGTCCTGTGAACGTTGCAGCAAAAGTTAATAAAAGAATTCACAATCAACAGGGATTGCATATTGACACGAAGAATGTCCTTTTTTTTTTAAGTTTTTATATATATTCTATTTTATATATATTCTAGATTAAAACGATATACAGATATTCTAATATTCTTGAAAAAACCTATTTTTTTTTCAATTACATTTTAATTAATACTAATTACAATCAACGATATTTGAAAGAAAAAAAAACTATATGGCGATAATTTTGATATTAATATTTATATACTAAAAAAAAAATGGTCATAAATCTGAGATATGATTAAAAATTCTACAAAATAAATAGAAACCGATGCGTTTTAGTGATGTCTTAATTTTCTAAATGACCAAAAATGGCTTTTTCGAAAAATCGATGCTCAGAAAATGGATTTTCTAATATCACTGAAGCAACAACTATTTTTAATCAGTCCACAGCTTCCGGATTATTTTTTTTATTATTAAAAAAAAAATGATTTTTAAACTATTTTTTAAAATGTGTCTTTATTTTTATTTTTTTAATAATTTCGTAAATTCTTGGCATACAGATTTTGCAAGACTTTGATGGATGTCGGTCTTTTTTTTTTTTTTTTTTTTTTTATTTCTCTCGATCGCCATTGAAGCTACAGAAGGAAATGGACACGAAACTCAGAGTCGAGCTTTCTTTGAAACCCTTTTGCAAAGTGGGCTCTGCCACCTGTCGGCTCGTTTGTCCGACGGTCGACAATTCGTTCGGCTCGACTTACCACGCGCGGAAACGACGACGCGAACGACATCGACGATGTCCGCGTGACAAAGCCTCCTGCGACGTACGACTGGCCGTCAGCCAGCCAGCTCGATTGTGACTCGTGTCTCGCTCTCGAGATGCTCTCTCTCTCTCTCTCTTTCCCTTTTTTCCCCGAGTAGGATGCCTCCGCGCACAATATTCATAGCTTCACCCTTTCGACATACAGCATAATACAACTTGAGATTTACATCCAATCTTCTCCCATCTTTTGTGGGCGAATGCCGTAAATTACTCTAAAAACTAACCGAGAATATTGTGAATGCCAGAAACATTAGGTGAAATTTTATGAAAAATCTTCATCGTACGCGTTTTTTCTTTTTAATTGGTACTTTGGTACATGGACTTTTTATTTGTAATGATGAAATGAATTTTATTAACGGTTTCATAAATTTTTTATTGCAAAAATTAGAAGAAAAAAAAATGGTCAAGTTTAGAGTTTTATGTTAGTTCAATTGGAAGTGACAAAAAAATGTTAATTTCTACTGAAGTTTGTTCATTTTTATTTCAGCCAGCCCGTGTATTAAATACTTTTTTTTTTTCATTGAAGTTAAAAAAAAAATTATTTCAATATATTTAGAAATAATTTGTGGTTGTGTTTTTTTTTTTTCTTAAAAATGGCTCTGGTGATTAAATTGAAGGGGAGATTAAATTCATTGGCGATTTTACAAATATTTAATTAGAAGGGACAAATTATATGTCAGCCTGCATGAGGGTTAATATATATTTCTTTTAATGTTTTTAATTATTATTTTTAAAAAATTTTAATATAATTGAAAATAATTTTAATACTCATTTAAAAAATAGCTTTGGTGGATCAAATTGAGGGGGAAGAAATTTGTTTCCCTTGCAGTGTAATTGTGAAAAATGAATCGTTACTCTTCGAGAAGTTGGTTCTCAAGAGGTGCCTTAATGGATCGAAAACTAAGTGGTCTTTGATCTATCGTGGATAATTAAATTGCATCTCCAAAGCCCTCATCACAAGAGAAAATAATAACAAATTATTTGTCTTTATACTTGAGGGTGGTTGACGAAGAAGAGAAGTAAGAAATAAAAGTGTAAAACAATTTTCCAACTTTGCAATTTTGCAAATCTGCAAAGTTTCATTTATACCTAGATTGAGGCGTTTTATAAATTAGGGCTATAACATAAAAAGAAAACTCGACATGTTACGTCATCACAACAATTCGCATTACAATTTATTTTATTTATTTAATCCTACAAATAATTTCTGATTAATTACATTTTTTCAAGAATATTCTACCATATTGATGAGAAACTCTATAAATTTAAAAATGAAAACATGAAAAAAAATAAAATAAATAAGTTATAAAGTTATAGAAAAGTATTTCCTTCACATTTTTTTCCCACTTTGTAATATGTTGAAACAAATTTGTGTATAAAAATAAATTAAATTAAATTCTTACACATTTTCTTACCAATATTGTAGAATATTAATTAAAAATAATAATTATCTAATTAATTATGGTAACCATTCATTTATCTATAAAAGAATGGTTACGGTGAGTTCGAAAGTAATAAAACCCAGTTGCCATCTCTGATGGTAACTGAATTTGCAGAGTCAACGACAGTGGATGAGGTAGAATGGTTCTTGACCGAAATATACATTTCTCTAGATCTTCGTTACGATGACGCAAATGCCTTCTCGATCTAAAATCCATTTCTCTCGACGCGTTCCGTAACACAATCGCTGTCCTTTTCCGGCTTCGTTCATCGGGTGTGTTTAATCGCAACGGTACGTGAACATGTGCCAACGCTTCGTCCGTTAAAACAAATATGCCGTCAAATTGACGATTTCCCCGGTGATCTCAATAATTTATCACCTTTCAAAATGCGTAAGTACATTTGAGCATTTTTTTAAAAGCACAATTACACAGCATTGTTTGATTAATTTATCGCGAGAAAAATAACAAAGGTTCTCAAGTTTCATTATTATTATTTTTTTTTTTTAAGTGACGATTAACCAATTTTGTTGTGTTTCGATAATAATATCACAATCGTTCTATGCAAAATTTACTTAATTTATCAATAAATATTCCATGCCATATTAATCGAAAATAATTTTACATCACAACTGCTTTTATGGGCTTTAATAACAATACTACAATTATTTTATGTGACATTTATTGAATATGTAATTAAATACCGCACGCAAAATTATCCGAAAATAATTCACCTTGGCTTTTCGTACTTCTGTAAATTATGGCAACTATTATAAATAGCTATTTATAATTACAATTCAATTACTTTTATAATTACATTAATTATCGTTTACAATAAAATTAAAGTGTGCTTCGGGTACAATTAAATAGTTGATGTGTCTATAGATATCGAGTCAAATGTGTACTAAAATTGGAAAAATTGTCTTAACAATAAATTTATAGAAAAAGAATTGGATTTACATAAAAATAATCCAAGCTCAGTTATATCGAAGCTAAATTTATAATTTTTGTTGAATGCATCATGATTTCACCGACAATTTTTTGCGATATTAATTATTAAAAAAAATTACAGCCGTTTTTTTTTATTTTGTTAAATCCAAAGCTACGAAGATAATAAAGCATATCTCCTAATTGAAAAGTCAAACAAAGGAGATTACTCGGTGAATTCATAAAACATAATTAAGCCAACAGCAAAAAAAAATGACCTGTCATTCATCAAGATAAAATGAATCTTACAAATGTGATTTAAAAAATGCTGCTTAAAAATATGTCACATGATTTCTTGACTTAAATTCAGTTATTTTTTCTGTTAAACAAATTTACACATTGATTTGTATACTTTAAGCAAGAATTCTTGAAATTCTGATCCACCTGCGTTTACATTCAGTTTCCCTTTGAGAGTGTCTACGAAGAATTTGCGAAATCTTGGTACACGTATGACGTGTGACTATAAACGTTTTCCAAGCCACCTTAATGGCCTACAATAATTATTGGCATAGAGAATCGCTTCGCGAATTGAAATCGAGACGCTACCGCGTTTCTTGATTTCAGTGTTGTATAGTATATCAAATTCTCAACGTGCAATACGCATGACAATAACAACATTGACCTTGGGCCATTGTAGATTCCGGATGTGTTGACTTGTGGCTCTTCAAGCGCGTTATATCGAGCTCATCGTAAATTCAATATATATACCACAAAAGGCAACATATATATGTGACTGAAAGCTTTCACAGCGATCTTTCATATACTTCTCGAACTCAACGTTTTTTTCTTGTTCATCACCTTAGGAGTGGGTGCGCGCTTGCTGCTCGTGTTAAAATGCTCAGGTTATTCGATTAGCCTAATCCCGTGGATTAGGGACGGCAAGGACGAACGATTAATCGCAACGATCAACGAAGAAACGATGAAGGCGACGTTTGCACTCGCCCGTGTCGTTCAAAAGTTCAACGGCGTCTCGTTTTAAGGTTTATCTGCACGACGTACCATCGGAATTTCGACGGTGAGACAATATTATTTTAACTTTGCCGATTTGGAAGTTGATACATTTCTACACTTGACAATGTCTAGCTTTGTTTTTGTAAACATTTTTTTTTTTTCGAGATTTTCATGTCAGTATACGCAGAATGGTCGAAAATGTCGTAAAAAATTGATTTAGAAAAAGTGTGCGTCCGTTCGTGCGTGTGTGAGCGCGTGCGTGCGTGCGTGCGTGCGTGCGTGCGTGCGTGCGTGCGTGCGTGCGTGCGTGCGTGCGTGCGTGCGTTGAAGGGATAAAAATTCATTCCGCCATAACTCGTGAACTATTCAACCGAATCAACTGAATTTTTTTTTGTTCGGTAAACAGTAGATTCCAACGTTTTTCTTTGGCACACATTTTATAAAAATCCAACAATGTCTGTTATCACTCAAACTCGAACAATTTTCCAGCTATCGGACTGAAACTTGGCAGAAAGCTTTATCGCATTGATGCGTTCTTTGATATTGAATTTGGGTGAAATCCATCAATTAGCTTCAACCTTTTATTTTATTCATTTATTTTTTCTTAATTCACCAGTGTTATTTAAAATTAATGTTTCCGTGGGAGTGCAATTATAAAAGTTAAAGCTCGTCTTTTAGCACGCAACGGGTGGATGTGTTTTTGTCGATGCCGACTATTTATACGTGTGCTTTTGGCACGAGACACCGAAGAAACACCTCGTCATCGTTAGGGAAGCCGTGCGATACTCTCTTTTCTCTCTCTCTTAGCTCACTCTGAGAGCACACACTTGACGCTAATACTCACACGAAGAGCCTTTTGAAATCCGATTACGTGTCTCGTATTCTTTCGGGATTTTTTTTTTTTTCAACATCGTTTTTACAGGTTTTAATGCAGGTTTACGTGCTTAGTTAGAAATTTGTAGGATAAAGGGAAGACTGCCCGTGAAATCGCGTTGAGTAATGAGGCTGATCCGGTTTCACCTTTTTTTTTCCTTTTTTTAAGATTTGCTTTTTTATTTTAACGAAGTTTACCTTTAGGTTGAAGGCAAACTTCTAAGATTAAGATTTTTTTCGGTTACAGACTTTAACCGATAAAAAATTTTCTAGCTTTGTTTTTTTTTTCATCGGTAAATGAAGTATCAATAAAAAATAATCGTTTAGAAAAGTTCATCACTATTGATTAATCGTAACGGTGAAATCATGCGAAACAATTACCGGGTTCGAATAGAAAGAATTGTGGAAGTCGTTTTTTTTTACCGATAAATAATAAACTTCTGATATAAAAATCAATGCTGAATTTTTTTGTCTCGATTGATTGACTAATAAAGTTTGATATGCAATCATAAAAAAAATCTGCGGGGTTTTTAATTCCTGGGAAAAATGATGAAACGAATTTTGTGAAATGGAAGAAATATTATTTTTTTATCTTTTATTTATTTTTATATTTCTTGTGCAACTTGATACTCATAATTTTTTTTTGTTTTGTAAAATAAACAAAAAAAAAAAATTTAACCTTTTTTTTGTTGATGGTTAAATAAAAAATGTTTAATCTTCGTTTTACTGTGTACTTTAGTCTCATAACTGTTTCTATCGCTTTATTTTGTGAAATGAAAAAAAATATATATTTTTACCTTTTATTTATTTTTATATTTCTTGTACAACTTGATACTCGATACACATACATTTTTTTTTTTTGTAAAATGTTTAAAAAAAAATAATTTAAACCTTTGCTTGTTGATGATTAAACAAAAAATGTTTAGTTTTGGTTTTACTGTGTACTTTAGTCTCATAACTGTTTCTATCGCTTGAATTATTGAATGCAGGTAAAAATGATGAAACCAATTTTGTGAAATGGGAAAAAGAAATTCCTTTTATTTATTTTTGTATTTTTCGTAAAAATCGAAACTTAACCTTTATATTTTTTTTTTGTAGTATTAACAAAAGAATTATTTAGAAAATGTTGGTAATAATTGTCAAAATTACAAAAAGTTTAGTTTCGTTTTTACTCTGTACTGCAGTCCTATTTTATACACGCATCATTGTTTCTATTACTTTTATAATAATGTACGCAGGTACCAATCGAATATCATGGAATGAACGGTCATCGATTCGCCCTCGATATTATCGGTACAGGATGCTGGGAGGTCATCACTGTCTCGATTTATCGAAAGACGAAGAAACAGCCGACAATCCATCGTGTGCAAGCCTACAATAACGATGCGTCGAATTGCGATAAACTTGTTGTGATAATCGTTGACGAATCTTGGATCGCTCTTATGAACAACAAGAAAAATAAAAGATTGAAAATACTACCTACAGGCATCTTCGTTAAGCGTTTGACTGAACGACCGTTACGTTCTTGAGTGACAGAAACTAATCAACTGAAGCTAACCACTTGGACTCTCGCCCTGAACAAATATCATCATTAAAAATCTCTTGACGCTGACCAAAAGTCAAAATGTGATTGCTTCAATTCTCGTTTAAAAAAAATCTAATGACCATACATTTTTAACTCGTTGAGATGTTTTTTTTTAAATGGTTTAAGAAGCTTTCCACCAGTCACAAAATGCGTCACAATTTTCATGCGCGAGACAACGAACCGTAAAATCCAACAATTAATCCAGCAGTGGTGTCTGCTTTTTATTTCTATTTCATTTTCGGTGCACAAACAGGGAATTATCGGTAAATAATTTTTTTGGGTAAATTGATTTATTTTATTTCATTTTTTTCGATGGACGTTTTATTGTTAAGCAGATTATTATTGGGACTAATTAAATTATAAGCAGAATAGTAGGATAAATTTAAGTGTAAGAAAAATGTTAGGATAAATTAAATTGTAAGCGATTGTTGTTAGGATAGATTAATGAAATGTGAAAGAGAAGAAAATCATAGACACGTTTTGCCAGTTTGTTAATTAGGAAAATTTGTTAATGAGGCTTGAAGAAAAATACAATTTGTAATTACGTTTTCCATGGAAAAATTGTATTTTTCTTCAATTCTCAAGAAAGACAAAAAAAAATGTTAGAGATTTTGATTTGCAATTCTAGAAATAATAATCTAAGTGTAATGAATATTTTAGTACTATGCTTTTCTTCTCTTGTCTTATTTTGCCATATTGTATATTTATAGAAAATTGTTAATATTAGAGCAATAAGTTTAAGGCTAGGTTGTAAGTAATAATGTCATAATTTAGGTTATTTGTAGAATAAGCTAATTAAATATAAATGTAAGGGAAAATGTCAAATTTCTTTTTTTTCGAGCCACTCGAAATTGATTTTTATACATCATCTATATTTTTGAAAATATTTCGGTGAAAAGCAAACTGTGTGTCTGGCATTCAACCAACAAAATTCAAAATATTCACGAAAGTTCTGAAATAAATTTGTAAATGTACAACAACTCATTGAATTTGAGAGATAATAATAGAATTTTGTTTATACGAAATAAATAATTTCGAAATGTGACGTAAAATGAAAAACGAATGAGTTTTCTCTGGGGCCATGGATAACTCTAGTTAATCGTAAATTTTAAATACGCTGATTAAAATTTGCGAGAATTTTTGTGTCATCGTTTCGAAATTTTGACGATTTCGTAAAAAAAAAAAAATATTTCAGGAACTTCGAATACTTTTTTTTTTTTTTGCAGACTCAGTTGCGAAACAATTCTCAACGTAATTCTTGGCTCAGTTCCAAGGCTCAAATTTCAACTTTCGATAAACTCGAATAATTGTTTGACATCTTCCTGTAGTCTAAATATAGAAATTAAGTATAATTTTGAGATTAATATTAGGAGCAGGTCTCGATAGTAATTTGCTAACTTTCACGACGTACGTCGATTTTTTTTTCTTCTATGTAACGTTTGCCGATTTTTCACCCCTTAATTTATATCAACAAATTAACTTCGATTATTAAAAATTAATAATCATAATATGGAGGACAGATCATCCGAATTCGAGGGAGAAATTATGTAGGCACCTAATAGAGTTTTCAAACAGAAAAATCGGCAGCTTATACATTGAAGGATTGCGTGAAGAGCGTATTAATAATAGCGTAAATATTTCTTTTTTTTACCAACATAATTTTCCTGAGCAACAAAATTTCTTTAAATTTGAGTCTTACTACTTTTTAATATCTTCTAAGCATTTTTATTTACATGACTCAGTTGCCTTTTAAGGCAATTGATAATTTTTATAAGTGACGGTGGATTTAATTGAATATTCGAATCATTTCATCAATTAACTACCATTATTTTTTTTTCTTTTTTTTTTTTTTTTTTCTTTCTTTCTTTTTACACAACTGACTTTGCCCAGTGAAAGTTCTATCAATCGCTCTCGTCTCTTCACGTACAATCCGTCCAATTATTTCACTCGATTGGATTTCAATCGAGTTTTCCATTCCGTATAAGCTTGCCATTTTTATAGAAAATATAATGCACGGATTTTCTGAGCTCTTCGGGAAGAAACGCTCTCTCGATCGTCCACGATAAATGGGGCCGATTTTGATGCTCGGTTTATCGGGGAAGTCAAGGGGGTCGATAAACCGTTCACCGGATCGGATCTACCATCGATCGTTGGGGAATGGAGTCGCTCTTAAAATATCACTCGAGACTTTTCCTCAGAACGTAAAGAAAAAAAAAACAAACGATGCCTTAAAAAAAAAATGTTATCCACCTGTAGTATTTTCTCTTATCCTAATCGCATTAAAATCCAAACAAGAGATTATTCGATCCAGGGAAATTTCAGACGTGGACATTCTGGTCCAATTTAAATGATTAATTAGCGATTGAAATTAAGGTCATTATAAAAAAAATGATATTATTTATGTAATCAATATATTTGTGTCTTGTCTCATATAAATGAAGGCAAGACAAAAATCTAACACCGAAAAGTAATATATTACTTAAAACATTACACGTGACGTGAAAAAATGGCGACGAATCGTTATCTATTTAATTGTATAGTTATTAAGGTAGAATTAAGAAAGACAATGTAACAACAGTATATTCAAAAAGACAATGTACATATTATAAATACATATTATAAAAACAAAATTCTTGTTCTTGATATTAGGATTAAATTTTTTAAAATCGTTATGTTTTTTAATTTAGCTGCTCATTTACTTATTTGTTAGTTATCCCAGGAAACTGGTTCGCGCGAAATGTCAGGCGTTTAAAAAAAATGTTACTCTTGTCACAAAATGTTACTCTTGAGCAGGTGAACCAAAGAAATAATTTTTTTTTCTAAAAACATTTTTTCTTTTAAATTGCTATTGAGCAAATCGCTAAAAGTAAGCTGATCTTTGAAATATTTGTTCTTTTTTTTAAGAAAACATTTAATGGATCTACTGAAAACTTTTAGGATATTTTAATTATACATTTCAACAACAAGAAAATTTGTGGTTACTATAAAATCATCATCATCAAAATTGCAAAGAGTGGTGGATGGTAATGGTGGGACTTTTTAAAAAAAATTAATTTTGAATCTTTAATGTGTTAAAAAAAAGTTTAATCCTAACAACATAAATAGGTTTTCTACATTTACAAAAATGTATCCCAAATATTAGCAAAAACATCCATTGAATTGTTTTAAAAAGTCCCAGAAATTACTTTATTTTTAAAGAGCTAACATCCAGTATCTCTTAAAAAAAATTGCAAAGCGTGTTGATGAAAATGGTGGGATAAACAAAAATTATTTTTTAAATTTAAATGCGTTAAGGGTTTTTCAAAAATCCTTGTAACAAAAAAAAATAGTTTTCTACTTTTCAAAAATCCTTGTAAAAAAAAAAATAGTTTTCTACTTTCCAAAAATCCTTGTAACAGGAAAAAATAGTTTTCTACTTTTTCAAAAATCCTTCTAAAGAAAAATAGTTTTCTGTTTTTCAAAAATCCTTCTAAAAAAAAATAGTTATCTACTTTTCAAAAATCCTTCTAAAAAAAAAATAGTTTTCTACTTTTCATAAATGTATAATGACGTATCCTAAAAGCTTACAAAACATTTAAAACTGTAAAAAAAAAGACCATAAATTTCGAATATTTTTAGTGAGCTGCCCTTTAAAACGGTAAGAAAGAACACGAGAGGAGACAACACGTCTCGTGTTGCACTAGGGGACAACTCGTGTCTGTAAATTCCACAAATATGTTTCGGGGTGGTCATCGTAAACGTCGCAAAAATGATTTTGGCAGTGGCGAATATGGTTTGGCAGCTCATGACGACGCAATACGCAATAATGCGTGGGTATCGTGCGGAAAAATTTGAGAATCCAAGACAAAAGCCAGCTGACAGATACACATATATCTGTTAGAATGCCCCATATACATATATGGGGCATTCCAAGTCAACTCACTTGGTCATCGGTCTGACTCCCTCGGATTCAGTTGACTAATTATTTTTTTTTTGCTTATTTTGGTCCAAAAAAGAATATAATTTATTTTTCAGATTTTTATCACTTGTTTTACGATACAAAGTAATTGTTTTTCCATAACTTTTGAGTAAAAATGAATTACAACCAGGTTTAAAATTCTGAAAATTTTTCCATTGAATCTAGGACTAAAAATAAGTACTTCCAACGTAGTTCGTGAGTGGGACGAGAATAATTTAATTTTTTTTAATGAAGAAAAAAAAATTCTAATTTTTGATACTCAAAAATGTCAACGATGGATTTTTGTAGTGAAAAAAATAAAAATAAAAATAAGACACGTGGTAAAAAAAAAAATTGTCCATATTTTGAGTGAAATGCTGTAAATTCGATATTGAAAATAGAATTGAAAAAAGCCATTTCAATTGGAACAAAAATTATGAAATTTTTTTTTCTTAACAAAACAAAAATATATAAATTATTCTCGGCCCACATTCGAACTATGATGTAAAAATACTTGTTTTTAGTCCTAGATTTTATGGGAAAAAAATCCGAAAATTAAACCTGCTCGAAATTCATTTTTACTAAAAAGATATAGAAAAAAAATATATATTATAGGGTAAAACAAAAAAATATGAAAGAAAATAATCTCGGTTTTCTTTTCAACAAAAATATGTCGAAAAAAAAAATGTTCAACTGATCAAGTGTTGACTCGGAATGCCCCATGTATAAAGTGCAAACGAGCTTTTGAGAAATTTCGAGAAAATAACGTATCAATATACAATAGCCATAAGGATCGAAAATTATTGGAGTACATAGAATAGAAATCTCGTGGGACACATCACGATGACTAACGATCGAGACATGTCGTGTTTCGCGTCTGTATCGTTTATATATCGAAAACTTTTTTGGCTTCTGTTCGAAAGCTTTCCTTCAACTCTAACTCACGGGTTCGAGTTAACGTTTCGTGAAAGATTTTGGCATGGTAACACGACGAGGGGGAAGCATTCTCATGCCAGCTTTACTACCCGGCTACATCACTAAATTCGCACACGCTTTCCATAGAAATCGCGCGAGCACCCGCGCGAGACATCCAACAGAGTGAAATTATAGCGAGGAAAAAACGATAATTCACGTTTGAGATATATTCTCTCGGGTGAAAGAAACGTTTCACTCGACAGTGCGAGACTATAGATTTGTCGCTGTCCAAGAATTTTTATTTATAATAATCCGATCGTTAAGTATATTTATTATACACATTTGTCCGACGAATTTGTTGAAGCAAATTAGCAGCATCTGAAGCGAAAAGTCTTTTCTATAGTTTCTGTTTTTAAATTCAATGATTATGGGATTATAACGCCTAAATATTAGCATTAACTGTAGGAGAATAATTCGTCCAAGTTGTTTGCAATTATCGCAAGTGCGTAAAAATTGTTATTTTTTTCCCACAATAATTAACTTTTTTTTTTACAAACAAATTCTTATTCATTTTAATGGAACTTAATTTCTTTTTATTTTTTTTCTTGTTTTTTTTTACGGAATATTGATTATTTTGTTGTGTTATTTGTGAGCCTGTATTTTTTTTTCTACCTTCCTAAAAGTGTAAAAACTTCAGGAGAAAATATTAATATTTGCTGGTCGCTCATTTGCTTCGTCGATAATTTATATGTTTAACTTGAACGGCTGTTAAATATTAATATTTCTGTTGGAAATTTGACCTACTTTTCGTAATTGAATGTATAGAAATATTTCGAGTTAAAACCATGACAAATAATAGAAAAAAAAAAAAGGTTTTTACGAAAAATTCAAGATTTTAAGACTTTGAGCGAACTTTTGATATTTATTTATTTCCTTAAAATTTTGCACACGTAATAGAGTAGACGAGGCGAAGAAAAGGTACAATAACGATAATAAAGTAATTTTTTAAGACTTTTTAGTAGATTCTAATTTTTTTTTTCTCAGTCCGAGATTTCGTGACATCAATTTTATAACAATAAAGAATATCATTTTTGAATCTATATATTTATGATATATTTGAAAGAATAATAAAAATACAGGTGAAAAACATGAAAATTATTATTTCTGCATAACAGGGTTTATAATTACTTATGTCCAAAATATTTTAAATGCTTTTTCTTTAAAATCTTGTCAAATTAATAAAAATAACTTTTTTAAAATTTAACCAAAGCTATAAAATAATCAAATTAGAAATTATTTTTTACACCAAAATTAAATCATCCATTATAATTGAATAATTATTCCAAATTATTCATAACTATTTTAAAATAGTTATGAAAATTGTTGTTTCCGCATAACAGTTAATAATTAATTATTTTAAAATACTTTAAATACCTTTTCTATCAAAATATTGCCAAATTAAAAATAATTTTTTAAAATATAACCAAAGCTATAAAATAATCAAATTAGAAATTATTTTTTACACCAAAATTAAATCATCCATTATAATTGAAGAATTATTCCAAATTATTCATAACTATTGTAAAATAGTTATGAAAATTGTTGTTTCCGCATAACAGTTAATAATTAATTATTTTAAAATACTTTAAATACTTTTTCCATCAGAATTTGGCCAAATTTCCGACAGCTTGAAACTCCTTCCTGTTGAATTTAAAATTTGGCAATTTAACCCGCCATAAACGCTAAATCAGAATCCTCGTTAAGTCTGCCAGTGTGAAATAAAATTGTCTAGTCACTAAAATACTGAAAAAGTTGGTACACCTGTTGAAAATCTTCACTCTCGAAAGCAAGTCCAAGTACTTGCAATATGGCGTAGAGCCCGAGAAAAGTAAAATGTCGTGCAAAGACGAGCAATTGTCGAAAGACACAAATTCTGAGACTCGTCGTGGGCCTGAAATACGTAAGAAAAAAAGAAGAAGCTTGTCCGAGTCATCGATAATATGCGCGGATCCACAAGCAAGCCCGGAACGACATAACACTAGCAACGATATTGAAAGCACGAGTATCTACGCAAAAGTACGTCAAAATTTGCACAAAGTGCATCGTATATCGAAGACCTGTTTGCCAATACCGAAGACACCGTCGAAACCAGGAGTTTACACCGAGACGCATGTTGGAAAATTTGCTCAGATTAAATCGCTATTCGATCGTCGATGCCACGGAGGAAACGGTCGTGGTTGTGGTGGAACATCGGGCAAAAATTCATTGGCAACGGGCAATCGCGATCGTGGCAAGATCGCAAATTCTATCGTGAGACGATTTGCAAATAGCATCAATTGCACGTCCGGACCGAAACCACGAAGACTCTATGATTCAGGCAAGGATTTTTTTTTTTTTTTTTTTTTTCTGAATTTCAGACTCATTTTTGTGATTAGAAAGAAAGATTATTTCGCACGAAAAGACGTATAATCGATGGGGTTTTTTTTTTAAATGGAAAAGTATATTTTTTGTATTTTATGAAGAATTAGCATTTATTCCTCGTCCGGACCGAAATCACGGAGACTTTATGATTCAAGACTTGCATTTTTTTTATTTCAGAATTTCAGACAAAACAGATTATGATTTCTCAGATTTTTTAAATTAAAAAAAAAAAAATTATTTCGTCACGAAAACGAAGTGTAATCAATTTTTTTTTTTCTTTTGAATGTAGAATTTTTAAATGAAGGATTATATATTTGATATATTTTATGAATATATTTTATGTTTTTTATTCTCTATCAATTTAACCAGTTTTTTAAATTACTTTCTGTTTGTCTTTTTTTAGTTTAGGAGCATTTTTTTTTACAACTATTTATACTTTGGAAGAAAAAAATCGCACAAATGTAGAAGGGTTTTTTTTTCTATGAAATAAAAAAAATTCAATAGTCATTAGATTTTTTATTCCTATTTCAAAGTAAACAAAATTTTTTTTTTTTGAATGGAATAATCAAATCAATTTTTTGTTCGCCCAAAAATACTCTCAATTATATCTTTGATTTTACAGAATTTGCAGAAAATTTTGTAGAACCTACAAAACAAAAATAATCGGCATTGTGAAAATTCGTTTTTGTATCGAAATCACAAGATATTGTCAATTTGTAATTTTTTCGATTTCTTCAATATTCGGTTTCTCAGGCTGTCAATTTTTCTGTACATTTTTTCACAAAATCAAAGCCACTGCATTTAGCGAAAAAAAAACTATTCATTTCATTATTTCACTTAAAAAATCAATGTAAAAAAAAATTGTAAAACTACTATTCCATTCAAAATTGTATTAAAAAATATAAAAATTTTAATCCTGCATCTCATTTTCTTCCTATTCATTTAAATTTACAGAAATCTCTGTAAATTCTATAAAATTTCAAATAAAAACAGAAGCGTTGAATTGCAAGATAAATTTAATTGCATTAATTTTGAAAAATCTGTTTTTATTAATTCTAAATAAAAGTACCAAAAAATGTATATCTTTAATCTTCTATTTTCCACGTATTATTTTTCCGATCCACCTTGAAAATAGTTTAAAAAAAAAAATGCAATGCCTATATTTTCGGGAATTTCTTTTTTCAAAGATCGAAAATAAAAAATTCTGAATTGCCTGAGAATGAATGAACATTTTCACCGAATAACTTTGTGAACTTTGTGACTACAATTGGTACATCTTTCGAATCTGTTTAAAACTACTTCGAGCACCTACATATTCGATGTGCAAGAAATTGTTTTTTTTTTTTTTTCGTTTCAGACTTCAGCCCCCCAGATCGAGTGACTTTTGATACACGCAAAGGAACGGTCAAGCTCTCAAACTGTTGAATCGCGTGAATAAAAAATAGAGAGACAGATATTTCATTTTATATTTCATAGGCAAGCGAATAAAAGCCACAAGTGTCTCCGAATGCAGAATATAAACTTTGTATCGTCGTCGAATCTCTTAATATTTCTTTCTCTCGCTCTGTCAGTCTCGTTGCTTCTCGGGCTCGGCAGTTTACAAATTTCGATGACTTACGACGTCGTTAAATTTTGGCCCACATGCCGCTGAGCAACGATTTTCTCTCTGCTCTTCGCGCCGTCGTCGTCGTCGTTCGTCGTTCACCCGGAGGCGATGAGACAGAAACCGCCTACATTTTATTACCCCACACTACTAGCATAAATAATCACTAATGATTCTGTTCGGATATCTGTGTACATTAGAAACATTAATAAACTCTGAAACTATTTACAAATGATTGTATCATCGCAGTTACACGTGCGAGAAATGTGTTGCAGCTGGCGAGTGTGTATTAGAATCAATTGTATATTTCATTATAAATTTAAATGTAATAGGGTCATTCGTAAAGTGTTCAAAAGTTCAATGAAAAAAGTGTCAAGTACACTTAAAAAAAAAAATATATATATATATAATAATTTATCACAACATAAGGATTTCGTAATTTCTTTGTATTCTCAGTAAATAAAATTGTATAATTGTAAATATTGAATTTTCTAGTAAGTAATTTAAACGAAAATGTAAACATGCAATTTTAATTGATGATGAAAATGCTTGAATAAGAAAATATTTTATTGCTAAATTATTGTAATATTTACTAAGAAACATAATTAACTATGTAAATGTTGGAATGGAATAATGTAAATAAAAATAAAGATAGGTTAAGAAATATATGTGTATATACATTTTAATGTATGATGTGTATTAATTGTTCAGTTGATTTCATGATTAAAAGAAAAAAAAGAAATGGAAAGAAAGACAAATTTTCGTCGAGTTATAAAAGCTTGAAAAAATTGTTAATAAATAAACGTCCTCGCATAAAATTTCTTTCGTCATAAAAAGAGGAGGACTCTGATACAAATGAATGGATTTATTTTATTGAGTCCCCCCTTTTATTTCAATTATCTCTAAAACTGAAAGTCTCAATTTTATTATTTTTATTTTTATTGTATAAATAAGTACAGTTGTATTTTCGAGTATCGATACATTTTTTGGATAATCCTCTTTTGTCAGAAGATCAAATAACATTTTGAGTGCTTCTGGATTTTTAATGTGCATTTTTTAAATACTTTTTAAATCGATAAAAAAGTGTTATTGTGAAATTAGAAAAAAGAAAAAAAAAACTAAAATTACCTTACATAAAATAAAAAAATTAATTCGCCACTCTTCTATCATAAAATGAGTGTCTCGTGCGATAAAAACGGTTTGTCTAAATGCAACGAATACATTTCGTATTTATTTCATCGACACCTTTGCTATTTTCAATTATCTCGAAGGTGGAAGATTTAATTTTATTCGTAATTGCACTGTAACGAAATGTCGCTGTTGGTAGTTTAAAAAATTAGTAACGTACTCTAGTGTACATTATCTAGGCATTTTTACTGAGACAAATAAGTAGAGTTGGTATCTCTTTTCGACTATCGATATATTCCCTCGATAATCCTATTCGCCGGCAGTTATCCGTTGTAGAGCGCTGCTTGGCTTCCTCCCGGCCAGTAAAATCATTATGTGCAGGCACTTGAGTGATCGCGGGTGAAATATTTCCACGGCTCCAGTGTTACGATATAGAGCTCGATCCTCCGTTAATCGACAGCGGTTATTTATATTAATTTAAATCGTTATTATTTAGCGTGCCATTCGCGTTGATCGCGATTGACCCTCATAAAATCTTGCATATCCTTTAATTAAGTTCAACAGCCAAGCGAACTAAAGACGCGTCGAAACGTTTCCAGTTCATCGAATAAAAGATGGCTGGTTTCAAGCGTCTCGAATCATCGCCGATATCCAGTCCCGAAAGATTCAGTGAAATCGCCAAACAAGATTCGCCATTCAGACGGGAAAAATGGAAGCTCGAAGAAAAAATGAGCCCAACGATGGGTCTTCTAATAGAAAGAATAAATAGTATATCATTGTTAACGCCGAAAGCTCGGAAATCGTCGTCGTCGTCGTCGCCGTTATCCGCGAATAAAAACGATATCCTCGTATCCGGCGTTGCGGACAAACGAGATACCGCGTCAGTAAACGATTTGGAAAATGAAATGTTCGATAATAATCGCAGTATCGCGGTTCTGTCGAAAAATTTCGAAGATCGTTTCGGCATAACATTACCAATGTTGAGCTCACCAAAGAGAAGGTCAGCCAGAGGTTGTGGAATAGACAACGATACGCTTGAAAAAATTTTAGAACGCGAGCACAGTCGTCGAACGCACGTATTTGCTCAGAATAAGGTAAGAAAAATCGATTCTAGCCCGTTGTCCACGAAGCCAAAAGACTCGCAGTCTTTTTTCAGCAATCGTTATCACACGAATAGTCCGACAACCGGTGGCCATGAATCGTTCAAGCACAATGATTCAACTGAGAGAATAAAAGAAATTATAAGAAAAATCGAGTCTAGTCCACTGTCCGGAAAGCCGAAAGACTCGCAGTCTTCTTTCAGCGATCGTTATCAGACAAATAGTCCGACAACCGGTGCTCATGAATCGTTCAAGCACAATGATTCAACTGAGAAGATAAAAGAAATTATTAGAAAAATCGAGTCCAGTCCACTGTCTAAGAGGCCAAAAGACTCGCAGTCTTCTTTCAGCGATCGTTATCAGACAATTAGTCCGACAATAGATGCCCGTAAATCATTCAAGCACGATGATGATCCAACTGAAAAAACAAATGAAAATGATGATCAAGATTTGTCGGATTCAGAGCTCTCGGAAATGTCTGATGATATTTTACCGCAACTTGAAAAATCCTTGCAGTGCATTCAATTGCACGCCGAAGACGACGAGAGCGAGTTGGATGACGAATCCGTTCTATCGCGGAGTCTTCATGAAGTATCCGAAGTCTATTTCGTTCTTACGTTAAGTAACAGAGCTCGACTAATCGCGGAGAAATCAAAAAACCACCCAAGTTATAAGTCTTGCGTATACGACAAAACGAAAGACATTGGACAGGATATTTTACTCTGTGCTATCGATGAGAGAGTCGGTGATCTTGTTTCAAGTCAACAGAGAGCAATTATCGGCAACAGTTATCTCAAACAGCTTCGTGCTGATCCACTTGGAGAGAGCATGACCACATGCAATGAGGACAATGATGAAAACAATCAGGTAGCCGAATTTCACGACGAATACCTATTGATGAAAAACAAGGTCGTCGAGGACAACGAAGAGATCGGTGAATCTAACGGCGAGGGCTCTCACAATAGATACAATGAAGTCGAAGAAGTGAGATGTAACGTTATGACACCTGTAAGATATGAGATATTGGAAAATCGCTTATTTCAACCAATCAAAGATAAATCTATCCAAGTAGCGATGTTTTCGGATCATTCGAATCCAATCGTTCAACCGATTTTTGATACGACCGTTGTAAAGTCTGATGTAGGTGATCTGTACGAAACAGTGAAGCCTCTTGGAGATGAAGTGCCTCCGGTTGAATTGGGGGATGAGAGCTTCGAGGGAAAAAATGATGGAATTGAAGACAAGGAAAGGTCGAGAAAAGCTGACAATGATGATCACGATGATGATGTCTTTTCCGTGGGAGTGTCAGAGTTGATAACTGGTCGTGCTCGTTGCTCGACGATCAACCTTGTTTCGGAAAGTTCGAGCACCGATTTGTCACCGATTAATAAGACTTTTGAGGACAAAGTCGAGGTTCCTGATGATGAGACCAAGACTTTTAGGGAAGTCCCTACGGGAAAATTGATCAGCATTGGATCGGATTCTTCGGACGGTAGACAAGACAATCGTATTCGTCATAGGACCTTTGATTTAACATCGGACGCTTCGAAAAGCGAAGGCTCTGATGATATTTTGAAATCCGTTGGCTCGACGAGTAGCTACAAAAATGAATCCGTCGATGTGAGCGCACTGAAGAATGTCGAGGACAATCTGGATGACAGTGTCTTTGATAATGAGAGCGAAAACATGGATGACAGCTTTTGTACCGCAAGAGGCTCTTTTTCGTCGTTTAGAATGAGTCCGTATCGACCACCACCTTCGACCCCTCGTAAAGATCAGTCACCCAATCGCAGTTGGCAGAAATCTGCCAGTCGTTCTACCCCGAATTTGCGATCAATTGGCACTACTAAGTTGAAAATTAAGAGGAAAAAGGCCAATGTAACCGAAGGCACAAGACCCGCAGGTAACGCCACGTTTAACGGAATGAACATCTTTTTTTTTTCAGCAACTATGATACAAATATTCGTATTTCTGAACAATTTTTTCAGATACTTTTTTTTGGGCAAATTTAATTTACTTTTAAAAAAATTAACAATGAGATTGTCAAGTGTGTAACAAGTTTGTTGTTACATTTAAAAAATGTTTGACATTAACGAGTTTTAAAAATAAGAAAAGTGGCACATTTATATTTGATTTTGTAAAATACAAATTTTCATGATTTGCAAAATATTTTTGCGCAAAATCCGAAGTCACAAATTTCAATGAACATAAATCTTTTTATTAGATTAAACCGGAAATATGTATTTATAAAACTGGTAAAAATGTCAAAATAAAATGACACTTTTTGATGTTGTTGAAGTGACAAGAAAATATTTCATGAAATAAAAAGTACACAATATCGATCAAAAAGACGTTGTGTCTTTTTTTTTTAGTCACTATAAATAGACAAAAAAAATGTTATCGTATCAACAACAAAAGTTTCTGCGAATGTTTTTGTACAGAATCTTTCTGTTAAAACTACACACCTTTGAATACTGTTTTTACTGTTTAGAATCGAATTTTAAAAAATAGAGAAACGCCTTAATTTCACTTTTATGATCCATTATGTAATATTAAAAGCGACAAAAAAAATTCGTTAATCATAAAACTTTTTATTTACTAAATTGAAAGTCATACTTTTTTTTTTTTTTTGTAAAAATGTAAAAATTGTCGAAAGAAAATTACACGTTTTTATTGTCAAGCTGAAAAATATTTTATCAAATAAAAATACATAATTTTGAACAAATTACTGTGAATGTTTTTGTACAAAAATCTGATGTTCAAATTGCACAAATTTAAACACTCCTTTTACTGTGTAGAATCGAATAAAATTTTTTTTTTTTTAAATAAATATATATATATTTTTATATATTTAAAAAAAATTTTATTTAAAATTTAAATTTTTAAATTTTTTATTTAAAAAAGAAAAATTATTATTCGGTTACATTTGAAAAAAAAAAAAATTTATATATATATGGATAAAGGGAGATATTAATATTAATTATCGTGAGATTTATTATTAACGATAGACTTTGTCTGATTGACAGGTGTGCCATTTCCACCGTCGCACAAGCTGACAGTGGCGGAGGTGTTCGACACGCGAACGGGTCGACCACGGCCAGATGCCCTCAAATATCACTTCATACTCGAGGGCAGGATCGACGAGGCGGCGGCTCTTCGCATCGTCAACGATGGCGCCGTACTTCTACGCTCTGAAAAGACCATGATCGACATTGAGGCGCCCGTCACTGGTAAGTGCAGACACAGTCTAATCCTCTCGTTCACTCAGATCACCCTGTGAGATCTGCGTCTCAAATAAATGTTCACTTTCATTTAAAAAAGCTTCCCTCCACTTTAATTACCTGCACAGTTCCACAGATTCTCCTTTTCCTTATTACTCAACAATATTAGCAAACTATACTTAATGAAATTAAATTCTTCAATTCTCTTAAAATTTGTTATTTGTTTTACTCCGTTTTTTTTTTTTAAATTTAAAGTTGTTTCTTGGTGAACAAAAAAGAACTTTTTATTCACTATTTTATTATTTTACATTAGAAACTAAACGAAAATTACACTTTTTTTCGTAAAAATAAGAAAAGATTTTTTGTAAAATAAAAACAGAACATTTTTGATAAATAATTCTCGTGGCTTTTCCGTAAAACTATAAATTGAGAAAATAGAAAATATAGTAGTCAATTGACAAAAAATAAATTGTGTAAGTTTGTGGATAGAAACTTTGTCTTAAAACTATAAAAATTGAAATTTCACTGGTTTTAACTAAAAGTTCAATCATGTTACATTAGATATAAAATGAAAGACACACATAATTTTCGTAAAAACTACTAAATATATTTCTCAAAATAAAAATACAATATTTAACAAATAATTTTCCTGCTTTTTCTGTAAAACCAGAAATTGGCAACAAAATAGTATCTGCTAAACAAAAAAACAAAAAAAAATCTGTGTATATTTTTGGACAGGTACTTTCGATGAAATCTATCCAAATTTATATTTAATTTTTACTCTGTCCTTTTTAAGAAAAACCGCAATATGTCGTTGAATAAATAAAAAGTTTTTCATCGTTTAAACTCGTTAAGAAAATCCGACTGAGTAAGCGATAATCATAGGTAAATTATATAGACTTCAACAAACTTTTAGGATGTCAGCAACACATATTCATAATACTTTATGGAGATTTATGGATTCTGTAACGTCTATGACTTGTATATGAACCACAGCTACTATGTATGTAATATAGTGTTTGTGTGTGTATGTGTATACACACACTGATATACATTGATATACATTTGTGTAACTTTAGTGCTCGCTTATGAAATATGCAAGAGTTGCTCGCTGTTGCGAGTACACGTTATAGAATTTCCTGATGGTATCAGTAGTTGCATATATCCAATTGGCTGCGAATCTTTCACATGTCAAAAGCAGATATTTCTGCCTCTCAATCTCGTTTTACGTGTCCTAAGTAAAATTTAGACGTAAGCGAGTATTCGATCAATCGTATATTAAATCTGTATTTACATAATTTATTATATTGTTATTATCACATAATAAATTGATCATTAAAAATATTATATTATTTAGCCAAACTCAATTTCTAAAAATCCAATAACAAGCAAAATGTAAAAAAAAAAGTAAAGATAAATAAAAAATAAAAATGTTTAAATACAGAAATTCAATTCAAAGAGGAGCCTCATCGAAATAAAAATGAATTCGTGTTTATTTCGACCTCAGCGTTAATTTCAAACCCTACAAAATATTTATCACTGATTCGTTTTAGCGTGAAAGGGCTGCTTCAATCTCCTTTAAATCAACGAATTACGAAATTGTGAATACAAAAATTGGTTTCAACAGCGTTAAAAAAAAAATAAGAAGAAAAATGCGCTTTCATTCGTAAATCAAAATATTTTCGGAACAGCCGTTAACCACTCAAGAACCTTGTTTAATTATTAGTTCACTGTGAATAAACAATTTATCAGAATGCCCACGTCAGAATGAAATTTTATTTCGCATTTTTGGGATATGTATTTCATGAAATATTTAATATTTCATCAACGAGAAATTGTATTGTCTTTCACTAGCCGGTAAAATATATCCCGGGCTCTTCTGTTTCGCACTTGCTTTTAATTCGCGTCGCGTATCCATCGTTCGCTTCCCGCCACTGTACACATATGATGCGTAAATATGCGGCTGCTGCTCGGTTTAATCTGTCTCTTTCTGTACACACGTGTACCCCGTGCTTTTTGCATTGACCTCCTTGTCACCACAATGCACGCTTCGTTAGAGTCACTGCTCTCACACATTCGCCCCTCCCTTTTCCCAATCTCTTTCCGGTCCAGCGATCTTGCTTTTTCTCTTGATAAAAATCCCGAGAGGACCGAGGTACATGTGAATTATTCAGTAGCTCTTCAACTCGTCATTCCCTGTCACTCCGTCACAATTTATTTTTATTTTGTCGTACCAACACGTGTGTTATACGAATTGAGACTTTTTCTTTCTTCCCGAACATTTCCGGCATTTCTTTATGCAAATTTTGTCATAAATACGATGACAGTTCGCATGTAAACTCTTTTTTTTTTTTGTAAAATCGAATTATAAGATTTAAATTTTTTTTTTTTCTGCTGTATTTTATGGATTGTTGTTAAACTTCGAAAAGATTTGATAAATTAGACGAATTTACAAGTTTTTATTCGGTACATAAGAGAAGTGAAAAAAATATATTTTTTTTTAATATGAGAAATATACTGTCGAGACACTTTTTTATGACGATTAAATATTTCGTAAAATGAAAATGCAACACTTCTGATTAATTATTTTTGTAATTTTTCTTTTTTTGGTAAAACTGGAAATCGACAAAAATTTATTTATTTATTATTCTACAGAGTAGGAAATAATTGCGTCACCAAGATATATGTAGTTTAATATCAAATAGATGCATCATTTTCGCTTTATATCTGATGTAAAATAATTGAACTTTCTGTTAAAATCACTGAAGTTTCAATTGAAATAGTTTCAACCGTAAGTTTCTGTCTAGAAGCGTACAGGGCATTTTTTTATGTCAATTAGATAGTATTTTATTTTGCTAATTTCTAGTTTTATAAAAAAATTACAAAAATTATTTATTAAAAATGTCTTTTTTTTTAAATTTTTCGAAAAATTTAAAAATAATTTGTACGTGTCATTATTGTTTCAAAATATTTGTCACCTTGAAAAAAAGAGTGTCATATTTACAAATTTTCATTCTTAAATTATAAGTAAAAAAAAAAAATTCCGCAATTTACATTAACAATTTTTTTGGACTATTATTGACAAAAATATATAATATTTCTTTTTGTAAAAAATGCCAAACATATACTGTCAACAGTAAATAAAACCTTTTAGTTGTCAATTCCAATGACAAAAAAAAAATATTTCTTTCAATGAGAATACAAAATTTTAAACAAACTGTCTTTCTACATTTATGAAATTTATAGAAAAAAAAAAAAAAACAGAAAAAGTGACAAATTTTTTTTTTTTTTATTAACAAACAGTTTCTGTGGAAAAAAAGTTTCTTTTGTGGTCAGAAAGTTTGTGCTAAAACTTCGGAAATCTTGTTTATTTGTTAGAATATGACTTGGCAATTTAAACAGATCTTTCTCACCCTGAAGAAATACATACCCGAAACTTTGCACCGTTGCAATGAACGGCTAAGAGTGAATAAGGCACCAGGGCACAAACCCGCATGTCAAACCCTTCCACAGGTATCATATATTACGTGCACGCGTGTGTGTTTCACCCTCGACGTGCCAAAAGAGGGAAGAGAGGGCGATTTTAGTCGGAGGGTTATTACAGTTATATAGTGTGTCGAAGCACACACCAGAGAGCTGCGTTGCAACGGGGTGGGGTTGAGAAGGGGAGCGTGGAAAACGTGGGCTATCATGAGAGAGTCTTGAGGAAAAATTGAATGTGCGTGTGTGTAAACGTATATGTCCGTGTGTGCGTGCCTTCGTGTGTGTGTGTGTGTGTGTGTGTGCACACACTGCGGGGCTGGGGCGCGTGTTGCCTGACGAGAAGAGAACGAGGGTGAAAAGACGGGTGGGTAAGAGGTGGGTGAGTCTCTGGCGGTATAAGCACAATGCCACTGGTGCTCAAACTGGGTCACGCTTTTTAGTGACTCGCGCGTGTAGGATGAAAACCAAATAAGTCAACTTACATATTCAATGCATACATTTTTTTTTTTTTTTTTTTAATTTATTATTTCGTTGCATCTACAGTACACACGACGCAACATATGAGGAAAGTTATTTTATGGTCTCGACGCAATGCAATTTTTTTTTTATTTACCTAGTTTTTAAACCTCTGAGTGAAATTTGCCAAATTTATTTTTACAACTAACACAAACACGCAATCTGTAATTTTTGGTGAGCGAACTTTTTTTTTTTCATTTTCATGAAAAAAGTACATAAAATTTGTCACTACTGATTTGACCATTTTTTTTTCTTTAATCTGATGAAAGTACAGTTATTTCAATTGAAATTAAACAAATGAAATGTTGTAAGTATAATTTTTTTTAATTTACATTTAAATTCACCCGACGGGGAGGAGAAAAATATGGAATTGACATATAAAATGACAATATGTTCAAAATAATTATATTTAGAAGTGATAAAAAAAAATAAATAAAAATTTCAATCATCACTTTTTGGATTTTCAATTTTCTTAGCCAAAAGTTAAGTGCTTTTAAGAAGTGGTACCTTGAAGAAAAATACGTTTTCTTAATAACAACATTACACATCAAATGGCAACATAATTTAATTTTTTCTTTTTTTTAAGAATGTTCCTATGATATATTTTTTTTTAAAGACATCGAGTTTTTTTTAGTTTCAATAATCTTAGAAAAAAAAATTCAAGACGAAAAATTCATAATTGCAAGACAATTCTAAAAAAAAAGAAATCATAGAATTTATTTCGTACAAAAAAAATTCTATAAAATTCGTTAAGCATTTTTTTTCTTCAACTAATTTATTAATAACTTTTTTGACATAATCGGTATCATTGGTGTTTTCAATAGACTTTCTTTCAGTCCATATTTTAATCTCGATATAGTTGAAATATTTTTTTTAATCAAATACATTTCCACAGCTTTACGAATATTACTTTCGACTTTGTGCGCGAGTTACGTTCGAGTTGAAATAATCGCGTAAAACTTGCCGCGTAACAGCTGAGAGAGAGAGAGAGACAGAGAGAGAGAGAGGGAAGGAGAAAGAGAGAGTTAGCGTGTAAGTGTATAATCAAAGCGAGAGTATGAGAGGAACAAAGGCAGTGAAAGGCTCTTTCACTTGCAGCCCTGCGGTGTATTAGCTGACTCTTGCATATGTAGAGTACTCTACACTCCCGACCCTAAGGGAACAGAATTTTCATTCCCCCTAGGCTGCATTTGCTTGGCAATGATTTAAACGTAGTTTACAAACATCAGAGAGCACACGCAGGGAGGGGGAAAAAAAAGAATGAGAGGGAAAAGGCGAAAAATTTAGGGCGGAAGGGCGAAGAATTGTCCTTCGACTAGATGCAACAGAACTAATCGATTGTATATAAGTCAGTTAAAACTATTCAGGCGGAATATCGAATGAACAATTTTATCGAATGTCCAATTTTAAACCCTTCATAACAATTTTTTTTAATTGTTTATTGAATTTTTTTTATTTGTTAAATTGGAATATCTCTTTTCGAAGTAACCAACCTACTTGTGTTAATTTGACAGCTTTTTTTTTTTTTAACTTTGAAAAGTAACAAAACGACTTTGTGTGTTTAGCGAATTTACATTTTTTTTTTAAATTAGAAATAACGAGAAAAGAAACGTAAAATTTGCAAGTGTTTATTCGTTGAATTGGTAGTAAAAACAGAAATTTTCAAGTTCACAATAAAATTAGTTTAAACTGAAGTGATAAACATTTAAAAAATAAAAAAATACAAATAAAATATTAGCAAAAGGAAAAAGTTGAAAAACAAGAAATCGATTTCCACAATACAAAAATATTGTTTAAAAACCAAAGCAGGCAAAAAAATTCTGATCAGTAAACTCATTCATCAAATCAGCAAATAAAATGATAACAAATTAAAAAATCTCATTTCTGTACCATTAATGTTTACTTTCGATCAGAGCAACTTTATTTTTCAACATCTCTGGAAATAATATTTATTTCAGTTTGCTTTAAAAATATAAAAAAAAAAAAAAATTAGATTCTCTGTTTTAGGATAAAACGCAAAAGTAGGCGACGTATATTTGCTTAAGCATAGCTGATGTCGTCTCTCGGCTTTCTGCGGACTTTGTAATTCATGATTTCTAGCTCGTTTTTCCGGCTTTTCCTCGCACAATGTCTCGGGTCTATGAGTACTTAGTCTTTTGCTTTCCTTTCCTTGCCTTCTATTAGTCTCCACCAGGAGCGAGTCTCCTCCAGGAGCGAAGAAAAGCGTACTCCATTTTCCTCGAAGACGAAGAAGCTCTCGTTCACTCTCCGAGCTTCAGCTACCACTGAATTCCCACCCACCCATATACTATACCGTGTACCATCGTTTTATCCCAGTCTGCGCTCGAGGGTACTTGAAGGCTTGCCTCAAGTCGAGTACGAAAATTGCTGTCTCTCATTCTACTTTTCTTCCTGCTGGTAAAAACATTTGCTTCTTTTTGAAAGTGGATGTTGCGCGCGACTGTGTCTTGTCGTTGTTTCAAAAATACACTTCTGTCGTAGTCATGTACACCTTGGGGCAACTGAAACTGATTAATATTCATTATATTATTGCATGCTATTATTTTTATAATTAACAAGGGTGCTTCATTTTTAAGTTCAATTTCTTTTTTTTACCTAGAAAATAAAATAAAATGTTAGAGTTTGCTATGGAATTGTGAAGAAAAATGTTGAATCACGTTTTTAATTTTTCTTGTTCAGGTTGGTAGTGAATAAAAAAAAATATGCAGAAGTGCATTTTTCACATTGTTTCATTTGGGTGTAAAAATAATAATAAATGGGATTGTCTACACTGAATTTTTCAAATGTTTTTTTAATATTTTGATGCAGAACAGTGTCAAGCAGTTCAGTATTTTTTTATATTCACTTCAGTTTTTCCAACTATTAAGTAGTGGTATGGTAAATTGAAAATTATACCTCAGGTTTATTTCACTTACTTTTCATAGTTAATTTCATTTTTTTTCTGTCAGTTTAGAAATGTTCGTAATTGAAAAAAAAGTCTGGGAACTTTTTCGAAGAACAGTCTAATAAAATTTTGTAAAAAATCCTTTGTTAGGTAATCGAAAAAGGAAAAGAAAAGTCCCCAGATTTTTTTTCCCAAGTCAATAGTTAAGGCACTACACCTTATTAAAGTACATTTTTTGCAGATGCAGAAAATTTCAAAGTCATAATGTGGACATCAACTGTGTTAATGCAAAAGTGTGTAATGTAGTTGAAAATTTCTTTTTGTAGTAAAGAGGCTTTGTAATTAAAGGGTTATTTAATAATTGTCGAAATAATAAACCTATTACTGATAGTTGTTAAATGTAAAGGGATTTACATGGAGTTGATATATTTTACTAGCATACAAAAAGATATTTTTTAATTGAAATATCGTTGTAACTGATACACCTGCCGACTGCTGTTACTTTATTCAGCAAGTGTGCCCTATAAATTTTAGCGAAATATCTCGAAGTGTTCCACGGGGAACCTTGCCAAAGTGGACGACAGTAAAGTTGAAATTATGTAGCACCACTCTAAACTCAGTAACGAAAATAGATTACAGACTTCAAATAGATTCCATTCTTGTCGTAAAATTACCTGCAAAAATCAATGAACATTATATTTTTACGGTTGTCGAGTCAATTAAAATCTTCAATATTATGAAAATTGTATTATAATTACACATACGTAATTTTACAACTATATTTTTTTACATAAAACTTAGCAAACATAAAAATGTAACGTCTTCATAAGCGAATTTCTTCTTATTTAAAAGTACAGTTCATTGGTGATTAGATCAATATAGTATTTACAAATCAGCTCGTAATTTGCTAGTTCTAAATTTACAATTTTCTTTTCATAATTTCGACAAACACAATTTTTTCTCGACCCCCCTAATTTACAACCAAAGAATAGTAAAATCAAGAAAATTTTGTTCATTTTACTTCTCGATATAGAAAAACAATTTGCCAAATTAAAAAAAAATATTTTTGTTACCTCTGAAATTTGATAATTAAAAAAAATCTGTTAAATCAAGAAAATTGAGCTTTTGTTACTTAGAAAATTGAGGCACTAATATCCAAAGAAAGAGAATTAATACTGTTATCCTTAATGTTTGCTTTATGCAATCAAAAATCCTGTACATTAGTTTTTTATATTTACGATTACTACGTGATTCGATTTTCAACAGACTGTTTGATTTCATAAATAAAAGTTTATAAACACGAAGGACGAAACGATATTTCTATCAGCGAAGTAATAAAACTGATATTCTTTTCTCCAATATATCGTGTTAATCTCTGTGAGAGAAATAGGTACACTCATTACCCACGAGTCTCGTTATACTCACGGGGTCCACGAAGTATAACGAGACTCGTGGGTAACGAGCGGCTGTGAGTGCTCGAAACGTGCAGCGTTGCAGTGTGGAAATCTATTTTTTCGATCTTCGAATGAACGCCCGGTATGGTAGGAGAGGGATGATAGGGGTACACACAGGGTTGGTACATTGAGCTGCGAGCACGCGAAGTTTGTGCACGCGCCGCGCAACGTCCTATTTCGCGAGATACATATGAGCCGAGGCAAAGATAAGCTGTGAAACACGCTCACGTTGAAATATTTTCACGAGGTTACGTCAAAAGAGAGCGTGCAATGAAGCTGAACAAAAAGAAAAGAAAAGAAAAGAAAAGAAAAAGAAAAAAAACATAATATGGGCAATTAAATGCACTCAGAGAAATCATGGAAGGCTGCCGGTAATTATGAAGAAAGTTAGCGAGCTTCGCACTAATTAAATTAATGCGAATTAATTCTTTTTTTTTTCGTCTGGTTACATAATTTTACGGTTTAATTGACAGAATGTTTATGATGATGGATTTGCAATTTTTGAAAGCTTTTTTTTAATGATCGATGCGTATTTTTTTTTAAATTAATTTTAATTCGGCATGCCCGATTCTGTCACCTGAAATTCTCTATAAATTAAGCAAGTAGATATTCGATAGTTTTGATGGTGTCCGGCTTGATTCTTCTTTAATAATAATCTTCCGGACAACAACTCCACGAGCTGAATTGAGAAAATCCTCGAAAAATAATAAACGCGCGAACAAAACGCCCATCTGTCAAAATACAGTGGTGGGGCTGGGTGCGCAGCCCCCGGCGTGACCGAGGGGCGAAGCCCCCGTCGTGGGTGGGGGTGGGGCGAAGCCCCCCAATGTCACAGTGTCTTTTATCTACTTGATTTTACTTGTTCTTTACTTTACAGTTTCGTTGACATGCTCACGTGCTGAATTTACAATTTGAGTTGCATAAACGTTTGGCCAACACCAGTTTACATGTACATGTCTTCGTATTACAATTAATTAGTATTGAGTGACGTTGGTTTGTTTAATTTGTCAGTGGTTTTGTCCGGAGGAGATTTTGTGCGGGGAAATTTTTTGCCGCGAAATTTTGTCGAGGAGATTTTGTCTTAAAACAGTTTTACTAACTTAATAATTACAGTGGTTTATTAGTGTCGGATTTTCTGTTGCTGAAAAAATTGGCTGTATTTTTTTAAATGACTGACGCTATTGAATGTCTGGAAAATATATTAGAAAACATTATTTCATCATATATTTCATCAGATGTCTGCCCATGTATTTTTCACACTACTCGGTGCTAGTGGAAACGTTGCCGATCAGACACCCTACCGAGGTGCCGTCGAGCCATAAATCTCGGACTAGTGGAAACCGTCAAGTATGGTCAGACTGACCCGCAGTAACATTTTTTACAGGGAGGGAATCAGTTGAAATTGACAGATATTTAATCACTAATATCTCATTTACGCCACTAATATTATTTACAAAAAATGTGTAGACATTTGCACTCTTGTGCAAATGTCTAAAAATGTAACCTATGAAAGAAATAATTTTTTTGCCAGCTGACAATTATGCGGATAATGACTACAATAATTTTTATTTCTTTTTACACTTTGCATAGTTTTAAAAGAGAACCAGTGGGTCAATTATTACCAAATAATCAATTATTACTGTTTATTTATTTAATAAACTTATTTTTTCATATATCCATTGACAATTATATATTTGTTAATATAACGAAAAAATAATTGTAAAATGAAAAATCAATGTTTAATTTGTCGAAAAAATTAAAAAATACATATATTATCAAACGAAAATTACACTTTTTTCATTTAGCTTATTTTTTTTAAGAACAATTTATCATGCTAAGAAAATCTCTAAACATATTATTAAAAAAAGGACGTTTGTCCACATAGAATCCAACAAAAAAAAAGTTATAATTAAAAAAAAATAGATTATGATTAACAGGAAATGTAATGGCCAATTTTCCGAACATTTTCCAATGGATGGAAAAACTTTTTTCAATTATTAATATTTAATTGTTTGTATATTTTATTACATGACATTCTGAAATAAATATGAAATGATTTATCGAAAAAAAAAAAAAAAAAAAACAAATACCGTGAGTTTGAAAATAATCAGATGTTTATAAAAAATTATTACACGCACACTGATGTTTGCACACGCTTGTTGCTATGATTATAGTGTCGTAACGTGCACCATGATTGCTAACGTAGTGAAGGCACTGGCGAGGACGAGAGGACACACGACATGATAAACGATATCATGTGCACCACGGTGTTGTAGACCACGCTATTCCCTGACCAGAAACGAATCGATGACAAATTACTGTATCGTTGGCTGGTTGCGATGGAGCTATAGCTCGTTAGGACAGTACTTGCGGCGTTAAGAGCTACCATATGCAACTTCCTTATGCGAATGTAATTCCACATAGCTGAGAAAGCAAGAGTGAAGTAGAGATAGAGCCCGTGCGCACCCCTGAACCTGAGAGAGGTTTGCATCACTTGGCTCGCAGCACGTGGCACCTCTATCGATCGTGTCGTTTCCTAGTCATCGTCGGCGTCGGCGTCGTTCCCACTACGACTAAAACTATCTTTTTTATTTCTCACTCTCTAGCGACAGAGTTATAATCATCCTATTACTTACGTACTTACTCTGTTTCTTTATTTATTTCATATATAATTTCGGACTTATTATTTTTCATAAATATTATATTTATTTAATTAAAGAAAAATATTTAATAAATATTTTTTTTTGTTATAAATATTCATTTGGAGAAAATGGAAAGTAAAATCTTACTCATTGCTTCCTCATTATTTCTCGTTTTTACAAAAAAAAAAAAAAATATATATTTCTACGTTTGCACGCTTGTTTAGAAAAATTGTTGAAATTTAATTTTAACGAAATTTTAGTGGGTAGCTATTTTTTATGGCGTGTTTAAAGAAATTTATGTGAAAATGTACGTATTTTGTTTACAATTAAATATTCATACATTTTCTTGCCAATGTGACATGATATTTTTGACATATTTTTAATATAAAAATATTAATGTATTAAATTAATTAATTAAAATGTCTGGAAGTAACGCGATAGGTACTTTTTCGTGGTTACAGCTTCTACTTCTGTTGCAGTAACTTTTTTTTTTAACGTGTTGCTATTTCTCTCAGAAACAAAAAAGCTATTTTTTTAATTTGTCATTTTTTGTTGTACGTTATCATATTTTCTTTCGGAAACGCTCTAATAATAACGGAATAACGGAATAGAAAAAGCGAATTCACAACATGTTTATTTATCTGATTTAAACAAGGATGCAAGGTTCTACTTTGCATCCTTTTTCGGATTTTTTCGTTGAATTTAAAAAAGTACCAAAACAATTTTGTAAATTTGGTGAATTTTCAATTATTTTTTTTGCAAAATTACAAGCGAGAAAAAATTATTAAATTTTCGAGTTATTATTTGTTAAATTAGAAGTGACAAAAAAAATTGTCAAATATATATATTTTTTTCAAAGGTGTTGAATCAAAAATAACCATCATTTTTTTTTTCTAAAAACGACTAAAAAAAATATTGCGAAAATTACCTTTATTTTTTGGTAAAATCGATAGAAATATTATTGTCCAGGAATAAAACACAAGATTTGAAATAAATTTCTGTTCCTTTTTTATTTTTTTGTAAAACTAGAAACTGACAAAAAAAAATAGTATCCAATTAACAAAAGGTTTCCGCGAACTTTCGTAGACAGAAATTTTGTGTAAAACTACGCAAATTAAAATTTAATTTTGTCTGTGTATAATTTATTTCCAAATTTTTGCTTTAGTTTCGAACGATAAAGCAAAAATGTTCACGGAAAAAAAATGTGTGACATGCACGGTTAATAAAAATGACCAATGAGAATGTAAGGACTCAATCTGCCAGAAAGGGGATGTCGTAAATAATATTCTACGTGTGTATAAAAGTATATAGGAGATATATGTCGTGGCAGCAGGAAATCCGGGTACAAACTGGATACCTCCTGCCCTGGCTTCTCTTCCGGATCTTGTAGCCGAGCTTGGTATATCCCCGAGACCTGCGGTCTCCCTACACCATTCCGCTGGAAATTCGTTTGTCACCCTCAGGCCCTTGCTACTGCTGCTGTATGAGTTTATCAGAGCTCTCACCTCTTCCTCTTTCTCGCTTTCTTCTCTGTTCCGCCTGTCTCCGTAAACGAGCCGGAGAAGAACATGCTGTGGTTACCGACGTGGTATTTTTACTCGATGACATCCTTTATCACTAGCTCGTACATAGCCACTGAAATGCACCACTAACTAGTGGCTATTTAATCATCCTTTTCAGAAGAGATCTTATTTTCACTAAAAAAAAATATATATATATATTTAAAGAATTTAAAGTCTGTATCATATTGAATTTTTCTATGAAAAAATGGACTCGTAAAAAAGTTCAAAACGTTTACAAGGGCCAGGTTTTTTTTCGAACAAAATCTACACTTTTCCATATATTTTTTTTACATGTTCATAAAAATATTATCTATAATTAATATTACTGGATTTTTAATGTTAAAGTCTCCTCTAAAATGGCATATAGAAGTAGTTGAAAAAATGGCGAAAGAATATATAATTTTGGTATGAAAAGAAAGATTTCTGTATCGAATATCGAAAATTTGGTAATTTACAATTTTGTAGATTCGAGCCCACAGTAAATTATCAGAGATTTAAAAAAAATGTATGTCACTTTTTGTTTCATCCCCAGATATTTCAGTAAGTAATCCATAAAATGCTTGAGATTTTTCAGAAAAAAATTATTTGAAATAAAATCACTAAGTTCAATAGTCACTTCAGTCTCCTCGTAATACAGAGGAAAACGAGGAATAGAATTTGAGAAATCTTATCCTACATAATACTGTAGATTTTATAAAACCAAAAGCAGAATAAAAAGTATCGAAATGAGTGAGAAAAAATGTAATCAGAAGAACGGTTTTGAAAATAGCAAAATACGAAAATTTACATTATCTTTAATTTTTTTAAAAAAGATATACATAATTACAGAAAGAAATAAAAATATTATATTTCTTTTAATCACCGTTTTCCACTCGACTACCGTATGCAAATTAAATGAATTTCCAATAATTTGATTGTCTTTGAAATCCTCACAACAACAAAAATACATAATCTGTAAAAAAAAAAAAAAAATTAAGAACATTTACATAAGCTTACACAAGTTGTAAACTAAACTGAAATCATCCGGAACACGTTTTCTCAACTGCATATTACCTATTAATTACACTCGGAAAAATATACGTTTGTAACTATTCCATTGTCATTTGAGTGTATATGCTTGTTACACCTCCCTGTAGGATTCGAATAAACACACGGAACAAAGGCGAAAAAGAAAATCGCAACTTGAGTTTAGCGAACCGAGAAAGCTGCAGAGAATGTCTGTGGAGGAAAACATGTGGATTCGTAGTGTGGCAAATGGAATAACCACCAGCTATCCAAGCCGGTTTCATCAGAAGCCACCCCATCAGCTATACAGCTCGATGGGGTCATTTTCCAGTGACTCTCAGCCAGTTCTACATCATATGTAGATAGTACATGAACCACGATTAAATTGTCCTAAAATACACGACTAAACTTTTCGTAGAATCGAGATCATCACCGACTCCAGAAGGTTGAGAACTTTATCCAAAGAGGTAAAATCCAACTCGACGTGTATAATCTCTGACCCGAGAGAAATTCGTCTGTATCGAGCTTTTTTGAGCCTGGCCGTCATTGCCTTGGCTAGGATATCGCGGTCTTTTGAAGCTTACTCGATTTTGATGCTAAACTGGAAGAAAGGAGGGGGCGGAGGAGAGGGTGGAAAGTCCGGAGCAGCTTGATAGAGGGACAGCAAACCCCTGGTAACGGGGTTGCCAAGCGGGATTGCCCCGAGGGCCGAATAAACTCATGGCAGAGCAGAATGTCGGGGGACCCACGGTCTAGGCACGTAGAAATTTCACGACCATCCCCCTTCCGCTTTCCTCTGGGTGGGTATGAGGCATGGAATTTATCTTTCTCATTATCTCTCTCACTCTCTTACACATACACACACTCTGTGTACCTTGAATCCCTTTCAATTCTGACCTCCAGAGTGGTCGAGATACAGACCGTTTCTTCACAGAGCACACTAGTTGTCTCGTATATAGGAGGAAAGAAAATATAAATAAAGGTACGAACGAAAAGTTTAAAACAAACATCTGCGGAAACTGACCTAAATTCCATTGACCGTATGTTCTCAAATGTAATTAATTAGACCGAACGGCATCCGACTTCATCAGGGCGAAGAAAATGGTGAGTCTAATGTTGCTTTTCTGAATTTGTGAACCCTGACGTTTGGTGTGCTATCTTGAGCTTTCAGAACTTTTATGGGCATCGACTCAGAGGTTTCTAGTTATATTGCAACCAGAGGCTATTTATCGACAAGTTTATGCGATTACGTGAAGTACCTCGACGTTCCGGTGAATATTGAAAGGAGCGACTTTACACGCAGTTTGTATAAAGTGCTGAGCTTAAAGTTGGCACCTAAATGGGCCAATTCGAGATTGGGCTGCTTTTCAGATGATCCTGGGCCATTTGGAAATGGAATTCGATGTGTGCGGTGTGGTGGTGGACGTTTGATACTAAAACTTGTTAGTTTTCATAGTAAATGGTTAATTCTGAGGTTCTGATCAACCTGGGAGTTAGTTGTGCTGTCGGTATAACCAATCTGTTTTTTGAGTAAAAAAGTGATGTGAATATAGTTTCTAAAGGATGCCACACTACATAAACTCGACTCTACACATACTCAATTACGCATAATAACTTTCTATTCCCATTCCAATTCAGCACGCTGAATCAAACAGGACACAGCCAAAACTGTACACAGTAGCTACTCATCACAGCCGAAACTGTGCACATTGCGAAAACAGTACATAGCAGAATAACTATACACAGAAGATACTCGTCTCAGCTGAAAATGTACATGGTCAAATGTTACACGATATGAACTCTACACAGCGAAAACTGTGCATTGTCAAACGTTATACAGCGACAATTTTACACAGCCAAGCTGAACACAGAAGATACACATCGCAGCTGAAAATATACACAGCATAAATTGTACACAGTGAACTTTTATACAGCTTGAACTCTGCACAGCGGATATTGTACATGCTAAACTCTACACAGCTACAATTTTACAGAGCCAGGCTCTACACGGAAGGTACTCGTCGCATTTGAAACCGTACATAGCGAAAATTGTACACAGTATGAACTCTACACAGTGAAAATAGTGCACAGTCAAACTGTACACAGTAACAACTTTGCACAATGAAAACTGTACACAGTCGAACCGGACTCAACAGAAACTCTACACTGCGAAAACTATACACAGTTAAGCTCATCACAATAGTAACTCTACACAGCAAAAATTGTGCACTATCAAACTCTACACAGTAACATTTCCACACAACGAAAATTGTACACGTTGAAATTGAACACAACAACAATTCTGCACATCAAAAACTATACACAGTTAAGTTCATCACAATAGTAGCTCTACGCAGCAAAAATTGTGCACTATCAAACTCTACACAGTAACATCTCCACACAACGAAAATTGTACACGTTAAAACGAAACACAACAACAATGCTACACATCGAAAACTCTACACATCAGAACATTACTGAGTGCTCTTTGAGCGGTATCTCTCAGAGTGCACGTAACGTGGAAACGTGTACTCGACATATGGATGTTGAAAATATTCGAGATCGAAGAAGGATAAACAGAGGATACACATTTTAACTCTAGATGGGATCTGAAATATATTTGAAATGCAAAGGAGATTAAACTATTCTCTCCGAAATATCTCCGTAACGGATTATCTGATGGATGAGACATGACAACGACGTCCTGCAGAATAAGTTTCCCAGACCTTAAGGGTTATCAACCAACCGTTCAATTTTTACTAGACTTTTTATCTCTCATCTTTTTGCTATTGTCCATATATTTATATTCAAATGACCCTACACGTTTCTGTTTTCTTGTATTGTCTGGAAATATGAAACAGGCGAGTTGAGGTAAAAACAAGTGATTCATAGGAGGATACGCACGCCCCCGAGCAACCCTGCTCGATCTTGACTTTCTACTTAACTTTCTATCGCAGACGGGCGAGGGTTAAACGACCACGTGTTACCAAGGCCAATCGTAATGCTATGTGCCACTGTGTTGTTGCCAAAGTGCGATCCCACGCTCCACGACGCTCTCGACTCGTGGACCCAACGGCAGTAAGCTCGTGTATTTTCTTTTTCTCTCTTTGTGATGCGAACGGTAATAACAGAACAAGAGACTATATGCTCCGCTCGAAAACTTTTCTCTCGATTCAATATTCGTTCCACAAATACGTTTCGAATGAACAAACGATAGATATGATACTTGATACATTGTTTATTCTACCTTTATTTGTTCTTTCGACAAATCTCAATAATAACATTTTATTCAAGTTTAAACTCACAAGCAATTACTTAACATATCTATATTTTTTAAAATAGTTCTACTATATTTGGTGGTGGCCTGTTTTGGAAACTAACTATACAGTAATATGTGTTTGTCATTTTTGAAACTGTATTTCTCTGTCTATTTTTTTTAAAGAATGTGCTGTAATATTAGCTTCGTTATAAAGACATGGCAATTTGGTTTATTCAAAGATGCTTCACAAATTCATCGTTCAAATTTTCGATGATATTAGATATTTACAAATTTTTATAGAGCATTACAGAAAACTTATGAGGTATTCCAGGTCAACTGAATAAGCGTTCAAACCTGACCTCTTCTAATTCGCTCCATATTTTTTTATAGTATTACGTATGCTCCAAAAAACACTTTTAATCTTTTTTAGATTTAACAAAAAAAATGAAACATTTTATTCATGTGTTTCTGAAATAAAAAATTCCTCAATTAGATATGAAAATTTTTGAGCTTTTACCTAGAATGGGCAAACATTTGCGTCGATTTTTTTCAAGCACTTTCAAAATTTATGCAACATGCAAAGTTTTCTAGTTTGCATCCTTTTTAAGTAATACTGGTATGAAAATATTTTTACAAAAATTTCAGAGATATAAAGCTTCCACTGTAAGGAAACCATGGCCGAAATTGTATTTTTTTTTATCAGTGTATTTAACTAGTGTAAAGCCCCTTGAATATACAGAAAGTTTTAAACGAAAAAAAAAGAAAACGCAAACTGGCAACATAAAAGCGAATTTATCAAATGATCGATATGTGTCGTTAGCCAGTGGGTATATGCATGTGTTTGCACGGCTGTCATGTGAGTTGTGTCGGTGTCCCGTGATTTCCAGGGTTCAATTCTGTAAGCCCACGATTGAAGTCCCCAAGCATCGCACAACGAGGACAGAATAACCGCGCGCTTCAGCGATTTTCCGGTGGGCGCATATCTATCCGCCATCACGGCCAACACCACCGATAACTGGAAATTCAATCGGTCTATTCGAATTACGCTTTAATCGATTCCGCATACCTGAAATCCGCCGATATACAAAGGGTGAACGAGCGAGCACGTAGAAAATACACGCAGCTCATCCTCGCTTTCACAACAAAATCTGACACAACGATACTCGTGATTATTTTTTAAAAGTGGCTAAATTATTTAGCGAATGTTGTTCGCTATAATACATATTTTGGTTTTTGCATGAATAACGTTTTTTTTTTTAAATGAACAAAAAAATTGTTTCTAAAGATTTCTTCTAGAGACCTTTTTCACAGGATACAAATAATAAAGTTTTTATATGATCATGACATCATCGTATTTTTCAAGAAAAAAAATTGCTTTCGAAAAATCTGAAAATCTCAAAAGTCCTTAGAGATGAAAAAGAAAAGGAAAAAAAAAATATAACCGAAATCCGTTCCACTTTTGGTCCGAGTTTAAAAATATTCATATCTGATACAGGATTTTTGAGAAGCATTTCAGATGTTTAAATGACGTCGTACGATATGTTGGTTTTAAATAATCATAAGTATATGAAATGTTAAAAAAAAAAATCTGATATAAATTCTACTTGCCTCTTAGACTTGGAGCGATAACAAAAAAAATGTGCATCAAATGTCTGGAGATCGATGATCAGACCTAGATTAAATCGGTAAAGAATGCAACCAACATCGTTGCAATATTTCACGACAATGTTGTTAATATATTGTCAGAATATTCTAAAATATTCGGTCGGTACGGTAGAAAAATGTATTCTTTTCAGGTCTCTGTCGCATCGGCTTGATGTATGAAAAGTATACAGATCCATTTGGGAGATCCGGGAACAGGCACTAGCCTCCAGAGCACAAGTTACTCGTTCTCCTCTCGACCTTTCTCAGTTCTCTCCCTCTGGTCGAGCGAACTTCCGTGTAGCACCATAAACTACTAGCTATAGTCACCACTGCCCTGGGAGCATGATTTCGCTCAGTCTCTCAGTCTCTTAGTCTCTCAGTCTCTCAGTCTCTCTCTCTCTCTCTCTTTGTGCCCTCTGGAGACGGGCAGATGGGAAGGCACAACCCCAGTTTCCCTAGCTGCGTCATCCTCGTCGTTGCTCAGGCAGTTGAAAAGTTTGTTGCTATACCTTCACCACTACCATGATCGTTCGTCTACCCCTTTTGTTCTACGAAGGGAGCTAGTGGCTTCAGCGAGGGAAAGCAAAGCGAATTAATTTATCAACTAAGCGAGTTTCGTACGTTCTGGACGAAATTCCCAACGAAAGCGGTCTTTTGCTAGCGAAACAGAAGCACCACACCGCCAATAGCAACATGTTGGTCATTGCCTTGATCCCTACTTTCTGCTTTCACCGTTTATACCCACGATAAAATGTATATGGATCTTTTGTATTCTTTTAAAACGTACGCACAGCCTCGTAAACATCCATACAAACATTTTTCTTTTCTTTTTTTTTCAACTCTTTTCTGGATATTTAATTTTTAGTGTGGAAACATAAAAATCTTGAAAAGGGAAGATTTATGTAAATGGTATTTTTCTGTATGAGAGAGGAAAGAATATTCGATATGAAAACCTGGACATTTTTGAGATAGCACAAATGTAGAATGACGAATTCCGAAGGCATAGACGTGATTTTTTTTTTTTTTTTTATGAATACTGGAATCTGAGATTATGTCACGGAAGAAAATTGTATAAGAATAACTTTTATCCGCAATATTAACAAATATAACAGTGCATTGTGTGATTATGTTAATGAACAAAATTGTGCCGAATTTTCGTATGGAATTTACGTTTCTACGGTAACGTTATGAATGCCCAAGCAGCAAGCTCAAAAACGTCAATGCAGAGTGAAATGCACAACGGAATAACGCTTGTTCTCTTTAGTGGAGAGTCAACAAGCCATGCACGAAACAAAAATGAGAAAAAAAAATAAAAACTAGTGCATTGCCCGCGGAATGCCTCGTTTAAGCGTTAGCTCCTAAGGCAGGTTGGCCACCGACAATGCTTGGCCATTCCTGTATTAAAACTCTGATAGAAAGAGACACGAGTATGTTACGGAAATTAATCCGCTTAGAGGGCCAATTATTTATGTTCAAAATTGGTGTTAATACACTGTAAAAAAATATACGGCGTTAAACCCTGCTGGTGTGGACTTTTTCTTGGTGTTACTCATTCTAGTGTTAACAGTAACACTTTTTACGGTGTATAAATTAACACTGGCGATTTCGTTAAATTTATTCCCGTGTTAATATCAATTTTTACCAACGATTTCAGGATTTCTCACTTTGGCATTATGAGAGGTGTCACTTTAACACTCGCTGGTTATTAATTGACACTGTTCGGTGTGACTGACGTGTATGTGGTGGGTAGTCAAGACAGTGCTCGGAATCAGTCGAAAATGGAATCCGCAGGGTAAAGGATTCGCGTGGGTTTCGCCTCATTCGCGTGCCTCAGAACGGAACGACGAATTAACGTCGAATTATTATTGAATGAAAATATTAAAAGTTGAATTGAGTGCCTCTGGATATAAATAAAATATGAGATATCAAGCATTTAATGTAATTAAAAAAAATATATATTTTTCTTTAGTCGTCATTTAATGTACCAAATAAATTTTTGCATTGTTTAAATATTCATTTACACCAGATTCTTTAAATATTTTTTTCATATAACACCCGTCTTATGTCATTTTGGCAGCCCGCAATGATCACTGTTCTCGAATCAATGATACTTTTTTCTTCAGCGTATCAATAATCTAAATAACTCCTGATATAGCCAATCGATCTTGTTTCAGTATATCAAAGAGACCCTCTGATGACTCGACCGAGTACAAGAAAGCGTTACATTTACGCGTTATATCGATTTGCCCGACAATATTATTAAACATTAAATTACAGCTGACACCTGCTGCCGATCGCACTACTGTTTCTATGAAAATTACTCGGTGAGCTTCCCATCAGTTGTGGTAGCCGTGTTATACCGCATCCCCCGAACCCCTGTACACGTGCATGCGGATACATAGGATGCGTCAGCTTCTGCGGAATACTCCATCAAAAGCACAGGCTGGGTAAATTGTTATTTAGTCCGCGAGACTCCGAGCTCGAACAGTGTGTATGTTGCATGTATTCGTTGGGATACGTCTCGTATGTTGAAGCATCTCTAACAGTCTCTGTAGGCTTGATCCGCAGGCAGCTTCGCCTACGTAGATCATGCGTCCGAAAGCGCAAACATAATTAATGTGGCTCGACGGCTCGGAGTCATGGAACAATGCAACCGTTTGCTGGCCTGGTGCTTCGTCGAGCTTCGGTTAATTCGCTCTGGCACACTGACACAATGTGTATCCAGCCTTTGTATATGTACATATATGTATATATATATATATATATATATATAGATATAATGCAGCTTAATGAAGAGAGAGTGTATGTGGAAAAGAGAACTAGACGCAATACGCGTGGAAGAGGAGTTTCTATAATACTTTATAACAAAGGGCTAAAAAATGTTTATTTAAACTGGAGGTTAGAGTAAATCAGGTGTAAAGAGAAAATGGAAAAGAGAAATAGAGAGAGAGAGAGGGGTGGGGGGAGGGGGAGATCATTTTAAAATTGGACAAGAAGTTTGCAAAATACATGCATGTATTATCGAATTTAATTTACCAAGTGTACGCATTCGGTAATGCATAATTTAGAGTTAAAAGTTTAATCGAGTGGCTCAGTTAACCGCAGTTCTCTACACCGCACTTTGTACCATACTTTATGAAATTTTTAGTATACCTGTAGACGTTAATTGGGGCGAGATGGCGCTGCATGGGTTTAATTAAATATTCATCGAGTTTACACGAGACATTCTTTATCAAACGGGCAATTTTTTTTTTTTTTTTCTGATTATACTTTTTTTCACTAACTTCCACATTTCTTGTTTTCCTGTTAATTTTCATTAACCCACAGCGGTGTATTGAGAATCTATAGAAAAATTAGCAGTATCGACAAAAGATATTTTGCATGGATAAGAAAATATTTGCAAAACTTATATAGTGGCTCAGTGGATAAAGAATTTTTTTAAATCTTTTTAAAAAAACAAATTGAGCTGATAATAATGGTTATAAAAATAGCAGACTGAATAACTTGTATTAAATATTAACTAAAGTTCCATTGATTTTACTTAATATTTTTTTCAACTTTTGCTTTTACATTCTAAACATTTTTTTTTTTTCAGATTATCTTTTTTAATTTTCTTTTCATCTTAATTTACATTCATTCAATTTCGTCGATTATTTGTATTAAATTTTGTTAAAATGTTGGAATTTTTATATGCTTCTTCATAAAAGTTTAATTAATCTAAATGAAGACGATTTTTTTTTTAAATTTAAAAATCGTTTCGAATGTAAAAATAATGGATAAACAAATTAAATAAAGGTAAAGGGAATTTGACAAAAGTAAGAAAGACTTTTTTTAAGATTACATAGAGCTATTTTTATAATTATTATTATTAGATCACTTTAATTTTTATTTCTATAATTCTTCACAACAAATGACTAAAGGAATTGATCTAAACTGCAGGTTACAATAAATAAGGTGTAAAGGGAAAGAGAGTGTTTTTGATCGCGACAGCAATTTTGCAAAATATATGCATGTACTCCCGAATCACATTTACCAAGTATACGCATTCACTAATGCACAATTTAGAGTTAAAAGTATAATCGACTGGCTCAGCCAACCGCAGTACACCATACCGCACTTTGAACATGTTTGATGAAATTTTTAGTACACCTGTGGACGTGAAATGGTTCGGCATGGATTTAATTAAATATCCATCGAGCGTACATGTTTGAGGGATTAAAAAGCTACGATAATTAAATACGTGTTTGTGAACGTTCGTGACGTAGTAGAAAATATCACATGAAAGCATTTTTTTTTTTTTTATAGAAGAAATTATTAATGATACAGCTTTTTCAGTTCTGACATGGTTTTAGATGAAACGACCCAGCTAGGTTTTATTAATTTTTACGCAGCTTTCTCAATGTATAAGAGTATAAAACTGTTTCAGTTTAAAGCTATCTTGTAGATCTGTCAAAAGAGGAGCAGATTAAAGTACAGAATGTATGAGACTCTGACTGTAACACCAGGATATAATAGTCAATAGTGCCCTGGATGTTCTGATTTTTTTTAGATTCAGAAATTTATTTATAGAATTTTGTTTTTTCTTTTTTACGAATTTCTGATAAATTTAAAGCCATATTCTACATGTTATTGAAAAAAGAAATAAAAAAGTTATGACAATAAAAGAGTCTTGGCTCTTCGATAAACATATTTAGCGGATGAATATATTATTGGCTAATTGATATTAGCCGATTTAGTAAAAACACAGTGAAGGACTTGGAATCTGAAAATAAATAAATAAATAAATTTTCGAATTTAAGTAAAGAGGTATTTTATGTGCATTTGTAGTAAGAAAAATAAGTAAAAATAATCTGTGTCCATTTTTTAGATTGAGTTTTCCTACAGTTGCATAATTATAGAAATAAAACGCACATTTACACAGTAAAAAAATGAGTACTTTATTTTTTATGCCATGCAATCCAAGAAACTGTACGGCAGAGATAACGATATTTTTGTTAATTGCATAGTGACATTTTTTTTAACCAATTTTTTTTTCTTTATAAAATTGTCAAGCATTCGTTAGAAACCATTTTTGGTTCATAAGAAATGAGGATTCTTTTTATGAAAACATATCCAAATTTATCGCAATTATACGATAATAATTTTTTGTTGTTTTTTAAATCAGGGATTAAGTCAGGGATGTAACTTATCAAAAAGGACTGTAATATGTGAGCTTATTTACCTAGTAATACATTTATACCGATACAAATGTGAATGAAAATTTTAATGATAGGATTACCCTATAATTAAAATTCTGTCTTTTTTTTTTGTGACAATAAAAGTCTCGATAAGCTGTTGAACCAAAGAATAAAATGTTCTCTTTCATAGCTCCCTCAGTGTACATATATGTCGTGGTGAATAAACCGCATAAATTACTATGAATAAAAGTTGCCATGTGATACATGTACGGATACATGCAGCTGCTGCAGCACGACATACCGTGCATCGCATGCTTATAATACGTTTCGCTCTCTCGTCATCTCATACAGAATTTATAGCGATACCTCCGTGAGAGCTGAGGCAAAATTCACCCACGTCCCACCCGATTCCACCATTTCACCTCCACTTCCAAGTTTCAGCCGCTGTTGGGAATATAATGCTCGACATCGCTCAAGGACCAAGCAACTTTTGGAATTTCGAATTGTTTCGCATATTCCTGAGGGAAGAGGAGAGAAAGAGAGAGAGAGAGAGAGAGTATGGTGCAGCGAACGAAACAACGTATATAGGGGAACTTCTAACGGGCCGTATCACGTCTCAGGTGCTCTGACCCGTTTCAAAAGAGCAAATAGTGCACGCAGTCGGTGCATCAGTTATGCTCTATAATGCATTCTTTTTTTTTTTTTTTTTTGTAATTATCTTGAAGTAAGAATTTTAGTGGCAAAGAAGTAATTTAATATCATTTTATATTTACAAATAAACGTGTATTCAAATAAAAGTACGAAAAAATAAAACAGGAATTCGTGCACGCAGTATTGGTGCATCAATGCACCAATAATTGTTTTTTTTTTTTCTCAATTATCTGGAAGATTTTTCGCAAAACCATCAAATTTTAGCTTCCTAATTGAGCAATCAATGTGCAACATTCTAATCTGCTGACTTTTATTTCCAGTCAATGCTGGAGATAAATAGACCTGGTATTGTTTTTTGTCTCCTGCACAATTGCTGCAAACTTTCAGTTTCATATTTGAAAGATTTATTACACTGAAGATTTTTCTATAAATTTTTTTCTAAAACATAAAACATTATTTACATAAAATGGATGCATAAATTCTGATGAAATTCGTTAAACTAGACCACTTTTTTTTCTCGACATTTCAGAGAATCTTAATTACACTGACATCAATATCTCAACAACAGTACCAAAAATTCTGAAATACAAAAAGCTTCCTCTCTAAAGAAGCAAAACTGCTGGAATAATTGAAGAAAAAAATACAATTAGAAAAGAAAGTGTGGTCCAGCTGTGTAAAGATCGCCTTACGTACATCGCGTTAGAAAAACAACACGAGGAAAAATCTGTCCATCCACGCTAAGTCCTCACAGAAATCTCCCCCCTCAGAATTTTACTCCGGTCCACGAGAGCCTCGAGAATGTATCCATAGCTTTATATACCGATACTATAGAACAAACGGAATATTTCGGTCCGAAAGGATCGATCGGTCGATACAACACGATAACCGGCGCGGTCTCACTAGTCCCTCGTAAACGCGGTTGGATTGTTCCCGGGTGCGATGAGCACATATATATATCCTCACACATATATATATATATGTATATACATACCGCTCATCTTTATATCGTCCACTCTTCGCTCTGGCGGATATCCCTCTCTTGGATATCGAGCGAGCACAGAGGAGAGGGCAATAAAAAGAAGCCTGAGGGGTGCGGCGTAACACTTTCGTGCGCCACCCTTCAATCTATTTCATGAGCCAGGTGAGGAGAGGGCATGTCACCAGAAAACCCGCGATGACGACCATCAACCCTCTTTTCTAGATATTACACGCGTTGCTGACTACCGTTTGCTACGTGTGCGACCTTGTGGCTGATAAACTTTTTCATCATGCTTTTGCCCTGACACGACACCATCGCGATGTTCGATTATATATTTCAATGACCGCCTGTACATGCTTTCGGTGACTTATTTTATTTTATTTTATTTTTTTTACGTGTCGATTTGTATCAGCTATGTATATATAGCGTCGGGCTTAAGCTATGTACAAGATACGTAGTGAAATATGTACCAAATTATGGTGAACGAGAAATGACGTTGGAAATGTGTCATTTTATTCGGTTTACATTTGAGCGTGGATAGAATTTAAGATACACGAGCCATGAATATTTCGGTCATGAGTTTACGAGAATAAATATTGTTTCGTTTGATTAATAATAAAAAAAAAGCTTTGTGTGACAACTCCATCCGATTTAACATCTACAGATTCAGAAAATAAAAAAATTGAGTGACGTTAAAGTATCGGTTTTTTATTTTTGAAAATTCATACATGAAATTTATTTTATTATATTATTATTATTATTATTATTATTACATGTGAAAAAAATATTCTGACACATATGGAACTTGTGGTCACATTAACATCTCTGCTAGATATCTATGAAAGTACAAATTTACGAGAAAATTATTATCTCCTTAAACATCATAATAATAAAATACTCAACATGGAAAATCGACGCAATTTAACATCGAACAATTTAGAGAAAAAAATGACCAAATTACGTTAAAGTATCGTTACTTTTATTGCACAAAAGAAAATAGCTTGCAAGTTTGTACATAAATTTTCTATTATAATATTATTATTATTTCCATTATAAGACAATTATTCATTCTATGAGTACAGCGAGTCAAGTGAGACTTTCAATATGAAAATATTATTATATTTTCCCCTATTGCTGTCTAAATATCGAAAAAAAAAAAATTATCTTATAATTTTATGTGTGCATGAAATTATGTAATTAAATTCTTTAGGAATTTAAAAATGTTGAGACAGTACAAAATATTGACTAACATTTTTTGATCGGGAGAAATCTCTATAAGAAATCATCTATAAGATGTATTTATAAACATAGCAAAAGATTATTGCTATAATTTCACGATTAATAATAAATATGCAACGCAATGATTATTACAAAAATGTCACCTATTGGATTATTTCGTGTCGAATCTACCACCCCAAAAACCCCTCCAATATCATTAAAAATATATGAGGATATCTGACATTCACGAAACACGAGGTCGTGAAATATAATTTTGGAGTTATTTAATAATTCTCACTATACGTATGCACGTCTTAAAATTTTCATTCGTACCGTGACCAGAAATTATTTCTATATCTTGCTAATGAATTCCACGTTGTTATATTTTTGTGCGAACGAAGTATACAGAACTTTTGAATTCGTAATGTGACCGATATCAAAAATATATTGGAGGGAAACTACTGCCGCCAGCATCTCAAAAAGTCGATGCAATATCTTCAAGATCCATAAAAAAGTAAATGTGCGGATAAAGCATGTGGGACGAGATGCAGCGAGTCCTATAAACCATGGAAACTGCACATTTCATACATTATGAAATACATATATCTTCACATGCATGATTCATGCGTTCATCTCGCTTGGTAAGCATGTATTTTATTGGCATCGAAAAGAAACTTCGTATATTTCAGATATATACTTAATATGAAGTACAAAAATACATTCTATAGGCAATTCCACCCTGATCATTGACAATTGGCTCTGCTATTATTTATATGATTGAGATAACTCTAAAAAGCGCTAATTAAAAAAAGAAAAAAATTACGATTTTTAAAAGTATGAAAAAATTCGAAAAAATCCTTTTTCACAATTTCTGAGCCGGCGATTCCATCAATTTTTTTCGGCGTTTTTTTTAACAACAAAAAAAAAGGAACAAAATAACAACACATGATTCTCCAGAATTTTCCCAGATTTCTCCAAATAAATGTTGAGATTTTGCTTAAATAATCTAAAATTAGGCCTTTTTATTAATGCTTACTTAACGTTCATCACGAAATAAAATGTACATTGGAAATATTTGAAAAAAAATCTAAATATCACTCACGTATTGCAAGAAATTTCTGAAAAAAAACAGAGCTTTGTCTATGACGTAGCAGAACAGCAGAAGTAAAAATAAAAAATAAAGAGTTGATTGACTGAATAGAAGGGATGACAAGGGCCGAAGAGGCTATCTCGAACCTTCCAGTATCGATCGACCACGTACAATAAAGTTCCACAGCTATACCAAGTACACATCTCCCTCCAGGCAAACTCCATTAACCCATGTGTGGTATACGTATAGCCCAGCCGGGTTCGCAAAACCAGACTATCCCCTTTTGCCGGACAAAATCCCTGACGGCAAGATCCTAACTCCCCAACCTGTGCCGGCCAATATAACGAAGATTCAGGGGCTACGACGATATAGTAAACCCAAGAAAGATGAACACACCACCGAAAATCAGCTTCCATCCTGCACACCACATATTATCATGGTCGTAACGGCTTTCCTAAATGATATTGTGCGTGGAAACACATGCTTCCGTAGATTAGCTAAACCCGAAAGGTCCACCCACCCCGTGACACAGGAAGAACCCCGTAAAATCATTTTGTGTACATTGCTCCACCATTTTGGTCCTGGTTAACATCAGACTCCTAATCGTCAATCCCAAACTCTTCAGTACAAAGTTTTAGGCTGATAACATCATGCCTGAATTTTGATTCAGCTTTTTGTTTCTGAGATCATTTTCACGGAAGCCTCGACAGATAAATATAAAAAATTCGAAAATTATTTGTAAAGAAATAGATCTTAATTACAAAATTGTTGCACTTAAGGTAGAAAAAAAGTGTGATGATGAATTAATAGAAAAAGAAGTCAGTATTCATGAATAATCCACGAGACATATTTTTCCGCTGTTTTATCCAAGTCAAATTTGTAAATTTAAAAAATGAAAGATTCACTGACAATTAAGCGGTAAACATTTTTTATAATATTTTTTGGTACAAAATAATCGAAATCTGAGAAATGAAATACAGTCGAGATTACTCGGGGAATTCATAGAAACAAGAAATGAACAGTCATCAAGATCGAATTCGTAATAATAATAACAATTTTCATTTTGTCCATTCAACTGATTTTTTTTTATTCTTAAATTTTAAAAGCAAGAAAAAAATGTTGCAAATTTGACAAATTTTCAATTTTCTTTTGTTATTTGTTACGGTAACAAGAACATTATTATAACATTCACAAAGAGAATTAATATTTTTGTTGTTGTTGTAAAATAGACAATAAATATATTTTAAAATGTAATAAAAAAATGTCTTTTCTAAACCAAAAATTACAATCTTTTTTTAATTTTTTTTTTTTAAATTAACAAAAACAAGCATTTCAATTTTAATCTATAAATATATATTTCGTAGAAAATTTGATCCCGACCTCCCAAATATATATTATCGATATATAAAATGCCCTGTAAACGCAGTCACACTTTTTTTTTTTTTTTTTAAGACAGAGCGCCGTTTGTTCTGAAGAACGCATGACCGGATGCACAGGCAGTATCGCAAACGAGAATCTAAGCTGCGCGACCAATATTTGTATACAAGTTTCGATGGGAGGAATGTTTGCTATGAAAACAGCGATAAGAACCTCGTTCAACTAGGGCGAACTGACGGGGTGAACCATTTTCCTTGGGGTATTGGCCAGATCCTGCATCAGTCATCATCATAGTTTGTAACTGCTTAAGCATATTAATCCGGTGCTCCGTACACTTTCCAAAGATGTATCAGCAATCCCATTTTGGTGGTCTTACGATGAGGTGAAAGTTCCATAAGTGCGAAAGAGATACAACTGTAACAATGTTTACAGAAACTTCTTTTTAATTTTTAATCAAATCCTCTTTTTTTTACTTTGACAAATTTTCTTGTTGAATTTAAATTTAACATTTTTTTTTTGTTGTAAAATCAGAAGTGAGAAACATCTTTTATTTTTCGATAAATGACGAAAAATATTGTTAAAGAAAAATGACTAATTTCCTTTTGTAGCAAATTACAAAAACCAAAAAAAAAATGGTGTTAAGCTGATAAAAATGTTCTGCAAAAATTTTCGAATCTAAAATGAGAGATTTAGAAATTGCAATTTAAATGAAATATAACGCGCAGACTACAGCAATATTTCATATCAAGATTTCAGGATTATGAAAAGAAGAATGAGTCGTTTTGTGGCTACGTATAACATTTTTACAACTTCAGCAATGGTATTTCTCCCGTGTTTCAAATGTAGCTGCGGGATTCCCCGTGAATGCATATGCACAGCGAGAGAGAGAACGAGAGGCTCTCTTCGAATGCATCTAACTCGCACGTGTCTCTCGTTCTTCTTCATTCCATATACCCTTCCTATTGGGCTCTTTTGAGAGAACGTGCGGAACACACGTTCCAAGTGTGTGAGAGAAAAACTCGTGGGTGGACTAGTAAATTATTCCAAGCACGTACGAATCCTACGGTCTTTATCTCAACGAGCAGAATATTCCGCAAGGACTCGGAGGATGTAAAATACAGCTAATCCGTGCATAAGCCAAATCAAAGGATTTCCTCTCGAGGCCTCTTCTACCTCAAAGTACCTTTTTGCATCGTACCTTCGATAAATTCGACTTCACTTAGCTCATAGTAAAGTTTCGAGTGTCTATTTAAAATGTTAGGTCGAAAATAAAAAATAAAAAAATAAATAAATAAACAGATTAAAATTAAAAAACTTAAGATTAAGATTAAAAAACATTTTTTAAAAATAAATAAATAATTTATTTTCAATATTTCTACTATTCTATATTTAAAAAAATATATTTGCGTGATTGTTTGTCAATTAATGCCCAAATTCACGTTAATTTCAATACCAACGTTATTTTTAAATCTTTATGCCACGCGGTGCGAGAAGTAGGCACTTCTCGCACTAGTGCGATAAAGTTGTATACGAAACTCGTGCGAGAAACTTTTTCTCAACTCGTGTGATTGCAACACTCGCCTTTGATTCGTGTTGCAAGCTCAAAATCGTGAAAAAGAAATTTCATCGCACTCGTGTCGTAATATACTATTACGCCACGCGGTGCGAAAAGTGCCAACTTCTCGCACTAGTGCGATAAAGTTGTATACGAAACTCGTGCGAGAAACTTTTTCTCAACTCGTGTGATTGCAACACTCGCCTTTGGTTCGTGTTGCAAGCTCAAAATCGTAAAAAAGAAATTTCATCGCACTCGTGTCGTAATATACAATTATGCCACGCGGTGCGAAAAGTGCCAACTTCTCGCACTAGAGCGATAAAGTTGTATACGAAACTCGTGCGAGAGACTTTTTTTTTACGATTTTGAGCTTGCAACACTCGCCTTTGGTTCGTGTTGCAAGCTCAAAATCGTAAAAAAAAATTATAAATATATATATATAATATCTGTGGATGTGCGTGCCGACTGTTCATTTCTTCGCTTCCGGTTCGGTCGCTCCAGCCCCGATAGAACCGTCATCTCACTAGGCCCTACGTATAAGTACTTACGGTGCGATCGATCACGCGCAAACACGCGAGTTGCGTGTGCTCCCTACATGTGTAACCAGTAGAAGCATTCACGTACATTCAAGTACAGAATATAAGTGTTAACTTGTATGAATACTGACCGAGCTGACCGAAGCAGCGTAATTTATGTGGGTTAAAATATATGCAAAAATGAAAACATAGAATATTTTAATGAATTAAATATATTTTACATATATTTTTCCAATAAGTATGTATCTATATCAGAGCGACTAATTTTCAAGTTGAATTTTTTTTTTGGTCTCCCAACTCAAAAATGTGTTGTCATATATGAGAAAAAAATTCTCCTAAATCCTTAATACGTAAAAAAAAATTTAGGGGTCGCTACCGAATTTCGAAGAACAAAAATTAAGTGAATTTTTGCTGTTTACCGCAAACAAAATGAAACTGAAAAGGTGCTTTTTAATGTTCCACTTCTTAATACCTAAAAAAGTAAAAATTTGGAGGATTAATTGAATAATTTAATATAGCTGAATGGTGGTAATTTCTACATAAATAATTATCAGACCTGTTTACCAGATTGAGTGAAATAAAAAAAATTATCCAGTAAAGTATTGAATGATTGTAAAAAAGAAAGTGGCATCTTTTCGTCCACTCTCTTCTCAGTGGCTTATTACAAAACATATTACATTATTACGAGATAGAAGAGCATCGATGAAGAGAGATTGGCCAGGTGTGATTTCTCTCACGTCCCAATCATACTCCTAACTCGATAACTTATAATGCCTATCGTTCCGGCCGCACCCAACTAATTGCGATTGTTATTTTATCACTTCTAACACGCGATGCTATCCGCTCTCCTAAGTATACCTAATAATTCTCGTTCCACTCGTTCACACATATTTGCAATAGTAAGGCTATTCGTATTAATTGAGGATACTTCATCGCAACTAAAAATACCATAAATTTAAGGAAAATAAAGAGCACTTTCTGTTTAATTTATCTTCATATCCCCTTAAACTTTTTCATGTGACAAATAATGGTAAATTATTTTCTACAATTCTGAAGGATGGAAAAAGAAACTTAACTTTTTTTTCCTTCCTTTAACACAAAATTTAATTGTATTAAAAAAAAAAAAGAAAAATAATGAGTAACTTTCCATTACGCTTTTTTTTATAGATCACTTTGAGTATCTTCACTCAATTTCCAGAAAGCAACGTTAAGTCTTAATAAAGACACTTTCGGTAATTTCGCAAAATCTCCAAAAGGCCCTTACGATATTTAAGGAAACTTCTGGCAACCACACAAAATTTCCAGAACTGTCGTCAACATCATAATACTTTTGGAGGAAAAAAAATCACACTAAAGATATTTTCACAGAAAAGGAGAAAATCCTGACACTTTTGTAGAGGCATAAAAGAAAATTGTACGACGATACCGCGTTTCATAGCATATCACGTCGCATGATCTCGTTTCTCTTATATTGACTCAGTAATCCCCCAAACTCAAGATTTATCGCTTGTTAATACCCGGCTAGTATCGGCTGTATATTTTCTGCCATGAAATATAGGCTGTGAAGAGTCGAATATATGTCGTGTGTGTGCTACGTACGAACTTATGCTGTACCATACAAAATATATATATATATAAATACGTAACGGTATCTATAGTTATACGACGGTAATAAATATACACACGCAAGGGCAAAGGTAACGCGCGCGCACACACCCCGTCCGGACACATCGACTTTAAAACGGCAGTTCGTATTAATTACCTCGCAATCGACGTAATTAACGCGGATTTACCGTGGCAATTTGTAGTCACGCAGATGCTCGGGTTGCCGTGCCTGCGTGGCCTGCGCCACTGCCACCCTTCTACACATACTCGTTGCCCTACAGACTCTGGGGTGATTTTGCTTGCTATAAGGGCAGGTGGTAATGTTCCTCGTGGTGTGCAGCAACACTCTGCAAACTTGTGCCAACACACACCTCGCTCTCTCTCTCTCTCTCTCTGAAAAAGTAAAAACACGATATTATTAAAGTTTCTCTTTGTAATACGTGAAAAATAAGACTTTTATTTCTCCCTTTAAACGTGAACTGCACGGTTTTTTTCTTCTTCACAATACAGCACTGTAAGACTTGCTTTAGTTTTACAGTGCGAATACGGTGAAAAGAAATAACGGTGCAAAGCAGAACTTTGCACATTGCTTTTTCATTGTTATTATTATTATTTATTTATTATTTATTATTTTTTATTTTTTTTTTTTCATTCTTACAAAGCTACCTATGAGGAAGTTTTGCTTATCGATTTTGGCTTTCTCGCAGAGGAATTTATGTAAAAATTCAAAAATAACAAGCAAGCTATGTGTGCTAAGTTCTACTCTGCAGATTTGTTTTAAGAAATTTTAAAAAGTATGTTATATTTTTACAGGAGCCATTTTTATTTTCCAGTTGAGTTATATCGAAACATACACTGCCCTGGATCAAGGATTGAGTATTATGAAACTTTTAGGGTTGAAACAAAAAAGCAAAAACTTGATCCATCCATTTTTTTTAGATGGAACCACGACTTTTTTTCGAACAAAAAATTCGTCATGTTAAGACTAACAACTTTTGTGGGAAACTTTTTTTTATAAAATCCATATTTGTCAGCTCAGAAGACAATTTTTTCACTATTTTAGCGTGACATGAATTAGAGGAAAATGTTAATTTTTCGAAAAACTTCAAATTCCATAAAATCCGAACCCTTGCACCGATTGTCAACAAATTTCGTTCGTAGCACCACTGATTATTGTTTTTTTTTATCTACAAAATAATTTTGACGACAGTTGACGTGAGACGAAGCAAAATGTAGATTTTTCGAAAAGTTCCATAAAAATCGAAGCTATTTATGTATTCAATTCAAATTCACCGATTGTCCTTTAACGTTGCTTTACTTAAAACGAACTACTCAGCTCAATAGCTAAAAATTTACGGCACCTAGTGCGCATACTTATTTCGATAAATTCAAATACAAATAAAATCTGAATAGGTGTTTAAAAATATATTTTTCAAAAATTATCACAAAGAAAAGTGTCTGACTGTTCCAAATTTCAGCTCACTTGATAAAGTCGTTTTTGAGAATTTTTTTTCGGAACCACTTTCCTCGATGTTTTGGAAAATCTCGAGGGGAAAAAAAAAAATATTCAAAGAAAGCTTCCTCTATGATGAAGCAAAACGTTCCAACAAGACAATAAAGAATGGGCGAGAAAGTAGAAGAAAAAAAGCAGAATTTTTTTTACAACGCGAGTATACAATAGCCGGTATTCTCTTTTTTATTGCCAATATAGCCAGTTTAACCGTTCCGCGAACGGGCGCAGCTGGTATGGACGAAGGTTGATCGCTATTTCGTTGCGTCATTGCTTCTTTTCTCTCACCGTTGCATTTATACTGTGGCCATCTGCAGCCGTTACTTCCGTCGTCTAGTGTCCAATTAAGACAGAGAAGAGATGAAAAAACAAGGTCGTTAGCGGAATATATTCTTGTATAAAACCGAGTCATCGGAGCTTTTGACTGCGTCGCAAAGGAACGTCTTGTCCTCTTTTCTTCAACTTATGTGCTTTCTTTCCTATTGGCAGTTTTATAACTCGCGCCGTTAATTTTCCTAATCAAAAAAGTAACTTATCTATCGCTACTTAATTCCGGAATATCTTCAGATTTTTATCACACTACGAAGCTGTAATTTATATTACAATACCAGATTACTACCTTAACGTGAAGAAAAAAAATGCGAAGGAGATACTAATAGGAAGAGGACTAATGGTTAAAAGTGATGCTAAAGAGTGCAGATGACATATGATTGCTACTTGTAAACAATTATGAAATAAATATTTTATTTTAGGATTGCGATAAATTATTTTTCTGTCAGTATTAAAATGCATTTTGTTTACTGAACATCTACCAATGAATTAACACAACTATGTTTTCGTTTCTAAATAGTGTCTGTGCTTAGAAATCTTTAAACGAACATTCCTAAAGTTTATATTTACATTGAAAGACGACACTGGCGTTTCAATTTTTTATCATTTAGGTATAATAGCACCACCAACCTTAGTTTCAGGTTACGTTCATGCAGGAGAACTAAGATGAGCAGCTGACTGCTAGTTGTAAAATAAGCTTTTCTGAAGAAAAACGCTCGATGCTTTCCACGAAAAGTGTTAAATACTAAAAGTGACGTTCCAAAGTTTATTTTGTGACCCTGGGAAACCGATTTTAGCAGCTCAAACGTTTGTTTCAGGATGTTCAGACATTGGGTCGAACATTCGGATTGAATCCAATGAACGAACGGCCGTACATTCATTGGCATATCGAATTTAAAACATTAAGCCAGTAAATGAACGATATGATTGAACTGAAGTAAACCGTGCTGCATTACACCCGGATTATGTTTGAATTTATTACGATCAAAGGAATCAAAGAATAGACAGGCAATGAAAAAAGTAGTAAGAATATAATAGACAGTACTAAAAAAATTAAAAGTAATAATTACGCAAGTACGAAAAAATAAAAGAAAATAAAGAGCAAGAACTAATGGCGAATACACGAGGCCGTAAGTTTAAAAAAGGCCTGAAAAAATTAACACTTTTTTCAAATCCGCCCGTAATCCAGAATTGAGCTCACATAGGATTCAAAAATCTATGGCGTCTCATTTTATTTGTAAGTTACGACCAAAATGGAGGAAAAATCTACACCAGCATCCCCTTTACTCGTTCGCTACTAAAATGATTTCTGTCGAAGGCATACAAATTTTGGAGCGAATGACGTTTCCACCGCTTGTGAGCAATTAACGGAATCAGCCGTATATGTTGGTAGTGGAAAGGCACTGTCTTGAGACGCTCACGGCAATGTTCATCCTCGACGTCACACAATCTGGATCCGAGCAAGTAGAAGGTGGAGTTTCGACAAGGCATCGCGTCATGCGGTGGCAAACCCTCGGATAATCCGAGGGTTAGCATTCAATTATGAGAGGGGAGCGTCTCGTGGCTTGTGTGATTAGGGTTTACGTTTGTCTCTCAAATCCTCTAACGTAGCGGCAGCAGCATCCTGTCGGTCGCTGTTCCTTCTGCTGCTTCCTCCATCGTTGGCTACATCCTTCGGTTCTCTCTGGTCGGTACTGCTTGTTGCCTGTTGAGCTGATGAACACATGCCATCGAGATATACCTTCCCTTTCGATCTTTCCCTTAAAGTTATTCCATAAATAAGTCATTTTAAACTATTGCCATTGAAACTAACAGATGTTATGACAAAATATGAATAGGAGATTTTTTTTAAAGAATTTTTATTTAATTCTTGTCCACGAGGATTCTGAGATTTATGAGCCTAAAGTTGAGACATTTAATACAGGTAACATAGGACTATGAAAATTATTATTCATCACTCTATTTAATTTTTCGAAAAATTTTTTTGTTTTTTTTTTTTAAATATGTGCCTCTTTTCCAGCACATATTTTTCGCTTATACAATTACTTCGGACTCTTAAATTGCCAGGGAACAACAGCAAACTACTGTAATACAAAGTAAAAACGAAACCTAAATTTGCATAGATTTGACACTCTAAAATAAATATTTTTATAAATGTCTTCATTAATTTTCGTTGGAAAATTCGAGGAAAAAAGCTTTGAGGAATATCGATACATCCTGAAAGTAAGTTTTTCAAGCACAATTACATTTTTCCTGATTATTCAATTTGGGTGTAAAAATGTCAAAGACCGGATTTATCAAAATTGCCTTTTTTTGTTTTCAAACATTCTGATGCAGAAACAGACTTTGAACTCAAAAGGGCAAACACAAAGTTTCGGTTTGCAAAGGACCACGGAATCCTTTTTAGTTCTACAAAGAAGTAGAAAAATAGTTTGTCAAAAATGTTGTATTTTCATTCTGCGAAATGAAATTTATTTGCTTTTCAAAAACAGGATTACTGCTTCTGTGAAAAGGTGTAAAATTGCCTTAATTAAAAAATTTCCACTTTTTTTTTTTTTTAATTTTTGCTTTGTGCACGCACACGGATATGTCGGTTGGTTAATGTTCACTCGTGTGTTTGGTTTCAGTACATAGCTGCTACTGCTGCTGACTCACATTAAAAGGACACATAACGTTAATTATAATGGAGAGATGCGTTGCGAGGCTCGTCTTTACCTCATCCCTCCTTATTTTCATTACCTTTCGAGCTCTTTTTGTCATTAGGAATCTTCGAGCACACGCAACCTAGAACCAAAGCACCCTTTTACGCATATAGTTTACTATTTATTACATACGTTCTGAATCCAGTCATGCAATCCAGGCTATTATAATTATTACCAGAACATGCGAGCTACCAACTCTAAGAATTCTGGCTTCCTACAAATTAACAAATAATTTTAACAAATAAGATAGAGAAATTTCTTTTGGCATTTACAATTTTTTTTTTAAATCCTAAAGAGACAAAAACATTCATTTGGACAAACATAGTTGACATCGTAACAAGAAAAATTCTGTAATATTCATGAAAACTAAACCATTTTTTTTTCTTTTGATTATTATAAATATTTTTGCCCGGTAAATTGTTTTTGTTGAAACTGCTATCTCGTCAGCTGTAAATGTAAAATAATAATGGGAATACATTTTTTAAAATAATAATTTCATTAAATTGATAACTAAAATAATAAAACATTATATTTAAAAATTATTTAATGTGAAGGATGTTAAATCGGTCGCTCAATTTTAACAAGTGTTAATATTACCATGCCAAGCTTCTGTAAAAATCCTAATTCCGATTAAACACGATTTTTTTTCCCTTTTAGACTCTTCAAATAGCAAATGAATCAAATGACCATACACTGAGGAAAAAATCAATAGTCCCTGAGAGATAGCGTGACAGCTGAACATTTGCACCACCAGCCTGTATTGCTTACACTAACAACATTCATATGAAAAAAAAAACTATACTTGAAAGCAAAACGATTAGGAAATATCATGTGGCAACAACACTTTTTAAAAATAGAGATTTAGTCCTCTGTACACAGACCCAAGTAGTTACAAATATTTTTCTGTAAAAGTGAAAAAAAAAAAAAAATTGTCATAAGAAATAACACTTATTTGTGTGTAAATGACAAAAATATTTTGTTATTACAAAACACCGCATTTTTTTAACTACAAAATACATTTCGTAAATTGAAAATATGAAATATTTATCAAATTGTTCATTTTCTTTTTTTATTTCCTAAAGGTAGAATACTAGAAATTAGCGAGAAAAAATTGGTGTCAAATTACCAAAAAAAAAAAAAAAACGTGACTTTTGTAGACAAAAACTTTGTGTTAAAATTGTTCATATATTAATTTACATAGTTTTTAGGACAAGAATAGCAAGCGTAATTCAGTACCGGAAGTAGGCATTGAAGGACCTACAGGACAAAATTCAACTTTATATTATAGAAATAGTAAAATTGACCGTTTATTTAATACAAGCCAAGAGATACTGATTGTGTTCAAATACAATCAATCCTCAATTTTTATGGAGTACTTTTGCAGTCGTGAGTTTATTAGTCTTATTGAAATGATTTTTTAAACTCTATAACAAGTGTTGGACGACTTGTACATTGATGGATAGGATCATAACGAGCTCAAGAGTTATAAGCGGACAGATTTGGGGTATATGAGCGAATATTCTATTTCCATTCCGCAGTCGTTCTCATTGCGGCGAACACACGTTGAGTAATTAAACGATGAATAACGTAACTCGACCGCAGCATCAACGAGCGTGAGGGTAAATCGAGTAATGTACGAACGGTTCGGGCAACGTCGTTTCTGTTTCAGCTTTTGCTGTCGAAGTTCATGCGTTACTGTCCGCTTATGCAAGCGACCCAACAAGCTCTCGAGCATAAACCCATAAACTACTTACGCGGATCTGCCTTTCACGGGGACGGAACTAAACTAATCGAACATTATAGCATTATGATGATTATAGAAAAGTAGTACAATTTTTTCTTGTATTTTTTTTCGAATGCTATGTTATTTGTGACAAAGAAATGAGTTCTTTTTCTTGGTCACTGAATTTTTAATTCGGGCTTTTTTGTATTTCGGCTAGAGATTTGCAATGTGACACCAAAAAAACAATAAGTCTTTAATTTACCGTAAATACAATATTATTACGACATATTTTTTGTCATTTCAACGACAATAGAAGTGTAATTTTAGTTTGAATATATATTTTTATCACTTTTACTAAAAAAAGTGCCATTTTCCACGTACATTTAAAAAAAAGAATTTTATGAGTTTTGTGAATTTTATGAATTTTATGAATTTTACGAATTTTACGAATTTTACGAATTTTACGAATTTTATGAATTTTATGAATTTTATGAATTTTATGAATTTTATGAATTTTATGAATTTTATGAATTTTATGAATTTTATGAATTTTATGAATTTTATGAATTTTATGAATTTTATGAATTTTATGAATTTTATGAATTTTATGAATTTTATGAATTTTATGAATTTTATGAATTTTATGAATTTTATGAATTTTATGAATTTTATGAATTTTATGAATTTTATGAATTTTATGAATTTTATGAATTTTATGAATTTTATGAATTTTATGAATTTTATGAATTTTATGAATTTTATGAATTTTATGAATTTTATGAATTTTATGAATTTTATGAATTTTATGAATTTTATGAATTTTATGAATTTTACGAATTTTACGAATTTTACGAATTTTACGAATTTTACGAATTTTACGAATTTTACGAATTTTACGAATTTTACGAATTTTATGAATTTTATGAATTTTATGAATTTTATGAATTTTATGAATTTTATTAAATGAAATTCTTATAAAACAGCGATACGTAATTTAACGTTCAACCTGCCTGAAGTATTTCCCCTTTTTGATGCGATAAAAAAAAATGAAGAAGATACCGTTTGAAATAGATACGAGTAATTATACGCGAATTCGATTTTTCTCATGTATATACGACGCCTCCGAGACGTCGCGCCGTTCAATTAACCGGACGTTGGCGCCCGATATATCAGTCTGCCTTCCGGATTGTCGAGGAACCTCCTTTCCTCACCGTCCTTCCCTCTCACCTTCTGTACTCCTTTGTAGTACATCTTTCTACCCAAACTACGTCTTCCTATCTTATATCGCAACACTTAATTTGTCGGCTTTCGTATCGTCAATATAATTTCTCCAAAATTATACGCTTCATCTTAAAAGCTGCTTTTAATGACAAGAAATAATTGACCAAAAGTAAAAGTGACGCCTGTGTTTAAACTCGATCGTTTCATTCTGTTTATTAATTCCATTATTACGAAGACAGCAGTGCTTTTTTATGAAGCTTTAATAATTAATTAAATAATTTTTAATTAAGCTTAAATAATAATCCATTCTTTTTGTAGTATTAACAACAAATTAATATTTCCAATGTTATTAATTTCGTCAATACGTTAATTTTCTTTTCTCTTGTACAGCTTTGATGTACTAAAATTTATCATCGATGTTTATGATAACGTACGTCGTGTTCTTCGCCATTCATTTGATTCGCGATTAGAGAACGAGGGCAAATTTCTACGAGCAAGTCGCGCTCTATGTCTGCTCCGGTTTCTCTATAACACTTCTACCGGTACGATATAGAAGCCATCGAACTTTGAGTTTCCTTCTGCCCACTATTTCCTCGAACTATATCGTCTCCGTGTTCACTTATAAATTTATGACAAAGCTCAGTTCCGAACGTGTTCGTCGCAAGTATATCAAAGAAAATATATAACAATAAAGCGATAGCTCTCACTGTACTCAGTCTGTACTGTCTCGCGAGTTGCACACAGAGTCAACTTTAAAAGCATTGGTTTTTGCCGTAAAAGAATTTCCAAGGATATTCAATTTAGTTAGGAAGTCGGTTTTAACGCGCCAACTCGAGTACAACTTGAGAAAGAATATTTGTAAATTCAACTGAAACGGCAATTCAAATATAATGATATAACGATAATGTCTGTGTGACGCAGAGAAAAATCGTTTCAACTTCAAAATGTTCACTTGACAAAGTGTGTGTTTTACTGATAGTGAAAATCATAAGTTTATTACCAATCGTAGCGCTCTGAATTTACAACACTTTTTGCCATTTTATTAGCTTAATAGAGGAGCCATTTCGCCACGAAAAAAAGTCACAAAAAAAGTTTATCATTTTTTTGAGTGTTGTGTAAAGTGTGTAGAATATGTAGAAATTATTTACAAATTTTTGATAATCTTATATTTCACCTAAAATTAAATACCGATTTTTTATTTTAGTGTCCTTTTTTTCGATTTCAATATAGTTTCCACACAAAAATCATTATAAACGAGCAGAATAAATTTCAGGTATTTAGAGAAGGATTAAAGTTTAAAAAAAAATGGTAAGAGGGATCATTTTGCTCCTAATTTCATCGAAGTTTTTGTTATTATGTATACAAACTACAAAAAAATTGTTCCTATGGCAATTTCGCTCCTCAAAAGAAAAAAAAAAAAAATAGAAACAAAGACAAATGTTTACATGTATGTTCCTCTCAAAATTGTATTACATATATTCTGCACAGCTGTGAAAATTTTTCAATCGAAACCAGATTTAAAAAAAAAATGGTTTTTTTATTTACCGCGAATCGAAAAATACAAAAATAAAAAATTGACATTTAATTCCGAGTGAAATATAGAATATAAAAATCACTCTACACCGTTCTCAAAAAAAAATTGAATTTTTTAAATGCCATCGCGAAAAAGGCCCACTTCATGTGGAATGCGTCATAAAATTTGTAAAAGAAAAGCTACTATTTGTTAATTTTACAAACGAATTTGTCGCCAATATATATAAATCATAGATTGCAAAACGTAGCATTAGTATTTTATCAAATAATATTTGTTACTTTATAAACAGCGTTACTTTTCAATAAAATGACGTCAATCGCTCACCAAAAAAAAAAAAAATGGAGTAGCTATAATATTAACAGGAAGAAAAAAAAAGTTACAAGACAAATAAATTTTCTATGAAATTTTATTCCACAAAAGTGCCCTATTAATTTGATAAAAAAAAATATCTCATAGTAGTAAAATAGCATCTGATAATTATGCGATTGCCTCGAGGAGTTTTTTGTTCCGCCTTATTGCCATCCCTTGTAAACTCTTGTTTCTTGCCATAAAATATTTATCGAGTAAATGAGCCCATACCGCTAAGAGGAAAAGATGGGGTGGAAGAAATAAAAGTGAACAATCCCTTGAACTTTGTGCAAAGTTTCAGTTCGCTTCGTCAGAGTATAACACAGTTGAAGATGCTCGTTTTTTTTTTTCTTTTTGCTTATTAGTCTCTTGGATTGTCATGAAAGAATCGTATGTCAAAGCTTTGGCACGTCTTGTCGATAACCGTAATACCAGCAATTATCGTCATGTCACTCGATAAAAAGAATATTTATCCAACTTTTGATTTACTAAACGGTGCAATTTTTGTTTCTGTGTTGCAGTATGCGGCGACATTCACGGACAGTTCTACGACCTGATGAAATTATTTGAGGTTGGCGGTCCACCCTCGACGACAAAATACCTCTTCCTCGGCGATTACGTAGACAGGGGTTACTTCAGTATCGAGGTAAGTGGTGTAATACTTTAAATAAATGACAAACGTCATTTTCTTTTATTTGTAAATAAATGTAGAAAATTGTGTTTGCATTAAAATGATTTGATATTAAAATATTATTATATGTAGAATTTTGATAAATGGAAAAGGTTACTTTATACATCATTTAAAAAGAAAATACTTTGTGTTAAAAAATCATTTCTAATGAAAATATTGCTGACTTAAACAAAATCAAGGAAAGTAATAGATACGTAAAAAAGAGAATAGAAAACATTAGTTTATTTGAATGTGGCATCTACATGTGTTTATTGGGGGTGACAATATCTTCATCTCTTCTATTTGACATTTTTACATAATTTGTGCATTTTTTTTTAGACTGGAATAAAATAAAATAAATATTTACACAGTAAAAAAAAGATTCCTGAATTTAAAAAAACATACAAATGGCGTAAAAGTGTAAGATGTATGGCCATATTTTTGGGAATGTAAATGCATTGGCACATTCAAATAAACTAGGTTTTTTGTTTACATTGTTTTGACTTTCTTGATACGTTTATCGCTTTCTTAGATTTCCAGCAAGTCAGACAATATAATTATTAAAAAGCACATAAGTATTTTATTCTATATTTTTTTCTATATATTTATACGCAATCACACATTTTTCAAAATTACGTGCACGTAATTTTGGGGGAAAAAAATAATTCTATGGCGTAACAAGAAAAAAGTAGATTCTCAGGAAAACAGAAATAATTAGAAAATACTAGATGAATATTTGAATGTGCATATGGATTTGCATTGTCAAAAATATGATCATTCGTTTCATTGAACATTTGTACGTCATTTGACATTTTTTTTAGACTGCCATATCTTTGTGTTAACAAAGTAATAAAATGATACACACATTTTTTTTACATTTTTATACACATTTATGCAAACAAAATGACATACACATTTTTTTTACTGTCTAATGTGTATATTATTTGATTGTCATGACAACAAAAAATTAGTCTCTAGATGTTTTTTTTTAATTTCTAATCACATAATTTTTTTTCTCAAATTATCTAAATTTCAATAAAGTCCTTACTGAGTATCACAGTTTTTCCATCATCTTCGCTTTAATCGAACTATCAGGATTTCAATTTTCGTTTATCTCACAATTTCCAATTTTGTTCGTCACTTCGCGCTGAGTTTTTTTTCTTCTACGTTTTCGCTTTATCGTCACCCACGCGTTCATCGTGAAATAGAAAAATGTCGTGGTAGCCTTCGAGTCGTTATCGGTATACAATTCTCTCAGGATCCTCAAAAAGGTTAAGCCCTTCTATCCTCGATATGTTCGCCTCTTCTCGCACATACGATTTCGATATCTTCAATCGAGAATTGTGAGCTGCTGGGTCGCAAAAGGTAAAACGAAAAATCGAAAAGGCACACTGACAACAGAAACCAATGAACGACCAATGCGCGACGCGATGGTAAATGGAGAAAAGGAAAAGAAGCAAAAAAAAAAAAAGAAACGACAACGATGGCACCGGCTTTTTTGCCATTACCGTTTTCTAAGGAAAATCGTGATCTCTCCGCCCTTTGAAACCCTTGGCCCTTCTCCTTTTATACGATATATCTATGTGTACGTCGTACAAGAGTTCGAGTTCAACGTAACGATGAGGGAAAAGAAATATAGAAAAGTGTACGAAGGAAAATAAATAAGAGGTAGAGAGAAAAATTCTAGCATTCGACAATTGGACGTTTAGATTTATGTGCCTTTAATAGATAATGCCAATTCGGCAGAAGTGTAGATTTTTTAAAGAACCCATCAATATATAAAAATATTTTATTTATTTGTCTATTTATGAAACAGTAGTCGGTCAAAACTAGAAAATATATTAATACAAATTACTCCGTTCTGTTTATTTGATAGATTTGTTAAATGTATTTCACGAATCTTCTTTTTTTTTCATATTGAAAAATAACAAAAAGATTTTGTAAATTTCACAAATTTATGAACACCTTTTTTTTGTGCTGTCTAAAAAATGACAAAAATATATTGCGAAACAAAACTAACACATTTTTTTTCTTATTGTTCGATAAAGTATTGGTTTCATTTATAATCCGGAAATGCAAAAAAAAAAAAGCATCGTAGACGGTAAATTAAATTCCCACAGAAATCTTACAGCGAATACGTACCCGAGGGTGAAACAAAATTTGGTAACCTTATATCATCCTGTCATATAATTTATGCCAGAGTGCAAAACCAATTGCTGACTTTCCTGTTCAGCTTCAAGAGATGTTTGGGTTAAGGGTAAATCTGCTTGGCAGTGAAACCCGACTGTTGGATTGTCAACAAGACGAAGTAACAAGCTACCCGGACAAGGAATAATGCTTCCGGTAAGCAACGTGAACAGAAAGCCGCGACCATCATCCTCTCGTTCGAAGGCTACACCGGCAAACGGAATTATAAATCGGTGAAAACTCTCGCTCGGTTGAACTTGGTTTGATACGAGCTTTTCTTCATGATCTCCACGTTCCTCTCCTGCGTCCCCGAACGTCTTTACACACCGTCTGATATCCTTTATCGTTGATCCTCTTTTCGTTCTTCTTCGCGCGTACCTCAACGACTAGGTATCCTGATGGGAAAAGCGCAGAAAGCCTCAGGGCTGCGGATCAGATATCTTTCGAACATTGTAACACTGAAAGTTGGAGAGGACAAAGAGCTCTGACGGTCGATGTTTGTTTGTTGGTTTTTTTTTTTTTTAAAGCACAAACGGCAAGTAAACAAAAACGGCGAAATGGAGGATTTACTTATCGCGATGAAAGCTTCGGTTTTAATTTAATCGTGACTTGTATATCCAATCGGTCTTGGATCATAAATATACAGTGTGGAATACGGTGAAGCTATCAATCTCCGACAGCGGATTAATTCAATGATTTTCTTGCGGCATTTAAATCCAATTTCTACAATACGCGTTAGTTTTGACTTTCTCATTTTTCAGACACAAAGTTCTATTGGCATTGTTTCTTTTTCTTCTGAAATTTGGATTTGAAGCAATTGTAAAGAAATTATTAGTTGACTCAGTAATTTGGATTGAATTTTCACATGTGCTAAAATTTTTACGTTCTCAGATGATAAATACAGACTGGTGGAATCGGCGAGGTTATAAATACCGAATGGAGATTAATTCGGTGATCGGTGATACAGTATTTCAATCCGATTTCTATGCAGCATGAATTAATTTTGAATTACCAATCCCTTCGTCACAAGGTTCTATTAATATTGTTGGGTTTTATCTGAAATTTGGATCTGAATCAATTGTAGAGAAATGTTTACTTGGCTGTCTAATCTGAAAGCATAAAATATACAAAATATTTTAGCAAACATCGTCGTTGAAAATTATATCGTGTTTGCAAATATTTCTTGTAAAATTAAGCAACACCATTAAATTTTAAATTTTAAAGTTGAAACAGTGATCGGTGAGCAAACAACGACCATTAACGTGGGTTTCCACGTGAAAAATTGTAAATATCTGAAGCCGGAATAAAACAATTACCAATTGCTTGTATTACAAATGACAAGAGAAATTTTATTCCTCTAATATTTAATGTTTAATTTGACTGCACATAGAAATGCATATATATATGGGTGTATACGATGAGTCAGCTGTTTCGCGCATATTAGCATAACGACGTGCCAGACATATTCCTCCTCCTCCGCTTTATCTTTAAAATTCGCCACTTGCCAGTTGTTACGAATTTTTTTTCATTTCACGTGTTTATTTCGTATCCTTGTACCGTCTCTCGTCATTCGTTGTATCTGGCGACGAGCGTGAAATTTCAAAACACACTCGTTCGAAGCGTGGGTGGATAATATATATATGTGTTATAGCAACTTGGTGGTACACACTATTACGCACACGTTTGCCAAGAATGAGCTCACAACTGGGCTCGCACGCGTTCTACATACGTAGTCGCATTGCCGCGGCCACATATTTTCGTGCTCGCGCGAGACTCTTGGGACGGCGAATTACTTGTTCACCATCGGAAGTATACCTCGCATATTCGTCTCTTCATCATCTCAAACCAGTCATCCTCTTGCGTGCATATGCACGCCTTACTCATCGTCTTACGGCTTTTCCACAGCTCCACACATTTTGCGCGAGACAAGACATCGTGTGGCAAGCTATATGTGTATGACGTAAAGGCGAACTGCGAGCGACTACGTGTATTCCGACTAGAGTACGAAATTAAATTGTAATTGCAAAATTAATGCAGTACAATTTTTTTCGTTCGCTTTAATGAATTTATCTTTTTTTTTTTGAGACAGGATGACATGTGGAAATTTTTATCTTATCGTTTCCATACAATTTGCTATACTCCACATTTGTTTTTTCATACACAACCCGATTGTTCATATTGGATTTTGTATACGCTCGATCTTCCCAAATATTCTTTACTACATATTTTATATTGTACACAGTTGCTATCATAAACAATCCGTTACTCCACATCCCGATTTTTCAGACACTATTTACTCTACCGTAATCATTTTTCTTAGTCCGTCATCTCGATTTTACGCATTTCCTATTGACCACGTTCCGTTACTCCACATACATTTTACTCCACATTCTTTTTATTGCGCATCTCGGATTGTACGCAATTTCTATTGCAAACAATCCGTTACTCCACATCTCGATTTCTAACACATTTACTCCACCATTGAAATTATAGACGCTTCCTGTTAGCCACATTCCGTTACTCCACATACATTTTACTCCGCATTCTTTTCACTGCGCATCTCTGATTGTACACAATTTCTATTACAAACAATCCGTTACTCCACATCTCGATTTCTAACACATTTACTCCACCATCGTAATTGTACACATTTCCTGTTAGCCACATTCCATTACTCCACATACAGCTTACTCCACAAGCTCGTTACTCCATCATCTCGGTTGTACACATTGCCTATCGGTCACATTCAGCTACACCACAAATCCAATACTTCACATCCATTTCACTCCATATTTCTGTTACTCCACAAGCACCTTACTCCATCCTCCGTAATGTTGGTTATACACATTACCTATTCATCGCATCCAGTTACACCACAAACCCAATACTCAGCAAACAGACACAAATTAATGAATTGAAATTTAATGAACGCCACTAAAGGTGTTAAAAAAAAGTCACGTTTAATATACAAATATACTTTCCTTTGTATAATACTTGTATATTATATTTACAATATTAACATTTTAAATAACTACCCTTAAAGAACCCTAAATAACAAGAGACACACATATTTGTGTGAAAATTAAAAAAAATTATCCTAGGTATTAATAAACATTAATGACTACGAAAGAAAATAGATTTACACTGGCGTAAAAATACAGCAGTACCTGTAATAAAATGTACGTTATTATAATTTATGTTTCAGTGCGTATTGTACCTGTGGGCATTGAAACTTTGCCACCCGACCACACTCTTCCTCCTCAGAGGTAACCACGAATGCCGACATCTCACCGAATACTTCACATTTAAGCAAGAATGTAAGTATTTGTAAAAATTAAAAAAAAAAAAAAAAAAAAAATCACGATTAAATGCATATCATCGATATTTCGAGCCACAGTGATTTTCATGACAATAGCAGGAAGAATGAGCGTCTATTGCCCCATATATTGAGCTCAGCATCCCGCAGAATCAGATGACTCGGTTTAGCTTTTGACCCGATTTTGCATCACCGAATCTCCATCTCTGTAACCATACAATTGGCGGTACATATATACTGTATCCCCAATACACATCGACACTGGCATTCGCTTTGCAGCCTCGTCACTGTGGCATATACGTATAGTGATCCGTAGCAGCAATAACGCGGAAAAGGCGCGACTTGCCCTGTCGGCTAAATTTAGCTTAAGCCCCTCACTCGCGGGAGTTTCTCCAATTCAACCGATGTATTCATCGACGAGTGGTCTATTATTTCGTTGCCCATTTTTACCTTCGCTCCAATTACACGCGTTTTTCAATGCCTCGAATACAACACCTTTGGCTTTGGCACCGTTCAAACAACTTAGCAAAATACGTCACTTGAATAAAAATGTTACTTACTAAATAGGGTCACTTACGTCGTTACTAACGCGTAAACGTGAAATTGATTTTTTTTTTTTCTTTCTCTTTGACTTTTCAATTGTTCGCCCAGGCTTTGAAATAATTACTTTTTATTCTACTCATCAATGACACTTTGCGTCTGATGAATTACAAATCAAAAAAAAAAGGAAAAAACAACACGACTTTGTGAAATCTGTAACCATAATAATAAAACCATTATTGCTCTGTTACGAATAAGGAAATAGCAACTTTTATCCATTTGTAGCTTTTGAACTTCGATTCCGGAGGAATTCATACCATTTAAACGAAAAAGTTTTTTTTTTCTATAATAAATAAATAAAATGAATTATCAATCGATTGCTATATTTTTTAGTGATTTTAAAAGTATCACGAAAATTACACATTTATTGGGATGAATGTCTAATTTTGATGGTAAATACGAATTAAAGAAAATTTTTTTTAGAAGCACAAACTTACATTTTTGAGATTATTTCATAATAATCATAATAATCATGATGATGACAATGCCCAAAATTGATCAACAATTTAGTAAAAAATATTATTCAAACAAAAAAATTACAAAAATGCAGTATTTTCATTTTCGTTATTTTTTTCAAAAATTTGTAGCTCGTGAACGGTTCAAACAATTGATCTAAAATTTTGCATAAGACTTGAATAGAATATGTCGTTATTTGATATCAAATTGTGGTGAGAATCCAACGACGAGTTCATATTTCAGAGAATTTTTTTCTTCTTTTTTTTTTACAAACCTTCCACCAGGAGGAAGCGAAAATTGATCTGAAAAATTGAACGTACTTACTCGTAGATGTAGCTTTGTAAAAATGTTTAAAAAATGAGGAAGCAATGTCCAAAGTTGTACTTTGCATCCCTTTCTTTCCTTTTTGGCACTAGAGTTTCGCGTTCATAAATTTTCGTCTATATAGGCGAGTACACCCTCAGAGGATTCTCGCAAAGTTGCCATAGCACTGCTGCAGTCGTCGCAGCGACTTTTCACCGGTCGTCGCGGTTAGATGTTGAGGGGTGCGAGACGCGATAGGACCGCAACGCGAAACCCTCCATCGAGACCTGGACTTGAGCCAGGCCAGCACGTGTGCGCGCCTCGTCGCTCGTATAACGTGCCGCAGCAGCACCGGCGAGCAGTCACGCGGTTTCGAAACCCACAGAGAGCTTCACGAGCCGCCAGAAACGATTGTTTGCTACCGAAACCGCGCTCGTGGCCTTTAGGGGGCAGCTGGGGGGAGGGAAGGGGGGAGGAGAAAAAAAAATGATCCTCTAAATTGTGGCCGCTCCCATTAACCTAACGATGTGACGACGTGTGGTTTCCTATTCATTTCGAAAGCTTATTTTATTAATAAGTCACAAAAAATAAACGTTGCGACGAAGACAAACTCACGATAAATACCTATTTCAATTCGTCCCAACATTTTTTGTATTATTATATCTGCCTAAAAAGTCACATTGATTTATTTTTAGATTTTTTGAAAGTCGAAAATGTTTAAATTCTGTAATTTCAAAGAATGTTATGCATGAAATTTTTTTCAAAATCTAAAAAAATACGATAAAATTAAATATAAAACAACAATATTTTGAAGCCTATAAAGAAAATCGACAGAGACTGTTTTCTTCAATTGTACATGGTTTTAATTTTTTTTTAATTTTATTATTATACTGCAAAACTTTGCACAAAAAGTAACCTAAAATAAAAGTGTTTGTCAAGTCATCCAAAAAATAGTGAAAAACCTTTGAAGCCTTTCCAACCCTTGTAAAGAGAAAATCAGGAAATACGAGCATTTATTTGTAACACTATTTTTATTACATAAAAAAGGCACATGTCATTATACTAAAAAAGGGTTCATTTTTCACAGAAAAGACATTAATTTAAATAATAAAAATTCATAACGTCTTTCTGGATTTTCAAGAAAATCAGAAAATTTCTTGAAGCAGGTAAAATAATATAAAAAGTATTAGGACAAATCGAAAAGTACATAAGCAAATGCTTACCGAGTTAGTCAGAAATATATCATAAATTAATTTTTTATTGCACTCCACAGAAACGTATGTTTTGTTATTGTGAATTTAATGTTGGTCGAAGGGTGAATAGAATATACTGCTATATAGAGGCAGAAGTCAAGAGTTTAAGGATTGATGGAGATAGATGAAGTGATAGTGTTAAAAGAGGGCTGAAGAGGGGGTTCAGGGAGAAGTTTAGCAATACTTGAAGAGACTGGAACGACGAGACTGGTGTTGTAGGTTGGAGCATCAATTTACCCAGCTTCTCTCTATCTTAGCTACCAGCACAGCCTGATTCTAATCCCGTTGGTACGTCAGTCGATCGAGCCTCAGAGGCGCCACTTTATTGAAGACAAATCCCTCTCAAACGTCACTCTATCTTGGCTCTCAAGTAGATTGTATACTCTGGCAAATTTGAGAACGTCGACATCTGTTTCACTCCTCTTATCCCTTTTTTACCTCTTTACGCACCTATCTCGATGCGCTAGCTTTTCCAATTTTCTAAAGTCACTGAATGCTCAAACCGGAGTACTAAATCCTCAACAGAAGTGCTGAAAGTACTCGTTGAAACGTGTGTTACGTACTTTCTTTTAAAGGTAATAAATTCTATCCACGATTGTAAATCAAACAAGAAAACTAACTTTTTTTTTAGCCAGAAATGAAAAATCTGAGAAAAGTCTTAAAAATCCAATGCCAAGTATAAGAAATTTTGAGCCTAGAACGAGAGTGGGCCTTTGCTTCTATTTAAAAAAAATAAGCTTTTTCCGAAATAAGATTGTCACACTTTTTGATGACACAAATTGTCGTTTCACAAAATTTCCAGACATATTGTAACGTTTCTTGAGAACACTTTTAGCCAATTTCATTCGACTTATTTCCTAGACATTTTTTCCTAGCAAAATCCTGCTAAAGATTCACGCTAAATAACGTAAAAAAAATCCGGACATATCCGGAATTTTGCAAATAAATCGGGAGTCATGTGAGAAGGTTGTAGTAAAATTTTTTAAAATCTCGTAAAAAATCGGATGTTGTCCCTTAAATATTGGGAACATATAAAAACCATTCATTTCTTCGTCTCAACTACATACTTAAATGACCAAGCAGTTGTGAATTATATTAGGCCTATTAAATATTATAATTTATTTAAAAAGTATAACTCATTTAAATTACAATCCCAACTATTGCAGTAACGTTAATATTTTAGATTTAGCATAATAATCAATCATAATTATTTGTTTTTAAAAGTATTTCAAATAAACTTTCATTGAATTAATGTCTCTTAGTTAAAAAAAAAAATCATTGAATTTTATGATTGATACTAATATGATTTAAATATGATTTATACTAATTCTCTCTAATTCTTTTTTTACAGGCAAAATAAAATACTCCGAGAGGGTGTACGACGCGTGTATGGACGCATTTGACTGCTTACCACTGGCAGCGCTCATGAATCAACAGTTTCTATGTGTGCACGGTGGTCTCTCGCCGGAGATTCATCATTTAGAAGACATACGCAAAGTAAGTTGAAATATCAGCTCCATAATTTCAGTATCATATAGCTAGAAAGATAATAAATAAAAATAACGAGAGTACATTGAAATATGTCGAAGTGTGTATATCTTGCAACGATGCAATATCTCATCAGACACAATGTAGCTGGTGTTTTTTGATCGGAAATACCAAGTGTCTTTAGACCTAAATGCAGCAGGTGCAACGCCAGCACCATATGATGCTGTTAATATCGTCAACGTCGTCGCCGAAGATCGTAAATACTTTAGATAATTAGTTTCAACGGTATATTTTACAAAATTCAACAACCAGAAAACTTCGAATCGTGACAGTAGAATAAAGTGCATTTTTTAAATTCGTCGAAAAACAAATAATAAATTCACATTGACCAGAATCATATATTTAAAAAAAAATGAAGTATATTGTCATATAATAATATTGGTAAAAAAAAATATATAGTTTGAAATAGTCGTGAACAGTTATTCAATTTTTTTAATTGTCAAAAGCTCTTTCTATTACAAAGTGTATCGATGTATGAGACATCTTGCCTCGGGTACAAATAGTTGTTCAGGGAGACAGCGATAGAGAAAGAGAGAGGCTGTCCCGATTGGCTGATCTGTCGATTCACCGTATGTGTGTGTCTCTATATGTGTGTTATGGAAGAGCTTGTACGGAGCCACAGAGCCGGAAGCAAACCAGGCAACCCGACGTGGTGCCACCTGCTCTATCGATCGTATACCACCTACACACCGTTTCGCATGAATATACCTGCACACACGTACTCATGTGCACGCGTTGCCTACTTTTACAGACATAAACATATAGATATATAATATATATGGTTCATCCAAAACGTTCTCTGCAACATAGAACCCTTTGGGAATTGCATTGATAGATAACACATACGCGTGATGAAATATGTCGAATTCTAAATGGAGGTAATGAAAATATTCATGATTAAAGATGTGCTAAATACTAAAACCAGATAAACCTCACTCTGTTTCCTTCTGCAGGGTAATTAAACATTTGAATTTCAAAGCCTTGAGTTGCTCACTTTCATGAAACTTCGATACTATCCTATGCACAAATATCAATTTGATGTGATGTTGAACATCTCTGAAGTTTAAATCACGGTAAATCTTACATTCAATCCTAAATCTTATGGTTAATCTTAAATTCAAACTTGACGTCAAACTTAATATTGAGTTGAAATTTATGGTCGATCTTAAGCTGAATATTAAAGCTGTAGATGCGGCCCTTAATATGATTGCTATTGTTATTACTACCGCCAAACCATTTGTAGTATATTCTGTTTGCATTGAAATGCAACAAAGGCATGCATCATGTTTTTTTTAAAAAGAAAATCCTAAGTCCCGTACTTCATAAGTTCGGAACATCGTATTTAGTATTTTTCCACAATATGGAATGTTCGGTCAGTCATTGGTCACTGACTATAGTGAAAAGAAGTTTTTTCCAGTGAATCAAATTCTGTTGAAACTCTTCAAGTCTCGCCAATCTCATGCTATGTCGTTTTCATAAATGGCCAACGACTGTACGGTTTAGAGATGACGTAGAATAACTGTGAAAGGCGTGCGTTTGCCTGAGCCTGGAGCGGCGCTCGCTTCGAGCTTTGCTCGCCAAAATAAAACTAAGCTGTAAGCCTTGCTAGCCCGGATTCGAAGAGCGTACATACTCCACCCAGCTGGCATTATACATGCCGTATCGAGGAAAGAAAAGAGCTTCCCTTTTTCCTCAGTTATCCCTACATCCACCTTGCTCGCCATGAAAAAAAAAACTTGGTGTACGTGTACTATGAGCTTTTACCTTTTCCAAGAATCGTGCTTGCGCACTACCCCTAACGCTCCGGTAAAACCTCTGTCTCTCTCGCTCTTTCTAACATCTACTGCACCCAGTACTTTTGCAAAGTAGTCCTCTGCAGGTACCAGAAATACTCTTGCACCTGCCACTATGCAGGTTGGTACTTACACTTGCATTCTCTCTTCTCTTATATACTCCACATTTCTTTCTCACTTCTCTCTCTTTCTCTTTCTACGCCTCAATGTTTCTCCTGGCTGCATCTTCATTCTTACTTCTCTTGTAATCCTGGCTGCCAGCACTTGTCGGCTCTTTACGTCACTCTCCGCAAGACTTTTAGACGATGAAAAAGCTCACCAAGTTCGACCGGGGAGGTGGTCTCTTTTTTGCGTTTACTCTGTTCCATCGAATGAACAACCCAAGAGCAAGTCGATTGCCAAGACAAGGCGTTTCTTAGCTATAGACCAGAGACCAGAAGAGCAAGAGAGACTCGAGAGCTTCGGAAAGAGCAAAAACTTGTATACACGAACTCAATGCAACCGTTATACAATATACATGAGCAGGAAGACCGCACATGCCAAGGATGTGAGAATACAAAAAGGGGAAAGAATAGGAAAGACTGGACGCAGGAAGCTGGCAGTGATGTCGGGGTTAAGAAAGAGAAGATGAAGCTACCGTAGAGCCTAGCATCGTCGGTCCGAAGGACTTGTTCCGGCTGCTCGCGCCTGGTTATGTATTATTCCGTGTGTTTACGTAAGGGTGCAGGGTTTGCCAGGCCGCTGGAGCGATATGAATACCAAATGCGCGAATTGCTGGGCCCACCCTCCCTTTCTCAACCTTCTAGCTGGGTACCATCCGGCTACCTTCAGACACCATCATGTCCTGGAATATATAGAATATCTTTGCCTTGGTATCTTCATTCCTGATTCGTCCTACATCAGTTGTCTGCCAGTGTATGCCAAAGTTCAACTTCAGCGACGATGATGATATAGACCCACGTTGAAGTCTTATTTCTGATTCCGCTCTCTTTTTTCATGACTACATTCTGCTGGTGTGATTCTGTTTTCTCATTGTGCTCAATTTCAAAGTTTTCTTTCTGTCATTAACATGACTAGCTGCTTCTCGACAACATATATTTTCGGTTATGTTTCAAGCTTCCAATAATTCTGTTTCTTACATTCCAAGTGTAACGTTTTTTTTATTAATTATCCTGGAAGACCCTTTATATTCTATAACATTGATCATTCGCTCTCAGTTCTCTAGCTTCAGTTGTCAGCTCGTTTGTACACACTGTCTTTCCATCCCAATTCGATTCGTTACATCTATTTTCACCGCATTTGTTTCCTTTCCCATCCTACAGCATCATGAGCATTATTTTCCTCTCCACTTCAGTTGTCGATTCTTTCATTCCCGGACGTTCCGATTCAACAGCCCTTTGATACTGATCTAGGAGTGATATTGGCCGTTCGGGCATGAGTTTGGGTATTGGCACAAAGTTGGTTAGTTGATCTGAAGTCAACATTGAATGTCGACACTGATACTTCGATCAAAAACCAAACATAAACCGGCCGTTTGACTACTCAACTATTTTCACTCAAATAAAAGAAGCTAAATTTATATTCTAACGCAACAGTTTGAGTTTTCAACGTAGTTGAGACAGAAGACATTTTTTTGATGGCGGAACGTGCCTTTTATAAATTCATGTCCAACGTCTCTAAGCGATGTGTAGAGCGGTCCATGTTCGTCTCTGCCAGGCACTATTTGACGTATCGAATATCTGGAAGAAGGCATACAGGACAAAAGTAAGAAATATCGCGTCGCTACCGCAACTCTTGATATATATAGTAAGGCACTGATGTCCACGATCTAAAGTTTGGATCACGTGTATTCTGACCATCCACGTCTATAGGTACCTTGGCAGGAGGTGCTGACCTAAGTACTTGTGAAGGTCGCGCTCGAGTTTTCTCGCATTACCACCAGGGACTTAGGTTGACATCAGCTGCATTATTACAGCTTTTCCACAGTTTCCCCAGTGACCTAGTCGAATGCTATACAGTGAAACGTAACTGCGTGAAATATAATTGAAATAATGCAATTAAACGTTCTGCGATTTTCGAGTATAAACTGCTTCGATTGAGACTTGTAATTCAGAACAGTTTCTGTATAAGAAGATTAAAAAATGTTCACTAAAGCGTAAAAACTATTCAACATATACGACCGCAGCCTGATAAAAATGATCGTTTCGTCTACAAAGCTGCGACAATTGTAACGAAATATTGAAAATTCTTCTGCAATGTTTCAGCGATATTCTGTCCTATCTTTAGGTGGTTCATGTCTCTAGTCTTTAGCTACGTATAATTTGCTGAGAGATGATGATCCCGAGCTTGAGACCAGACAAGCATGTTCTCAAGCTGATACGCCTAATACCCACGAATCTGTCGACTCATGAGACAAATATATACGCCGTAGTTGAGAAGGATGCGAAAAAACGAATGGTTGAGAAACATGACACATGAAAGACAAGCACATGTTGGAGAATTATTCTAGATGCATATACATTCTGAATTATCATCAACACCGTCTTGTCTGACTTGCGTAGATAAGGAACGTAGAGAATTTCGAGTGTTTCTGGCAAGACTCTGATATGCACTTCCTGCTGTGAAAGACTGGCAACGAGTATCGTGACTACGGTTGGCGTCATATTTTAAATTCTCACATTTTAGCCATTTCGTTTCATAGTTAACGTTTCCCACGTTTTATTTTTCTTGTAACTACAGCCAAAACCTGTTGGTTTTTAATCCCAACAGTTCTCAAGGTAAAACTGGAATTATTGGCTAATATTTTTTTCATTGTTCTGCCTGTTTTCTTGTTATACGATATTTTGATTACGTCCTTAAATAAAACAATGCTTCGTTCTTATACAAATTTGGAACATATAGTCAAATAATTTACTATTTTCCAACGATTTATAATTATCTTCCATCGTTTACCCCATTTTGTCTAAAAGTATTTTTAGCACGTTTCGAGCATTTAGACATTCATGATGCTAGAGTTGATCAACGTTTTTAGGCTTGTACATGTAAATTTATTACGATACTTATAAACGATTCTGTCTACTTTTCTGAACTGAACTCGTGCATCTGGTATATACAATACTAGTATATACAAAATATCTTCTGCTAGCCCAAGCTTGCTTACCAAACGAAACATTCCATTAGAGAATTAAGATGAACGCGAAATACTGGAATTTCAGTTTACCACACAGAGCTGACTCACGGTCCCAGTTATCCTTCTCTCGCTTTTCTTCCCTCGGTCTCCATGCTCCTCTTTAGATCACGGAGAGAGTTGTCATCCAGAGCAGTCACGGAAGAAATTTTTCAAGCTGTCCAAACTTGGGACAGGCACAGAAGTCGGCAGTTACAAGTTTCATCTCAGCTGCTATCTCCGATTAAGAGCTTCATCTCTTACACATAGAAGAAGTTACTTGCCAGACAAGCGTTCCAACTCTTGCTGCAGGTTTAATCCAAGGCTTATACAATTTATAAGGGCTAAACAAATATTTCGTTGCGGGTTATGTGACAATCAACTAATTTTCAGCAGGTACGTTTTTTCACTTTTGAAAATCCTAATTTTCATTGTTTCGGAGTTTAACCCTTTTTTGGAGCATAATTCCTAGGAAACTTGAACAACCCATTTCTTTGGAAGCTTTGCATACATTCATGTCAGTATATTAAAAATTGCCTGAAACGTCGACAAAAGAGGTATAGAAAAAAAAATGTGTGTGTGTGTATCAGACAAATAAAATTCAAACTGCTATTACAGAGTAATCAAGCTGAAATTTATCACACAAATGATAGGATCCAAGCTCATCGTTTCTTTACGAACGTCGAACAGTGTTTGCCATAGAATTTGACGAGAATCGCTGGAACCATTGAAATTTGATGAAACTTCGAATTTCTCTAATTTTATGAAAAATTGCTATTAATTTTCAGAATCGATCTATTAAATCTTGACCTATCTAACTGAATCTTTGTATGAATGTTTAAAAAATTCAAATAAATTCTGCGATGAAACTTCATTGGAATCTATGCAAGCGTACAAATTTTATCGTAAGACACATTTATTTCAAAGTTCGTAAAAAGGGTTTAATCGAAGAAGACTGTAAGACTCAAAGTTGAAGTAATAAAAGGCATCGATAAGTAGTACCATCTTCAGGAGAAGAGTTACAAATGGGAATGCTAAAATTTTCTAAAATGATATACAGAATGTTACATATATACTAATGCTGAATACGAGAGTTACGATTCGACGGAGAATCCTGATGTCGTTGTCGTGTACGGCGGTGTGGCGACCAGGCATTCGCAATGTGTCGCCGTGTCGTAAACCCAGTTACGCGCCAGTTGTTTAATTATCCGTGTTACTCTGAGCGAAGGGCTCTGCTGTATAGTACCAAGTGAAACGGTCATTAAGTTTACCAAAGCGACAGAGGGATAGAGAGAGAGGAAAATATACGAAAGATAGTCTTCTCTGTTCCTCACAGCAATAGCTGCCACAATATAGCTGTAGTACTACTGGTAGTACTACACAATGGTAACGGCTGTGAGCACTACTGGAGCTTTCTATATGTCGCATTTTTTTACGAGAATCCTGTCGCTTTAAAATTATGTTATAAAGCCGATAAAAAAAAATGATGATTAAATTGCTGTAATGCTGGTGAATGGTTTCAAGCTACAATAAAGTATTAACCCCTTTGATGATCAATTGTATACAGATGGTAATAGTTTGCTTCACGCCGTAAAAAAAAGGTATATTGAAATTTGTGTAACTTTAACGAAAAGTTTATATCCACAGATTTTTTTTTGTTAATTTGACACAAATTCTTTTTGGTCAGTTTCTAGTTTTACAAAACAAAGTACTTAAATAAAGGAATAAAGGGAAATTATTAAAATATACAAATTTTAACAATTTTGTATTTTCATTTTAACGAAATATTTTTAAGGTTGAAAAAAAAATAGAGGGAATCGTCGGCCCATTTCCGCTCGATTATACCAAAAATGTTTATTATCCAAAAAAGGTTTTTCAGAATTCTTTTCAGAGTTATGTCAATCACATAAAAAGAGAAGAGACACAGGTCGAAATGGAACGCCCCGTATATACACGGCCAACTCGACTTAATAACGAATAATAATAATAATATCGTCGAGAAGTGAAAAATGATAGTTTAACGAGTATAATACCAGACGTTCAACATAAACGTCGTCTAAGATTAGTTTTTTTTATCGAGAAAAAAGTATAGAAAAAAAAAAAGATCTTGGATACTGGAAGCGTGAGGATGGAGAAGAGATTGCTTACTCGGACACTTATTGGTTCGTGTCGGTTTATGGATTTATGGATTACGACGAGATCAAGATTGAAATATGTTCGTATTTATTGCCTTGGAAGATTTCGCCATCGGCCTTATCGTCGAAACTAAATATTAAATATTGGATCGAGGCGGCAGCCGCCAAAGCTGCTAAAAGCACGAGAGGGTTTCTTCGGCATCGTTGGACCAACAGCGTCTATACAATTTTAATCCTTCGTGACTATCTCTCACACCAGTCACATCAGTTTATAAATAACGAGAACTAACGCCGCATATGTGACTCGAGCTCGCGTGGCACGATTAAACGACTCTATGATGACTGTGTGGCTCTCCAGGTGTGGACTTATTAGTTCGCAGTTATTTGCAGAGAACCGAAGACAGAAAATTGTGGCCTCTGTATCCACAAGTAGTTTAACGTTTGTCCAATAGTTAATGCAGCTTTCGTCGTATATGCGAAGCACACTATAGATGCTATCGGAATAACCAGTCGTATAAGCGTTTTAGACTCCCACATGGGAATAAAGTTATTATGTAAAATATATTAATTACATATTAGCAGCATGTGTTCTTAGAGGCACTAACGCTCAAATTTTTCGACGTAAGATAGAACTTAAAATGGATCTTGAGATCAAACTTCGAACTTAAGATGATTTTGAGATCAGACCAAATATTTGTTCCTAAGTCAACGAAAAAAAAGCCATGATAAAACTTTTTAGATTAATTAGAATAGATTAGATAATTTAGATTAGTCGAATAATGTCCTTTGTATCACTCATAACATAATTTTGTTTTTCTTTCTGTTTCAGTTGGACAGGTTCAAAGAGCCACCTGCATTCGGACCTATGTGCGATCTTCTCTGGTCGGATCCCCTCGAAGATTTTGGAAACGAGAAGAACGCCGAACACTTTTCCCACAATAGCGTCAGGGGCTGTTCTTACTTCTACAGGTGAGATTATAATGATTTTCTTGGTAAAAAAAAAAGTGTGAACAGAATTTTTTTGTATTCTTAAGTCATGCTATAACGTCATAGAAAATCTCCAAAAAATTAAATTATCACCATTAATTTTTTTTTTTAATCTAAAAAGGCAGATGCTGCTAATTAACATAAAAACCTTCATACATTTTGGGTGCGAAAATCAAATAAAGCACCTCTTTTTTAAATCTAAATAAAAAAAAATTACATAAGTATATTTGAGTTAGTTACAAAATTAAAAAGAATCTAGCCCAGAATATTAAAAAAAAATGTTCGCACAGATTTTTTTTAAATTCAAAAGTCATGCAAAAAACGTATATAAAAAATCTAAAAATGTACTTGCTACTAATTAACAAAAAAAAAACTTTATACAGTTTAGGTAGAAGAAGCAAATAAAACACCATTTTTTAAACAACTAACGCTATTGCATTCTTGATTTACGTATTTGCAGGACTATTCAAGAGCAGGAAACGAACATTGAAGTTTATGTTTGAGACATCCTAAATACCTCTCAAACGAGATGGAATTAGAAAATGACATTTCGTGTATGTAGATAACGTATCGTACGATAGACGAGTGCTTTCATTATCGCACCGACATTTTCACGAGAGTCACGGAGCGTACCTGAGCTCAAAGCGAAATCGAAAGAAAACATACCAGGATCGTTGGGGGATATAACGTGCTATGCGATTGTACACCGGATATACGAAGCTTTGAAACAGAGATCGTCAGGGACTTGACCATTGTTCAACATGGTACTCGACTCCTTTCAAGCTGTTGAGAACCGCAAGATATGTAGGTCGAAGCTATTCCACTTCAGACTATACATATGTGGTTATGGGAGATAAAGGGTGGTTTGAGTGGCTCTGAGGAAATTAGAAAATGGCCTTGAACGAAAAATTAAAAAATCGAAAGGAATTGTAGATTTTTTTTTTTTCTATACCCAAAAATATTTGCATTGTGTGTCTCTTCATTTTGTAAGATGGCAATAATTTTATTTATTTATTTTTCAAGTTTTTCAAATTTGTAGATTTATAAATTTGACACACAAACACACGGATTTTTGTAATTTTGCGAGATTCACAAAACAAATTGTGAATGACAAAATTACTTGTTATTGAAATAAACGATTTTGTTGAATTATTCGAAAATAAGGTTCATCTTTTTTTTTTCTGAAGGCCTGGACAAAGAGCTATAAAAATTGTGTCGATGTTTTTTTTATACCGTACTACAAAGTACTAGAAGGGAAAAAAATGCGAAATTCACGACCCTGTGGATTTGCTCTGATAAGCCACATAGATAGATGTATTTTTTGTAAGAATCATCGGTCTTAGACTTCGAGCCAGTCGACTCCGAATTGTGAATTAATTTACCATCTTCGTCGTTTTTATCGAAGTCGTCGAGGAGCAATGATGCATGAAAAGACAAGACGGATATTTGGATCGGAAGGAAGGGCGAGTCAAGGGAAGAAGGAACATCAATCGTTGTCCAAGGCGAAACGGAAACAGGCTGCCCGAAAGGCAGCCAGACAAATACTACGGTTCAGCAAAAACACTCGAAAAGAAACTAAATTATTTGCATTTCATCGGTACAGTCAAATCAATCGTATATTAGAATTTTTCAAAGCTTTTTTACACATTTTCAACGTCAAATAAATGCAAACGAATATAGGTCTAAATTATTTTTTTTTTGTGTCACTTCCAATTTAGAATATAAAATTGTGTGAATTTGATTAATTTTTTGTCTCACTTCAAATTAGACATAAAAATGTGTAAAATTCACGCAATATTTGTGTTACTATTCAAATATAATAGAAAAATCCGCAATATGGACAATATTTCTGTCAAATTAACGCAACAGGATTTGTTACTTCGAAATCTGGAGCTTCGATTTTACAGACAATTTTTTTTATCCTGTTTAGAGTTCAGGTCATAGAAGAAAAAAGATATTCTAATATAGACCTATTGTAACGAGGGTACACCGATTAATATCGCAAATCCTTGCCTTTCCTTGACACCAATATTCCTCACGCTCGTTGAGCAAGGTCAGTTATAAACGTGCAAAACTGCTGATTCACCCCCATTAGTCATGAAATTCACTGTCACGACGCGCCAATTCGTTTCGCGGCGGGTGGCTGAGTTTTTACAATTTTTATTGATCAATACTGAGACAAATGGTTACGATGATCAGTTATAAAAAAATTCCATTGACTTGTATTTTGCAGGTGGATATACGTTTTTTTTTCTTTTTCAATTCTTGGATTCTCCTGAAAATTTCAGTCTTCTTCCATTACAAAATAAAATTTTCCAAAAGATATTAACATCGTTGAACATTTTTTACAAGAATTCTTATGCTTCTGAAATAAATTTTTTATTTAGAGTATTAAAAAAAAACTCACAGAGCTTACGTTGCAAATGAATCAAGGAGGAAATATATTTCATTAAAATCTTCGACCAACAACCGAGCCACCAGTATTTATTAACAATCCAGCGACGAACAATTATGTTAAAACTTTTTTCCAAAATCCTACCCAACTTCCCAAACGTAAAGTCCTCAAAATGTATTAAAAATCGTGATTAGTTAGTAAACATAAAAATAAAGGTATTGAGATTTTGATCAAAATTTGAATTTTTTCAAACTTTCCTAGGACCTACCAAACAGTTATTATTTTTATTAGCAAGATACAAAATAATCTTTTAACATCAGAATTCAACATGAAAATAATCAAATAATCAAGCAACAACTGCAATCAGTAACTGCATAAATATTTCTGCAAACACATTGCACGCTGCTGGATAAATATTTTGCTCTTAATATCGGCTGCCATTATGGATATCCTCTTATATGCATCCAGAGGGAGAGAGAGTAGATGCAGCATGAGATTATTCCAAAAAGCTTTTGTGCGCAGAACTTCCATCCGTTAGTGATTGTGTTCCATCATCTACATATTCACAAAGTCGTTGGCCAAGTGTTTGAAAGTTGAGTCGACATCGTATACATATATATATTCTGAATAAATGAAGGTCCGCATTAACGTAGAAAGAATATTTCTCGGTGAAAAGAAAATGAGAAAGAAATGGTGAAAGGATTTCTTGGGGCCAGGGCAAAAGATGCGAAACTATGAAAAGCTTAACCCCTCGACGTGAATTCTCCTCTAGGTTCATCCTTCTCACCAGCAACTCTATTTTTCTCTCATAGTCCCTCGCACGCGAGGTCGCACCGTTGTAAACCTTGACAATACGATAGCCACAACCAACACCAACCACTAATGTGTACCACAGTAACAAAACCAGCAGCGACAACGCGCAACCACCAACTCCAAAGGGGTTGCACTCGAGTGTGCGAGATGCAGCGCACGGGGTAATTTTACCTCGAGCTTGCGATAAGGGGGATTCCCGCGTTAGCTCGAGCGTTTATAAATTATAATACGAGGCTGAGCGCGCGACGAATCATCATCGCGCGGCAGCTGCAATAGCTGATGCGGTTGAGGGCGACCTCGATCCGTACCACCGATCGACCGTGCACGCACATTGTGTCCTATATTTTCAGATATTATATGCACGGCATGAATTTTTCGTGTAATTCAAATGGAGAATCGCTTGACAACACGTTTTTTTTGTGTATTTTGAAATTTCGGAGTTTCTTGCCTTTCTATTCACACAGAAAGATGTTTTTACTCGTGGATAAAATATATATTATAAAATGGTATTGATCTATAAAAATGATTACATCATTGTGTAAACGAAAAAAAAAAATAGTGGGTTCCTTTTGCAATGTATTTTTGTTCGTGTTTACAACAGCAAGAAAAATGTAAATTGTAATGTAAATGAAATTATAATTTTGATATATTCATTGTTTCTAGTGTGTGGCTACCAATATAATGAAAATACCCTTTTCTTCAAATAAATATAAGCGAGATTATGTGACTATGAATTTAATATTCGGTTGAATGAAACCTAAATTAATCATTTTTGTCCGAGTCATCTTGGTTATAATGTACAAATTTAAATTCAAAATTGTAATTTTTTTTTACTTAAACCTCACATAGAAAGGTATTAATAATTTTTGTTTCTTTTTTTTAAAATAAATATCATTAAATGTTTTTAAATAAATGTTACTAATGTAAAAAAATTGCAATTTTTCTAATTTTAATTGAAAGCCTTTCGTAAAATTTTCCATTAAATATTGTGAATAACATGAGTTTTTTCCTAAAATGACAAAAATAATTTTAATCATACTTTTGAATACGTTTCACTAAAATCCAAAAAAAGATCCTTGAATTTTTTGCTTGGATCGTAAAGCTACTGCGAGCGTGTGAATCTCGAGAGCCACAGTAATTTGCTGCTTCTCAATAAATCGATTTTAATTTAAAATGAAAGTTCGAAAAAGGCAATCGAATTTGCAATGAAGAAGAGAAGAAAAAAAAAGACGTCTCCGCAGGACGTATCAGTGAAATTATGGAATCATTGGGGAGAGAGATCAATGACAGTAACGGGAGTAAAAAAAAACCAATCGAACGATCGTCTTAAATTCTTGAATCGTTCCAATTACACTGAGAGTGAGAGGCGGAGCACAGACCGGAGGAGATACTATCAATCGTCGAACAAGATTCCGAGAGTTTCGATGGGGGAAAACTAGAGAGCGAAAATGGATCTACAAGAGTTCCACCGATATTCTATACGGTGTGCTGTGTACGACCCAGGGGAAATTAGAAATGTAAAAAATGCATGTACATACCTCGATTGGACGATTTACAACGTTATTCGTGTACATTGCCTACACGCGATACCAGCAGTATTAACATTTTATTAACGACAATTAATGAGCGACTGCTTTTTCAATCATTGCATTAAAAGGCAACAGCACTTTTTTTTTTTGTAATATTTTCAATAACACATTGGAGCACCAACCGAATCAACACGTTGGGTAAAATGTTAAAACAGCTGTTTCGACATTTTTTTCGAACGTCATGACTTTTTTTTATTTGTTAAGTTGGAAGTGACAATGAAAAATTGGCCAACTTACAATTTTTTATTTCTTGAATTAAAAGAAATCACAAATTTCTCTAGCTCGAAAAAAAAAATAAAGTATTAAATCACAAGTGACAAAGTAAAAAAAACGTTTTTTTTTAATGACGCAAAAGTATTGTCGAAAATGTCTCTTTTTTCTGTTAATATGACAATACAAATTATTTTTGTTTTTTTTTTTATTTTTTTAATGTAAAACTTAAAATTGATAAAGAAAATTGAGCTAAGTATTTTTTTAAAATTGATTTATTTTTATTTAGCACAATTGACTTTTTCAATTTTTAGTTTAAATAAAGAAGAGAATAAACTTAGTCTATGAAGAAGCAATAAAAACTACGAATACAACTTTCATACCCTGGCTGACTACGTTCGTGTTTGCACTACTTATATACTACACTAGCACAACAACTGGATTGCGCCAGACGTCATCCGCACCAAATGAACAAATATACCTCGTTATTTACACGTAATTCATCGAGTGCCTATGACGCAAAAAGAAGAAACAAGATAACCAGTTTAAAGTAAAGCTGATGAAAAAAAAATCATCCGGTCATTAAAGAAAAAAGCAAATACCGTCAAATACAAATTTGTATTCGTCGTTAATATTTGCGAATTGCGTAAATTTGCGAGTTACTATGATAGAAGTGCCAAGAGAGCAAAGTCACGAATGACGTAATAGCGACAATTAACTTTGTCATCAGATTTTTATTTAATTCTTTAAAATTTTGAAAATTATAAACATTTAATATTTTTATCATCGGAATAGACTTAAAATTTCGGGTTTTCAATCAAAAAATTTTAAATCTGTTTTTCTAATAAAATTAAAAAAAAGGGGAAAAAATAAAATAAATTAGCACACGCATTTTGTAAATAAAAAAATGTGTATTTTAATATGTAAAATTTGACGGAAAAATAATTGTGTAAAAACGACAAATGACAAGTGTACACTATTTTTATCGAATAATTTACTTACATAAATTACGTAATTATTTCTGTAAAACTGAAAAATTGACACAACAAAATTGATATTAATCTAGCATCCAAAATCAGTGGAAACAATTTTTCTAAAAATTGCATAATTTTCAATTTACTTTTTTGCTGTGCACCATAATCCGGCATTCAAAGTTTTTCAAAAATACTGTCTCACATATTTCGTATGCAATGAGAAAATTTTTAAAAAATTAAAAAAAAACGAAATAATGCAAGCGTCATCATAATCGATACTCTGGCATTCAAAAAAGGTGTTCAAAAATACTGTCTCACATATTCCGTATGCAATGAGAAAATTTTTTAAAAATTAAAAAAAAAACGAAATAATGCAAGCGTCATCATAATCGATACTCTGGCATTCAAAAAATTTTTTCAAAAATACTGTCTCACATATTTCGTATGTGATGAGAAAGTAAAAAGGGAAAAAAGAAACGAAATAGTGCAAACGTCATCATAATCGATACCCCCAGGATTTTCCTTATCCGAAATGACCGAGACACGGTTAGTTCCATGATGCAGAGGGGGCGAATAATAGCATTGGTGCTCTGGTGTGCCTCGAAGGTGATACGAAAGAAGAGGGTCAAGCGTTTACGAGTGGGAATCAAATGAGAAACGTGGCTCCCACACCGAACGCAGCTAGAACAGGGCGCTCGTTTCTCTCGGTCTGGAGTTTGCTAGCTTTTACGACGCATCGAGTGTTTTGCCACCGCCAGCACCCCTACCGATCCAACTAACTCATTGCAAACTGTGAGCGGCTGGATATCTACGCTACGTAGAATACATATATATATACGTAGGGTGGTGTAGGGTAATCTCACGCGAAACGGCCCTAAGCCCGGATCTATAATGTTCACTTCGCCGGGGCCATTACGAAATTACCAGCGGTGCACTAGTGCCGTTCAAACGCCACGTTCTTTTATACCTCTATTTCGCTCGAGAGCCGTTAAAAATGTCCGAGAAACTCTCATAGTTTACCATCGAGTATTACATTTTTATCCCCCTCCCCTTCCGCCCCCCACCCCCCTCACCCTTCGCTGACGCTTCGATCCTGCACATAATTACATTATTACATTATGACTGACGTGTCTCGGAAACACGTTAGACGTGCCATACAAACCAACCAGGCAGGAAATTTCGTGTCGGACAATATTTGGGAAGACGACATGAAAGTGTAACGAGATACTGTAGAAATACTTTTCAAACAATTAGTTCTATTGAGCACTCTGTATTAGTGATTACAAAAAAAAAAAAAAAAAAAAGAGGATGTCTGTTTGCAAATTAAGGCGACGGGATATGTTGTTCTTACTGTTTTGATGTAATTGCGAGTCACAAGCATTCAGTTTAATCGGTGGCTAAAAATGGTAATTCTATTTTGTGGGATTTTTATTCAAAGCTCTTATGCAGATGTTACATGAATGTTTGGAAAAAATAAATTTTTATGTAGAAATTTAGTGAAAAAAAAAAACAAACGTTCCGACGGAAATTTGGTAAAAAAGAAACAACATTTCGACAGAAATTTGGTAAAAAAAAGCGTCACCAGAAAAACTTAGTAACCAATATTACTACAGAAAATTGGTTTTGAAAAAAACTCTACCACGAAACTCGATAATAAAAAAACGTTACTACAAAAACTTGGTAAAAATGTTACCACGGAAATCGTTACTTCAGAAATTTGGTTAAAAAACGCTACTACAGAAATTGGGTAGAAAATCGTTACTTCAGAAATTTGGTAGAAAATCGTTACTTCAGAAATTTGGTAGAAAATCGTTACTTCAGAAATTTGGTTAAAAAACGCTACTACAGAAATTTGGTAAAAAACGCTCCTACAAGAATTATATTTTTACACTGTGTTTAAATGAATAGAAGAATAATTAATTCGATGATTTATTAATTTGCAGTTACGCGGCATGCTGCGACTTTCTACAAAACAACAGCCTCCTGAGTATTATCAGAGCGCACGAGGCGCAGGACGCCGGATATCGGATGTACCGGAAATCACAGACGACGGGCTTCCCATCGCTCATCACTATCTTCAGTGCGCCCAACTACCTCGATGTTTACAACAACAAGGTCAACTTAAAGTAGCATTAGATCAACAATTGATTGTTCTTCACTCCTACGCAATTCTAAGAAGAACAGACTTGGATTTCTAATTTTTTTTTTTTAATCGATATCCGATTTAAAATCCGAGAAAAAATCAAACTAAATCTTACTTGAACGCATTTTTTACGTCTACAAATATTATGCAAAAAAATTCTCTTACAAAAATGATTCCCCTTTTTTTTTTTCTTTGCCCAATAGTAATTTTCATGAAGATGGAAAATGTTATTTGCGCAATTGCTGCACCATTTAATTGTCATGATATTCTTTTTTTTCAGGTGACTCAGTCACCTTAAGACCAAAATCTAGAGTACAATTTAACACAAGTGTCTATTACTGATGCATTTAAATTCACCAAAATAAATGAAATATATTAACATTCGTTTTTGGCTTTTGATCCGTAAATAAAAACAGGCGGCCGTGCTCAAGTACGAAAACAACGTAATGAACATCAGGCAATTCAACTGCTCGCCACATCCGTACTGGTTGCCCAATTTCATGGACGTGTTCACATGGTCCCTACCTTTCGTTGGTGAAAAAGGTAAGTTCAACATTTTTTTTTAAATTCTCAAAGCACGAATTATTTTTTGAAAAAAGTTTTATTACAAAATACATTTTAACGCTTTTTTACAGTCACGGAGATGTTGGTGAACGTGCTCAACATTTGCTCGGACGACGAGCTCATGAGCGACGGTGATGACGCCCTCGAGGAAGGTAATATCCGCTGTCAATTATTAATTTTTTTTTATTCTACTGTACAATTGTTTATATCCCGTCAATTTAAATTGTATGTAGAATACCCAATTAGATTTACAACTGGTTAAAATGCTGCGATAGTCACTTTTACGTGAAATGCCACTAAGTAATTTGTTCGGATCACCTTTTGCGTGTCCAATTATTACAGAGATAAATTATGAAATTTTTGTCTTTAAAAAATCGTGTTGTCGAGACTTTTGTGGCTAAAATTAATATATCAATTGTTTCTATCTAATTAATATAATATTACATTTAACCTTAGACAAAGATTCTAAAGTACGAAAATATTATTCTCTTTTTTTTTTTCCATTACACGCCGCACGGACAGATGGTAAGAAAGCGTCACTCGATTATATCTACAAATCGCCACATTATACCGAGAGCTTTCCATTATCATTAAATTGTTTTCTTTCTTTTCTATACTATTTATCTCGCTATTATAGATTTTGGTATCAGTGTGTCGAGTTTCTATTTTCATACCCCTTTGTGCATATCACCAACAAACACAGTCCCATTACTACAGCCGCAATCACGAAACAAATCACTTTTTCTTTTTTCTCCAACCAGTTCGATTCGATATTAAGAAATGCGCTTTTGTGCATTAAGCTCTTCGCGTTAACGAGAATCTTTGATAACCAATCCTGCAAGCATACTTTCCAATTCATTCTATTTTTTAATTTATGCCATAAATAATTAGCTGTCAATTTTTTTTTTTTAATACTTACCATTATCGGTGAAAAAGAAAATGTGTAAGCATTTTATGAAAAATAAAACGTTTGTATTTTCCATGAATATTTAAAAAAAAAAATTAATATGAAATTATTTCTGCAATAAATAAATAAAAAATTGAATTGCAAAGTAATTGGATGGTTAATTAACTCTGAATTATATTTCTCGAAGTGCGAAGCGTCCTATGAAGATTTAGTTCTGTGTATATTTCTCTTCCCCATTCTTACAACTCTTTATTTCTCTTTAATATATTCTATATATAAATATTCTCTACGTATTTGTGAATACCTTTCTCTCTATCTCTCTATATATATATATATAATATAAATATATAAATATTGAAATCTAAAAATGCAACACCACACACAGCCTGAAATTTTTAACATAATCACTGGTCTGGATCTTTTGATTTATATATCACTCTACCACATATATATTGTACACTTTTCCCACGGTTTCTCGACGTTATTTCTTTTTTTTTCAAGCGGCAATAATTAAAAAAAAAATGCACCAAATCTGGCATGGAAAATTCGTACAACGAAAAAAGCCTAAAATTATTTTCTACAATTTTAGTACATATATCACGTCCCGGTTTCCGTAGCCCCTTGATTAATATTTAAGTCATGTTTTGTTTTATTTTTTTTTATTTTTTTATTTTTTTTAGTTTTTAATTTTTATTATTTTCACAGCCTTTCACATTTTCATTCACGCATACATTTTTCACACAGAGGGTTCGATTCGATTTTATCGAAACGCGCAAAATGAATTTGTCACAAAACATTTAGCTCGAAGTGCCAACAAAAGGGCGACGAAAAAGCGAGGAAAAAAAACCTTGAAGAGTGACGAATTAAACTGAAAATTGAAATTGATCACCAAAGAATTTAATCGGTGAACATCAATGATATTCAGGATTATTTTCGGTCATGAATCATGATGATCCCACATCGAGCAACGCGTTTGTCATCAAATTGGAGCGACGATTAAATATTCCTCTTCACATCGAAAGCTCATTTTTCTCGTGTAAAATTCATGTCATTACAGAGGGACCAAAGTAATCACCCAAAATAACATTGAAATTTGGTTTAATCGAAAAATTCGATTAAATTGAAACAACGATGAAATTCGATCGAACCCTCGACTCGACTCATCCCGCAAACTCATAAATGTCCATATATAATTCATTTAAAATCACAATTGTCCCTTTTATCGTCTTGAAAGCAAAGAAAAAAAAAATAAAGGAATGCTAACTAGAGGGTTTATATAAATATACATATATAAAAGGTCACAAAGAATGCGATGAACCCGACGGAAATAAAATATATGCAAGATATATGAAAGATATGCAGTAAATGTTTTTTTAAAAAATGATATATCTTAGATACATATTAGAATACTTGAAGTGAACTCTGTCACTTTACGCTGGCCCTCTCAAATATTTCTCACAATTGGCCTGATTTTACGACTACTTCAAATGTACTTTTTGGGAATCTTTCAGATTTTTCATCACAAATTCTGAATTAATTTACAACTATTTACGTGTTTGTGTGTACAAGATAAAAAATGTATATTTTTTACGAAATTTTGAATACAAATATTCCTAATATGAGGCATTCTTTACCAACTGGGCCACGATATCTATTGACAAACTTTCTTTTATCCTCGTAAATCATATTGTCGACTCTGGCAATTTTTCTATAGATTCTCTAATACACAATACTGTAAATTATATAAAATTAAAAGCAAAATAAATAGTATCGGAATCAGTGAAAAAAAGGTATAATCAGAAAAAAAAAAACCTAGCCCAGTTGACAAATAATTCCTCTTGTATGAAATAAATGTAAGAAATAAATCTGAGATATATCTGAATACATACATAATATATCTAATATATTAATATATTTACTTTCCACGAGGTTAGTGAGAGTATGAAAGAAATCATAGTGAGAAAGAAAGAAAGTAAGAAAGAAACCCTCATACCCCGAGAAAAGCACTGATTGTCTTTTATCGTACTCCTTCTCTATTATATTTGTGTCAATCACACTGGCCTTGGACTCCTCCTATATCGGCACGACACTATGCTACTACTACCTCTACTACTTCTACTACTTCTACTACTACTACCACTCAAAACTCCATTGATACCGGCAATCTCAACCCCGTTAAGTCGCAGCCAAAGTCGTTGTCCAAAAAAAGAATGGTAAGTCCGCCTGAAGACTTACTTGAAACGCAAATTAACGCAAACCAAAACGTGATGTAATATCTAAAATTGAGATTGAGACTTTCACGTTTCCTTTTTTTCTTTTTCGTTTCTTCTTTTTCTTTAATATATATTTTAATATATTAATTATTATATTTGTCCATATCATAATATAATATCGTGTACGTTTGCCTTTCTTTTTTTTTTTTTAATTCTTTTTTTTTATCTGAGACCGTAAGTGTCAGTGTTTCCGCGCGGTCACGTTTCGTGTCGTCGTCGTTTTGCTGGACCTCGAATTTCCAACTGTTTCCCAACACTGTTTTATCCCTCACAGTCGATGCTTCTCATATCAATATTTATTCAATACTATTGTACATCTTTTTTTTTCTCTTTTTTTTTTTTATCTCGCCTTTTCACTCTTATCTTCATCGTCTCGTAAATTGTTAATGTATTTACACGTTTTATTCCACGTGTCTTGTACGTTTAAGTCCTTGACCTACCCTCTTTTATTTTTTGCTTCGCCGCATTTGAATTTAAGCCAGAAGAATGCGTTTCAATTCGTTATATGTCAAGACTAAACGCGACGAAAATATTTTTTTATCTGTTGAAAAAAAAAAATCATACTGATAATCTCAACCCTCGATTGGTTGTTACGGTTTTCTGATCGTGTGAAAAAATTCCAAAATCCAAATATTTAAAAATCGTAGGACGAAATAGATTGCTTTTTTTATTATTATTATTATTAAAAAGGAAGAATTACAGAAAATTGATTATCCTACAAATTTTTGAATATTTAGACCTGGGGATTTTTTTTACACTATTAAAAATTCGTTACCAACCAATATACGACTTTTTTTTTAGATGACAAATTGAAAAGAAGCACTTCAAAATGTAAATCGATACATATTCAAGTCAAATATTGTGCGCTATTATTTATAATTATAAAGTTCGTGAGTAGCGAGCGACCTCGTCACGAACGTACCGAATGTAAACCGACCTTTTTAGCCTTTCTGCCATTGTTTTAATTGATACGTTTTGTAACCGATCATTATATCGTTAAACAAATTAGAAATGACAAAAGTATTTATAACTTTATTAATCGCCAGTTGTACGAGACTTGAAGTTTTTTTTTCTTGATTGATTTCATTTGGTTTTTCTTTTTTTTTTTTAATTTTTAATTTTTTATATTAGCACTGCATTAATAATTATTATTATATCCAAAACTTAAAGCGATGACTCTTTACACATGGCGCTGCTCGCGTTAACACTAATTGTCCTTCCTTGCCGAGTAAACGCTGCTGGAATGACGAAAAATCCTAGGAGCACTTTGCTCTCTTTTTCCTCTTTCCTCACCACACTTCATCTCTCTCGACCGGTAAACACGCGATCCTAACTAACTGCTGATTTGTTTGCGACTGGTTTTGTGCTTCGTGCTATTATAATCCTGCGTGTTAGAAAAAAAAATAAAATCTAAATTACGAGTCCGCTGCGAGAATTACCGAGTTGGATCGAAAAACACAGCGCCGAAAGAAAAACTTAATTTTTATTTTATTTTGTGCTAATATTTGACACAATGAAGTTTCATTTGTTGTCAATTAAATTATATATTTTAACTTAACAGTAGATTCTGTAATCTGATTCAAATAAGACTGATTCAATCTGACTAAAAAAAAATTATGTTAGTGGGAAAAATACTCAAAACTATTGATCATTATAAAATTGTTTTGAATTGAGGATGTTACAAATATATTCTTGCAAAATTACAAGTGACAAAGAAAATGTGTCAAATTTTTTTAAAAATGTTAAATTAGTGATAAAAATTTGTTTCTTCTAAAAATAACGAAAAATATATGCATTGCAAAAAGCAAATTGCACTTTTCGTTGGAAATCTAGTCCTTAATAGCATGAGCTAAAAAAAAATTGAAAAAAATCGTTGGAATTTAAAAACAAAATACAGAGTTTTCAACTAAATTTTATTGCTTCTTCATGCAAAAAATAAAAAAACTGAGGATTTTACAAATCTATTCTTGCAAAATTACAAGTAACAAAAAAAATGTTTCTTCTAAAAATAACAAGAAAAAAATATATATATTGCAAAAAGCAAATTACACTATTTTTTTTTGGAAATCATGAAAAAAAAAACTCCGTTTTGTTATTTTCTTCAATATTTTACGGATTTTTTAAGTGAAATAAAAAAAGTACCAAAAACATTTTATAAATTTGGGAAATTTACAAATTTTCCTGTGCAATTACAAGCGACAAAAAAATCATCAAATTTACAAACAAACAGAAAAGTGTTAAACCAGTAGTAACAAATATTTCTCTCTAAAAATGACAACAGAAAAATAATTGAAAATTAGAAATTACACTTTTTTGTAATCATAAAAAGTGTATCATACATTTTTGTACCCAAAAAAAAATGAAAATTTCAAATTAAATTTTTTTCTAATCATAAAAAATGTATCATACATTTTTGAATCACAAAAAAGAAAACGTCGTAAAATTTGAATTCGAAAAAAAAAAAAATTATTTTCCGATTGTATAAACATTTTCGGCGCTGTATATCTATCGTTGAAACACTCGGTCAATCTATCTGTCGATGGTCCCGGCTGCCAACCAGGCAAAAGCCGGCAAACGAAATCCCCTGGAATTTCAAGGCTGCTCTATCGAAAACGTACGTCGTTCACCGCTCTCTACCGCCGGATGCGGTACGCCGCGCCGCGCGCTTCGCGCAATCGATTAAACGCAACGCGCGCGAGGAGTTTCGCGAGATAAGAGGAAGGCCGGGCGCCGCTCCGGCATCGATCAATCCCTTTGAGAGCGAGCGAGAGAAACCAGGGGTTGAAGTCGTGCGCTCTGCCTCTCTCTTTCCCTCTCGCTCTCTCTCTCTCTCTCTCTCTCTCTCTCTCTCTCTCTCTCTCTCTCTCTCTCTCTCTCTAGCTCTCTCTCTCTCTCTCTCTCTCTCTCTCTCTCTCTTTCTCTCTCTCTCTAGCTCTCTCTCGCTTTCTCTTTCTCTCTCTCTCTAGCTCTCTCTCTCTTTCTCTTTCTCTCTCTCTCTAGCTCTCTCTCTCTCTCTCTTCGCGACCCCCTTCGCGTCAGCCTCACTCTATTCCCCTCCATGCGGGTCGTGGACAACCCCTCCGTGCCCGGGCCGAAAGCCCCTTCCTTCGGCTATCTACTATCTCTCCGTCTCTTTCTCTTCGTCACTTGCTCTTTCCTCTCACACTAAGCCTCAACTAATTTACACGACTACGCTACACTTCTGTGGCCCGAAAATCCGTTGCCTCTAAATTTCCCACACCAGCCTCTCTTCAATTTCCCACACAGAGACACCACAAACGCACACTTAATACGCTCATCATTATTTATCAATTATAACATTTATTCAATTGAATTATTTGGCATGAATCTTGTTTTTGTTTTATTTTGAATTTTGCTTAAATATTGCTACGTTTTTATGGGGCATTCAGGGGGTTGGATTTATTTTTCCTTTTTAGTATTCTCGGGCATCAATATTTCACATACATTTTTAGAATTTTTTTATAATGTTAATTATTTTGAAACTGCGAATTTAAAAAAAAAATTTTTTTATAGTCAATTTTGTTGAAACTTTGTCAGAAAACATGATTTTGAAGATTACTGCAATGATAGATGTGATCACTGTAATAGCAGCAAAAAATGTGAATAAACATTTTTCAGAATAAGCTCGGAATAAGTCTTCTCAATTTTTAAATTTCGGCATTTTTTTACTTGCCACAAGATGTATTAGGTTGTCAATGGAGAAAGATGAAAAAATATATATCGACCTCCAAATTCATTTTTCAATTATATGTAATATTTTAAGTCTTTTTTTTGTTTAATTGCCAATTTTGAATTTCCAATATTTTTGCTTTGCTAAAAGAAAATTGAATTTATCTCAAATTTCAAGTTTATTTCAAAATTGAATTGAACAAAATATTGTGAATTAAAATTTACATCAATTTTTTTAGTGTTCTCTCACAGTTGTAGCGAAGAAAAATATAGGGAATTCAGAGTTTGGAATTTCCTAATTTAAAAAAGCTAAAAATATTATATAAAATTTTAAAAAATGGTGTCTCATACATCTCATATAAAACGCGATCATACAAATGATTGCATTTTTTGGCTATTAAAAAAAAAAGTTAGTAAACTTAAAAATTGAGAAAAGTTCCTATTTCGATTTCCCTTAAATTTTTTTCTTGCTATTTTGATTTTAAATTTATCTTCCGAGCAGTCTCAAAAATTTTGATTTTCAATTTTTTTTAAATATATGGATAACAGAAGTTTTTGGTAATTCGCATTTGTCGAAATTTTGAACAGAACAATTCTTTTTTGTCTAAAATTTTTCGTTACATTTTTTTATAGCGACTTACAAAATACTAAAGGAAAAAAAAACATAGAAAAGTAAATGATTTGACGTGAAATGCGCCGTATATAAAAAAATCTCGCAAAGATCTGTCCCGAAAAATGTATTTACAAGTCACTCGAAACGAAACAAACTGTTAACTCTTGTCAAAAATTAAGACTTATTTATTGCTGCTTCATTAAATTTCTAAAACCACTTTAACTTCATACAGCATAGAGTTAAGAATTTGTATGTATCTTAGAGACACCTTTTTCTCATTGTAGTTAAGTATTTGCATATATTTAAAAAAGCAATAAAATGCCCTTGAATATTTTTAAAGTTTCGCTTGCATAGTTTCCCTATTAAAAAAAAATTGTACCCTTAAAATGAACTTCTAGATATTTTGTATCCTCTAGATCTTTGGACTTATTTTATTTTTTGCTTCCTAAAAATACAATTTTCAACATAGACTCAAAATTCTAAAACAAAAATCGCTATATGTATATATACTAGAAATAATCATTTTAGTTCTCTCACAAATTTCTCAAAATCTCATTTTTTCCTCATTCTTAAGCCGATTGCCACATTTTATTTCAACGCTATATCATTCTACATGTATATCGTAGTTACTACACTTAAACCGTACTTAAACGTAGTACCACTTCAAAAAAAAAAAAAAAAAAAAATAACAAGTCGCTGTCTTGATACTTAAGTACAAACTTGACTTTTCCATTTTTCGACTATTGGAACTCCTCCTTCCTTATCCACTTAACTGCCGGCTCCAGTAATCCCTGCTGCTACAGTGTACACTTTGTACTGTCTCTCCTCTGTAGCCTCTCATGTCGATATATCGTCATCTCTATATTTCTCTCGAAAATTCCCTAGCGTCGTGCTTTTGCTCCTCAGAAGTTCCACAATATTTTCAACAATTTTCTCCCCCGAGCATCCTATTTCTTTCACATTTTTTTACCCTCTCCATCTCCATGAGTATGCTTTAAGATTGATGTGATCGTTTTTTCCCCGTTCGAGTGTGCATATATCTATCTATATAATATACTATATAATAGAGTGTGATCTGTCCGATATTTCCTGTGATTTAACTGTATAATATAAATACCAAATATATCACGTAGATCTCGTCTGTCTCCCGTTCACACTATTGTCAGATTTTCTTGTAATCGATATGTTCTTTTTTTTTCTTTTTTAATTCATTACTTTTGTGTATTTACAGCTTCCAGTTTTTTTTCACACTGATTTGTACATTTTCTTTTTTTTTTCTATCGTTCATTTTTCATATGTCGACTTTCGTTGACTCGTTTGTCACATCGCACGATTAATTCCACCTTAGAATAATTAACTTAACTTAATTAATATATGGATCATTCGATCCTATGTCTCTATCTCTCACGCTAGAATTTGTTTGGCAAGGAATGTCGAGGGTTTTTTTTTTAAAGAATATTTTTTCACTCATTTTCTTCTTATTATTATTATTATTATTATTATTATTATTATTATTATCATTGTAATGCATATAGACTTAGAAGCAACAAATGGCAAAAAGACCCTCCACGTTTCTCAACTTTTCATTAATCAAATTCTCCCTCGCGAGAATTGTCTTTTTTTTATTCTTCCAGGTAGCTTCTATGTGGCAGTGTTGTGCAGCACGCACAATTTAACAATAATATAATTATTCTTATTATTATGTTCTTACGTATGTTACATAAAGAATGAAGTAAAATTTCAATTTTCCAGGGCTACCCTCTCTCGACGAATTGTCTACGATCGAAATTAAAAGAGGCTTTTACGATGGATTAATCAGTTTTTCAAGCTTTCAATGAAGTACAATTATTCGTTGTGTTTACACGAAGAAAAGAGGATTGCTTAATTTTAAAAAAATTCGCCGGATTCAAAAGAAGTCAAATACATTTTTTAGCGTTTCTCATTTTTCGTGATTTTGACCGAGAAAAATACGTCGTTTTTCATTTGCAATTTTTTTTTATCATTTTTACAAAAAAAAAAGATCTAGCTTAACCATTTTTATTGTTTCTTTCGATTTCACACTATATTCAATTTTACAAAAAAAAAAGTGTATTCACTAAATTTACAAAATCTTTTACTTAAAAAAAAGCCTTAAAATACCAGAAATGTTCTGTCAAATTAACAAGGCTGTTGATACGTTAGCGAAATTACAAACCTATTTTGCAAAAAATAAAACAAAAATGTTCTGCATTCCTCATAAAGCCTCTAATTTTAACGCACTTCCTAATTTCTTCACAAAGCGATCACAGCTTTGTGGAATAATGAAAAACAATTGTACAAAGTTGTACTTTCCATAATTGTTTATGTAAATATTTCTCACTCTTATTTTTTGCACATCGAATAGATTAATTTCGAGTTACATATTCTTTTGTAATTTAAGACATTACATTTTTCAACATTAATTTCTCTAAAAATATTTTATACATAAAATTGACAATGAGAAAAACGAAAAAAAAAAATCAGGCTCGTATCTCAAAGTTTATTGACGTAAAATTCATGTAAGACAGCAATCGTCTGAGATATGAGCAATATTCTAGAAAAAAATATATATTCAATATACTTTTCGGTTCAGATAAAACCAATAATTTGAATAGATAAGCGAGTAATTTTCAAGAACTATAAATTTATATATTTTCCCAATAAATAATAAACACTTAGTTAATCTTCAAAAATATTTTTCATCATTTATTTCAAACAATGTTGACTGTTTTTTGAGCCGGAAAGTATATTTAATATCATTTTATTCGAATATTGCCGATTTCTAAAATACATTTAAAAAAAATGTTATGACTAGTAAAAAAAAAAAAAAATAATAATTTTTCAAGTAACTAAAGATTGCTCGATCTAAAAATGTATTTCACAGACTTTGAATCCCCAGTTTTGGCTAAGCCAATCTCTTTTTTGTCAGTGACGAAGGAAAAAAAAAAAGAAAAAAAAAGCGAAATAAGTATAAAAATATTCGTCGATGAGGTCGAGCCACGGATCAATTATTACTTATTATCAACAACAATAACAACCAATGTCGCATAGTCTGCGGCGAAAACCGATCCGTTACTCTGAAGAAGTTAATTAGTTTTCCCTTGTCGCAGGCTATTGCCTCGCGTGTCGACACTAGATTGATAAAATGAACGCAAATGCATTCGAAGCCAAACAAAGCGAGACTCGGTACCGCAATTATCGTTGTCTTTTAATTTTTCTTTTTTTTTTTGTTTCTCTTTCTTTCATCTTACCGCGCTTCATTGCGGAAACCGTGAGAGGAGCTTCTAGTTCGCGACTTTACCGGCATTAATTAATTCACCGATGCCCATGCTTCAGCTCGCCTTGGCGGGTTTTTTCGCGCTCAAAGACTCACGAAACGCGCGATTCGCCGCAGGCAGTGCACCGTTTTTTCTCACTAATGAATTATTCTTTTGTGCTTTCAGTATATATATACAGTTCTTTCGATATCGTTTCGAAAAAAAAAAAAAAAAAAAAAAAAAATAGAAAAAACGGCCCGCGAGAAAATTAACGAAAGATAACGAAGAAACGTTATTCGTAGTAGAAAATCGAGCAAAAAAGAAATGGAGACCATCGGAAACGATAGGAAGACGGAAGTTTTAGTCGAAAATATTTGGCCGCTCTTTTTTTTTTTCTTATTATTACATTCATCGCACGCAAGACTACGACATGTGTTTCCTTTTTTTAGCACTGAAAAGACAATTAGGCTTTTATTTCTAATTTATTTTTAACGTGAACGTAAATCACACATTTGATGAAAGAGAAAAAATAAGTAAAACGACGTTTTGTTGTGAAGATATCAATTTTTCACGCAGAATGAAGAAAAGATTTTTTTAAACTATAGCACGTATTTTAATATTCGAGTTTCAAAGTCTACTATGATTTTTTCTTTATTTTATAAACAGAAAATTAAATTAGTCTTCTGTGTTATGTTCGTTAGGCAACTGTTGGATTGGATGCAAAAGAAAAGATTTTCGTAACCAAAAAAAAAAAGGGAATTTCCTTCAAGAGAAATCCACCGAATTCAGGGCAAAAACGTGTTTTATTTATTTTTATCTGTCAAAAAGAAAAGTACAGAAAATCCCATGATTTTGATTATTCTAACGGCCAATCACATTTAAAAAAATCCCAGATCGGAATATAAAAAATTCTAGAAGAAATTTCATTTTTTATATGCATTTTCTGTTTTTCAAAAATAGCAGACATTTTTATATCCGCAACTTCTTTGGCATGACCGAAAAACTGTGAAGAGTTATTCAATCGCAGAGTATAAAAAAAGACACACTTATTTGCCTAAAACCCATGAATTGTTCAACAAGACGAATAAACCTTTATAGCTGAAAAAAAAAATTAAATCCCCCTTAAGCAGACTGCATTTATTTCAGGAAGAAAACCCGTGTTTTATTTATTTTCTACAATAAAAAAAAATCGTATAATCTACACGATTAATTGCTGGTAACGCTGTTTCCAACATATAGAAAACAATTCCAAATCCGATAACAGAATATTGTGGAAGGAATTTTATTTTTTCATTTTTCATATTGAAAAAAAAAAAGTGATGACTACAATAACTTATATTCACACCAGGAGATTTTTTTACATCGCATAGGATTTGTGTTATTAAAAAAAAAAAATACAAAATAACAAATCCTTTTTTTGCCCAAAAATTAGTCTTTCCCTCAACATTTTTTTTTTCTTTTTAATTATCTATGGCGAGTGATGAATCTAATTCTAAAAAAAAAAAAAGAGCAACTGTATTTATAGCTTTTTCAAGATTTTTAATATACTTAATAATCTAATATTGTATCAACTTATTTATAGAATTTATAGCACATGCTTGAGAATGCCACTTACGCTGTGCACTTGTTTTTTTCGTCTGTTCTATGTGTTTCCTATCCACTACACTTCTACTACCTCTACTGCTACTGTACTACTACTTCTACTACTACTACCACCACCACCACCATCATCATCCCGAAACGTCAAAAAAAATTAAAAAAAATTAAAAAAATAAAACCACCACCACCACCAACCATGAACGATAAAAAAAAATCGGCTGCATTGATGCCGCTCTCACATTACTGGTACTTCTGTCCTTTTACTTACGACCATGCCGTCACCGTCGGGAACCGGCCTTACCGATTTATTCGCACCGTTCTCCGACATGCAAACCCGACGGTTCCGGTGTCCGAATTTGCACCCAATGTCAACCGCGTACGGTGAGTTTTCCGTTGAATTTTTGTTCATTTATTAATTAGAATGCGAATTAGTATCACGAGACGGTGAGATTATGAGACGGTATTTGTTGCACGAACAGGAAATATCTTAACGAACAGAGGTTCAAATTAAATTAATAATAACAACTATTCTGATGAAATGTTTTGTTAAAATATCGCAAATAATAATAATAATATATTTTATTTCGTATTTTCTAAAATGTTTATTTGCAATATCGAAAATTTTGCGTGAAAATTATTGTGGACCTTTGTGACGTTATAGAAATGTTGACTGTTCGGCGCGACGCGATTGTAAATGTTAGTTGGCTAGAGCAATAAAGTATTCGTATTTTATTGTCTGTGTAAATTATCGTCCAGTCTCGTTTATAATATCTATATTTATTTTTTTTTTTTGTAACGAGGAATATTCGCACGAATAAAAATATTCTCTTTTTTTTACTTCTGACAAGAATCATTTTTTTATGGTTCTGATGGACATTTCAAACGTCGATAGTTTATAATATTCTGAAATTAATGTCTCGTGTCGTTATATAGATGTTATCTGTACACACAAAAAAAACCAACAAATTAATTGCTCGTTCATGACACAATTTTGGGGAGAAACTGTTTTATTTTTTATAATAAATTTTTATTAGAAAATTCTTGCGATTACTGTTTTATGTCAAGAAACATGTTTGTTTTTGATAAACAATGATTTTTTCACCATTCAACAATTAGAACCTCTGAATTATGGTGAAATTATGAAATATATGCAATTAAATAAAATAGAATTTTTTAAAGAATTTTTTGTCATTAAGGCTTTTTTCGAAAATGTAGATGTTTTTCATGAAAAAAAAATTTGAGTCAATTAAATGACTTTATTCTCTCAGTTTTGAAAATATGAATTTTCGAAAATATTATTTCTCGAATAGACAAAACGCATCCTCGAAATCTGTTGATAGAATATTTTTGACTCTGTCTGAATATGCCAAAAAAAATTTACTTACACTTCAAAAATCGTTTTACAAAGATTGCCTCATGCAGAATTGATTAAACAATTATATTTCTGCAATACAATTTTTTTTTTCATTAGCTACTTTCTTTATGAGAAAAAAATTCTATAGAAAATTGTGACTAATTAATTTCGAGTTACATTTTTTTTTGTAATTTAAGACATTACATTTCTGAACATTAATTTCTCTAAAAATATTTTATACATAAAATTGACAATGAGAAAAACGAAAAAAAAAATCAGGCTCGTATCTCAAAGTTTATTGACGTAAAATTCATATAAGACAGTAATCGTCTGAGATATGAGCAATATTCTAGAAAAAGAAATATTCAATATACTTTTCGGTTCAGATAAAATCAATAATTTGAATACATAAACGAGTAATTTTCAAGAATGATAAATTTATATATTTTCCCATAAACAATAAACACTTACTCAATCTTCAGAAATATTTGTAATCATTTATTTCAAACAATGTTGACTGTTTTTTGAGCCGAAAAGTATTTTTTATATCATTTTATTCGAATATTGCCCATTTCTAAAATACATTTAAAAAAAAAGGTTATGACTAGTAAAAAAAAAAAAGATTCTACCACACTCCCCTTGCTAAAATTTGACCTACGTCTAAATATTGCGCACTGCAGTCAGTATGTAGAAAAAGAAATAAAAAAGTATTTAAAAAATAGGGGCGATATAGTTTCGGTGTGAAAAAAAAAAATGGTAAACGAAGGAACAACTATATTGACAATTATCGAAGGCCGGTATCAGTTTGGATAAAAATAATTAAAAAAAAAAAAAGCAAATGCGTATTCCACCGCACCCCTTCAAGCCTCAAGCGAATGCATTCGATTTCGGAAGCATTTCCAACGAGGACGTCTCGCAACCCCGCTCAGCATACACATATACTCCAAACCAATAAATCAGGCGGAAATGTCGACGACGGAAATGCAGGTGTACGGGCTCGGTGCCCTCACCACCCTCCACCCGCCACTCGCCAACTCTAGCAACCCTTGCCAAGCAATTACTTCGCAAGTCCGTCGAATTTCCATGCAATTGCAGTTTCCCGGCTGGAGCTTGCATCCCCGCTCCCCGCGAGTCTCGCAATATTTGCGGTCCTTTTTTTTCTCTATTTTTTTACTCTGAAAGAATTTAAAAGAATCACCCGTGCGAAAAACAAAAACGAGAGAAATTAAATAGAGTGAATTGCGAGAACAAATTTCCAATCAGTAGGATTTGTTGAATCGTGTTGTAAGGAATTACATAGTAAAAAATAAATTGGATTTTGTGCAGTTTTAACACGAAGTTTCCGTACACAAAAATCTACAGAAAATTTTTTTTGTTCATTTGACACACCTTTTTTTGTTCATTTTATGGTTTTACTAAAAAAAAAATGTATGAAAATGATTTGTTACAAATTTTGGATTTTCATTTTAATAATTTCTTTCTTTTTTGTCAATCTTACGGAAAGAAATATTTGTCACTTTTTATTTCATGTTTTTCTTTTTACGTAATGTAACAAAAAAAATTGTAATTTTGATGAATTTTTCGTTTTTTTATGTTATGTTCCAAATTTACAAAAAAAAATCCGTAACAAAAACAACAATAATCGGTCAAACGAAACGGATATTGTTAATTCAAAAACTGACACTCTGATTATACAAAAAAAAAGTTTTACTGTGTATGGACGCATTGCGTACAAATATTGCCTATGTTAGTAAAAGTCTGATTTTATTAGAATTTCAGTACTTTGAGGCGAGAGAAAAATCACAACAAAAAAATCAGCGTGAGTGACGACACCAAGAAACATTTTGAATATCAATAGTAGTATCAAAAAATGATTAACAAATTAGTTAAAAAAAAAAAAATATTAACAATCTCAATAGAAAATAAAGAAATCTACTTTTCGAATACACTCGATTTTTTTAGAGTTCTCTTGCAATTATAAAATGTTCGCTTTCGAAAAACTTTCTACAAAAAAATTTCCAAAATTCAAACACCAATTCAGAAGTATCGGAGAATTAATTACATATTTAAAAAATTAAGTTTTCCACCAATTTTTTAGTGAATGTTTCACCAATATGTCAATAAAATTTGGCATCGTTAAGTTTATAGAAAATCAATACTCTTGGTATACATTTAAATTATGATGAAGTAAAACTTTTATTTGGAAACATTTGTGTAATGCATCGTTTAGAAGTAAGTTTCGAGACAAATTTTTCAATCAACAGGATTTTTTTTTTTGCAATCGCGATGCAGGAAATTCACTAAGATAGGAAAATAAAAACTGTTTCGGGGGTATATTTTCTACAAAAGATAGATGCGCGCGTGACTCGGGCCCTTCCCGCATGAGCATGCTTCGTTTGTACAGTTTTTTTTTATTTAAAAATTGCATATTGTGCAGTTGAGAGTGGAGCGCAAAGCTTTGTGATTTGCACGGTGTTAATGGCGTTGCGATTTTTCGCTTCGGATTTCGCAACGAAATGACGCTGCTGAACTCGCTACAAAATTTTTTTTTAACACAAGCCAAGCTGGACACGTTTTTACAGATTTTTTTTTTTCTCGAGAATGCGTTTAACCGAATTTATAGTTAATAATAGTTAAGAATAATATTTATCATAAATTGCAACGCGAGAGTGGAATTTTCATTGATCATTAAAAAAAAAAAAAATGTGTAACATTTTAATGAAATGCTATCGAAGAATATCCACTCTCGTTTCAATCGAACGATTAGTCACGATTCACGGACTTTGAAACTAGTTCAGAAATATTAATTTAATTTCTCTTGTAACAGGTGCAGCAGCCAATCTTCGAAAAGAAGTAATAAGAAACAAAATCCGGGCGATTGGAAAAATGGCTCGCGTATTCTCCGTGCTCAGGTGAGTAATCGAGTTCAGTTGCATATCGCTATGCAAGTTACGGACAAACGTAAGCACCACTGAATCAGCAATACTGTGGGATTGAAATGTCGATAATCAAGACAGTTGCCAAAGACATTTCCGATAAATAAATAAAATTAGAGGCGAAGATTTCTCATCACGAAAAGAAATATAAAATGAATTTATCATTTGAGATATTGGTGTCAGTTGTTTAAAAATTGGAGCTTTTTGTTTTCCTATCGCCAGAAATGATTTAATATTTTTAATGGCTGGTTATTTTTCAAAATCTGGTTGATGAATTTATACAGCATTTTTTAATTTTTAAAATAGTTCTTAATCGATCTAATAGGACTCATATTCTTACTGTATTTAAAATTTGATACATTAGTATTTTTGAAAACTGGACAAAAAATGTTATAATCAGACATTTAGAAAAAAAATCTGCTGAAAATTTATAGCACAGATGTGGACATTTTTATTTATAAACTGGTATATTAAGTTTAATGTAGAAATGGAATGTAAGATTTTAGTAGAGTATACGAAAATTATGATAATTTGGGCATTTTTTATAACACTGCTGTAATTTTATAAGGAATTTTGTAAATTTCGTATAAAAGAACTGCAATTATTACTGACGTGTATATTATATTTAATGTTTCAGTTTGTGAAGCAAAAAACTTTTTCAAAATTGGTATTGTAATTTTGCAAACATTTTTAACAGTATTTAAAAAATTTAGTGGTTGAATCAGTAAAGCATCTTTCAATAAAGATAATGTACAGCCAGTCAATTGGACAAAAACAATTGAATTGTAGAATCTTTGCAACTATAACAAAATTTATTTTAAAAGTTCCCAAAGCTACAATCTTCATTTCAAGAGTCTATTTCATAAAGTAACTTCTAAACTGCAACCCAAGAGTTTATGGAAATACGTTAAATGTACATTGTACAATGCACCAAGTGTAACTTGCTTAGTAAAACAGAAGACATTAAGATTGTTATTAATATAACGCTTGTATACATTTCAGGGAGGAAAGCGAGAGTGTCCTGCAGCTTAAGGGTCTCACACCTACCGGTGCACTGCCGTTAGGTGCACTATCCGGTGGCAAGACGTCACTAAAAAATGGTAATCATTCCAGCTGTTACAAATTCATTCATACAAAAATTATAATTAATTCATACACAAATAATATGGAAGTTTTATTCATCAGCTGGAATAATGTAATTAATTTAGAACACATGTTCTAATTATTTTACAATTTCTCTTTTACCAAACAAAACTATACTATTTTAGAAAGGTATTTTTGTTCATCATAGTGAAACAAATTCGTAATTCCATGATTAATGATACTGAAAAATGTAAAAGATTCAAATATTAAGGATCGACGACTACGACTGTATTTTTAATTTATTTTTTATACTCGTAAATAAGAAATAAGAGATTATACGGAAATCTTATTCATCAGCTGGTATATTAAATTAAATGAATTTTAAAAAATATTGCAAATTTTACAACGTTTTTATTTTATTTTATTAAAATAAAACGTGATCACAGCAACACATTCTGTGAATTGACTCCATTAATATCTGCGAAATATTTTGAATTGTTTTACCATAGATTCTCATCGTTTTGGTCGAACGGTTCTAACGGCAATGGTTTTAGATACTTAGTTTATCTTCATCTCATCTTAAAATTAAATTAACCATGGGAATTATGGTAAAGTTAATAAAGATGGCTTGAACAGTTTCGAAGCTCTATCTCTTTGAATACGCTCAAGGGACAAGTGGATCTAACACGCATATGCTCTCCCTTAATCCTCTGCTTTAGGATAACTTCCTAAACGAAGGTAGTTAAAACTTGAATGCTTGAAATTTCAGCGCTGCAAGGCTTCTCACCGAACCACAAGATCACATCGTTTGCCGAGGCTAAAGGCTTGGACGCGATAAACGAGAGAATGCCACCGCGAAAGGACGCACCACCGACTCCCGTCAACGAGGAGAAACCCGTTATAAAGCCACCGGCTGCAGCAGGAGACAAGCGGGACCAGTGCACGCCCCAACCCCATTCGTGAGCCACATATGAGTCCAATCAAGGTAACTTAACTTAAAGTTACTACTTTCTTGTTTCTATTCCTAGAGTCGGGCCCTAATTGCAGCTCACATTACTTAAAGTGAGAATTTATGAGAAAACATATTCAGCTTCAAAATCGTCAGAATAATTATTATTTTATTGTATTACAGCAAAATTCATTTTGATTAAAACGGTGATAATTATTTCTTAAAATCACGCTGTTCATGCTGAAAAATGTAGAAGTTGCCGATATTAAACGTTGGTGGATAGGTTTTTTTTTAAATTTATTTTAACAAATATTTTATAAAATACTCGTAAAGAAAAATATTTGTTCGTTTTACAATTACTTTTTGTCCGCAAACGTGGACATTTTAAACAAATTTTTTTATAATTTAACCACTTGATTCGCATTTTGCGAAGAAAATTACAAAAGAATATTGTTAATGCCAGGAGATATTTATCATAGAGAAATCTCTGTTTTCGTGAAACTTTTTAAAAACATTTTGGAAAAATAGTATACTTGTTCAAATCTTTTGCAAATTTCAGACTATAAAAACTGAAATTTTCTACACAAATGTAGTTAATGTGACTCTTTTATCTCGAGAACGATAAACTCACAAGTTAAATTTTCGATACGATTAACTAAAATAAAGGTGACTTTTATTTTAAAAACTGTTATTTAGAAATTCACAAAATTTCGAATATTGCTGTGTCCTGTAAAAGAGCTCCAAAAAAATAAAATAAAACAAAACAGCGACGACAGATGGTCTCAAAGCTGGGACTTTATCGTCCCCTAATTTCTTCATTTTACAAAATAAATATCGCTGAATTTATTAACTTATACTTTTAAACTTCAAACATTCTTTAGAAATTAAATCAAGAAAATCACTAATAATAAGCGTTGTGCTGTCTTTTCTGTCACAAGAAAGAACATTTTTAAAAAATCCTCAACTTCTATCAGCGTTATGAAATTTTGCAATTAAATTTCTTCATAAAATTTCAGTAATAAATAATGCAATCATTTTTTCTTTTCGAATTATTACAGGTGACAACAACGGGACGTAAATCCCAGGCAGGTCGCCAGCACCACCTCCACCACCACAACCATCACCACCACCACCACCACCACGTTAAAAACCATTGCTCGTCTCTCCCCGAACTAAAAAAAAAGAATATTTAAGAGAAAAAAAAACGGAAATGTAAAACAACGTTCAACGGATCAAGAAAGTCTGATCAACGCTCGGCGCATCCACTCTCTGTCTCTCTCAACATCGCAAAAAAAAAAAAAAAATATGTCATATTCAGTTACGTATCATCTAAGTGCATGCCGTACTTTTCATAAAAGCTGTATGTAAGAAGAGAAGGGGCGCCTTGAGTCGTGCGCGTTTTATGGAATATTAATTTCGTCGTTTACGATTTACACCTAATGTGCAGGTCGACATATGCGCGCAGCTCGAGACTATTAGACTCGCGTTGTTTCTTACACAAAAACACGTCATGCGCTCGATATTAACTTAACAATAATCGGCCAATCTTTGCGTCTGAATACTTTTTTCACTATGTGATCTCAGTTATTACGTGGATGCAAATGTAACAAGTTAATTAACTTTCTTTCTGTAAACTGTAATAATAATAATAATAATAATAACTTTAATAATAATAATAATAATAATGTTAATAATAATAATGTTAATAATAATAATAATAATAATAATAATCGTTAATTCACATTCACACCAAAAGAATTCGACAAAAGAATGACTTTTCGAGTCTTAAACGCGTTGTTGAACCAGAAAAATAAAGTTCTACGAGTCGCGCTCGCTGCCCGGAAAACCCAATAAAAAAAAAAATCGCTCTCTTTTCTCACGAACGAGAATACAAGAGAAGATCTGAATAAAAACGCTCGGGAAATTGGACACGCGAGAAAAACGAAGTTATGAGAATAACTCGAAGGACAAAAACTGAGGCACTTATGGAAACTAAAAAACTTTTTTGAGACTAAAAAAGAAAGGGGCGGAGGGAGGGAAGTGAAGGAAACGCGAAGTAATGTAGCATTCAAGAAACAGAGAAGCGCGCATAGCCTCGGGACGAGATAATATTACATGTAAAACACTGAAGAAACGAAATGACGAAGGTCCGTGTTGAATTAAATAGAATAGGAGAAAGGCCCGAGAATCAGCATAGTGAAACACACGTCATCATCAAGTGGCAGCTGGCCTGCCGCAATTTCAAGACTTCCGGTTTAGAATTATCCCCCCCCCCCTAAATCCTCGTTCCCAATTAGATGCTTAGATCCGCCATGGGTGGTGCAAGGGCTATCCCCCCCCTCCCCCGCGCCGGGTGGAATTACTTAATGTTAAGTCGCGCTAAAATCTAGGTTAAGAACATTGAAGAATTTATTTAATATATTACACAAACATATACACCTAAAATCTTTCTCTTTTACATACACACACACACACACACACAAATTATTTGCGCAAAGAGACAACACTGGAAAAACATCTCGGATAATTTAAGCGGAGGTTTCGCTACTAATCAAATGCTAAATATTTGTAATCGTTGCTGCAAAGTTTTGTGCATTAAATAAGAGTGGAAAGATGATTTTTTTTTTTATTGCGATATGTGTACTTAATTATAGATAAATGTTTATGAATTTGGCAAAAACATTAACTTAACGTTAATTTCCTAAGACGTTTTGAACTAGTTTAAAAAAAAAAGTTATTCGCAATTTGATGATTTTAATGCGGCACGAATTCTTTTATTTCTTTAAAGATACTCTTCAAATTCTTCAAATCTCCAGATAAATGAGGGTATTAAGCGATAACAAATTACAGTCTGGTGTCTATACAACGAAAAATAACTTTATAAACAGCTGGTTATAAAATATGAAGCCGTTAAAACTATTAAACATCTACACTGAGAAGAAATGTAGTTGGGTGGACAAAATTAGCGTTTGCTGATGTTCGATAGAATCTGTAGTTAGTGGAACAAAAATATTGATTGTCTTAAACATATTTTAGTGAAACGATGCGTCAAACAAGAATTGTTGAAAAAACTCTTTTCCTTCGTTATGTGAACTAAAGATTTTGTCGAACGTTGGCAAACGCAGATTTAGTCGACATAACTATTTTTTCTTTTCTTTTCAGTAACAATAACAAGTCATGTTGCATTAAAATTGACCAAAAAAATTACCGATTATTCATCAAAGGAGAAAAAAAATGGAAAAGTATCATTCAGAAATTATTATCACAGTTAATATTTTTGTAAATCCGTTGCCATAAATATTTGTCTGAATTTTAGGAGACACTCTGTCAATAAATTATTCATTTCTGCGATAATTCGTAAAACTTTGTGAAAAACGAAAAAGAAAATTTAGCTCTAATTTGATTATTGCAAAGTGCTCCAAACCGCCTTAAAGTCAAGTGTTATTTATGAAGATCCCAGCGCTATTAAGCTTAGGCAACTTATGCGCGCAGTACTAAAAACAAAAAGGAAAATCTTTTTTTCACTTATAAAAGAAAGGCAAAAACGCTATTTGCCGTAAAAACCGTTTCGATCGCGACGCATTTACGCATTTTATATCTTCCTTTCATCTCCCGAATCAACTTGCCATCGGGTGATAAATTTTCAGCCCCAAATTCTCATATCTTGCCACTGTACTTATCGAGTTTGCGTGTGCATTTCGTTCTCCCTCTCTCTTTCTCTCTCTCTCTCTGTTCATCAATCGAAGTACTTTTGTTTCCATCGACGAGTGTAATTCTCTTTCCATGTCTGTTATTTTTTTTTTTCTCCTTATCTGCAATAAGTAGCCTCTTGGCACAGGGAACAAAAAAAAACCCCCCGAAAGCCCTCGACGAGGTCTAGTCAACTCATCGAATGATATCGCAATAAACAAAAGAGAAAAAAGAAATCTCGTCCAAAAATCGTAAACGGTGAAAACGCGCAAAGCATAAGAATCTCAACTGAGGCTTAAAAAGAAAAAAAAAAAAAAAGCAACAGCCTCCAAAACCAAAATATACTTTACAATACTATTATAGGCGACGGTAACACGATTATAGATCTTACACACACAATTATAACGAGTAACTTATCGAATGAAATATATAGAATATTGGTATTTAAGCCATGACAATTTTTCGCTCCCCGATTTTATGTCGCGGTGCAATTTAGGCCCTTGCTCCAGCCGTGAAAAAAGAAGAAAAAAAAAACATTAGATAGTCGTTTAATACATTATTACAAAATACGAGCGAAGCGTCTCACTCTCGTCGTCATAATAATTATAAATAACACATTTACACACACTTACACGACACACAAACAAATCGACCTGCATAATATATTCGTTAAAAGAAAAAAAAAAAATACAAAAAATCTTTTTAAATCCATTACCGTGAAAATCGTAATAGGATCATAATAAATAAATATTGTAGGAGAGATGGCGAGCAAGGTGCATCAAACGGAGCGTTCTCGCAAAAATAACAAACAAACAAAAGTAACAATGAAAAAAAAAAAAATGTAATGATAACAAAGTGGGGAGGGAGGATAAAAACCTCCGATCGCGAAATATGCGCAGATTTAAACGAGCAACAGTTATAAAAACGAGTGTGCGTGCGTGTGTGCGTACGTGTGTGTGTGCGTGCGTGCGTGTGTGTGTATGTGTGTGCGTGTGTGTGAGTGTGTGTGTGTGTGTGTGAAAAGGCCGCACGGGAGCAGAGGCGGAGTCGCAAAATAAATACTTGCACGACATCTTGATAACAAAAGAAAAATAATAATTATTATAATTTGAGGAGAAAAAAGAAAGGAAACGGAAAAAATGAAAAATTGCGTTGATCTACCTATGATTTTTAAATGTGTGTTCTTGCTATCGAAAATAAGAATGCGGGGCGTGACTCGCGATGTCGTTGTTGTTTTAAGCGTGCACGGATGTTCGGGGCCTTTGCCACAAAAAAAAGAAAAAAAAGAAGAAAAAAACAAAATACAAAATACAAAATGAAAATTGAGCGAAAGCGCTGATCGACCAGAATCCTTAAGGACTGTCGAGCGTTCACAAAATCATCGTGCTTATATCCCTCGCCTTCGATGCTTAATTAAAATGCTCGAGGCTAAACGCGTCAACTAATAAAAATTATATACACATATTTATCTCGCAATCAGTCGAGTAACTCATCGTAATTAGCTCTTACACATTATTCCACCTTTCCTCTCAGAGGGTTACGTGAAACGACGCTCGACAATCTTCTGGATTACAATGCACACTAATACGGCGCTATTTAATTAATAAAAGAAGATGAAAAAAAAAAAAAAAAAAAATGTAACTCGCATATACGCGGATCATTTGTACAACGTCATAGAGGATAAGACGAGGAAGAAAGAAACATAAGTACCAGCATATGGCAAAGATCCCTTAGCCGTGACTAAAGTCGGCAACAACGACGGTCAGAAACATACCGCGAATAAAATAATAAATGAATTATTAAAAAAAAAAAAAATTAAATATCTCTCACATTCTCTATCTATCTCTCTCTCACATTCTCTCTCTCGCTCTCTGTCTGTCTCTCTATCTGTCTCTTTCTCTCTCTCTCTCTCTGTCTGTCTCTCTCTCTCTCTATCTGTCTCTGTCTCTCTCTCTCTCTTGACTATGATAAATATAATGAATAATAATTCTATCTCTCTTTGCTACCAAGTTGTACTTATTCTTAATTAATTTACTTGTACAAAAATGTGTTAAATAATAAATATATAATATAATATAAAAGTATAAATAATACGCATATATTTATATGTATATATATATGCAGAAATATATAAATATAAATATATATGTATATGCATATATCATAATATTAATTACGTATAATTATGATTATGATTATGGTTATTATTATTACTCATTGATATCACTATCGAAAAGAAAGAAAAATATATAATGAAAACAGACGCATAGGGAGAATGAATGCCGTGGCGATAAGAGAGCCGAACGTATGATTGCGCATTTTATGTATCAACGACGTGAACCGATTATTGTGTGATCGTCCTTCGTGCAATGAGAAGAAGCAAAAAAAAAAAAAAAAAAAGCGTAAATACGCTAAATGATGATGCGTGAATAAATACCTCGGTATTTTACAGGTTGAGGGAGGGAGGACGGGGCCTGGGAGGGGGGGGAATGATGTTGATGCAATTTTTTGGGTAGTTCTTTTTTCGTGTGTAAGGCCAATCTAATGAAACGTTGAATAAATTAAACTATACATATGATGCTAAATGATAAATAGTGTACGTGAGCGACGTGAATTAATCCTGGAATGCAATGTGTGAAATTTACATTTTCAACAAAATTGAACGATGGGGAAAAATTGAAGCCGCGAGTCAGGTGAATTTTGCTTTTTTTTTTCGAAGGACTCACATTTAAAAATCAAGTCTGTACGATCAATTTTGTTAGTCATCATAACTTTTTTTACTAAGTTAATATTTTGTTTTTTGTTTTTTTTAATTATTGAAAGGTTTTTATGAAAATGATAAAATGCGTTCCAGGGTTAAATGCTGTACGCTGGCGGCTACGACCATACTGCTTTTTTATTTATTTTGCTGAAAATCTATCGTCGTTCTTCGTGTTTCATTTAATTTTCATTTATCTTCTTTTTTGTTCTTGTTTTTTTTTTTTTTTTTTGTTCTCCAATGACTCTTTAGTACAGTTTGTTGGCTCGGTGTGTATCATCACGTTTTGTCTTTGAGCGACAATGTTCATTAAGGATTGAAGCCTGAGGGGCCGAGTGGTTTATCGACTAGTGCGTTAAATCTGCAATTTTAGGGTATCGTGAATTCGATTACCGATTGTCCTTATCCACTTTCCATATCCTTAGTTTTTCATCGTTTATGAAAAAAATAAAATTTACAAAAATTCACAAATTGGAAGTCTACAAAAAAAAGGCCGCAAACTGAAACAAAAAAAGGGACTTTAGAATGAAAAGTATTTATTACATTGATTGGAAATTATTGACTGTTTCTCTATAATTAAAAAAAAAAAAAAAAAAACAAATCAATTTCGACTTGCCTCGTCCACCGAAAGTGAATTGAGCATCTTTTTTTTCAAATTTTCATCCCATTCAATCAGCGAAGAAAAAAAATAAATATATACATGCAACTCAACGAGTGATTAAGAAGAAACATTAATCGCTCAGATAACAATATCTGCATCATCGTAATCAATACATCAACGTCAGCCTTTTTTTCGCCCCCCTTAGTTCTTATTTATTTTTCGCTCAGCCCCAAAGCAGCAATCCACCACTGTACATACTAACATATATTATAGTTCGCAACGCGACTCTAACTTTGTCTCGTAGGATTTAACAACTAGAACAAGTGGGCGAGGTGATTAATTGAATATTAAAAGAAAAATAACAACAAGAAAAGATAGAAATATCGTGGAAAAGAGTGTGAAGTGATGATGAGTGAAAGGAAGCGATAGTCAAATCACGCTGTAGTTTAAGACAACTCGACGAAAGTCAGCTCCAAATTTTCTCGCCGATATCGAGATAATTGGATGCGGTAATTAAAAAAAAAAAAAGAAAAAGCGACAAAAAAGCAGAGGAAGTAAATTAGACCGATTGATTGTACATTGAAGACACAAGCGTGAAGTGTACAATTGATGACGATGAAGAGTGTACGATTGGGGAGACGAAACCCAGCGCCTTTCTCTTAGACTTATCGCAAAATCTTGCAATTAAAAAAAAAAAAAGAAGACATCCGAATGTTTCTTCATGAACGTAGAACATTTTTTTACTTTTTGGCTCCTTACTCATTGTACTATTTAGGGCCAATTTTATTCTTCATTCTCGAATTTTAGAAATCATTTTTTTAAAAAAATGAAGAAATAACGCGCGTGAAGAAACACACGGATCGCAGGATGCGGAACAACCTCTTAGATATTATATTATTATTATTATTATTATTATTATTATTATTATTATTATTATAAAAGCTCGTTCTACACTCTGTCCCTCCGTGATACGTACACACGTATATATAAATATAAATATATACATATATACATATACTATAAATATACCTACGTACTAATGTGTTATACTCATAGATCGTATGTACATGCGCGTCTTCTTAAAACTCGTGCGACACGTAATATAAACGTGAGAAGAAGAAAAAAAAAAAAAAAGAAGAGTACGTATAACACGCGCAAAGATCGAGGATGATCTGAGCGGTGAAGTTGGAGCGTTTAAATATCTTCCAAAACGGGCGAGCGCGCGCGCGCGCGCGTGCGTTTTCCGTCGAGGACGAACTTTTCCTATCGCTTTGCTTTTCTATTTTTCGATCCAGCAAATTAAAAAGAAAAAAAAAGGACAAAAAAAAAAAGAAAGAAAATCGATTTCCAGTCGTCGGTTTAATCGCGATATCGTTGTTCAAATTCGACGTTTAACAAAGAGACACGGGTATATAATTGTATATTCGGGTAATTTCCAATTGTCATTAACGAGATTAACAAAAAAAAAAAAAAAACACTTTGAGAGAGCAGGACGTGAAAGCACAAATGACGAATAGGCTCGGAATGCAACATTAGCGGATATGTTGAGAAAAGGGAGTAAAAGATGGGGAAAAGAGGAAGAAAAAAAAAAAAAAAAAACACGTTGATCGATTGAAAAAAATTGTAGCTAAATGCGAAAAAGTGGAGGATGCTGAAGTGAAGACGACAAAAGAAAAAAAAAAAAAAGTGAATTATATGTAACGAAGTATATAATTAAAAAAAGCCAAGTTCTCATCTCTCTCATCTTTATATATGAAGGAAAAAACAAAAGAAAATGAAACCAAGTCATAGCGAATATGTAGACACATTAAAAAAATAAAGAAAACACGCAGCGACGCGAATATGCACATACATATACATATATTATTATAAATATTGTATACACGTGTACAGAGCGTTCACGCGGTAACCGCCTTCACCTCCGTCGTGTAGCGTCGTACGTAAGTCGTCGTCGCGCAATTTTGAAAGTAAGGGCGAAGGCAGTGCCCCTGAACTCTCTGGCCGACGATTTTACAAAAAGGAAAAAAAAACCAAAACAAAAACCAAATTTAAAACAAAACAAAAAAAATTTTAAAATAAACATGAGTATGCGCGAGGGACCGGCGAATGTCCCGTAAGAAAAAAAAAAAAAGAGTCCTTTGGACTATATAGGTGAATTTCTTAAGGATTTTGTCAGAGGGGTTCCTTCCCGGCATCGAGTATTAACGAAAAAAAAAAAAGCAAAACAAAAGTGGGCAGGGGTAAATTTTAATTCGTATCGCTTGGTCGAGCGGTTTGAGGATACCGATGAGGAACAGAAAGACACGAAGAGGGGGGGAAAAAAAAACGTCGATTTTATTCCATGACCGTTCCATCATGGGCATTGATATACGAATAGTCTTGTCGACGAGAATCGTGAAAAGATTAAAAGTTTCGCGTATACTTTCGTATTTAATCACTTTCAAGTGATAAAGATTTTCGGATTCTCGGAAATTCCCTAATATTTGAATTACAGGGATGAGATCGTGGCGGTGAAAGCGCATCTAACTGAGATTACTATAGTCACTATAGTCACTATAGTCACTATAGTCACTATAGTCACTATAGTCACTATAGTCACTACAGTCACTATAGTCACTATAGTCACTATAGTCACTATAGTCACTATAGTCACTATAGTCACTATAGTCACTAGTCACTATAGTCACTAGTCACTAGAGTCACTAGTCACTATAGTCACTATAGTCACTAGAGTCACTAGTCACTATAGTCACTATAGTCACTATAGTCACCAGTCACTATAGTCACTAGTCACTAGTCACTAGTTACTAGTCACTATGGTCACTATAGTCACTACAGTCACTATAGTCACTATAGTCACTATAGTCACTATAGTCACTAGTCACAATAGTCACTAGTCACTAGTCACAATAGTCACTAGTCACTAGTCACTAGTCACTATAGTCACTGTAGTCACTATAGTCTCTATAGTCACTATAGTCTCTATAGTCACTATAGTCACTATAGTCACTATAGTCACTATAGTCACTATAATCATTTTTTTAATTCTCGCGACACACCGACAAGTGGGGCCGAAGACGCAGATGACTCAATTGATACTTAACGGATAACCGGATCATTCGAAAATATGGAAAGCGGTATCGTGGATATACCGATTTGCCGTCTAATTGTGAAGTTGGTTTTTTCGTCCTCGTTGTGTCCTTCGAATCTCAGTGGGAAAAATCCTTGACGACCCCTCGACCTTCAATAATCTTTCATAAATCATAAAATATACATAAAAAAAAAAAAGAAACTTTTTATTACTATAAAGTATATCATTCTCCGACACACCCGCTAAAGATCCAGGAATTCACAAATTGTTGTACAGTGCGACTGAGATTCTGTTTCTCTCGTCGACACTTAGTACATTGTATTTATTATAACGACGCACTATCTCGTACGACGATACGATGAATTCACCGTGCTGGGCGGGTGATTAACGCTGTCGTACTTGAAATGTCGCGGAGTCCGAAGTATATGAAAAAAAAAAAAAAAAAAAAAAAAAAATCCAAAATAATGAAACTGTACATAAACGTGCGTTTACTATTATTATCTATTTATTACTATTGTGAAATTACTCTGTAAGATCTTCGACTATTCGACCTTAATCGAAATGAGGCTAAGGATTTAAGACGAACGATGATGAAGAGATGATGAAAAATTAAAAAAAAAAAAAACGAGGAAAAAAGAAAAAGAAAAAAAATACAAAGAAAATGCACTGATGAATGTGGATGACATGTAAGAAGCTGAATAAAGCGGAGATTACGACACGCATTTGCGTGTACGTTGTTTTAGCGTCATTGCGACTCTATCTCTCACGAAATAAGTATAACATATATATTTGTTTATATAACGATAACGACGATTATTATTATGATAATAATAATACTGTCATCTTCATCATCATCCGTCATCGTCGTCGTCGTCATCGTCATCGTCATCGTCATCGTTATTTATTTATTATTACTATTATTATCATATTATTATTATTATTATTATTATTATTATATGGTGACCATTATCGAAGGTGGTACGATGAGTAATTATATTAATATAAATAAACAACAAAAAAAAGTCTTACTTATACATAATTATATGAATACATCATGATGATATATACGTAATAATTAATTACTATGGTAATATATCTTATTATTATTCTCATTATTATTACTATTACGAAATAACACCCCCTATTCCCATTTGTTGTGAATGTTTACGTTGTTTAATGATATTCAAGATTATTCTAAAAATAAAGTCTATGATTTCCACGTGAATGTGCGAATTCGTACTTACAAACGACTGTATATTGCTAAGTGCCCAACTTTTTTTTTATTTCCACGTTTATTATACTTTGGTTTTACGCTATGGAGAAGCAACGAAAATTTCAATGGACTGATTTTTTTTTTTTTTTTTTTTTTTTTTTTTTTAAACAAAATCCTGAATGTGTGCAATATTTCAGGGAAAAATATTGATGGTCGGTAGTCTCTCGAAAACTTGAAATCTTCAATTTGTCACGAAAAATTAATAATTGTGTTTTTAATCATCATGCTACCTTTTTTTTTTTTACCTAAATCGAAAGTAAGCCAAATTTAATTAATCGACAATCAAAGACGAATTTCTTTTCTATTCGTTTATTTTTAGAAAATCGAATATTTGAAGTCTTTGAGCTACTCTGGAATATTTTTATTCTTCCCTCAAAATTCACTTATTTTCAGCAATTCGGAGTAGAAACGAAATACGGAGTACGATAAATTAAAAAAAAAGAAACAAATTAATATAATTCTCATATATTTTTAAAAATGTGAAACTTAATATTTGATGGTCCTCTTTTAGAAAAATGATGTGAACTTAAAAAAAAAATTGATTTTAGCGCAATTTAAAAAAAAAATATGGAAAAAAACTTGCTCAGAAATTAAATGAAAAATTTCAGCCTTAAAAATCTTCAATTTTTTTTGTGGAGAAATTGATTCTTAAGGCTCGATAAATTTTCTTTGAATAATATCGCAGTTTTGTCAATTTATCGCTAAATCGCGTTATTTATAAAAATAATCGGTAATACAGGCGGTTACGTTACCGGCTACTTCAGGTAAAGAATTCTCAGCCCTAAAAACAGATCTAGTTTTTTCGATACAAAAAATGAAAAATCCTGTTTTACCGACTTAAAAAAATAAAAAATTCTCTTTTTTCGAGTTCATAATTAAAAATTAATGGCGGTCAGCGAATAATGCAAAACGATAAAAATTTACTTCCGGTAAAATATTTCAAACAATTGTAATTATTAACTATTTACTTACGAAAAACCGAAAAAAAACCTTACAATTCCATGCAAGAAAACATTCCGACGTCGCACAAAAATCATTTTTCAAATAAGACCCGGCGAATGTGGCGCGCACTCGCAGAACGAGATACGCGCAGGCGCCGAAAAAACCAAATGTGGTTTGAGAGAGCGAGAGAGAGAGAGACAACTCGTCTGACAACTTTTTTTTTATTATTCTTGCAACAATGACGTGCGACGTAAGTATAAGCGAAAGCACCGGGAATCAGCGTTGCTGCGTAAAAAGATAATCTTTACCGGAGAAAAAAAAAAACGGCGCGAAGACGAGAACCAAAGTCAACAACCACGTGCTTCACAAAATGTGAAAGCTAAATGGAATAATGAATTCTCTAACCGCAACAATGGACAAGGACACTCAGAGCTTCCGTGCGGATATGTGTGAACCCAAAATAATCAAGGTGCCATCTTGATAATCAGCTGTCACAAAAGCAGACGATACGCAGGTGGGGGATGTTTTTTGATTGACATATTTGCGTCGTTCTTGCATATATTTGTTAACGCGAATTATCGATTATATACTCAATAACATTGTCGACACTTCAACGAGCTCGACGAGTGTTTTTACATGATTTTCGTTTTGTTTTATGCAATCGAAATTGAAGTTTAGCGCTGAAATTTAAAAACAAGACATTTAAGTATTTGTTTTGTCGTTTTCGAAATTATTTTTAACGATAAACAGTTGCATTTCTTGGTCAAGTTGTCATACACATTTGCGCAATAACCTCGTGAGACTCGGTATGATTATAAACTTAATTTTTTTTTTTAGTATTTTAGGTATAAAAAACGGAAAATATGTGGTTGATTCTAAGGGGGATTGATGTATGGCATATGTGAAAAGTCAAAAGGGTATATGAAAAAATTCCTTTTTTTGCTTTCCCGTAAGGGATGCTTGGCTTTTGTGAATTTTTTTTTCAATATTTTTATCAGGATACTCAAAATGCTCTAAAATGATGAGAAAAAAAGTGTGTTATGTTGCGATCATAGTTTTAAATATATCAAGCTCATATTTACACCATATATAGATTTTTATTCAACAAGGCTTGGAATTAAATCTGACATCGAGCAGTTAATTGGTTCAAATTTTATGGCATTTTGAATTTTTTGGAAAAAAGTTTTTGTGTTCTGATTTCGGTAGTTTTTTAGAGATAAGGCTGAAATTTAACTTACTAGTATATTTTTTATTATTAGACAAGCTTTGGTATTGAATCTGGCGCGAATTCATTAAAGCATTGAAATTTTATGGCATTTTGAATTTTTTGAAAAAAAGTTATTTTTTCACAATATAATTTTCACAATTTTTGAGAAACCGATTTAATAAAACAATAATATATTCTTACATTTCTTATATGTTCTGAATATAGTGCTTGAAAAATCTTGATAATTTACTTTGAAATATCTTCAAAATTTTAGTTAACATTGCCAATCAGTATTAGTTGTTTTTATACTTAGTTTCACTCGCAAAAGCTTGAACCAGTGAAAAAATATTTAGAGGTCTTTCAAAGCCTTAAAAATTTTCAGTATTTGCTAAGAATACATTTTTTCATTTTCTTGAATTTACTTATAATTCTCATTTTGTCATTTCTTTTATACACTGAATTCCTGAAGGAATGTAAATTTGCACTGGATAATAATATTTATTGACCTCTGTTGATTAGTTGCTAATCAAAGAGTTTTTATTACTTGAGCAATCATTAAATATTTATATTTACCTATAAAATTTTGTTCATTAAATTTTAGTGAAAGTGAATTAAAAAGAAAAAAAAAAGGTTTTGACTTTTAGAAGAAAAAAGAACTAGAGCAGTTACTAAATATAAATATTTTTTTCTGAAATTTCACATAATTTTCACAACTTTCAGTACAGACCAAAAAAATATGGGAAACATGTAAAGTTGAAATTTTTTTGTTATAAACACTAACAAGGTATGAAACTCTGAGTAATCTCCATTTATTTTTTCACTAAATAGAGCTTTTTGTGGGGAATTTCATGAGAATAGAAATATTGACTCAGAATATGAATTAAAAAGCATAAGTCAAAATGTGTGTTGTGTGTATGTGATAATTGACTATTTGTTGATAAAAAATCATTTGAATCAGTCTAATAAATAAATAAATAAATAAATAAAAACCTGTTTTGTTTGCAGCGGCTGCAAGCCTTCTATCTCCAAGGTGACATGGAAATAACTCAAGCCGATCTGCGAATAGGTGATTTTGAGACTGTATCAATTCCCGAGAGCTTCCAAGATGTGAAGTACGAGATCCACGAATCGGCGGTCAACGAGACCGAGATTTGCTACAGCCTCAACGTAAAATCCAACATTTCTGAAAAATCCAGCATCCAAGACGAAAATTCTCGTTACGTCTCAGTTTCACCAAAAATAGAACCGAATTTAAATTCTATCCAGCACCTTGAATCGGATTCGAGTAACGTAACGCACGAATCAATACACCGTGATTCCCTGAATTCCGAGTGTCTCAACGATGAAATAAATCGTCGTATGAATCAAGCTACCGAAGTGTTTGTAAAAAGTGGAGACCACTTCGAAAACTATAATATATCAAGCGTCGTAATACCGAGCGATATTTTGGAAGAATTGAGTTTTAGTATAAAAAAGGAAAGAGGTTTCGAGTCAAAGTGGCTGAGAGAAAACAAAGATATCGGTAAAGGTTCTTCGTTGATTTGCAAAGTGGAGAAATCAAAAAGAAACTTTTGCGCAGAAAAGACGGAGAAAATTTTGGTAAACGATAGTCGTAACGAAAGAACGAAAAAACATAAGAGACTCGTGTCGTTGCGTCACGAGCATCGAGAAAGATTGCGGAAGAAAGCCGAGTGCATGAGAGACAAACGTAAGAAGCTTTACGAAGAAGAGAGCGAGGAACAGAGGCTCGAGAGATTAGCGAAGGAAGCGGCAAAACGTCGAGAAATGAGAATGTACTATGAAACACCGGAGCAAAGAAGAAAGAGGCTTGACGCTGAAGCTGCGCGTAAACGTGAATACAGAATGTACAACGAAACACCGGATGAGAGAAGAAAGCGACTGGATCGCGAGGCCGAACGTAGAAGAGTCAAAAGATTAACAATGTACGCGAGCGAAACACCCGAACAGAGACGAGAGCGATTGAACAAAGAATCGGCGAAAAGAAGAGAAGCGAGAATCAATCAATACGCAAAGGAAACCGAAGAACAGAGGCAAGAACGTTTGCGCAAAGATGCTCTCAGAGCGAGGGAAATGAGATTTACAAGATCGGCTATTGAGACCGAAGAGGAACGGAGGCAAAGGTTAGTAAAAGATGCTCTTAGAAAGAGAGAATTAAGAATGCATGGCGGAACATCGGTTAGCCATTTCACCGAACTCCAAACTGTACGGAATTTTGAAGAATTAAACAATGTACAGATGAAGGACGATCCTGATAATCAATTGGGCGGTCATTATCTCAGCAACTGGATGATGTGGTTTCAAAATACTCTAACACAACCGGCGAGTACGGGGGATAAGAGTTGCGAGAATCATCAACAAACTCATCTATGAGTGAACCTAGTTTTGGGTACTCCGTCTGAATATTATTTGAGCAAATAAGTCAGAGACTAATCTACGATTAGTGAAAATGGTTTTTTTAAAGACTTTTTGTGTTATACTGATTATCGACAATCATACGTGATCTCGTTATTAATTGGAGCTGGACTCGTGTGGTATTGGACGTTTTTTTGTCTCTTAAGGGGGCGAGTCAGTAAAAAAAAATTATTTTCAGAGATTCATATTTTTTATTCTAGTTATCCTATAAATATGAAATAAATATATTATTTCAGCACTAGAATAAATTATTTTTCGGTCAGTATTAAAATCAGTTTTGTTGGCTGATATTATTATTAATAAGTTTTAGGCTTTTTCAACTCTGCGTGTGATCCAGAATTAAGGCATTCATAGGATTCAAGTCTATGGCGTCTCTTTATGTTTGTAACAATATTCTACACCACCTAAGTGGGGGCGTGGATTTCGAGCTTACATTTACTTGGCTTAACTGGTCTACAATATTATTAAAAACAAAATGAGACGCCATAGATTTATTTTTGTAAACCGATTTTAATACTGACAGAAAAATCGTTTATTCCATTCTTGAAGTAAAAAATGTATTTCTTATTTATTGGATGACTAGAATAAAAAATATAAATCTCTGAAAATCATTTTTTTTTACTGACTCGCCCCCCTTAAACGCCAATGAAGTATACGGATGCGAAGTTTATAGAGTAATAAGGCAAAGAATGTTTTATAGCAGAACGAATCTAAGAATCGTTGCACAATATTTCGACATAACTGAGGTAATCGTTCGACAAGAGTTATTTGTCGCTTTTATTTATTAATATAGCCATACTATTGTGTTTCGTTTAGTTTTTTTTCTTTTTCACACAATTCGTTTCAATGTTGTGTGAAAATATCGAAATTTGTTATAGTTCCTTTTTATGTCAAACAGATGTGTTTGCGTTGTTTTGTCGAGTGAAAAGAGTTGTTGAATGAATCTGGAAGGTTTTAATACGTATACGAAGGAAATATCATCGATGAGATTGATTGATAAATATGCGTTGGGAAAAAAATAGGAACTTAAGGAGTTTGGAGCGCTTTGCTGGTCCGATCGGTGCTAAATATTTTGTATCTTTTTTTTTACCAAGTTTTATGAATTAATTGGCCGATTTTATGAACGATTTGTATCACAAAATATATGCCGATATATTTACTAAAATATTTATTAATTAAGGAGAAATGGAGCATTTCACAGTAGCCTGATAGCCTGTTTTGAAGTACAACTTTCAGAACAGCATATATTTTTAACATACAGAAACATTTATAATAATGAGATTGTAATAAAATTGTCAGATTTGTAGCAATTTTCGAAAAGGTGTCTTCGTCTAGCTTTTAGAGGGATTCACAGATAATTTAGATTATTGAAAGATGTTTTATCAGAAACATCTTTCTGAACGCATATATTTGTAGTATTAGCTGCTTAAAAGTTACAACTTAATTTTTGCCTAACGCTAGTTAAAGCGTTATAACTTTCAAACGATCAATACTAAAAAGAAATCTATCACTCATTATAATCGGGCTAAAATTACCGAAAAAACATGTGTCCTGGAACGTTAGTATGTATCAGTCGACCTTATCTTCATAAAATGGCTATGAATGTATTTATATTTTAAGAATACATGCTGCAATAATTCTTTTCAATAATAAAATTAAACATGAAAAACTGCAGACAACTGTAGAAACGCTTTTAAAACTGTTGAACTTATTTGATTAGTCTGAAGCATTTCAATTTCTACAATACAAATTTACGAAAATTTACATTTTTGCTTTTTATCTGAAGGAACTTTACTTTTTTAACCGTTCTGTTATGCATAAAAATGTACAGAATCGTTTACAAAAAATGTAGCAATTGTTTTGCTGACTGTGAAGCGCTTCAACCTCCTTAACGTAATATAATTCTCATCGTATGCAAGTAAAGGCACTTTTAATAAATATCCGGCAAATCCAGACGTATAGTGATCGAATGTACTATATAATTTATAATAATCCGTATCAGTCAGCATCTTAGATGCATTTATGAGTGCATAAAGAGGCACAAAATAAATTTGTCGATAAAATTGAGCTTTATATATCGACTGCTTGAGCGTATATATCCAATATACGTAAGACCTTTTAAGTTATAAGCTGTTTTTCTAAATAAATATGTTTCCTACACCATTACGGAGATTCCAAGATATATTTCAATTGTATTTTAAAGTCCCCGTGAGAATCCTCGAAGGGTTCCGGTTGCTTTTCTTAATACTTATGCATCGAATAAATAGTTAAAAGCGATGGCAAGGCTTTCCAACTAAGTCTCTTAGGACAGAAAAATTCTCGACCTTTCTTAATAGGCAAAAAAATTTGGTCTAATAGGAGATCTTCAATTATACTTCAAACTTTACACAATTTATATAAATATGTGAAGAATCTACAAAAAAAAAATCCACAGAATCGAAAGCGAGTAATTAATACTGTAAAAAAAATTTGATTTAGCAACGATATTATAGATTTTCAGATAAAAACGGAATTTACCATTTTTTTACCGCTCAAATATTCAATTACCACACTATCGATTTGTCTGTGGGTTTCGACTCCCTATAATTCTATTTCCCTATAATTCTATAAAAATTGAAGTAAAGTCGAAGGTATCGCATTTGACAAAAAAAAATAGATTTATTATGCTACCTAAATAAATTTCGTTGAGTTTAAAATATAAATCGAAAAACAACATTCTTCTACACAAAAAATAGTTACATTTCATTTAAAAATCTGTATATTTTTTATTTCATTCTTTTAGGTCATGACACGACAAGGACTGATTATGGATTTAGAAGAACGTCTGTTTTTTGTCCACCTCAATTTTCCGAGTCAACCACCACCGATTGGATTCTTATCATTATGCACTGATTTGCGGGTATTATTATTAATCTTCATCACACTGAATTTGAAGAAAATTAAATTTTCATCATAAATAGCTAATAAAAGAATACTGAAAACCTAAAAAAAAATTATTTTTTCAGCTTGAAAAAAAATCCGGAATAATCGTGAATTTTTCGTCTACTAATGTGTCATCTAGAAGTGTTTTCGAAAATACTTAAATATGTTTGCTACGCTATTACGGAGAATCCAAGTAGCTTCAATCAAACTTACAAGTTTCACGATGGTCCTCAAAAATTCAGTCACTTTTCTTTTTTATTTACGTGCCACCGAATGAAAAGCCCACGGCGATTACAAGGCTTTCCAGCTAGTTGTTTCGGACACGTTCCTCCACATTTCATTTCTTTTCGGCCTTTATCCGAATCCTCATTTCTCTCAACAGTCAAATCTTCATCTACACTCGTAAATTTGTCAACAACATTTTTGTTCAACAAAAAATCCTTAACAGCGATCATGAGGTCGTAAATCTCACTTCGCTCCTCGAGCAATTCTCTTATCACACGTTGCTCAAAAGTTTCATTAAATTTCGCAGAATTATTATTGGATTGTCTGAAAAGAGTAATTTCATTTGGTTTCCATGGCACCAAAGCAACAGAATTACCATCGTCTTGATCAGTCGTCGAAAAATTATAATTTTGCCGCTTATTTGAATTCATGATCTTATTTTTGAAATATTGTGCATGAATAATACGTAGGAATTTACGTAAATTTCGTTTGACTTTAATCAAATTAAACGTTCTTTTATTTCAGCTGTGAATGACATAAGTGTAAATATTTGGAGCACGATAGCAAGCATGATTTGTGGTCCTGCTACGACGTTTCCAGCAATCGCCGGATATGCAACAGCTCTTCAGGTACATCAACCATTTGGAAACAATTCTGTTTCCTGTATTCTCTATTTTTATTGAGGTTTTTGAATTTGTCGTCTCGGCTGTCGCATTTTCGTTTCTTGGTTCAAACGAAATATCTTCAGAATGATCAAGTAATTTTGACGAATCTTCAATTTTGCTCAAGTCAAGTAATTCCTTTAGTCTCCGTTCGACTCCGCAAGCAAACAAATCCCTTAGAGAGTCGATATCCGTGCGATTTCCGCATAAACAAATAATTGGTAAAGCACAATTATCGCTGATGTTCTTTTCTTCATTTGCGTCAGAATCATCGATAGGTTTCGTAGATGAATCATGATATCCTGTTTGATCGATCCTCTCTCTTTCCGAAGCAGCTGTATTTTCAGTGCGACATGAACAATTACCGTTGATTGTACGACGGGAGGTTTCAGTCGTTTTTTGTAATATGTTTCCCATTATAATTAGTACCAAAAAATAGTAACGTTGCAAATGCAAACGATGCGAATGTGATATAAACAGCGAGCAGTTTAAAAATTCTTTTGTTTAGTTGCACCAATTCCTGATTCTGTTTCAGCTATGCTGATAGAAATATAGATCATTTACCTCAAAAGATATCTGATAAATACCTAGTCAGTTAAAAAATTAATTAAATGGCTTTTTGATTTATCGATAAAAAATGCTATCCTGTTAATTGTTTATCCATCAATAAAAAACGGCTATGTTTAAATCTTTTAAATACTTAGATGGTCAATTCATTAAAGACAATTAATAAATATGAAAATCGATTTTTAAAAATACGAATTATTCTTCGATAAAATTTCTATCAAATTTTTTAACTACTCTATTGATTTCGCCTAAATTTAATATTAGACATTGACATACTCTATTTAAGTTTTACTTGAACCGTTCTCGAGTTATAGGGTTTTCAACAAAATTATAAAAGTTCCAAAACTCCATAAAATCCGAGCAGTTTTTCTGATTTCTCCGAAATTCAGTACCAAACAACATTAAAAATACCTGCACTTATGAAGAACTAATTAGCAAAGTACAGTAAATTTTACGTAAGTTAAAGCGACCACGCCCTTTTTTTCTGCAATATTCAAAAAGCTATAAAATCAAATTGCCTCCATACAGTTTGTTCAAAATCACAACAGTCAAAGCGGGGCAACTAATTCACTTCTGAGCCAAATTCCAGCTGAACCGCTTGAACAGTTTTTCAATTATACGTTATTGAATTTTCGAAGGCGTGCACATATAAACATACATACTGACATTGTTTCTAAACCACTTTTCTGGACGTTTTGAACTATTCTGAGTGTCCTGACATGAAAATCTAAAAAAGATACATCTAGCAAAAGGTACATAACATAATATAATCTATATATAATAAGCATTGATTTAACAACTGATCATAAGTACAAAAATGTTATAACAACAATTTTATTGCTTCACCAAAAGGATATAAAAGTCATTGAAGTTATGTGAATATCAATATAAAAGAGTAATATAAATATAAGTTATTAAAAAGGGGCCTTCGCAGCTCATGTTTACAATCATCTATTACATAATACATAAATCTATGAGGCAACAAAACACATCAAGTCGGCCACCCCAACTCTTCATGTCAACAAATCGTCCTCAAATTTATTCAGGATGTTGGTCTGGTTGAAGAAAAAACGTAGGAATTTTCTCAGACTTTTTATTGCATATTCCAGGTATTACAAATTTCTGAAAATAATCCAAATATTTCAAAGAACGAAATGTGAAAATTTCAGAAAAATTGTCAAAAACTGGCAACTTTATTTAATTGAAAAATAGTATAAAACGAAAGCGGAGAATTTTACAAAAAATGTTGTTGGAAAGTACGCTGAAAATCCAATATTTGTTGTTCTTATGATTTTAAGAAATAAACATTGATTATTTTCAGCGATTTTCAATGGTTGGAATATGCAATTAAAAAATATGAAAAAAATCCTACGTTTTTCCTTCAACTAGACCAACATCCTGAAGAAATATGAGGACGTTTTGTTGACATGAAAAATTGGGGTGGCCGACTTGACGTGTTTTGCCCCTTATTTATAAATAAATCACGCGAGACTCAACACATTAGAAGCTGTTGTCGCGTTTATTATGCAAGGCGGTGTAAAATGAACGAATCTTATTGTATTCTTAATGTTAATGTACGTAGAAGATATTGTAATAATTATTCCGACAGCAACAATGCAATAGCCGAACCAGTCGACGAGTCGGTGAACGTCGAATTTACGAGATAAACAGGGATCAACTTGTATTCGCCTAACATTCCTTATTCGTCGTATTCTTTCGGGTTGTGCAGCTTCCACGAGGATCGGATGAACCTCGGTGTTCAAGTCCTTCAGTCGCAATTCTTCTGCAATCGCTCGTTCCTCTGGACTTGTGTCTTCTTCGAGATCACTGAGCAAATCAGGCGAATCATCGTCGTAATAAACGTAGGAATAACGATGACGATTCACCTCGTCGTCGAGGAAACCGTAATACACCGATTGTGAGTGAATTCGTGGATCGGTTACAGTTTCGGTTCCTGAGAGTCGCTCCGATGGCGAATATACCTCGAGATTTGCTGGTCTCGAGGCACATTCGATTTTAAGAGCTCTAGCACGAGCGTACATCAATGGTGGAAGTACAAAGACCAAGGGGCCAGTAAGTGTACCACCGATTAGGGCCATTACGATGTCAAATCTTGGTACCGACTCGCCAAGCGCAACTCCAAGGAAAACAACCGCTGATCTCATAGCGCAACGCTTCCAACCGAACGCTGAAATATTGTTCAAATTTTGATTATTATATTTTTCATATTTTACCTTGCTTGAAATAAGAGCTTTCTCATATAGCACAAAATGTGGCAGAAATATTTTCAATATTATAATTTAAGTAGTGTTGGAACTTTGGGATAAATATTACAAATCAGTTAGGCGAATTAGGAAATGTATATAATTAAGTGTTTCATATTTTCGCTCGCTCAGAATTTATTTTGTGCTTCATATAGCAAATCGTTTAATTGCAAAGTTGGAACATTAATTTTGTAAAATATTTTTGAAAGTTATTATTTAATTTTTCATATTTCGGCTTACTCTGAATGAAAGCTTTTTCCCCACATAACAAAAAATATGCCAGAAATGTTTTCTATACGATAATTAAATTATTATTGCTACTTTGGGGTAAATATTGCAAATCATATTATATTAAAAATTATCATTAAATGACTTTAATTCAAACATAATCAATAAAGAAGTTTGGATGGATCAACATATAATTTTAGCCAAAACTTTGTGATAATAAAATTATGAAATTAGACAAGGCATTTGAAAAAATGAAGAATATCTACTTAATTTCCAGTTTCACACTTACATCTGTGAACCTGCATACGGTCCTCCAAGTGCTGAAAGAGCGCCGAATGTCCAATCGCACTTGAAAGACATAGCTGAAGAGCAGCGAGCAAAATTGCCGCTCGAATAACATAACTGGAATCTACTACTTGTAGAATATTCGCCGTTGTGCTTCCACCGTATTTCCAAACTGCGAGACCAGCGGTGACACCAAAAAAAGAACCGCTAACTATAAAAAAAAAAATACCAATATACAAATTCCATACTTAAGAAATAAGAGAAGATCAAAGCAAAACATACGTGTAGACTTCCAATTTTAATAATAATGCTTTAAATCTTATTGTTTCGATACTACTCAGAAATATTATGAAACATAAGGTGGTTCATTTAATATCGAGAGCCAAATATATTTTAAGCAGGAATGTGCATGAGCGCTAAGATGTTCCAGCGCTCACTCCTCAGCTCGGAGCGAGCTCATGCACATCCCTATTTTTAAGTCTACAATCATCGTCTACTATACTATTATTTAATACATAAAATTTTATGAAAAATAAATATAAAAATGTAGCATCGATTAGACTAGTTTGAGAAGTTTCAAGCTTCTTAAAAATGCCCATTAAAATAGGAATTTGTTCAACATGTATGTTATCAGAGAATAATAAAAAGTGGCAGACTCAAAAAGGAAAGAATGACCGCCTTGTTGATGTCCCGAGGTTGTCGCATATCCACTTGCACGGTCATCAACGTCGGATGCACATCGAACTGGAAAGCCAACATTCCGTAACTGCGAATAAAAAAAAAACAAGATAATGAATTTATAAAAAACTTTTCGGTCTTTTTGGATGCATACCCGGAAATAAATTTATCCCACGATGGCGAAGTTGGCACAGGTGCTGTATTTAAGATGCGATCATCTGCAATCATGCACCACCAAATAAGAAAGGCAGTGAGACTCACAGCAATTGACGAACAAACTGCAAGCCACCTTAAGAAAAGAAAAGTTTCATATTAGTGGACAGTGTGACTAAATTAAACAGACAACATTAGCAGCCCCTCAAACAGCTAAAAAATTGCAGGCTTAATTTAAATTAAAAAAAAAATTATAGATCCAATTTCTTAAATTAAATTAAATTAAACACTCAACAAGTTTTTTTATGCACGTATTTATCTTTGAATCATAGCTATCAGATTTTTTTTTCGCAAATATTGCATACAAAAAATGATAAATTAATAAATTATAAAGTCAAATAATATTTTGTTAATATTAGTGGGGTACTCTGTCTATATTTTCGCTCTTTTCCTTTTAAATCTCGAATTTCAAATTTAGCAGCCGCCGAAGCAGCTGAAAAATTACAGCTTCAGTTAAAATCATCTTCAGAATTTGAGAAGTAATGAATATTGGTAATTGGACAAATTAATTGCAAACTTGACCAAAAACTAGTGGTATTAAAAATTCTACATGATTACTTAATTCGAAACGTAAATTAAGTCTACAATATTCTTTTTAAATTTAGATTACTAAAGAGAAAAATATTTTTTTTTAAATGCAGCTATCAGATTAAAAAAAAACATTGCACACGAAGAAACTATGTATTTAATATTCGATTTCTTAATACTTACTTCATGTCACGAGGGCTTCCAAGCCACATAAGAGGACATAGAAGAAGACCAACTACGAGGAGCCAGTAACAGAAGGACAAATCGAAATTATTCTCCGAAACCTTGAGCCCGAAAATCTGCAGATTCTGCGATGCTGAAATTATTTGTTTAAAACTTACGTTGCCATCCGTAACTTCATAATAAATACATATTTATTTTTTACAGCATATTTGACTCACCAACCAAAAGATTAGGAATTCCGCAACCGAAGACTGTGAGATCGACAAGAAAATTGACGCAAGTTCGTGCTCTTGGACCAAGCGTTAATTCCGTCACCGCTGCTAGAGGATATCTGCAATATGTATCGAAGTTAATACTGCATATATATTTTTTTAGTGTTTTATATCAAAAGCATTTTTAGTAATCGACACGTTCTATCGGTTAATCCCGTCAATATTGTATTTTAACATTTTTGAGCTTGAAGGTTTAGTTTTGAGAAGAGCTTATATAATTAAAAAAACAAAAATGTAATGCAGCTGTAAAGGAAATGAAATTCTTTTTTCTGATTTCGTTATCGTGAAAATTAATCGGCGGCTTAAAAAATATTAAAGACATTTATTTTTTTATTTTGCATAATTCTAATTACCACTTCAGAAAACTCTGCGAATTAAATTAAAAAATTTCTCAAAAATGTGGGATCTGTATTTTTTTTTAAACTGTTATATATTGGAACGACAAAATAGCACAGCAAAATTAAAAGGTTGGAAATACAGATCTTTAATCATATTTTAATGCAACAGTATCTACATTTGTACTTTTATTTAGAACAAAAAAAAAACTATTTTAACAGTATTATTGAATTGATTTCCGCCGACATTTCTGATTGTACTTGAAATTTTACAATAGACTGTTTGCATCAAACATTTAATCTGTAAAATTTGAATTGTAATCGAAAGTTCGGATTGAACAAAAAAAAATCAACTACTTTTATTAACTTTCCTAAATATAATTTTATGCATTGCTCTAAGAAATCATAAAAATATAACTACTATTGCATTAAGATCTTCGCAAACAATGTAAATTGTTCACCTTCTATTTTCCTTTCCAAGATACAAGAGTTTTACAAAAAAAAAAGAGAGAACTTTCGTTTCTGAGGAAAAAGAAAAATATTTTAATAAGTGATAATAAAATCGGAGCACTGAAATATCTCTGAGATCAGAAAAACTTGACATTACGAGTAACGTGTCGCAATCAAAGTTACATACCGATTCTTGCGCGATATATGCGGATCGATAGCATTGGCGATAATCCATGATTTGCCTAAGAGTGCGGCCGTATAAATCTGCAGACCAAATACGACGAGAACGAGAGGAATGCCAAGTAATCCTAAAGATAATATTTAATTACAGCAAAAATCGTTGTATATCGAGTAGGAGGCGATGTCCTTGCATTATAATAAAACGTTATTCAACCGCGACACAGAAACGTTATTACATAAACCTACCGCATTGAACAATAGCTCGCGGTAATGCTATGATCGGAAAAACACCGAAAATATCAACGATGCACAGGGTCGCGAATATCAAGGAAAGCCCGGTATTCGTGTGTTTGGCGAGCAACGGTTGACGTTCGCGATTCATCTCACCTCCGTTACGCGACGGAGAGTGCGTACTTGGACAGTATTTGTTACCAGAGCACGATATCGAGACGCAATGCGACGACGAACCGGTTCCACCTGCGGCCTATGTAACACGATAGTATTGAACAGGAATGGATGACTCCCAACAAACGGCGGTGGGAGCGAAGGAAGACCCACAAGATATCTATGCCTTTGGCTTAAGTTTGCTGGTAATTCACCACGTGTGTATTCTACTCTACAAATACTACTAATTATAAAATTAAACAAAAAATTGATTGTCAACTCGACATTCAACATCCGTTCAACCATCAAATTTATTTACAAAAAAATAGATATATCAGTGAACAGGTGTTACATCTACGAATGAATGTTTTTCTTGGTTTTTTTTTTTTTTTTTCCGCCCACTAAATTAACGGCTTGGTCTCGGAAAAAAATAAAAAGTTGTCCACGATAGTCGCGCGACAGACAACTATCATATAAGGACCACTAATAATAGTAATAATAACTTACGTAAATTGTGTCTAATAAATTCACATGGACCGAGAATGCGTCCCTTGTTTCTCGTGGATATAAAGCAGAGATGGGCGATTTTTACTACTTTGAAATACGCACTTTAGGTGTATTTATCCTGGAATTTGTGTGTTATTAAATATTTAATAAAAGGGATGCAAGGCGTATAACGTAATTTTTTGACTTTATGTAAAGTCCTTGAAAAGCACATTTTCATGAAAAAAAAAACATTATTTTTAGATAATTAAAGTGCACTGTAAAAATTTTGTTTATAAAAATGATTATAATTTAACAGAACGTTTCTATGATGAAAATGCGTATTAAGGTGACGCAAAAATAAGGCTTTTTTTCTCTGCCTAATCTCTAATTTTTTGCTTATTTTAGTATGATAAAAGTGCATTCTTTTCTATTTTTTACATTGACTGCCAATAAAAGCAGATACAAAAGAACTCTATAAAAATATTTATCACTCGCTGAAGGAGTAAAAAATTGGTTATTCTGCCAAAAACCGGAATTTTTAAAAAATTCTCCTAATTTGTTGCTAACTTATAATTTCACGTAATTTGATAATATGGGTATTATACTTATATACATCAATACGAATTTAATTACATATTAGCAATGATAGAAAAAAAAAATTGTTTGAGTTTTTTTGCCGCTGCGACCAATTTTTTAAGCCCTGACCCGTGTTTAAATATTTGTATATCAGATACTCAAGGTATATAAAGCAGCGAAGGTTTGATGCAAAATAAAATGTCATTTCGAAGAAAATAATTAACTTTCAATGACTGAGCAAACTATCATATTCATCATTTAGTGATTCGCAGACACTTTTATAATACTAAACGCAATAAGATTTGAAATGACAGAAAAAAAAATGCCTTGTATTTTTGTCATCCTAAACCGCATATTAAACATACACGTTAAAACGCGTAAAAACTCGTGTGTAACACAAAAGTACTTAAATATTGTTTTGTGTATCATTTTACATAAAACAATGTTTAAGTACTTTTCTAATACACGCAATTTCCGGTGAAAGTATATTAATTGAAAAAAAAAGCAAACAGTGCCAAAACTAATTTCGCAATTACTCGCCTCATTGAATTATAACTCGTATTTTAATTTAAAAAAAATTAAAGCGTGCTTCCAAAAACATAAAAGTAGCATCCACACAACTTTTATAAAACAAACAAATCCAAAGATAAACCAAAATTTCCGGTATTTCAAATCAATAAAAATCTCCTTCTCTGTTACAATAAAAATTGAAACAGATCGTATACGATCGCAAGAGAAAACAAAAAAAAAAAAAAAAAAATAGAAAAAGGAAACTCCTGAGGATTCGTTTAGATATGTTTACAAGACTCCCCCGGATTAAAGTAGTCCACAATTAGCAATATAAGTATATAAACTTTCGTGAGAAAATCCGTGAATATAATTCCAAGTGTCTTTTCCCTTTAGTCGTCGGTTTCGTAAGCCGGCGAGGCTGGCGAGTAAGTGGGACTCGTGGGTGAATAGCCAGGTACAGGTGGTGAATAAGTTGGGCTGGTTGGTGAGTAACTCGGGCTCGTTGGTGTGTAAGTCGGACTTGTCGGCGAATATTTCGTGCTTGACGGTGAATACTGCGGGCTCGACGGCGAATACGTGGGACTCGTTGGCGAATAATTCGGGCTGCTTGGCGAATATCTCGTGCTACCAGCAGCTGTGTGTTGAGGCGAGCTCGGCGAGTATGACGGACTTGTCGGTGAATAAGTCGGACTTGTCGGCGAATACGTTGGACTTGCCGGCGTATATTGCGGCGAAGTACCAGCGAACGATGGCGACGTGGGCGAATAACTCGGACTTGTAGGCGAGTATTTTGGGCTGCTCGGCGAATAACTCGGACTAGCCGGCGAATATTGCGGCGAGCTTGGCGAATAACTCGGACTTGTTGGCGAATAAGACGGCGATGCCGGTGTATAATTCGGTGAGCTCGGCGAATAGCTCGGACTCGTTGGCGAGTAACTTGGACTCGTTGGCGAATATCCGGGACTCGTTGGCGAGTAGCTCGGACTCGTTGGCGAATAACCGGGACTCGTTGGCGAGTAACTTGGACTCGTTGGCGAGTAACTTGGACTCGTTGGTGAGTAACTTGGACTCGTTGGTGAATAACTGTGACTCGTTGGCGAGTAGCTTGGCGATGTTGGCGAATAACTTGGCGATGTTGGTGAATAACTTGGCGATGTCGGCGAATAATTTGGCGATGTTGGCGAGTAAGATGGACTTGTCGGTGAATAACTTGGACTTGCTGGCGAATAACCGGGACTTGTCGGTGAATAGTTTGGACTTGTTGGAGAGTATGTTGGACTTGTCGGGGAATAATTTGGACTTGACGGTGTCATGCTTGGTGACGTTGGAAGATAAGCCGGCGATGTCGGTGAATAACTTGGCGATGCTCCACCTGCCGGTGACATTGGATAAGGACTCATGCTTGGTCCTGGACTTCCGGGACTTCCTGGCTGTGGTGAATATGCTGAATATGCTGGTGAAAGACCCGAAGCGTCTGATGCCCCAGATGGTGAGAAACACGCGCCACCTGGTGTCATTCCACTTCCTAGAGTTGGCGACATGCTTGATGCGCCGTAACCCGGCGTTGAACCCATTTGATTCCACGGTGTCATCTGTGGACTCATGCTTGGCGTTGCCGCACTTCCGAAGAACATTCCCGCGCCGCCCATAACACCAGCGCCTACTGCCATTGGAATTTCTATACCAGCTTTGCATTTCTCGGCGTCGAGCAACAGATCGAAGCATCCTGAAATGGGTGATAGTCATTATTGTTAATATGATTTGTAAAGCTGGAAATCTTTCAAATGTGTTATAGATCTGCATCAAGCCAATCGACATGTAATATTTAAATAAGATCAACGGTATAATTTGTAAAATATAAATTCATAATGTTGAAACTTTAAAGTCTTACCTGTTCCGATTCGCGGCAATTGACCCATTATAATGTTCTCCGAGACTCCTCTCATAGGATCGACTTCCGCATGAGACGCGGCATCGAGCAGAACATCCACAGTTTCTTCGAAGGAACATCTAAAATTGTTCGTCGTTGGTATTACAAATATATTTTCATTTCCTAAATTCGCGAAATATTTTCATACCGTAGATTTACGAAATATTACGAAATTTCGTAAATTTGCCTGATACATTAATTCTATAAATCGCTTATTACTCACCTCATGAGAGCTCCTGTATCTTGTCTGTTAATTCCGTGACGAGTGATAGCCATCAAATGACCTTTTGCAGTCATAACGTCACAAAGAAGAGCGAGATGTCGATAGTTTACGTAAAGACCGTAGAACTGCAGTACAGAGTTCATTTCCTTCTCGACGGACTTTCGCACAGCCTCGATACCCAATACTTGGAAGATCTCGCAGATATCGTTACTGAATGTCCTGATGGGATCAACGTCGCGCTCACTCAATACCTTCATCAAACTCGTACCGTCAGTTTCCAACAACCACTCGGCAATAGCTTTGAACTCGCCGGTATCCGTGATTATTATACGCTTCTTCGAGTCTGTTTGCGGCAAGTGCATGTACACTTTGCCAATTGCTTCGATACCCTGAAGAAAAAAAAAACAAATATATTATCCAATTGTCAGCTGATTATCAAAGTCAATTTTTTTTATCCAATTACAGAAATTAGGAAAATTACTAACCCGAGAATAGTACAGTAATAAATATACATTACTGTCTCATGGAAGAAGCGGTATTTCAGATATTTGGCAAATTTCAAGCATGTTAGAAAAATACCAACTTTTTACGCATTTTCACTTTGTCATATATTTGTTTTTATTGAAAATGCCATAAAACGTTTATTGGTATGAAATTTTACAAAAATGTATTAGCGCATTATGGATTATAAAGCTAGTGGAATTAATGGATTTATTGAAATTTAGAGATGTGAACAACGGTCATAAGGTGAATCGAAAAAGGACTCATAATGCTTCAAAAGTGTTAAAAACATACAAAATAGTACAGTATCCAAAGAGTTGTCCACAGTCGTAATATTGACCGTATTTTATTTATAATTTAACAAATTTCAAATTACCTGTAGCGTCATGTCACTGAGCATGTTGGCCTCGATGCACCTGAGGAACATATCGTCTTCCATTTTATCAACAGCATCGCCTTCCCCATCCTGAAACTTGCTGTCGTCGCTGTTCATGATTCTTATACGCAGAACCAACTTCTCCGCGTTATCGTCATTGAAAATACAATTCAAGTCATCTCCAAATCCTGCATTAATTTTCTCCGCAATTTGCTCCATAGTTAATTTCTTGTCAGTCATTCTCTTGCGATCGAGTTCAATACGCAGCAACCAAGGTGATATTTTGGTTGGATCGAAGTCCGGCATCTCGTAGTAGACGTTTACGAATTCTTGATCCTCAGCGATAACAGTATTCTGCGGATCGGGATCATAATAGATAGCAGTATTAGCTGTAACTTTGCGTAGTGTCGTGTGTTCAAGTCTGCACAAAACGTTCTTCGCTTTTTCGGCGTCTCTCGCAGCGGCGCCAGTCAAGAACACAGTTAGCGAAGGAGCCTTTGGTTTTTTACTGATATTAATGATTTCCTTCAGTCTGGGCACACCGAGAGTTACGTTCTTCGAGGATACACCAGCAAAATGGAAAGTATTCAATGTCATCTGAGTGGCAGGTTCACCAAGCGATTGGGCAGCTAATGCACCAACCATTTCCCCGGGCGAAACTTGAGCCTGTTGGAATCTCGTTTCAATCTCTCCGATAAGCCACTCGAAAGCTTCGCCGGAAAGTCGAAATTCCTCGGAAACGCACTTGGTGCAAAGAGTCGATCGAATGAGGCAACGAAATAGAAGCGTAGCATTCTCATTAGCCTGTTTGCTAAGTCGATCTTCTCCAGCCACGATGATACACTTTTCCAGCAAGTCTTTCACTCCCTGAATCACTCTCATTGGACTGAGATCCGTAGGTGCTCTTTTATTGATATGGAAAATCTTCTGAACGTTCCAAATCATTCTCTGCAAGTTACATGGCTGTACAACCTTCGATTCGCCGCTTGGAAAGATTTCTCTGAGCACAGCTCTGTCTCTATTAAGCTGTTCCCATTCGCGTTCCAATTCCGAGATCACCTCACCCGAACCCATCATTTCTCTAACGATATCCTCGCTAAAAATACGCCTCAAATATCGCTCATTCGTAGGATCAAATTTGAACTTCTTCTCGAAAGCTTTGTTGCTCAATTTGATAGTCGGCAGATTCTGAAACTCTACTGTTTCACCGCAAAGTCCATCCTCACCGTAACGCAATTGAATAAGTTGACCAACGGAATTTCTCACGGTGCCATCGTAATGCACCATAACCGACTCCATAGCCTTTATCAAACGTCGCTGAATATAACCGGTTTCCGCAGTTTTTACAGCAGTATCAATAAGACCCTCACGACCTCCCATAGCGTGAAAATAAAATTCCGACGGCGTCAAACCAGCGAGATACGAATTCTCGACGAATCCTCGTGACTCAGGACCGTAATCGTCTTTAATGAAATGCGGAAGAGTGCGCTTACGAAAACCAAATGGAATTCGTTTACCTTCAACGTTCTGTTGGCCCACACAAGCGATAACCTGAGAGATATTAATATTGGAACCCTTGGAACCTGAGACCACCATAGCCTTTAGATTATTGTATTCGGTCAAGGATTTCTTAGCTGAACCTCCGGTTTTGTCACGAGCGTCGTTCAATATACGATTTACTTGATTCTCGAAAGTCTGCCTGAGTGTATTACCGGGCGTAGGTTCAAGTTCCATATTGTGAGCCTTTTGAATAACCTCTATTACATCCTCCTTAGCTTTCCTGATGGCACGCTGAATTTCCTTGTAAGTCTCAGGATCGGCAATAGTATCCCCAATACCGATCGAGTGACCTTCAAGCAACAGCCAATTGTTGATGACCGTCTGAATATTACCGTAGAATCTTCCGCAGACTTCGTGTCCCAATTCCAACATACAAATATGAAGCAAAGAGCCGGCAGATGTACCAAGTGTCTTTTTGCAGAGAATTCCCATAATGAGTTCACCGTGTTCGACCATTACTTTTGTGTCTCCCGGTGATATCCATTTGTAAGGTCCATCGTCCTCTTCGTCCGGATGTGTGCTGTGTGTTCTTATCATGTTTACATTACCCGGAATAATCAATGAGAATATTTGCTTTCCCGTCCAAAGTGGTTTGGGCTTTAAGATACAAGGTTGCGGCATTTTTCCATCCCAACTCGGCAAAAACATGAGAATATTCATCATCTGTTCTTTCTCAATGAAAACATCTCTTTTCGTCATTTTTCTAACAGCCGTTAGAGTGTCCTGCACGATACCCATTACAGGTTTGTTAGCTTGTGGCGTGATTATCTGACGTGGTGTTACGTGAATATTCTCAACTTCAGCACGTGTTTCCATCGACTGTGGTACATGAAGATTCATCTCGTCGCCGTCGAAATCAGCATTGTAAGGTGAAGTACAGCTGAGGTTCATACGAAAGGTACTCCAGGGTAGAACCTTTACCCTATGACCCATCATACTCATTTTGTGAAGAGTCGGCTGACGATTGAAAATTACAAGATCGCCATCGCGAATATGACGCTCCACGCGATAGCCACACTGAAGATGAAGATCAGAGGGTTTAGGATGAAACCTCAGATCTATACGCTCGCCGTTATCCCTAACGATATATTTAGCGCCGGGATATTGTGAATTACCGCGTCTCACGAGTTCCTGCATCTTGTCGATGTTAAACGGCGTCACTATCTCCGGGAATGTTAAATTTTGTGCAATACTACGCGGCACGCCAACCTGATCGATACGCAAATTTGGATCTGGTGTGATAACCGTACGTGCTGAAAAATCAACACGCTTACCCATGAGATTACCGCGAATACGACCTTCCTTTCCCTTTAGTCTTGCTTTTATCGCCTTCAAAGGTTTGCCAGATTTTTGCATTGCTCGCGGCATTCCCGGCATGTCGTTGTCAACCAATGTGGCTACGTGAAACTGTAGCATTTTTATGTTTTCCAAAATAACATGAGCCGCACCGCCAGCCTGCTCGTTTCGCAGTAATTCGTTGTTTGATTTTATAATATCGGCGAGTTTGTGAGTAAGATCGTCCTGATTTTTTGCCGAGCCATACATAATTACCGCAGGACGAACGGAAAGTGGAGGTACCGGAAGTACTGTGACTACCATCCAATCGGGTCTTGCGAATTTTGGATCCATACCGAGAATAAACGATTCTTCGTCTGTAATATGTTTGAGAATTTCCCAAGCACGTTCGGCGGTGAGAACAATCTTCTTCTCTTGGGAATCTTCGTTAACGTGCTTCCACTCGGCTGATACGTCCAATCCGGAACGACGCAGATTTGGCTGATATCTACCGCAACCACCGTGACCGGGTTTACGATCTGGTGCTGGTTGATCTTGGCCTTCTTTGTTTATGTCCATTTCGTCACCACCCTCGCAAATATTCTTGCTCTTGCATAAATCATAAACGAAAGTGAGACGTTTACGAGGCTGGCCTTTTGTCTTCATTACCACTTCCTTGATTTTTGGATTATGAGGACTGACCAGAAGCTTCGAACAGTAGAAACAAACGCAACGGAGAATCTTTATTGTCTTTGTGATGAAACCACAGTGGAATACTGGCTTTGCCAGATCAATGTGACCAAAGTGACCGGGACATTCTGTCATGTTGCCGGCGCAAGTTTGACAACGGGAATTTCGATCTATGACACCCTGTCGCGGATCCATAAGACCTCCCAACTTCGGTCTACCGCCTTCCATCGTCTCGGGAAATCGAATGCCGCCATCAGTGACTGACATACGACGCTGTAAAGAAAAAAAAGAGGAAACTTGTATCAGTTTGAGAACTCCTGTACTCCTTGTTTTTTGTTTGCTGTAGTAAAGAGCGCAATTTTAATAATTTTGTATGAGAATAGTCGAACTTGTATGAAATATTTTATTATTCAATGTAGTTCCTTATTATTATTATTTATTCTCCTGAGAATGCTCAATTTTTTCAAGATATTTATCGCATTTTTCGATGACATAAACATTTTTTTAAATTTTGGACCAAAAGTGAAAAAACGAAATACTTATTACCCAAAAAAGTGTTTTCATTTGTAAGTCGATTATAATTTTAATAATTCCATCAAACATGAACCAGCAGCTAAATCTCAAACGTTGTAATAGAGTTGCAATTTATTAATTACAATAACATTACACCTTTCAAAACCATAACAGAATTTTGAGATCCCTGTCTAAAAATCCATATATCTTCAGTCAAAATGTTGATCCTCTCAATTAATTTTTATTTCTATTTTCTTTAAGATGAGATTTTTTACACGAGAATACGTAAAAAAAAAAAATGACATTCTTACAGCTACTGTAAAATTATTTTTCAAAATTGATTTCTTTTAACACAATAATTTCATAGGCATGTGAAAAAAAAATCTAATTTTGATTGAAAAAAATTACAAGAGATGTATGTAGGATGACTACATACATATTTTTAGATTTTTTTCTATGTTTTTTAATAAGTCTATTAAATTATCATGTTAAAAACAAATCAATTTTTTATTTCAATTATTTTTAAGCAGCTATAAAAAATGTACATTTTTTACATGATATAAAATAATTAAAAGTATTTTTTTTAACTTCATAAATTTATAGGGATACAAAATAAGACGGGGCGTAAAGAAAATCTGCAAAAAAATCCTATAGCCTCACTATAAGATCATCTGATAAACCACAAATTTATTATTTGAATATATAACTCAGTTATAATTATTAAAATCTAAAATCTTTTAATTTGCTAATTAAAATAAATGTAAGCGCATAAAATGCTTGCAAAATATTGAGCAATCACTCTAAAAATCCATAAATATTCCGTGAAAAATTCTGTACTAATACAAATGTAAAATATTTTTTAAACCACTGTAGGATACAAAAAGATTAAGAGCAATATAAAAAGTATTTCAATTAGTAAAAAAAAAATATAATAAAAAAAAGAAATGATCGTTGATAAAAATTGTTGACATCGTAGAATTTATTTATTAAAAATACATGCATGTGCGAGTCACCCTTCAATACCATCACTTGCTATCACAAAAAATTACAGAAAAACTTTAAAAAATTCTTTAACATAAATTTCTATATACAAACCTAAAAACTTTATCTAAAAAATAAATATGACCCTGAAATAAAAAATTTCCTCACAGATCTGAAAGTTGCAACAATAAAAAGATTTCTGTTTCTCATGTTCAAATTAACATTTTTTTCCTCAAACAATTAAAAAATATTTCCTCATATCTGGAAAACTGATTGAAAATAACAAGAAATATCGATGAAGCACTCCAACTTCCTTAGTAAACTTGAAACAAAAAATAAAAAATTTCATACCTACAGAAATATGCCATTTAAATTATAACTTAATCACAAAAAAAAAGATCGAAATTATAAAACAGCGACAAGCACGTATCCCGTTACTAAGAGAAGCTATACTAGCTGTGTCTCTCTCTCTCTTTCTCGCTCTTTTAGAGAAAGCGCGAATTTCGTGAGATTATTGTGATGCAATCGGAGAATCGTCGCGAAATTGGTGAAAAACAATTTTTCACCATCGTCACACCTGTATAACTCGTTAAATATGCGCGAATGCGATGTTTTGAAAAGCCCCAGTGAGCGACAATCGAGCCCAACGTGAATCCGCGGGTTAGTCATGGCTGTGATGGTAGACAAGGAAAACACTGAATTTTTCACGAATAACCGGTGTAAACCGATTAATTTTATATATCCTTAATCGTACGGCTTTGGTGGCTTTTTACTCACTATTTCATCGGGCGAAAGAATTCCGAATTGAACCCTTTTAACGGTCCGCACCGGAGCCTTCGAATCGTTCGTGGCCATTTTGTTGCTGGCCTGAGGCTTCTGTGGCCTTCTGCGTCGCGGCCCGATCTAAACCGCCTGCCGCTTGCAAACGGCCGCCGCGCGGCAGCGATCTGTTCCTCCCGCGAGTAAGTGGCATTTTTTTCGTGCGAAAATCCTAAACGTCATAAGTTCAGGCATTCGTCGATAGAGGGAAAACTTGCGCGGTAATCTTACACGTGGGGTCGGTAAATAACCGGCTAGATAATTCGGTTAATAAACCGTGGTTGTTTATCATATTTTACATGCGGTCGAATAATAGTTCAGTTGGGAACCGAAATATTTGTATGTATGAGAGCAAAAGAGATAAAACATAACTTTCGGACCAAGAATAATCGGAAACTTAATGCCATTTGGGAAAATGAAATGTCTTAGATATTGCAGAATTGAGAAATGAAGTCTGTAAGATTTTTTCTTTTATCCGTAAATATTCAACTGACTTGAAAAAAACTGGTTACAGTTTTTATTACCGAATGATAACAGCCGGTAAAACTTTGTTTCAGATGAACCAACAAACCAATTACCGAATGGAAACAGTAGGGGGAGCAACAGTTCTGCTCAGCTGATTTCGATTCTCGTTCATCTTGTAGTGTACGTTTGTCTCTGTTTAGGAGATCCTATATTTCTGCAGCCAGGCAGCAGGTTTTCATTCCAAATTAACTCGATGAAGAGAACATAATCTTAAGTGAGCTGTCAGATAAGAACGATGGCTACCTCCAAAACTACCAACACGTACAACAGACAAAATTGGGAAGATGCCGTGAGTAAAAGCTACAACTTAAGGAACTCTGATCATCAATTCACGTAAACAATAGTATGACCTTTAATCGTTGTTCCTTTCAACAGGAGTTTCCGATTCTGTGCCAAACCTGCCTGGGCGATAATCCATACATAAGAATGGTAAGAAACTCAAAAGTTTTTATCTACATTCATAAACAAATTAATCACCTTGCAGAAAAGAAAAAGACTAATTTAAATTTACATTCATTTTAGATACAGCTAAAAACTTTTCTTATTCATTTATTAATGTTACTTCAAAAACTATATCAATTAACAGAAACTATGAACTGCCGATTAGTATTTTAGACAAAAAATCCAATTTCGTGTTACTCTAAGAATGTTTTATGTTACAATCCAATTTCCATTTTTCTTAAATCTGGATAGATTGAATTGTATTTTTTTTGGATTGTAGGATAATTGCAAAACACAATGGGTCAAAAAGAAAAAAATTATAAGTATGAGATTATCTATCTAGCAATAGTAATTAAAGGGTTGTCAAGTTCTTTTCCAACAATTTGACAACGCAGCATTTTGTCACACATACTCACATACTTTTCTGGATGTTTCAGACCATTTTGAGTGTTCTGACATCAAAATCTCCAAAAAGATTTTTTTTCATGAAAACAAAGCTTTCTCTATGAGGAAGCAAAAATGAATAGTATTATTTTTACTTGTAAAATATTACATTTCATAACGAAGAGCAAAAAAACGAAAATAATAAAGACTGAAAAAAACAAACTCTGCATATTCATAACTCTAATGACACCTTTTGTTATATTTATTTTCAGACAAAAGAAAAGTATGGCAAAGAGTGCAAAATCTGCATGAGACCATTCACAGTCTTCCGTTGGTGTCCAGGCGCGCGTATGCGTTTCAAGAAAACCGAGGTCTGCCAAACGTGCAGTCGTTTAAAAAACGTATGTCAAACATGCCTATTGGATCTGGAATATGGATTGCCGATACAGGTTCGCGACGCAGCGTTAAAAATCAAAGACGATCTGCCACGTTCGGAAGTCAACAAAGAGTATTACGTCCAAAATATCGACAACGAGATAGGGAAAATAGATTCAACGATGCCGGCCGGTGCGGTTGGAAAATCGGCAGCGGCGAGCGATCTTCTGATGAAACTCGCGCGTACAAGCCCGTATTACAAACGAAACAGACCGCATATCTGTTCATTTTGGGTAAAAGGCGAGTGTAAAAGAGGCGAGGAATGTCCGTACCGTCATGAAAAACCAACAGATCCTGACGATCCTCTCGCCGATCAGAATATCAAAGATCGTTATTACGGCGTAAATGATCCAGTGGCCGATAAATTGATGCGCCGAGCTGCAGCAATGCCAAAACTCGATCCACCCGAAGACAAATCAATCACGACTCTTTATATCGGTAATCTTGGCGATGTTCTTACGGAAAAACAATTGCGCGATCATTTCTATCAATACGGCGAGATACGCTCGGTTACGATGGTGCCCCGACAGCAATGCGCTTTTATTCAATATACTCAACGAAGTGCCGCTGAAGCAGCGGCAGAGCGTACTTTTAACAAGCTTATACTCGGCGGTAGGCGATTGACTATCAAATGGGGACGATCGCAAGGACGACAAACGATATCAGCGGCAGAAGCACCTCGAGAAATGTTGGAACCTGTTCCCGGACTTCCAGGCGCATTACCTCCGCCACCTGAAAGCATGGGCAATAATTTCTTTAATCTACAAGCTACACCCGGAATTATGCCACCTATGATGATACCACCACCCCCGGTTGCACCGCAATTCATGTTTCCACCGCAGATCGCTGCAGCTGCAGCTGCAGCGCCTATTTTCCCGCCTGGCACTGCACCTATTCACTATCCTAGTCAGGATCCTTCGAGAATGGGCGCTAGCCAGGGAATCGGGAAACCCTGGCCCGAAGAATAATTATTCTTATGATAGAGGACGGAAGAAAGAGTACATTGACAATGTACCTTGTTTATCGAATATTTTACATAATATATTTGTATGGTTTAATTTAATGACCGTATTATTTATGGTGGCGTCGCGCTATCGTTCTCGCTGTGACGAATAAAAAGAATATACAGTTATTTTCAGTATTCTTTGGGGGGGGGGGGCGTAGTTGAGGATGGAGAAATATTCGTGAAAAGAAAATATTGAATATTTTTGAAATTTTGTTTTTAAGACGAGAAAGTGTATTATAAAAAAATTTTCGTATATTACAGAAATCGTATTAAAGAAATTAAACTCTCACACAATATATAGATTTGAAGCTATATCTTCATACTCACCAGAATATTTAATTTCGGAAAATTATTTCTAAAATTCAACTTTTTTTTTCTCTTTAGCATAATTTTTGGTTAAAAAAATGTTGTGCAAAGATGGGGTTACGTTCTACATATAGTTTCTAATTTTTCCTTAATCGAATCAGAAGATTTCAAGATGATTTGTCGACTAGATTGATAGGTTTTAACAGTCAAATTTTCATTGTCAGATTTTTTTTCTATCGGATGTCATTTTTTATTGCAATTGCTTGAAAGTCAATTTTCCATGTCATATTTAAGATTGATTTAAAAATATATAAACAGTTACTGTCAACAGTAGTAATTATTGAGGATAACAAGTGTAAATAATTTTCATAGCGATACAAAAATTATTGGCCTTTCCAGGTTCAATTCTGGTGTTTAATATTTTCCTGGAGATCACCTTAAATTTTTCTGAAAATCTCTGAAATTTCCTTGAATTTTATGCTTTCATACGTTCAAAAAAAAAGTAAATTTTTTGCCTAAATCTAAAGATTTCTAATTCTTCTGAAAATATCTTTTGATATCAATTATATATATTTAAAATTTATGAAAATTTTCTTATTTCTTATTTTGAAAAGCCTTTCTGAAGAACGCTGATTATTTTTTACTTTTACAAATTTTTTACAAATTTTTTTCTATATTGAATGAATAGATAGTAATGAAAACCTGTTTTCCCCCTAATATACTCGAAATCTGCATACAAATCAGGTTTTTCAGAATTGAAAAAAAAAATTTGAAAAGCAATGTTTCAGAGAATTACACAATAATATTTTGAAAAATTATGTTTCATAATTTAACAGAATAATATTTTGAAAAATAATATTTCATAATTTTACACAATATCCGAAAAATTATGTTTGAGAATTCTGTAACAACAATGTCTGAAAAATGTTTCAGAATTCTGCAACAATAATATCTGAAATATATCTCTGTGATATTAAATTAATATCCGAGAAAAACCGCCTTGAAAATTGTAAAAAAAATCTAAATTATCAATACGTTATCAGAGAATTATATTTTCACAATTTTTCAAAAACATTCTCAAAAAAAAATTAGACTTCTTATTTTCAACCCCGTGTTAGGTCGAATAATTGTCGGAAACGACATTTGTTACATTCATTGCAATGAAGTAATGCTCGTCAATAAATTGGGTGACGTCACTTTATTCTTGGAATAATGGTGTCTGGGATTTTGCATTAATGCATTCACTTCCTGCAGGGTACATATATATACATATATAATATATACACATACATAATAGCAGCGCGTCAGCGGAAAGCACAGAATACTTTTTTTTTTCTTTTTTTTTCTACCGCGCTCATATGTCAGGCACGATATACGATATTTAAGCGGTGCGCATATACAGTAAAACATTTCCCCCCCCTCTACTGGTAAAAATACCATTGCCAATGTATATGTATGTTTTTACGTTAAATCCCATCGTGTAAACTGACATGGTGTAAGTAAGAAGAGGGTTTTCTTGTTCTACGCGCTTTCGAACGCCGCTCTTACTAAAAGACGCACAATAACAGCATAAACGTCATAAAATAGCTTGGTAAGTACAAAACAATACAATTTTATTTGCAAATATCAAAAAAGGGAGAACAATGTTTTTGATCCTACTCTCTATGACATAAGTATAAAATGTCCTCGATCGAAAAAAAAAAAACATAGGTATACACCTGGGAATAAATTATCAGCATTGTTGATTTCTTTTTAGATTCATTCCAACTGTTATTGTCATTTACGAGACAAGACAATATATGTACAATGCTTTAATATCACAGCTGCTTTAAGCAATATATAGTATTTAGCTTTGCGAGCTGTTTTAGCTGATTGTCTCAGTAAATAAAAATTATCACAGATCATGGACGATAATTACTTTATGATAAAAAAAGAAAATCTTTATCATTCGGTTTAAGAATTTCGTGACATTTGTCGCAACGTTTGACTAAAGAAAATATTTTTCTTTCGGTGTCTTTTTTTTTTGGCGACTTGCGATTCTGCGGAAATATAAATATAAGAATTTAACCAATTGCTTGGTGCGAGTGACAAAGACGATGTTTTGATGGATTGTCTGTATTCAGATAACCAAAGAATTTTTGGTTAATGGTTTTTACTCAACGAATTTGCGTATGCATTTATTTAAATTTTTTACAACAAAGTACAACTATCAAAAGATTAAAGGTTTTTCTTGGATTTATTTACATATTTTGTTGCTTTATTTCATTTCCTTTATTACGCAGATTGGTTCTGTTGCAAAAAATTAAAAATGGTCGCCAATAAATGACACAATTAACATTTAATTACAAGAATGAAACGTCAGTTAATATTAGTCTTCACATAGAAAATAAATAGATCAAATAAATATTATCACAAAGTACGTGAAGTGTCTCACATGCTGCGGCAGTTTACAGAAAGACTGATCTATAAACTTGATTATTATGTGATTCTCTAGCGATTTTTGTTTATAAAATATGTATTTTGAAGATTATTTTGCATGATCAAAGCACTTTTGAACCGTCGTATGAACATTTTTATGGTAACTCAGTCACCTAAAAATCATAAAAATTAAATAGTACAACAATTACACATATAAAAACTTTTACTTTGACAAAAATTGTTTGTGCAAAAGTACAAAAAAGAAACATTTTTGTTTGTGCTATTTTTTTTTGTAGTTGATGGAATTAAAAAAAATATTTTACATTTGTTGTAGTGTTTAAGTTGCACCGATGGACCAAATTTTGATTTTGTAAGCACAATTCTCTTTGTAGAAAGACTTTGCCTAGTATTGGAATTTTTGTTCAAATATTTTTAGCAAAAAATATACCATTGAAGTACATTTTTGCCTGTGGAGCATTCTTTTTTTGTTTTACTTGGATTATCGTCGTAACTTAGACTCTACGACAAAGGCAATATATAAAAAATATTTGCATGTGAAGAACTTAGTTACAAAAAAATTTCGCTTACAACAATTTTTCATTTTTTTTGCTTGCCTGGTAGTGACTTTTATCAAGGTACAAGTTTTTATATGCACAAATGCTGCAAAATTTGATTTTCGTGATTCTTAGGTGTCTTCTTCAAGTGCTTTTTTTTGAGATTTTTTTTTCCTAGTTATTAGACTGACTGGAATTCTAGCTTGAAATTTATATTTATTATATCTCAAATATATTTATATACATTTATTATATTTGTTTGTAAAAACATGCCGAATCTGCAGACACGAACGAACTTGTGTCTAAATTTTGGTATTAAATGCAGAAATGTTAAGGAAATATTGTTATATTAAGAAGAAAATGCAGTGTATATTTATGTTGCTACTTAACAATTGAATAACGCAGGACTTTTTTCAGCTGAATTTTTACTGCATGATATGCTGAAAGAGTGAAGTTGTCAGTCATGAAGTTCGACAGAGATGATGAACGGTGTGTCAATCCCATCAAGACTCTTGGGATGGATGAGGCTTGTTTGAGTATCGTCAATGACCAGAATGTACCAGTGACAGTGTTTTCCTATGCGATAGATTGTATGGTCGTAAGTATTGTTGATAGCACTCTCAGCCTCAGTAAATTAGATCAAAATTTGTTCCAATTACAATTATTTCTCTTGTAAGACAAAAAGAGATTTTGACATGTTTTTTTACAGCTTTTAAGTAAAATATTTGTATAAATGATTTATGGAGATAATATTAAAAAACTGTGCAATTTACATAATACAATTTGTGCATAATGGCTTCAACTAAGTCCTCTAATTGCTTCAGTTTAATTTATTAAATACCAGTGCACAAAAAACGTTTGTCTAAATTTTTTTTTTATATGGATTGTTCACCAAATAATGCATTTACAAGCTTGTAATTGCATAAATGGTTTACAATATTACAGATATTTCAACCCTAATCAATTAAGAAAATTATAATTTTTGCACAACTTTCTTGATTGCTTCAAAATATTGAGATTTCATTATAGTCCCTTAAATCCCTAAATTTATAATAATACAAATTTTAATTACAGTGCGATGGTTTGCCATTGGCCAATTTACCAGCAAACAGTAATACCACCCTGGTTGTACCAGCGCGATATGAAATGCAGATGTATTATACTCGCGGCGATCGACAGTGGTGTCAGTTAGTATATTTCTCTCATAATTTGCAGTTGATATCATTTCTTTTCACTAATACAACGACAATGATTTACAGTGGCTCTTACAAATTTGTGGAACACGGCCATTATGGATGGAATTTGACTAACGATGGTTGTTCCGATTGGTATCTTTTACAGAAACCATCAGATCCATATATGCGTAAGTTGAAACATACACATTAATACATCAATAATTGTTAAAATATTTGTAGAATAAATTTGAAAAACATTCAACAAAATATGTTTAAAATAAAGTTAATTCACGGCTTCTTTGTTAAATTTTAATAATCGTGAACTGTTTTTTACGCAAAAAAACAAAATCATTTTTTGAACTTTAGACGAAAATACGCCTTTCACAAATTATAACTTGTTTAATAAACAAGTTAATTTATTTACAATTTAAAAAAGGTATGAAAATAGGGAAAATACTCAATTGTTTTTAATTTCATAATTGATTATTATGTCAAGCTTTCGAAATATTGATTTTTTACAGCACTTTTGGCAGTGTTCCTTCTCTACACATCCATCTTCGCGATATATAATATATGTTATCATGGATATCTTGCAATAAAAAGACTAAGAAACGGAAGAGCCGACGATCAAAGCGTATGTATGCTTGCTCACACAGGAATATTTTTTTTATTAACAATGTCCACAAGTCCAAAATCCATTTAATTTCAATATGAGTCAGACCTTCGACCTCTCGGATTTGGTTCATCATTTTTTATATTATAATTCCAGCTCTAAAAAAAACACTAACATTTTATTTAGTTTTCTTTTTCTTAAATTTGACTTAGTTACAATTTTTTAAAATTAACATATTGTTAGCAAGAATTGAAAAATCTGGAAAACATGTATAAAGACACTGTGCCAAATACAAAAAATGTTAAGCCTAGCCAGAGAGTTAGTTGGCATTTCCCTCTATTGTTTTTAAGCTTTTGCTAAAATTTTGTTTAATAAAAAAAAAATCGTTTCGGAAAATCGGGAAAAATTCTGAAAAATCTTGTGTTACATATAAAAATATGCGAGCAATAGTCAACGGTGGACTGACTTTATCTTCTAATCTTTTTCTTTTTTCCCCCTCAAAAGAAGCTTGAAAAAAAAGACGCGAGCGCCTTTGATATTTGGCACAGGATTTTTGAGAATTCTTCCCGAATTTTTCAATTCCGACTAACGGTATATTTTGAAAAATCATAACTAAGTCAAATTTAGGAAAAATAAAATCTAAAAAAAGATCCGAGTGCTTTTTAGAAGTGGAACAGTATTATTAAAAAAAATATGGACTTAATTCGATAGATCGAGGGTCTTACCCAGGTCGAAATGGTATGCATTGCTCAATATGTAAGACATTTTCATTTAGAACCTGGTGTCTCTGGATGAGCCAGAACCATCGCCTCCGCCAGCGGTTGTGACTGTTACCCGATCGAGTACGAGGATCCATTCGATAGACACATTCCGAGGGTAATTATTTGCAATAGAGCCAACATTCATTACCTCGTGTAATGGAGCATTGATAACGTTAGTAATTATTTCATAGAATCACAATATTGTTGATGATATTTGTTAACAATGGTGGAGGAAAATACGCCTTCTTCAATCATAGTCCATGGTATGGACTTACTGTCGCCGATCTTGTTCTACCTTGGTAAGAATAATTTTTTTCTTTAATTTCCGTAACGGAAATTATCAATTCATCCGTAAAACATTGCAAAAAACGAATAAAAAAGTTCTTAACACCGATTTGACAAGTGTTAAGCGCTCCAAGTCTCTTAATTACGTTTAGTCTAATTTGATTTTCAAAGAACGAAGAAGACTGGCTAAAAACTGCCGAGGTTTCTCAGCAGAAACTCTTATCTTGTGCTTTCATTTCTTTCTTTGTTTTCCAATTAACAGGTTTGCGTGGATAATGGGTTTAACATTAGTCGTATCCCTTCGAACGCAGCTACGAATATCTGTGTCTCGTCCAAGAATAATACTGCGAACACTTCGACGAAGTCTGATCCTCATACTTTTGGGATTGATCATTAATTCGGGCGATAAAACGACGATGGACAACCTCCGCTTTCCCGGTGTTCTCCAACTGTTGGGAGTCACGTATTTTATCTGCGCAACTATCGAAGCTATCTTAATGAAGGCTCAAAGAAACTTTCAGGTACAGAAAGACCAAAATTCACCAACCGCTGCAACGATTCCTTGTAAATTTCGTTAATTGTTTTTTTTTTTACCAATATTTTTGCAGTACGGGCGATTTATGTTTTTACAAGATGTCTTGGACTGCTGGCCACAGTGGCTAATCGTAATCGCACTTGTAGCAACGCATTCTTTAATTACTTTCCTGCTTCACGTGCCCGGCTGTCCAACTGGCTATTTAGGCCCGGGTGGTTACGAATTTCGTGGAAAATATGTAAATTGCACAGGCGGTGCAGCAGGTTACATCGATAGACTGGTATTCGGACATCATATGTACAACAAGACAGAAAATCCCATCTACGGCCCGACGCTGCCTCATGATCCTGAAGGTACAAAAGAAGAAATGCTTTCTACATATGAACCATTCTCCGTCGATTCAGCCACTTTTTTTCGACCCTCTCTGATCTGCCCCATAATTTTTGAAAGCAATATTTCAGAAAATATCGTTTTTTTAAGTGATAATATCTCGGAAACTTCAAGTTACTGAAAAACAAATGTCTCTACATAAAAGTTGGCATTTTTTTGTTAACTTTCGAGTGGAATATTTGAAATAATTTTCACGATCTGGTGAGACTGATTTTGTAACCGAAAAAACGGAGGAATTATTTTTTACTACAAAATTGATATTTTTTTTGACTGAAAAAATTACAGAGCATGAGTGTCGATATCGCAAAAAAAAAAAACAAAAAATTACAAGAGCGGCACCGATCGATGTTCCGGTATTAAGAATGTATTTATGTGGAAGTTCCGAAAAACCAGGGAATTATTATTTGCATATAAAAACGGATATTTTGTTTTATGAAAAAAAAATACAGATTATTTCTGGATGACTGTCGATATCGCAAAAAAATCACCAGAGTGGCACATATGAGGCATCTTATGTCAGCCCATGCACTAAAAAGAAAAGTGTTCAAAAAAATATAAATATACTGCTGTAATTCGCGTTAAACTGTTCACGTAAAAGGCGACCGTAAATTGTAACCTGGTGTTGAAATCATATAACTTGATTTTTTAAAAATTATTGAGACCTTTTTTTTCCGGAGGCTGAATTGACCTGGACATATTATCTTTGTTTCACGCAGTTCCACGCCCACGTTCTTAAAAATTCTTGTAGGTATTCTCAACACCCTATCAGCGGTACTTTTTGTCGCACTTGGCGTACAAGCTGGACGAATACTTTTGTGTTACTATCTGTATCTGCCGTCGAAAATGATCCGATGGTTCTCTTGGGCAGTCGTCACCGTAAGTTTTTGCTTTCTATTCAGATCGGATTTCAGACTACAGACAAGAAATCAGAAAAAAAACCACAGCTATTGCAAAGGAAACGAAATTCATGCAAAATATACGAAATGTATGAAACATTCATTGAAAATTCAATCACTTTTTTCAGGATCTCTGAGCTATTTTTCATAAATAAGCCAATTTTGTGTTCAAGTTAAGAGTAATTATTGTTATTTTTTAAGAATTTAAATCCAACATTTCAAAATTTGACACAACAAAAAAAAACTTTAATTTTGTGTGAAAAATTGACAAAATATTTAAGCATATGCGTGAATATCATACGAAATTTTTATGAAAGTTTCACCATTATTCTTTCTACAAATATTTAAATCGCAAGAAAATATAAAATACAATTTTTTTAAATCTTCAAAAATTCGATTTCACCAATATCAGGACGACTTTGTACTTAATTATACTAATTCGTGTCACTTAACTACTCTCAATATTCTCATTACTTTATTTATTACTTCCGCAGGGTATCGCCGCTGGTTTTCTGTGCGAGTGGAAGGAACAGAGCAACATGGTTCCTCTCAGCAAAAATATGATGACCATTTCATTCGTATTGGCCACATCTAGCATGGCCTTCATTCTCTTCGCAACCTTGTTTTATCTAATTGACCACAAAAGAGTTTGGGACGGAGCCCCATTTGTTTACGCTGGCATGAATCCGATTTTCTTGTACATGGGACACTATTTCGCTATGAATCATTTCCCTTGGGCCTGGAAAATCACGAATCCCTCGCACGCTCATATATTATACATGAACATTTGGACCACAACCCTGTGGGCATTAATTGCATACGGACTTTACCGAAAAAATATTATAATTACGGTTTAAGAATTTAAAGAGAAAAAAAATCCATATCATCGACGAGACTTAGACTGGTACCAATGCAATGCAATCGACTGCTTGATTTTTTTTTCAACTCTTAAACTGTCGAGTGAATTACTATGACTTAAAAAAAAAGTCTAATGTCTAATAAAAAGAAATGTGACTTTGAACACTCTCAAAAATCTAAGGATGAAGGAAAAAAAATAAGAGAGGTACGTTTGACGAAATAGGAATGTGATAGTTGCTTTAATATTAAGGTCATTGTTAATCATCCAATGTGTAATTACTTTGTACTAATACAGTATTTTATAATATCAAAAAAAAAAAAAAAAAAAAAAAATGGTGAGCTTTCACATGTTTCTGTCCTTTGGATCTTTGTAAGCCATTCCTAAAATCCTGAAGATGTCCTCCTCGCTAGTAATATTTTCTGCTTCACCAGGCAAACCTGTGGCAAAAATCAAATACTTTGTATTGTTTATGCGCTTATTACCGTAATTATTATTTTACAGAAAGCAAATCAACAAATTGTGATTTTTTCTTTAATATACGAATCGGAGATTGTTCGATTTATGAATTTATGAATGCTTGAACAACTCAGTATACCTTCTATTGTAAGTCGTCTCAACGAATACTCGTTCAGAGTAAATTTCTTTTCGAGAGCGCGTGTTCGCATATCTCTGTTGAACAAATCGCTACCAGTGAAGTAGAGAACTGCACAGTAGTATTGGTCATACGGTGACAACCGTATATCCAGCCGTCTGTTCGGTTTCGACTTGTTTCCTGGAAGCCTGCAGACTCCCTGACAAAAAAAGGACTCCAATTTTTCAAAAATTGTTTGTGTAGGACATAAGCGTCTCATTTCTAGTGTATTGGTACATTTGAAGGACCACAATTTATTGCTAAAAATAGTACCTCCGACCTGGTTACTATTTTTAAAATAAATATTATTACGTTTTTAATCTCGAAACTACAAAAAAAATGGAAAAACTATTATGAATATACTGAAATTTCATCTCAGCCTTATCCTGAAATAATCCACAAAAATTAGCTCAAAATTAATTAAATAAAATTCTAATCCGGTGGATTTTATTTCCGTGGACTTTTTTTTTCATCGGGATTTCTATCCAAAAAAATTTGCAATGAACCAGAGTTTTAATACGTATGTCTTGCTTTGTCGATAATAATTAAAAACCGTATAAAAATTCTATACCATAAATTTTGTACCGCCCTGCGATATCATATCGGTAATCAGTCCCCTCTTTTCAAGACACTTGACGACACTCTTCAGTAGACTGGTATTCTTTTTTGACTCTTTATCATTCGAATTATAGCTCGGATGTGTTATCAGTAGATCGATATCACCGCTCTCAGTTTTTCCACGTCTGTAGCTTCCGCAAATTGTCATTACGTATATATCATCCAATTCTCGTAAAGCCTCCTGTATACATTTCTCTATATAAGCAATCTCATCACGTGGAATTTTCTTTTCAAAATCGTCAAAATACCTGAAACAAAAATTAGATCATGACGACTTTTTCTTTTTTCAAAATATTAACTGATTGACTATAATTTTTGAGAAAGTACAATTTCGTTTTTTTTTCTTGCAAATAATCCATAAATCCCATCCATATAAATGACAGTATTAATCATTCAAAAACTGGAGCGTCTTTGCTTCACAGCAAAAAAGATACTTCATAAACAAATGTCAATAATTATTAAACAATTACCACTACCAAATATCTATCAGGTAAATTCATAGAGCAACTTTTAAGAAACATAATAAGCCACGTAAATTGTAAGGTGTTAAAAAATTATCAAGTACTCCTAAAAAAAAAAACTTGTTTAAAATCTACTTTTTTGGAACCACCTATTTTGAAGTAAATATTTTAGTAATTCGATCACTGTAAATATTTCTCAGGATTTTTTTGATAACATGCTACAAATAATGCTTCATTTATAGTCAATTAATCTGTAAAACTTTGCAAAAACAATACAAAAATATTCAGCTCTAATTTGACTACTGCAAAAGCGCTTCAATCTCTTTAAAAGCTGATACTGATATTTGAAACATACTTCAAACCAAGTTTCTGATGATGATTCAATTTGTTAATATTCTTCTTCAAGTCTTCCAATGTTTTCACGCCAGCATCAACTAATTCCTTGGCTTTTGATGGACCAATGCCGGACACTCTTGTTAACAAATTTATTGCAACATTATTCTCATCTTGATTGATCTGAAATTAAATCACAAAGTAAATAATGAAATTTATCAAATGTTTTGATAACTAATATAATATATTAAGCAGAGTTAGGTCAAATTTATGGATATTCAAGGAATATATTACTTATGTGGCTGTGAGTATTATTTTTAAAAATATTAGTTTTTGCTCTATTAAATAATTGTTTGCCAGCTAATAAAATTATGTGGGTAATGCGGGTCACCTACAATTTTTTTTTTTTTTCATTTTCATTCTCTGTACTGTTTAAAAAGAGTACCAGTAGGCCAAATATTCCAAAATAATTCTCATTTGAGCTTCAGATTAGTCTCTCCATCATGAGTATTGCAATCTGAGTTGGAGGTAAAATTGAAGCAAGGCTGTAGGTTTGAATGCTGAATTAAAAAATAATTTTCTTAAATAAATTATAACTTTACCAATTTTTACAAAAAAAAAAAAAATGAAAATGCTCATACCACAAGGGTTAATCTCAAACAGCACTGAGAATTGTTTTGTAATATTTGGCCCACTTGTTCTCTCTTAAAAGTGGTCTGCAAAAGCAAAAAAAAAAATTATAAGTGACCCACATTGCCCACATGCTTTTTCCACCCTGCAAAAAAATTCTTTATCTGATGTGTCAATAGTAGATATTTTTTAAAATAATTTGACCGTCACTCCAACTCCTTAAATCATGTAAATCGTTACGTTTTCCAATTTTCTCAATTTTCCAGTTTCCAAAAATTCGTCAATCTTCTTCGCTATTTTAACGCCGATTCCCGGCAACCTCTTAGCCTCATCTCCGCTCTTTACTCTGTTTGGTAATGCGCCCAGAGTACTGGCAGCCTTTCGATAAGCACTGGCTTTGAAAACGTTCTTGCTCACGTTTTTCTCATAATTTGCGAGTTCTGCGTGACGTCAAAATGCATCAATACAATAGATTCAAAATAAACATAACAAGTAGAGGTTAATGACGTTTAGTCTCTTATTATATATACCTATGAGAAAGTCGCACATATCGTGATTAGGATTATTTAAATTCCCAGGAGCTTTTCTTTTGCTCATCGTAAATTTTACTGATTTATCTGGCACTGGCGACAAACGAGAAGAATTATAAAACCGTGATTTCGATAGCAGACCAACTAAGTGACGTTTCACGACGCACATATATCAATGCGAATATATGAATGAAATCTACGGAATATTCGAGGAAAAAAAAATTAAAGAGGCGCTGCGTTCGCTCTGATTTTACATTTTTTTTGTACATTTATTATTTTGTACATTTAAATAAAAATTATGTTTTCCTACTTTTTATTTTCATAATATTATATGCCGTTTCTATATATTCCCATTGTCCACATGCCACATTTTTTTAAATTAATTTTCTCTACCACTCCTGTATTTTCGCACTCATTCATTATTGTTTTCCTCAATATTTATATACCGCTGCACTTATTTTTTATTTTTTTTTTTTAAGCCTTTTATTAATGTCGCAACACCATCAATGATTTTGAGCGACCATCTGTTGCTCTTATTATCACCATCCTTTGATACACTTAAATATATTTAGATAGTCTAAATAAAAATTCGTGAAGATATGAAAAAGTTTGTATGAAAACATATTCAAGCATTTTTTTTTCTCTAAATGATTATAGATTACGTTATAATGATAACAAATAATTATAACAATAGCCTGAAAAATTGTATTTCTTCATAATTAATCATCATTATTTGTTTATATTAATACCTTAAATGCTTTTCGATTTGCATGCTTATTACTGACTCAAAATTGTGTCTCTCAGACAACAATTAAAATGCGCAAAAATTCTTTTACAAAAGTGTTACAGATTTACGTAAAAGTGATAAGCGCTATTTGAATGAAAAAGTCTTTTTTGGCTAAATGATTAAGGATTATTATGCCTATGAAATAATACCATTAATTACAGAATAATAATTACTCTATATTATTCATAATTGTAACAAAATCGTGAAAAATTGTCTTTCTTTATCCTTTAAAACAGCTTTCTGCATATTTTCATATCCCTTTACCGTCCCTTTTTCCACGCTTCTCTTATTTAGCACATCTTCCGCGCTTCTATTTTCCCTTTAATGTTATTTTTAATCTGCTGCATATCTTCATTTCTAGCATTCATGTCATCTTATCGTCTGTGTATCTTCTTCTACCTTTTCTTTTTCGCTCCCTCTGTGTGTGTGCCTGTGAATGTTCAATTGAGTGTACTTTGTTATTGTGTAAACCACATAATGAGAGGTAAATTTAGAGATAAGAAAATCTATAAAAATACGAGTGTACTGAATATATCGGGAAGAATTTTATTGCTAAAAATATCTTGACGATTTCTTGGACGCAATGATAATTAATTAAAGTACAATATATTGCGATAAACCTGCTCGACACGTCGACTTATTGTTTGCGAACGTTTGTACGATAAGTACATTTTGATTGAGTATCTAATTGTGATACAGAGATCGCCGTTTCGCCTCAGAGATCTTTGCTCCATTTACAGTCTACAATTTAATCTATGTGGGTTTTGAGATTCACACAAAAAATATCATACAATTGGTAAGTGGCCATAAGCCGCGTGTGTTGACACGCAACAATTACAGATAAAACTGCAAGTGCTAAGTAAAACGACAATCGTGGTGACCCAGAGATAAGCCTTAAGTTTTGGAAATCTCTCCGGCAGCCAAAGAACGGTAAATTCCACAAGTTTTTCACGTGTATCTGAAACAAACAAACAATATTAGTCTTATTTGAACAAAATTATCTGAAAAAACTGCAGAGATTATATTCCAAGTAAAAATAGTTTCATAAAATGCATAAATCTATAGTAAAATAACATTTCTTTAAGGATTAAGAGATCGCTTAGCTAATTGAATAAACAACATTTTTGTTATTTTTGAGTTTGTCGCAAGTATTACGTGCGTATGAAACTAATTGTTTGTTTGTAAGACGTTGTGAAAAAATCGGCGGTGTGGACATTGAATATTTATGCAGAAAAAATGCAAACTAAAAGACGTATCATGCATTTTTTTTTTTACAAAAACGGTTGTTTCCGGCTTTCTGTACTGCTTAAATATATCAATTAAAAGTATCGCTTTGGTAGAAAATCTCAATAAATTTGATTATTTCGCTTTGAAAAAAAATTGTATCGGATTTTCTATTTTTCCTTCTCAAGATATAAGTTGTTTTTGATTATGAGAAATATCTGTCTCATATAAAAATTGACTCAATATACAGAGAATGCCTCTGATACGTTTCGTTAATTAATAAATAAATTATGTATTGATTTCTCAAGACAATTCCAATTGAGTTTCAATGAATATTAAACATTTTCATGACGTTTTTCTTTTTGTTTACCAATGTACGCTAATCCATAGCCCATGTTTGGAGTTCCCATTCTATAAGAGCACGTTGGTATCTGCAATTCGTGTACATCACCCATATCAAGCCGTAATTGATAAAGAGGTGATTCGTGCGGTGTGAGGATCCACGTATTGCTCAGCTGATCCGTCGCTGTATCCAGGCTCAAATGCATAGCTTTGTGATCGTGTGCCGTAAAGATAACTTGAGGGGTGAGCTCTTTCAGTGCCTGAGTAGCAGTCGTTATCTCGTTAACAGTCTACCATTACTCTAGTGCCTATGCTACAAGTTAGCTCAGTACTGCGATAAGCTCACATTTCGCACAAAGGGCCCCGGTGAAAATAGCAGCGGCATGTGACTCAAAATCACGTTCGTAGTATTTCTCTCTGTATAATCATTTAGAAAGGCGTCTTTTGGCGCATTTGGCATCGTACGAGTTAGTCTGTTCACCTAAAAAATGTGTTGTATTAATAATATTTAAGTATGAACATTGTTTCAAAAGATGCTCCACTAATTTTCAGACAAAAAAAAGTGTGTTTTATTCTGTGCTTAAAATTTCCGATTAAAAATGATAGAAACCGATTAAGTGGTCGAAATTCGGATAAAAAATTAATCGGTGTTAAAAGGTTTCAATCGAATTTTTGTCCGTTTAATGAACGATTTATAATACGTAAATATCATCTTCTTCAAGAAAATGATACAAAATAATAATAATAGTAATAATGATAATAATAAATAATAATAATGAACAAAAATTAAGTGCTCAAAATTTTGTCAAGACCATTTTTAAGTTTTAGAGAGTTAAACAATAAATATGCATAAAAAAACATTACCGATTTTTTTTCTCACTTTTTCGAGATCTAAAAAGAAATGTAAGAAAACTGTGGATAATGCGCAAGAAATATCTACAATTTAAAAAATGTCTATAATTCTCTTTGGTATTTCATCAATTTTACACAATAAAAGTATATAAAATCCTATGCAAAGGCCTATTCATAAAATTATTGTCATAATGTAAAAATATTACCAAGTTCAAATACGTTTCATTTTTGTAGAAAGTATTTTTAACATAATATTGAATAAAATGAAATTTCTCCTACAATTTTATTGTATTCAGATATGTTGATTTTTTCACATTATCAAAACATTCTTACAAGCTTATCACATTTGGATTTTTTTATAGGACCTTTTTTTTCTCATAAATAAAATAAAATATATTTTTTGCCTGAAGTCAGTAGCTTTTTTTACTAATAAATAAAGATAAAACACGCCGTTTTGTCAAAACTGAGAACAATCAATACAATTATCTCAATATACAAATATCTCAATTGATTCAAAATTCATCTTTCATATATGACTAAATGCATCGTGAATTTTTGAAAATTACCTTAAAGAAGGTGACACTCTTGTAAACAAGTGTATCAGGCTGGGAGTAAGCAAATTTAAATCTACTGTGTATCCTTTCGGAAACCATGTCTTCCTCGCCCCCGATATCATTATCACCAGGTAAATATATTTTCTGAAAACGGTTTTTGTACATTTTAATCTTATCCGTTAGAGTCTTTATCATCAGTCCGCGAATGAAAATTCAGTCCAACATACCATAATGTGATCTCCTGTATAGAATATGTTATCTAATCTATTTTTGTACTTAACAAAATCTTCTCCCGTGGCAATATGCCCTTCGTCCATGAGATCACCCAAAAATGCAATAACATGAGGCTGCGAATGGCTCAAAGCCCTGGAAAATGTTTTAGCCAAATACCTGTAAGACAAACATTGTTGTCGTTATGTACGAATTAACAAAAGATACGCAAAATACACAGAAGATTAATTGCTCACCTATCGCTGTCCCACCTGGCAAACCAAGCACCGGCATAATTTTCATTCACTTCGCCCAATATTTGAGGATCCGCGACAAGGAGAACCTTGACACAGTTGGCACAATTACGAGCTGACCATTTAAAGCTCTGAATCTCATAGGCAAGAAATTCATTGTAGAATACTGTGATTCCTAGGATCAATGAAATGACAATCAGCTTTTGTCTGGTCCTGAAAGATGCAATTAAACATTCATTTGCAATCTGTTTTGGGGTATACAAAAAATAACGCTAATTAGCTAAAAAAAAAATCGACATTATGTTATTATTAATTATTCTAGCATTTGGTACAATTAGCTGCGACATTTATTATAGCGTAGAAATTTTCAATGCCTACATATATACACGCTATTTTTTTATAAAAAAAAAATCGACGAACAGTTGATACCTGTTTCGTCGTATCATTATTTTTCGGTAATTCGAATGAGAATCAGACGGTAATTCGATACAACGATAGCCGGCATCGCTCCCTCATCTTTTTAAGGACATATTATGCAAGACGTGCAAGAAAGTGCAAAGACGTTAAAACTATTGCAGGCCCTTTTCTACAGGGCGCTATGCGCTTGTGCTATGAAATTCCAAATAGGGTGCAAATAGACGTCCAATCAGAGAAGACGATACCGTTTCTGGTTTACGTGAAGGAATGTTTATTACGCATATTTTATGATATATTATCATTTAATTTTACAATGTGTAATTATTTAAAATATTTTATTTGTATTTTTTTTTTACGAACTATTTTATTTATAATAAATGTTATATGAAGTGTGTATAAAAATATAGATTCTTCAATAATTGGAAATTCAATAATTTATTTGTATGATTTATTGGCGTTGACGCGCAAGTCGGTTTGAACGAAAAAATTACCGACAGAGATGATGTTGTTCGTACTCAGTCGATAATAAAAACTGTGTAACAGTCTTCTCTAAGATTGTTGATAATTCGGGAAAAATCTGATAACTGCCGACTATGGAAACATCATGTCGACTTGAACATTCTCTGTTTTGTCTGAAACAACAATCAGCTCTGAGAAAACTGGCAGTTTTTGTTACCGACTGAAGTTGTTTAACGTGTCTTGCTTCACCTTATGGTGATGTGCCGCATGTTCAAAAACTACAATCGGTATCAAAAACTGTAAACAAATCTACTTAGATGTCCACTCACCACCAATCACCTTAAGGTGATGTGTTATACCGACTGAGTCACCATAAGAGCGAGAGAGATAGCTGAATTCTTCCGTAACGTTTTTCTCGGCCACGGTTAATTTTTCGGATAAAAGATGAGAACGGTTCACTGCAGAATTCTAAGACGCAGTGAAGCGTTCTCATCTTTTGTTCAAAAGATCAAATGGAAATGTGAACAACACTTTACAGTTTTCGTTACCGATCGAGCAGTAGCACATCATCTTAAGGCGATATGAAACTACTCGGTTGGTAATAAAAACTGTAATCCAAATTTCTCCCTTGCGTTTAATCTATCGGACAAAAGCCGAGAACGTTGCTCTCCGTCTAATAATTCTGCAGTGCGACATTCTCGTATCAATCCTGTACAAATCCTGTAATCCTGTACAAATTGAAGCATGTGAATAGCATATTAACGACAAATGGTGTAAAAGACGAAGTGAAACCGAATTCACTTTTCTCTAAGATATTAACAGCCTATGTGTAAATTGAATTACAGTTTTTTCTTGCCGATTGAAGTTTATTTTACCAGCCACGCCGTTCTTTTTTACCAACCGAGCAGTTGATAACAAAACTATAATTGCCATATTTCCTCTCATGACCTTGAAAACTTCCCGGCCCAAGTCCAAACGATAAGAAGCAAAAAAAATATGTTTGACCTGCGGTCGATAAAGTAACATGTTACAATACTCGAGACCTAAAGTCCGCTTACAACGCGTATAACTTTTTTTTTAAAAGTACAGTAGATGCCTTCTCTTGCAATCTCATAGTCGAAGACTTCTCGTGTCTCTACTGTCATTCCGGTTCCCGATCAAGAATTCCGAGTCATTCAACTAATATAGAATTGGAGTTAGATTGTTTCGCTGAATGCCTGCTCATAAAATGGAAGAGACGGCAGTTATGATACTCGACAAGGTGAGTTTAAATTGATTTCCCGATATTTTGTATTCCGTAGAAAAGTGTTTTTCGTCGCCACTAATGGGTTAGTTTGTTCCACATACAAAGGAAGGTTCCACATATTCAATGGCTATTTAGATGCGCTGTTCCTTCGTCTTTACTCGGGAACATTTGAATTTCATGAAAAAACCCTTTATTTAGGATGTTGCCGAGGTTGACTCCAAACCAATTATGGGTCACTATTCTGGAGGTGGTGACGAATTGGACGTCGAAGATTTGTACACCAAATACAAGGTATATATTTTATTTTCTCTTCGATGGAACGGAGAAATTTTAGAAAAATCATTGCAGATCACATACGCTGCTTACTGTTTGAGATAAAATATTTTTTAAATACTCTAATTTTTTTGTTTTTTTCAATTACATTTTTTTCAGTAAAGCTCTATTTAAGTTATTCAAAATTTGTTGCAGAAATGCTGAATAAATACAGAAATAAAGAAAAGTAAAAATTGATGTACACAAAATATTGGAAATTCAGTAATAAAACTTGCAGATGAGATTTTGATTAAACATAGATAACAGTTTCAGGTCTGTAAACAAATAATAAACTAGGCATTCTTTGTAATGTTCGCCTTTTTGTCTACAAATACCTGAAAAAAAAGAAAAAAAAAAGGAATGCTCTCAAATCTATAGAGAATAAAAATAAAGTTTATATAGAGTGTAATGTGCAATTTTTATTCCACATTTCTTTTTAATCTCTTCCTTAGTTTTACTCGTTAACTCACTGAATTGTAATTCATTTTATTTAATTTCCTCTCACATCAGTCAATTTATATTTTCTATTTGCTTCATATAGAAACTGCAACGTATGCTGGAGTTTTTGGAGGTTCAAGAAGAATACATCAAGGACGAACAACGAAACTTAAAGAAGGAGTACTTACATGCTCAGGAAGAAGTCAAACGGATACAGAGCGTGCCATTGGTTATTGGCCAATTTTTAGAGGCAGTTGATCAGAATACCGGAATTGTCGGATCGACTACTGGTTCCAATTATTACGTCCGTATCTTGTCGACGATTGACCGCGAATTACTGAAGCCATCGGCTAGTGTTGCCTTACACAAGCACAGCAATGCGCTAGTAGATGTTCTGCCACCCGAGGCGGATTCCAGTATCTCCATGCTGCAAGCCGGTACGAGTTTGCTTTTAAAAAATATAAACCACATTACCAATTTTTCCGTAAATTTCACACACATCCCTGTAAATTCTGTAAAAAATGTAGATAAAATCAAACAGTTAATTTTGTTATTTTGCAAAGAAATCGATTTATTTACTCCAAAGAAAAAGTTAAATTGCAACCGCTATGGTATTCAAAAGATTTTCTTAACTTAATTTTTTTTTCCAATATATAGTTTTTATAAAAATGCATCTTCTACATTTTTCGAAAGAAGGAAAAGTGAACAAACAAAAATCCATATAAAGCATTGAAAAAACCGCCGATTTGACATTGCTTATTTATGCAATCTGTACATTTTAATATATATAGCACATTCGTATATAACATTTAATGGTTTGTGTATTAAAACAATTTACTTAAATTTTGTATTACAATAAATTTCACAGAGCATCATTAACAATATTTCCTGGTTATTTAAAGTTTTGCTATGTTTTGAACAGACGAGAAACCGGACATCGCTTACAGCGATATCGGTGGCATGGATATGCAGAAGCAGGAGATACGCGAGGCAGTGGAATTGCCGTTGACACACTTTGAGCTATACAAGCAAATTGGTATAGATCCGCCCCGTGGTGTTCTCATGTACGGTCCACCGGGATGCGGTAAGACTATGCTCGCCAAAGCGGTTGCTAGACACACGACAGGTAAATATCTACTTGTCTTAATCACGTATGAATAATAAGGTGTGTCGGAAAAAAAAAGATTTTTTTTCCCCGATTAGTTCTCTCATCATTTTTTAATTTTTGACCTCAGACTTCGTGACGTAAAGTTTGAGTACGGGCAAAAAAATGCTAATGCGCAACGACTATTCGATTTTTCATCTGATTAACATGTACATCAACTCAGCTTTTACAATACGTGGATCGTAATCTTATACATACTATTTTTCAGAGGTTGCATTAACGTTTTCATGATATTTGGTACATTCTTAAGAGAAACTGTATTTACATTTGTCGTCAGAATGAATAGTTTTGAAGTTATGCATTTTTTCATAACTAAAATATTATTATTATATTGTTAATTGGACATTTGGTTGCTTCAAGTTTTTCATAATGTGCATAATTATTCATGTATTTTCCATTAGCGGCGTTCATTCGTGTGGTGGGCTCGGAATTCGTGCAGAAGTATCTCGGCGAAGGTCCAAGGATGGTAAGGGACGTTTTCCGTCTTGCCAAAGAAAATTCACCGGCAATTATCTTCGTCGACGAGATCGACGCGATCGCTACGAAGCGTTTCGACGCTCAGACCGGCGCTGATCGTGAGGTACAACGTATTCTTCTCGAGCTTCTCAATCAAATGGACGGCTTTGATCAAACTACCAATGTCAAAGTAATCATGGCAACCAACAGGTAGGTCACAATCAGAGCGGAAAAAAGAAAATAATGTGCAACATCTTTATTTAACTTATTTTTGTGTTTTTATAATTAGTTTTTTTAAAAAAACTGTAAACTAATGTCGGTGAAAGAAATCCTGTTCATTACACTTTAATATGTTTTTTTTTGTTTTGGAAATTAGAGAAAAAAACAGGTTCAACAAAAAAGAATTAAATAACCGATATTTAAAATAATGATAGGACAAATAATTCTTTTTTGAATTACAGGGCGGATACTTTGGATCCGGCTCTTTTGCGTCCCGGTCGATTGGACAGAAAGATCGAATTTCCGCTTCCCGATCGTCGTCAGAAACGCCTGATTTTCACTACGATTACAGCCAAAATGAATCTTAGCGAGGAAGTCGATTTGGAGGACTATGTTGCCCGACCAGACAGAATATCGGGTGCGGATATAAATGCTATATGCCAAGAGGCGGGAATGCACGCGGTGCGTGAAAATCGCTACATCGTACTAGCCAAGGACTTTGAGAAGGGTTACAAAAATAATATAAAGAAGGACGAGTCGGAGCATGAGTTTTACAAATAATCATTTAACATAGCTCGAACATTAAGAAGATTAGAGAATACGCTGAGTTTCGTGTCGCTTAGCGATCGCACTCTCGTTACTCGTATCTCACTTCCGCGTTTCTATGAATTATCACTTCTTCTTAATATGTATCGTCTTTATTTCGTCTCCGAGCCTCACAATAAACAGTTGTATTGATTTCACATATATCTACGTATGTTTCTATCGACATTACATTTCCTTCAACGGATCCTATCCACCGTTTTAAAAAATTATTTATTACATTACATTACACATACATTACATATTACATTATTTTTAAAAAAGTCTGGGGACTTTTCTTTTCCTTTTTCGATTACCTAACAAAGGATTTTTTACAAAATTTTATTAGACTGTTCTTCGAAAAGTTCCCAGTCTTTTTTTCCAAAGGCGCTACAGCTTGCTAAAAAAAAAAAATTTCGGAAAAAATATTTCGAAAAATCCGTTGTTAGGCAATCGAAGAAAAAAAAAAAAGTCTTATAAAATGTTGTTTTTCAAGCAATATCTAAGATGTAACCGCGTGTCAGACCGAAAAATTGACTTTTTCGAAAAACACTCTAAACATTTTTTGAAAAAATCCGTTGAAAGATAAATGAAAAAGGAAAAGAAAAGTCCCCAGACTTTTTTCCCCCAAGTCAATAGTTTAGGCGCTACACCTTGCTAAAGTACATTTTTTGCAGATGCAGAAAATTGCAAGGTCATCTAATTAGACTACCAAACACCACCAAGCGACCACCAATCGAATGGTATATGCTAAATAAAAAAAAAAGATGTTGCATGGCTAACTTTATCCAGCTCAAATAGCCAATAATGCAACGAGTTGTATTACCGGTTATTTAAGCAGCTAACATAATTTACCGAGAAGTTGACAACGGTAATTGTCAGCTGTGCCAAGCTGCGCGTCTTCTGCCAGACGTACGAACGTCTCTCGTTTGCTTCGAGTTATTATTGTTTTTTTGTTTTCACAATAATCCTTTCACCAAGATACTCCAAGAATATTAGAAAGCTTGTAAACATAACAAATATTTCGAAGATGGATTTGCCACGGGTGTTGATAGTCAGCACATCTGACATTGACAAAGCCGCGAAAATTGCCATAGGTGAGTGAAATTTGAAGGTTATACAAATTTTAATGCACATTCACAAAAAAAAAAATCTCTTGTTTGTATTTCCAACAGAAATGGGCTCGGAAGTCTTGCCAAACAAGGATGACAGACGACACCATGTTTGGACCATAGACAATAAATATTATTTAGCGAAAGTGTTAATCTCCACCTACGATATGCATTCCACAGATGTTGAAATTCAAGGCGTAGAGGCAATCATACTGCATCACGATCCAAAAGCGGTGAGATTAAGATCGAGATCGTGCATTTTTTTGCTCTACCATTTCTTACTGTCAATTTATTTGCTCAGGAGACAGATTTAAACATCCTGGACAAGTGTCTGCCCTTGGTACACTCCCTCTTGGATGCAGATATTTTCTTGCTTGCCTGTGAAACTTTCGACAGTGTAGACTCCAAAGAAATGGGTAAAATCACATCTTTTAATTACAACTTATCAATCAACAATTCTTTTATATATTTTATATATATCTGCTGTTTGGGGAAAAAAAAAAAAAAAAAAAAAACAACAACAATCGAACAACATTATAAAAAAAAAGTAAAACTTTGTAGATTGCTTCCTTATTATTTTAAAAAATTTGACAAAGTTGCCTCTATTAAAAAATAATTAAATAATTAAACAAGCCTGCAATGTAGAACCTTGCACATTTTTTCTCTCTACAAAGCTTCCACTATGATGAAGTACGTTTATCTACTTTGGCTTCCCCATAGAGGAAGCTTTGTAGAGAAAAATGGAAATAAAAAAAAATGTAAAATAATAATAATAGAGGAAGCAATTTGCAAAGTTCTACTTTATATCCTTATAAATACATTTAAAATGTAGAATCTAAAAAATAAACCATGTTATAATCGTCTATGAAAGATAAACATGTTGCATCGTATTTCCATGACATACAAAATTTTACAAACGGTTTGCGATCAAATTTGTTTGGAATAAAATTTCATACAATACGCCTTTGTTTCGTGCTACAAACTCACATTAGAAAAAGTTTTTTCGCCCTCGTATGGAAATGTACTATTATTGAGTGATTTTTTAATTTTACTTTATAGTAACCGAATGGTCTCAAATAAATAAGTTTGAGCTAGTAGAGATGGATTGCCCAATGTCAGCAGATATTATGGATGAAGAAGCTGAGGATCATATTTATGGGATTGACAGACTCGTAGAAGCCCTTCACACACATTTATGGCCAAACAGAGTTCTCAAAGGTGTGCAAACTATTTTTTTTCTCAGATCCGTTGACGTGTATTACAAGTTTTTTTTCTTTAATGTTAATACTCCATTTTTAAAGCAAACATGCCAAACGGAAGAGTGGAATCTGAAGCCGATGTTGATCAAGTCGAAGATCAATTGGGAGGTATTCGGCTTGGCGCTGGTACACGAGATCACTCCCAACAATTGTTGATGGAGAGCGTACTAGGTTCGTTTTTTTTTTAATTCAACGACAATTGTGTTTATCTAACCAGAAGTAACAGTTTGAATAACATTTTAAGGAGCATTCATCAAATTTCAAACTTGGAGCAGTCATAAAAAAACTAGTTTCTACGAATACGTGAAATTTCGAAACTTTCGTAATTTTTTTTAAGTTCAGAACCCTGGTTTAGAAAAAATGTATTTTTGTCGTGTAAAGAAAATTTTGTTAGCGAGTTAACCAGCCGAGTTTTCACGTTTCAGATGGTATAATGGGCGAAGAAAATACGGACTTTGGCGAATTATTTGGTCGTTTGATGGACATGAAGGAGCACGCATCGTCTCTGTCATCGAATCATCGCCGTGCGGCAGCCGAACAGCTCGTAACTGCGTTCTGGAAGGCCATGGGTGGTGATCCGTCGGAAGTCGAGGATTTGGATCAATAGACAATTAAAAAGGGAATGTAAAAAGTGCCCGTCTGTAATATAACTATAATTGTATTTATTAATAGACTCTTAGGAATGACGACAGAGGGCTGTAATTACCAAAATTTCTGACACTTAAACATTCGATGCTCTCCGTCAAATTACAAAAAAAATTACAGTAGACTAAAATTAAAATTGTGAAAATTCAATAAAAAAAAATATAGGATATGGCGCTAATATAGCGAGAAAAAAAGTGAAAAAAAAAACCTATTTGCTCAATGCTTTCCACTTTCGTCGGAAATATCGCTACTGTTTTCCAAGTGTGACGTCACGTCGATGGTCTTTTCGCGAACTCTTTTGTATCGCTCAACAAGATCACTTATCGACGTTCTCCTGTTTCGATCGTTTGATTTTTCGGGCTGTCGTACTTTTGGACTACATCCGATTTTAATTGCTAACTCCGTTCTCTCGTCGATAACAGTTTCTGAAAGCGTCATCGTCGGAACTGATTTCTCCTCGTTGTTATCATTTGAGGATCCTCTTGATTTACGTTTCGTTGGTGTACACTTTTTCGGCGTTATCATGTCGCGACTTTCGTTGAATTTGCTGTCTGTGATCGTTAGATGCGGTCGAAGCTCCGATATGTTGTACAGGTCGGAAGCTGTGCTCGTATCGACTGCTGTACTGTTTCGCCATGAACAACCACTGATTGAGACGATACTCGAGTTTACTGTAAAACGAACAATAAAATATATTATGCACATACAGTCAGACGAGATATATTCAAATCATGACCCAACAAAAGAGACCAAATCATTATTACAAGGCTACGAAATGTATTATTTAAAAATATTTTTCTTTTTTATAAATATGCCATTAAATGTAGCTAAAAATATTTTATTCCAAAAAAACAATATTTTGGGCGATGCAAAAAATATTGTTTTTAAGAATCATGTAAAATATTAGAGACACGCAACGTTTTTTAATCCAACAAAATTAAATATTAATTAACCATGCAGTCTTGAAATTCCATAATTTTAAAATTCATTCTGTGACTCTAAAGTCACATTTAGATGAAAGGAACAATAGAAAAAATTAAAATATGACATATGAAATAAAATATGGAAATATGCTTCAAAGAATTAGTGGAGTAATCGGATAATCCAGATTCTATTTTAAGAAACAAAGTCCTACTAACGTCTGCCGCCACTTTTCTTCTGGTAAGTGGAAAACAAACGAGAATATTTTCCGCTCCGAGAGGCCATCGACTGATTCATCAACCTCGAGGATGTCACTCGACTCACGGGCGACAACAATCTTTCGCTTGCACTGGATGTTCTCGTGTCGTCGAAATTAATCCGAGAAACGAGCAATTTCGGGCGTAGCTTTGATAATTGAGGTGTAGTATTGTCGTCGGTTCTCTTGTGTCTCGAAAACAAATCCTTGTGCATATTTTCAACAGGAGTAAGCTCGAGCCTCTCGTGAACATCGGCTCTCTCGGGTTCGTGATTTCCACGTATGTGAATGGTAGGTGAGGACTTGAGAAGAACGCTGTCAAATATATCATTGTCCATTTGGTACATATTCATGTCTTTTCGTACATTCAAATGATTCTCGTGATTTGGACCGTTTTTTATCTCGCTCGTGATGCTGATTATTCGCTCGTTTAACGATTGGAAGAGATGTGTCATCGAATTCATGTCTTCAAGGCTCGCGTGTACCTGCGAATCGCATCCTGTGAGATCGGGGAATCCCTGCTTCTCCAAATATCGGCGAAAATCCGAGAGAAATTGACTGACCAGCATCAACAAATGTTCAAGTGATATTACACCATTTATGTACAAACGATGGAGAATTATCTGCGGGAAATATTAGCGATTAAACTTTTCGTTCGGTAATCGTAACACTAGCTCTGCGTATATTTTACCAATTTTGTTTTTGTAATGCTTGCTGTTAAGATTTATGCATATTAGAAAACATCAGTGAAGGGTGATTTTTTATTACTACATGTAGTACTTAATTTAGAGAAATATTATTAGTGATGAATTTGGGGCATTTTACCTGGTTTCGTCCTGGGTCTGACCCTTGACCCTTACGATTGGGTTCGCAATTTTTTATATTCTTGGCTCGTTTGGCATAAATATTTATTTTCGCAAAAAAGTTTTCCAGAATTGTTTCAGATTTTTAAAATGTGTCGTCCGATAATTTGTTTTTAAAAAATCGTAAGTAATTCAAACTATGTAAAAAAAAAAATTAGTGCTTTTTTGAGTTGTGTTAATCATATAAAAAATTGCGGACCCAATCGGAAGGATCAGGGATCAGAACCAGGTGGAGCGCCCAATTTGCAATAATTCGTAACTTTAATGCGAGATAGTTTATTATGTTTTCCAAAATTTCTAAGTCATGAAAAATTATAGTCGATTCGTATTAAAAATATATGATTCCAAGGAACAAAGATTTTTTTTTTCTTTTTAAATCTAAGTTTCACGTAAATTAAATCAAACTTGTCGTCGAATTATTCCACATCAACTTACTCGATGAAAAGTAATTCAGAATACAATTCTAACAGAATGATCGATAATTTGAAAAACTAAAAAAAAAATGTATCGGAATGCGATCTTTTTAGGTATTAAACAATAAATAGTTTGTCTCTGTTTACATACAATTTGTACACCTAACGTACCTGAGTTTCCGGTGATAAACCATCGATTTCGGAGAGTGCATCAGTTTCGATCATCGGTAAACAATTACCATCCAAAATATTCGAATCTGTCGATGCTATGCTCACAACCATGCCTGCCACACTGTTGCTCAACTCTGCAATTTCTTTCAGCCTTTTCTGTTTGGCCTTGAGATAAGTTAAGCATTCAGCAACGCTTTTCTTCCAAGCTACAAATTGTATTATTTTTATTTTTAACAATATTATTGATTTTTTCCCCCGAAAAGGCATTTTATTAGGTTGGATAATCTTCACTCACTTTGTACAACTAAAGTGTCATTTGGATCTGCCAAACGGTTTTTCATGGTTGGATGAACGGGAGCTAGCTGTGCAATATCCATCAGACTGCGTCTCGTTAGAAATACAGTTTCCTGATTTTTTTGGATCGACTCTGCTATCTCGCTGCGTGAAAGAAAAGGCAGAAATTAATTTTATACATTCAACTATTTTTGATTTCTTACATTGTCTGCTCTGTAAGAAATTATGTTCATAAATATCGACGTCGTAGGTTTATGAATGATGGAATACAATACAATTCTGATCTGTTCATAAACTCTTTTTTTTTTTTAATTATTCTAAAAAAAAGAAACATTACACAGTTCTCCGATTTTTTAAAACTTAAACCAAAATAGCCTTGCCAAAAGCTTTCTTATTTTCATAATTCCCAAAGTTTCCCCTATGTGTGATTAAAAATTGATCAATACAGTTTCTGAAAGAGATGGTTTTATGCGAGATGAAATATAACAAGGAAGCAATGTGCAACATTTGATCTTGAACCCTTTTTTTTAATCTCATTAAAATCTGAACAAATTTGTATGGAATTCAAAGTGTACCCTATAACTAAGAAAATAAATTCAATCACAAAAAAAAACAAAAACTTTTTATTGCTGTAAAAATTTTAAAAAAATAATAATTGCCAATTTACTTAGCACATGTCTTGGCATCTTGCTCTCCAATAATCATCCTTGAATTAATGTCTTCTGTATTTTTGGCACTCTGAGTCATAACATTGTTGACTAGCATTCTGGACAAATCTTCAGCAACTCCAGATTTTGGTGCTAATAGATTTATTTCAGCTGCAGCAAACATTATGGAAACAAATATAAGAATATTATACAATTTTTTTTTTAATTTTCTATTGCTGATGACTAAAAAATATAGGATACTTACTTTCTCGTTTGATATAAGTTCTCAGTGTAGCAGTAGAAAGATTCCACATAATTGTTGAAAATTTACTGCCACTTGCATGCAATAAGTGAGAGGCAAGAATTTGAGGAAAGTCTACATCAGGATTTTCACGAGCCACAGTTGTAAGGAAATCTTTGACATTGGTTCTGTAATCAGCTTCGTCTTTCTTGCAAAACAGCGGCCATTTGAGTAGCTTCTTGCAGCGCTCAGCATCATATATTGATAATAGATATTGAGAAACATGTAGAAATCCTATAGTGTTTGGTTTGTCGAACATTCCCTGAAAATGTTTTAGATTAGAGGCAGAAAAATCAATTTAAACTTAATTAAAAAGCATTTTTTGTAAGATTACTTAAGATTTTTAAGACTTCTAAATATTTCTAAGATTCCTCAAGATTTCTCAAAATTTGTAAAATTCCTCGATATATCTAGGTTTTCTTAAGATTTCCAAAATATCTAAAAATGATTAGAATGATCAAAAATGCAAAGTTGGGAATATTCAAAATTGAAAAGTCGTAAGAATAAAATAAAAATATTGATGCCAAAAACAGGTTTTTATAAAGAAAAAAAAGTTCGTTAACTTGAAAATTCTGAGAAGACGCTATATTTAAATTTTTTGTTTTGCTCTAATTTGCATCTTTCAATAGAGACGATATAAAAAATAAAGAAAAATTGTCAATGTACTTTCAGTCAATAAATTTTGTTGTAATTATGATCAAACAAATTTTCAAAAAAATCTATGAATGAGTATGGAGTTCTTTTTGTCATACTAAAACATATAAAAATAAAAAAAAATATTTAAAAAATAATAATAAAATTAATAAGCGATCAAATGAAAAAATTGTAATAGCTTTGATGACTGTAAAAATATTCAAACATTTCTAAATCTTAAAGCTACAAACTTCAAATAATAAGCAGATTATTTTGAGAACATTGTTGCAGTAAAATACGCGACAGCTTCACTACTGCAAGCAGCCTGCAGTTCAATTGCAAAACCACTCAAAATCAATGTTGTGACGCTTTTAGGTTACTTTTGCTGATATAAAAATTAGCGTAAAAATACAGTGGCTGGAAATTGAGTTTAATAATCATTTGATAAAAATGGATATTGAAACTTATAGCTTGTTGCCCAATTGATCCCTAATTTTGCCTAAAAAAATTTGTTATTGCTTTATGCACTTCACCTGTTGCACTTACCTCTTTGAAATACTTGTGAAAATCTTTGCTGGGCGGCACAGCTTGCGTGAGAAGAAACACATTTTGATAAAACGAGCTTTCCATAGTGAATCCCAAATTTCGAGGTTGATACGACGAACTCTCGATTTTTTTTTAAAAGCTCTTTATCAATAATCCGTTACGGCGACCGCGGTGTCTACAGTAAACGTAAACGTTACTTTTCAAAGATATTTCATAGGTACTGCTAAGTCATAATTCACAGCTGAACATGCAATATCGAAAAATTATATTTAGAGGCTAACTAAAATAACTATAATGTTCATTAGGCATTGAAAACTAATTTTGCATTGCTGGAAAATACACAAATCGATACGTAAATGACATATTTCAAGTTTTTTTACTGCCGGTTTAGTTGCTGATTTGATGCATACGTTTTCTGACAAGAACTTCAATACAAAAAAGGTAACAATTTCGGAATGAAAATAAAAGTGCTTGGAACGGTTTTATTCACATATTAAGTATACAATAACATATGTATATTTGAACACATGATGATTATTGAAACAAAAACAACAAAAATATTGTTATGGACACAGAATTTATAGTAAACAAAAAAAGAAATCGTCGACGTACTTTTTGAGAAATTAAAATTTTAGGTAATTATAAAAACACAACTTATAATCTAGAATAAGCATCTAAAAATAAAATCATACCGTAAATAGAATAAAAAAAATTAGTGTGATTACAAAAAATTTGAATTTCTCAAAAACTACGTCGACGACTTATTTGAATTTTTTACAGTAAATTCTGTGTCCAAAAACCATATTTTTAGACTAGTGCGAAAATTAGGGGCAGCCTAGAGCAGGATCTAAAAAAAAATGTAAACATTTTTTATTGAATACAAGTTTGCATTGTAAATTTTAAATATATTGAATACGATAAATTAGCTATCCCCACTACAAAACTGTCTGCGAATAAGCAATTGCTACCCCCTCGAGTCGCCGTAAACGATGAATTCGTCATCCCCACTACTAAACTGTTAGCCAATAATAAGAAACATTTTCCTTCCTCTTTATAAATCTGGTATCCCTTAACACATCGCAGCGACGTTATAAAAGAGCGATTTTAACCAATTTTGCTTGAATTGGTTCGCGACGTCAACCGAGAATTATCGTGTTAGTGAAACCAAAAAAAAAGTTCGGAAGTCGTTATGGCTCGTACTAAGCAAACGGCTCGTAAGTCAACTGGTGGCAAAGCTCCGAGAAAACAGCTGGCAACAAAGGCAGCTCGTAAGAGTGCCCCGGCAACCGGAGGAGTGAAGAAACCGCATCGTTTCAAGCCTGGTACTGTTGCTCTTCGTGAAATTCGTCGTTACCAGAAGAGCACGGATCTCCTCATCCGCAAGCTGCCTTTTCAGCGTCTCGTTCGTGAAATAGCACAGGATTTCAAGACCGATCTGAGATTCCAGAGTTCCGCCGTAATGGCTCTTCAGGAAGCCAGCGAAGCCTATCTCGTTGGTCTTTTCGAAGATACTAATCTTTGTGCTATTCATGCTAAGCGTGTTACCATAATGCCAAAGGATATTCAGCTGGCTCGTCGTATTCGCGGAGAGCGAGCTTAACCGTCACTTCCGAAATATTTTTAAAAACGGCCCTTTTCAGGGCCAACCAAAAATCTAACGAAAAATTACTCTAATCGCAGTCTTTTAATGTACCTTACGAAATCCACCATAACACCATAGCTATGAAGACATTTTTTTGTTGTCTGATCGTGTCCGCTGTATTTTACAATTTTTATGTGTTAAGCAATATTTAGCTTAATTGCTGATTTCAGTGGAGTTGAAAGGAAACTTTGATCGACGAAATTGGCAAAGTATAGTAAAACCAGAATTACTCGAAGGTTCGTATTTCGTTCGATTTGCACGTAGAATTTACATTGGGTTTTTTTTTAAATTTGGATTAAATTTATCGAGAGCGGATAGACACCAGACTTGAGACAGTCTTTTGTTCTGAATTGTTGGATAAGTAAGCTAATGTCGGAACATGCATTTGCCAATATTTCTAATTTATCGATGCTACAGTTCGTTCACTTTCACCGAATTGTCAAAATCTGTTCGACAGGATTATTTTATCTTCTAGTGTTAAAAAAATAAATTGTAATTCAAATGTTCTATAATACAGATGGCATTCTATAATATTAGCGTTAAATGTGACCGCCATTTTTACCATAAAAATCGGTATACGTAAACTGTAGTAAAATTACCATATTGAAAACACAATCCGATCTTAACCGCATTTAACTTTATTTTTTCAGTAAATAATGAAAAGAAAATAGAACCGATATTTTTGCATAATAATACAAAAGGTGATTGGCCAGTGTAGTTTATTTTGGTAGCAAATGTTCCGATAAATTTATCACAAAAAACTGGTACATGGGCGATACTAAAATTACCATATTAGTTAAAAAAAAAAAATCCGCTGCCTAAATTGCATTTAACTATTAATATTTCTCAGGATTAAGTAAATATGCTGTAACACAAATCATTCTCTACTACAGTTAATACATAAAAATGTACAGAAGCAGTGACAAAAATGTATCACTGAATTTGACTATAATGTAAAGCGTTTCCAAATTCCTTCAAAATTTTCATGAAACATTATGAATTTATTCTCATGCGACTGGTTCGAGTTTCTAATGTCGAGGCTTTCTTCTTCGTATAATTGCCAGTGGTATTTTTAGTCAGTCTTCGTAGCCTTTGTCATCCAGATATTTGCTTGTAGCTTGTAGTCCGAGCAATAACAAATCTTTTTTCCATCGTACAAAAAAAAAACAGCAGCAGACAAAGTGATCGATAAGAAAAAAAAAAAAAAAATCTATCCGACCATCGCACCAATAGCTTGCGATTCTAAAGTTGCTAAGAATGTCGGTTGTTCATTGGCCAACTAATCAGTGGTGGGGATAATTCGCAACGAGACTATAAAAGGCCGAAAAACCGACGAAAGAATATAATTCTCGTCTTTTAAAGGTGGTCTTTTTAGGTGATTTTTTTTTGTGGCATTTGGTTCTATGGATGAGCCGCTAGAACAGCTGCACATGGCATCTTAAGAGAATCTGTGGCGCCAGTTCCTTTAGGCTGTACGAAGTACAGAGTAACTGCGACGTATTGACGCTTTGAAACGTCAAGGTCGCACTCTGTACGGATTTGGGAGTTAAAAATCTCGAGTCTCCCAACTCAAAACAAAATCAGCCCTTGTCAGGGCCACAACATTTTTCTAACGTTATGATAATTGTGTATAAAAATATATGTTGTGACAGGGATTGTATCATATTTTTTCAGTACGAGAAAAATGCTGAAAAAATCGTGCGAACTGCGCAATACTGAATTATTTAAATAGTACAGAGGTTGTTTTTAATAAATAAATAATTGTGTATATTTCGTTATTTTTGAACATGAATTATTTACCTGATAAGTATACGTCAATATATATATATATATATATAAATATACATATACACACACAAGTCTAATAGGTATATTTGAACTTTTCTTTTTAACATACTGATGGATTTAGGATTTTTTCTTTCTAGTACTTGGCACTACTTATAGAGCTTTGAGACCAGAAAAAAACTTGGAAATTCACTATCCTAAGCTATAATATAGGTATATAAATCTAAGCTACATATATGCACGTTAACTTTAAAGAGGCGGGCCGACGAGTTTTACCGAACTTGCGTATTTTAACCAGAACTCATTTGTTCTACGTTAAAACATATGTGTTGGCCCTGATAAGGGCCGTTTATCGGTCATGAAATAAAATTGGAGAACGCAAGCGATGCGCTCGTTTTCTGCCTCTACTTCTTCGCAGCTGCGGTTTTCTTAGTAGCGAGCTTCGGTGATTTTGTAGCAACAGTGACTCTCTTGGGCTTTGGAGCCTTGGGCTTACTCGTCGGTGACTTCGCCATCTTTTTTGCCTTTGGACTCTTCGCCGCTGTTTTTGCCTTTGGGCTCTTCGGCGCTGTTTTCGCCTTTGGGCTCTTTGGCGCTGTTTTCGCCTTCGGACTCTTCGGCGCTGTTTTCGCAGCAACAGCAGCTTTGGTGGATTTACTCTTCTGATCGGCAGCCGACACTTTTTCCTCGGTCGTCGTAGAAGTCTGCTTCTTCTTCGTTGGCGAAATTACTTTTTCCGAGGCGGTGGTCTTTTTAGATGATTTTTTCGTGGCGTTTGGTTCTTTGGATTCGGTTGCTTTAGCGGCTTCTTTTATAGCTTTGGCTTCTTTACGTTGAGCCGCTAGAACAGATGCAGACGGCATCTTAAAAGAACCAGTAGCGCCTGTTCCTTTAGGCTGTACTAAAATTCCATTAGCCACAGCTTTCTTCAGGTACTTTTTGATGTACGGCGCTTGCTGCTCAGCGTCAAGCTTGTACTTTTCGCCGATGAATTTCTTAATAGCGATCAGCGACGAACCGCCGCGTTCCGAAAGTTCCTTTATTGCCTCGTTTACCATCTCGGCTGTGGAAGGACGAGCAGCTTTGACTTTGGGCTTATCGGTGGCCTTAACCATTGGAGCTTTTGTTTTCGAGCTGGACGGCTCGGGAGAAGATTCTGAATGATCCTCGGACGCATCGGATGACTCGTCTGCCATTTCGTAAACAGTAGAACGTGTAATGTCGATTTATTGATAACTCACAACTATCTTCACGGATGAACGATGAATGCTCTGATCTACAGTGCTTTCGGACGATACTGAATATAATAATATCAAGGGAAACTAGGGGTAACACGATCCAGCGCGGACCATGAAGAGAGACTACTTATAAATAAGATAGATTTTGGCGGACGTAATTTTTGTTCAGCGCGTACCATGACGAGAGACTACTATAAATAAAATAAATTCTGCCCACACGTAATTCTTTTCTATCTCTAATCCGGCGGTATAAGAATATTAATATTTTAATGGATGTGAAATTAAAGCCAATAAAATAACGAAGACGTAAATAATAATTGGACATAGATTGAATGGCGATCTGAGTAACTAATTCCTGGTTAAGGAGTTGGTATTTTTTATAAGGAACAAGACTCAGTAATATAATCTAAGATAACAAATTTGTTACAGTAAAAACAGTAAAAAAATTCAAAATAATCGATTTTAATCGTCTATTTTCTATGTCAGAGGAATGCCAGCAACGCAGAACTGACAATGAGTATATATAATGTCATAAGGATTATAAATGGGGCATTCCAGCTCAAATCCACAGGGTCTTTATTACACTCTCGTATTTGTTGTTTTTTCTTATTGTTTCCTCCTAAAATCTGTAGTGCGATATAAAAACACTCCTTACCAATTTCTAGATTTTTTCGAAAATGTAATTCAAGCAAATCTTTTTTTTTTTAAACAGGAGTATTACGACTTGATTGATTTATCCTGAACAAACTCATACTTATGCCAAGTTGCTTTAATGTTGCTTTCTGTGTAAGCACCTTTATTCTTTGTTTACATTCACCGTCCGACAAGTTTCATTCGAACGTCGAAAGGAAAACTGTGATGCCTATAGACTAAAAGTAGGAATAAAAAAGAAATGTATTCTTATTTTTAGTCTACAGGCATTCTGAAATAAACCCTAGGTTACAATAATTAATTTTCAAAAAAATCATATCTCTGGAAATATGCATCGAAATAATTATCATTATAGGACCTAATTTCCATTAAATTGACTGCACTTTACGAAAAAAAAAAATAGTGTCACACAAAAATAAATAAAAAATAACGTCCACGATTCGAAAAAATGTATCACCTCCTACAATTTTTAATATTCTGACCTGCCCATTTTTTTTGTGCTTTGTATACTATTCTTAGCAATCAAACGCATCCAGATTTTTTATATATTTTTTGTAGCTTGATCTGAAAAGTCGACGAATCTTAAAAATCTTTGATTTTTTGTTGGTTCAAAATATGTTTTTTTACAGAACCCATAGGCATGTAGGTGAATTTTTTTTTCAGATTTTAAAAAATCATTATTTCTAATAGCTAACATTCCCCCCTTAAACACTAACTTTCAAAATTACTTATATTCATGATTACGGAATATTATATTTTTCATTTATCCTGTTTAGTGCCAATTCTCCTTAAATTGGTCTTCGTTTACTGTAAAAAAATCTACTCTTCACATTTAATTTTATAATGATTAACATTTTCACAAAATTCATAAAAACGCTTTATGCCCAAGAAAAATCAGATTACAAATTTAAAGCTGTTCTTAGTGCTTCTTAAAAAAAAAAAAAAATGAACAGCCATTTACTTAAAGTTGCTCTAAGAACATTTTCATCAAGAACTTATAGATTATAATGTAAATAAATACGTCGAATTTTCTACAACAATCTTTATTCATAAAGAATTCTTACAGCCACATGTACAATACCAATCGGATTAGATATCTACGGTAGCATCGAAATCAAGTAAAAATTCTTTACGCTTCGATCCGGAGTATATCCTTACAAATCAATCATCATGGTACGAAGTTCATTAGATGACTATTCATTATTGTATATATCAATTATTGTATATACAATATTAAAGTATCGGCCATTACTGTTCTGGGTCGCGGTACTTTTGGAATTAATTATTTATTATAATCTAACTCGACGGTATAGAATAATTATGGCGGAATACGCTCGATGTAGCTGAGGGGTTGTAGGCATATAATTTCATCAAAGTTTTCGTCTCACTTTGTTTATCATTTTGAATCTCGTGTGGCCGCATTACTTTTTTTTTTTTTTTTTTTTTTTTTTTCTACAGCAAATACAATTACGCGATTAGGCATCCAAAAGGATTACGTGTACTATGTTCAATAGAACGAAAATTGCATCGCTGGTACGTCGTCACACAGATTTTCTCGCAAGCGTTGCAAGTAATCGCATAGCTCGATACAACCAAGGATAATTAATAAATAAAATCACTATGTTTGAGTCAACGAAGAATCCATACCGTATTTTCAGAAGAATACTGAAGAATCGCTTTTTAAAAATTCGTGTTGCAATAAAACATATTGAGAGGAAATCAAATCACCTCAAACAGAGTACGAATTTTTTTTTATTATACTATTGCTTTGAAATAAACTTGCATTTACATCATATAAAATGTACATCAAGCACTGTAAAATCTGTAGCAACATTCAGATCAAGCACGTAAATTAATTTTAGCTTTTGTGCTTTCATTTTTATTGAAAAGTCCAGTTCCATTTGAGTACAAATAAATTCACACTAGAGATGTGTGCGATAAAGTTACTAATTAAAATAGGTAAACAAATTATTATTTTTTAAAAGCCGATTGAATGATAAGCGCTTTATTTAAGAATTTTTAACTGGATAATAAATTCCTATACTCGAACCGAAAAGCATTCTTTTACGAACAGCATAAAACTTCGAGAGCTAAAATCTGTTTATAGATTTGAATCTTATTTTATATTTCTTTTCGCAGCATTCTGATGCTGCGTGACTTTAAAAAAAGAATCAGATTTACAGTGTTTGCCTTGCATTTTCGAAGGTATTAATGCAAGTTTTTACAAAACAATATTATCAATTAAAAAAATACATATTCGTGCTTTTTTTTAGGTGGCTCCATTCCTTTAAGTAAACAATCATCTTAATCTGCCTAAAATTGAATGAATTCTTTCATCGCTCGACTCGTTTATTTTAAAATCTTAATGTAAAAACGCGGGTTCGCATACTTGAGTTAAAATTCTCCACTGATACGCCGAATATTATCATCGCGACAAATAATCAACAGCGACATAATGATTAAAGCGAAACTATAATAATACCTGCTTGGACATTCGCTAACATATTTGTATGCCTAGTTGGAATCGTTACGGGGACGGAAGAGCTGTACGTGAGGATTACTTGCTTTCACCTACGTAACTTGCCGCTAAACTTTTTATTTTTTTTTATTTTTTTTTTATCCTCTATTCACATAGTTCACACCGATCGTTCTCTACGGATTACATGTTTACTCGTGTCTAATCTACAAGTGTTTACGCACGATACTCGTTTAAGTTAAAGTCGTAAGTAAAAATGCTTATATGTACGGTGGAGATACAGAGACGAATCACGACGTCAAATCCTTAGCCAATAATTGGCATTTCATTGTTTTTCTTTTTTCTTTTTTAAGTGAACTTTTTTTTATCTCTGAATGATTAATGAGCACTCCCGCAATGTCAATGACAAAATCTTTCCATATTCGTTTGATGGTAATAATGGGTTTGACCTGATCTGAGCTTGACCATTTTTAGATTTATCGGGAAAAATCGATAATTTCTCGCGTCGTGATTTTGGGCCACATTGTTTTTTTTTTTTGGCGATAGAAATAGGTCGGTTTTATGCGATTCATCTTACACTAAAATCTCGACGACGCCAAAAGTAGCTACGAGATAAAAAGGAATCTAACGCGGTGCGTTTTTGTCTTAAATACACCACAGCTTGCAGTAAGATTTGTCGCCGAGAAAATCAAAGAACAAAAAAACCAACAAAATTGTTGTTTTACGGCGGTTGTGTCGGTGACGTAGGTGAGAATTTCTCTGTCTCTTTTCTCCCAGCCACATCGAATGATTTTTTTTTATTTTTCATATTTTTTTTTGTTTACGGTCGCGTAATAAGTCATTGACAATATTATGCTTTGATATACATATAAGTGTATTAGGATGGTTGAAAAAAAAACGCTGTCTTCTGATATTTAACTACACATCGAGGCCTTTTTTTTTCTTGAAAAAAGGCCAGCCTTTTAAGAAAATGTTTACTGTTGCGCGAACTTTCGAGATTGAATAAAAAGTTTGGATTTCGCGACAAATTTTTAATACATGGCAGAAGTTCTTTCGTGAGTGTAATCATCGTGACAAAACATTTTTGTTAAGTCGGAATATGCTGCGAATTTTTCTTCTATTTCTTTTTGTTATTGCCAACAAAGTAGCGCTGATTTAATGCTAAACGCCTTCAAACCGTTCCGGACACGACCGTTTATCCTCAATCTTGAAAATTTTGACTCTAAAATGCTTTGCATGTAATATTCAAACAATGATGAATAAAATCATGGATGTACAGTCGCTTCTTCGATAAAAAGGTGTTTAAAGCGAAATTTGCATTTCTTGTTATCAACAAAAAAAAAAAAGAAAAAAATAGCACATCTTTAAATTTGGCATAAGCATTATTTTTGTCATAAATAATATGTACATAAAAGAATTTCTACCGTAAATGTCTTCAAAATTTGTTGAAAGCTCTTCCGAGATATTTAAAAAGTTCGCACGATAGCGTAAATTAATTTTTTAAAGGCGTTTCAATGAGCAAAGAAAGGAGACGTTTTTTTTAAACCATCCTAATGTTTATGCATACACACAACGCCTTCGTATTTATATCCGTATCGCTATTAGTCTATTGGTTAGAAATCATATAGAGCATTTTTTTTTCTTGATTTTTTTCATCTTTTTTTTACGTTAAAGTTACAGTGTATATGGTAATTTGTATGTCATGGAGTGTGTACGCCGTGCCAACGCGATGATTCTTCTCTCTCATTCTCACGACGGACCCGTTTCCCTGTTTACTTTTTTTTTTTTCTCACCGTCTCTCAACTACTCTCTCTCTCTCTCTCTCTGATTTTTATATGCATAAATAGTTCGTAATTATATTATTTATAAGTGCGTTGTGCAAGGAGGTATCCCAGCGGACATGGAGAATCATCGTGTCCTTTTTGTTTGTTCCATTTTCGACCATTTTCGGAGATCTCATCCACGTGTCAATAAAATCGTGGACGATTTTTTTTAGGCTTTGCAGAGACGTCTCATTTTTTTTTTTTTCTTATTCGGTTTAAAACTTCGCACGAAGCAGGTGAAACGGGGTTGTGTAGGAATGCATGGATCGGGATGTAAAGTTGTACTACAAGTGGCATAGAAATTACCCGTAGTGGTGCGAAGGTATCGCGTACCGGCAAGAGACCTCGATAATAATCAATAAAATTGGGGTCGTTTAATCAGTTCGACGGTCTCGTTGACACCAGCACCGACGAAAAACCTCCAATCACAACTACGTCGCACGGCAAGAGCGCAGGGCAAACGACGACGCGATCCTCGTCTATATCTCTTTAAGGAAGGGTTTACAGCAGTTTTTTTTTCTTCGCAGGTATTCCTGGCTCGATTGCCGCTTAGAAGTCCAAGGGCTGATCAGCCGAACCCTCGAGATCTTGCGCTGTCTCCGAGTCGCTGTCTTCATCGTCGTCCTCCAAATCCACGCTGTTCGTCTTTAGACCCCCGTTGCTTATCTTGTTGACTATCGCGTCTGAAATGAGAGAATGGAAAAGGGAACGAATTAGTATCTTGTATTAATTTTTAGCGACGAATTTATAGACGGTATTGACTCTACTAACGTTAAGAGTCATTCAAACAATCTGAAAAATTTTAATCTACATGCCTTTGGGTTTTGTAAGTTACATATTCTGAACCGAAAAAAACAAAGATTTTTTAGCACTGTTGATTTTTTAGATTTTGCAAAAAAAAAAAATATAAAAAATTCGATACGATTGATTGTTAACAATAGTATACAAAGCACGAAAAAAATTGACAGGGAAATGCATTTTTTTAAATCGAGCTTGATATTTTATTTTTTATTTTTGAGCATCACTATTTTTTTCGTAAAGTGCAGTTAATCCAGTGGAAATTAAAGCCTATAATGTTACTTGATTCTATGCATATTTTCAGAGATATGATTTTTTGAAAATTATTTATTGTTACCTAGGATTTATTCAGAATGCCTATAGACTAAAAGCAGGAATATATCTTACAAAATTTTACTTTTACTGGAAAACGAAAAAGGACCTCAAATCGGTAAAATTTCTAATATTCCGTGTATTGTTGGACATTAATTCAATTGGATCGTTAAATCCAATAATTGCTTCATTTGGTTTAACCTCTCGATACACATTGTAAGTTCTCCAATTAAATACGGAGCGCAAAATCGATACATTTATGTGCGATTTCAAGCAGGTTGGCCAAAGTATAATTGTGTACACTTCGAACTTTCGATAACCATGAATTCTTTAAAATTTCTGTTTCATATACTGAATGTTGATATATGCATTCTACTGTAAAGAGCGTTTAAACTTATTCCATTTATAAATTCGAACCTTTGTTAATGTAAAACCATTCCTTTCAAACTTAATATGCCTTTCAATCATTTTACAGACAATCTGTGAATTATAAAGAGAAATTCTCGATAAAATAAATGAAGTTTTCATGATGAAATTTACTTTGGGAATTCTGGAATTTCTTATGTTTATTATTAATATTAGTTAACAGTAAAACACAGATTTTTCATTCTCTGGCATTGTACCATGTAATTTACTTTTTACATGTATGAAATTACTATTGCGATTGTTGTTTTGTAAATTTGAACGTGTTCCAATTCAATATGAGGCAAAAGAAAAAAATTGTTCAAAAGTAAAAAAGCACATATGAGGCATTCTTTATCTGGTTCACAACAGCTTTTGACAAACTTTTTTTACGCCTCCAAAAATCTTTTGCCCACTTTGTCATTTTTTCTGTAGGCTCTGTATATACCACTTTAGGGTATATAAAATTAAGAGCAAAATAAAAGTAAAAAAAATATATATAATAATAAAGAATACTTCGTATGCTTTTTAAGGCTTAAACTTTTTTTTTCACAGTGTTTTAACTCAACTGAATCGCAGAAGCTACCTTAATAATTTGTTCTTAGACTACGTCGCTATTTTAGAAATAATTTTTTTCGATGGCAATACGTACACTTACCGCAGTCAGGTTTGGTACCACGAGTTCTGGTACCTGCGAATTCAACACCGTGTGGATCAACGCACCAACAAAGACCAAGACCACGATGGCACTGGGTACTCCGGTAATAGCCCCGAGAGTCGCATGTCGGTGCAACGTCCGGTGAAGTTCGTCTACGTACAGCGGCGCAAGGTCTTTCGGCTTTGGAAAAGCATTCGCACCACTCGGCACCGCTCACGAAAATGTCGCTGAAAAGCGAAGATCAAGGGTCACAGATACATTTTTCATTTGAATTGCATGAGAGCTATATAAGGCATTCAGCACATAGTCGGCCGCCACTGTGTTTCGAATTGTCTCAAAAAAACGTTCGTAATTTTTTTTTTTTAGAGTAATTTAGAGTGCCTAGTTCAAGTATAAATTATTACAGATTTTTTAAATATAACATTTCACCCAGAATTAAATACCGATTTTTTATTTTTGTGGTTTTTTTTTCGCTTCGCTGTACATAAAAAACACTCCACGGAACAAACAAAATGTTATACCATAAAATGTGGGGCTTTGAATGTAGTTTTCAATGAAAAATTTTCATAGCAGCGCAACATAAGTTTCATGCACTTATAAGAGAAATGAAGTTTTTTAAAAAACTTTCGTTGAGATGAACAATTTTGATTTTACTCCAAAGTTGAGAATTTTTTTTAATGTATACGAACTACAAAAAAAACCCGCGATGGCATATTCATATCTTCGACAGGTTTAGTCGGATTAATCGTTAAAAAAATTGAATTGATAGAAGATATGAATTTGCCATCATGCCAAAATTTTGTCGTAGTTTGTCTACGTAATAACGAAAATTTTCTCAATTATGGAGTAAAATCAAAATCGTCCCTCTCAACCAAATGTTTTTTTTTCAACTTTCTTCCTCTAAAAACTGCATGAAATTCATTTTGCACAGCTACGGAAAATTTTCAGTGAAAACTTCAATAAAAAACCTACATTTCATGTTATAAGATTTTGTTTGAACAGACCATTTATTATGTACGCCAATAAAAAAAACACATCTAAAAATTGGTATATAATTCTGGGTGAAATTATTTCAGATTTTTTAATCCTACAATTTAAAAATCTGTTAATAATTTATTCTTGTTCTAGGCTAGTCTAAACCACTCACAAAAAAATTATGAACTTTTTCTTTTTTTTGAGCCAATTCGAAACAGAAGTTGGCCTACTTCGTGCGGAATGCCTCATATGCATCACGAGTATTTTGCAATATTAATTACCCATCCGTGTCACAGGCGTCCAGGAATGGTTTCAAGCAGGGCTCGTTTTGATCGTGCTCAAGGCTGTAGAGTTCTGAAAGGGAAATTCGTCGGTCTCCGTCGTTGTCCAAGTGACCGAACATCCACCTGACCTCGGTCTGACATCCAGCGGGAAAGTGACCTGTGAATCGATGAAAACATAATTAATTGCCGGCACATCGATATTTAAGTGGGTCATAAGCATAAGAATCGATTAAGTACCCTGAAGAAAAGCTTAACATTGAGGCAAAATCATATTTAGGTTGAGACCAGTAAAATGTGTTTGCCTCGTTGTCATTATACAAAATGAAGAATTTTTCACAAAGCCATATTTATGAGGAAGTAATCCTTATTAATTTAGACTTTTTCATAGAGACAGCTGTGTAAAAATATGTAAAATAATGAGAAAGCAATGTGCAAAGTTCTACTGTAAAACAAAAAAAAAATAGGCTCTGTATTATTATTATCTCAAAAATTGTATGTAATCACAATAAATATTCAAAGCCTCATAAAAAAATTAATTTCAAATATTCGATCCTGGTTGAGCCAATATCTCTGATTTTAAGACAACGGAATTTCGCTTAACTAAATGAAATTTATTCTTTTTTTTTTTTTTGTTCTTTGCAGCAATTAATGAAATTCTCAAAAGCCCAGTATTCAATGTTGGCTCAAATCGCAGTGCCAATCGCATTGACTTCATCGATTCAATGACACACACTTCATCACAGCACTTTGAATCCTTCAACAGTGCGACAACCATAGATCAGCGTGAGACTGTCGATTATATACCTTTGGACTTGATGTGTTGACGACGGTATTTAGCGTCCGCCATCACGACCGAAAACCAATCGAGCAAGCGATTTGCCATTGCGGGCTTTGACGAGGGCGGACAGTCTGCATTGCGGGATGGCGATTGGGGGCTGAATACAGATTTCAGGGTTGAAGGATTCTTCTCAATTTCGTTGCTCATTATGTGCTTGTCGTCGTATTTGTTGAGGCTTCCGGAGGCAATCTGTAAATATAATAATACAACATTGTCGTTAATAAACTGGACATAATTCAACACTGCAAGGCATACAAAAAATTGGAGAATTAATTGGCTAATTCGATTTCATCATAAATTTCAAAATATTACCATTCGATAGTGAATGCATGGATTTAAAGATAACTTTTTTTTTCGTGGAAACAAAAAATACATTTTTCATTTTCTCTGCGCGCATTTTATTAATTTTACCCAAGTCTTTTGCTCAATTCTTTCTTTTGAGAATTATTTGGGAATATTTGGCCTACTGCATAATGCATAGTATAAAAACGAAAAAAAAAAAAAATTGTTGCCTGGCAAGAAAATTCTTTGTTTCATAACTCGATAGTACATATAATTTTTTTCCTTAAGGAAATATGGTAAATTAAAACACTCTAATTTTAAACATTAAAAAAAATGTGAACCTCATTGTATTGTAAATCTCGAATGAAATTTTCTGTTTCTATCATAGATTTCTCTAAAATCTTAAGTTCAGTGTTGAAGTTTCGTGATACACGGTCTTTTTACGTGGTATTTTGAAACGTTAAAGGCGTTTCCCATATCGCTTGACGAGAGTGCTTGGGCGCACTTGAGTCTCGCGTCGCGACAAAGTTAAGTGCGCGTGGTCTTGTTCCTCGGTTAACCCAGCCGCGACGTCGTGGCAAACCTGAAGTCTGTTGAATAGGGTTGTATGTACCGAGTGAACGGTAACGACGCATCTTCCCACTATAGGATCCAACCGAGTCGTGTGCTCTCTCTCTATATATATATATATATATATGCATCTCAATGTACTCGAAGTAAGCGACGCCAGTCGAATCATAATTTCTCCTTTATGCACACATAGAGATATACATAGACATACACGTTGCTCCTGCTCTCTCCTCATGATTGCAAACTCGCGTTAAACTCACTTCGACTACACTGAAATTTTATAGCCTCGGGGAAAATCGATCAAGGCATTTCAAGATAATATCGTCGTGAATAATATGGCACAAGTGAAGTTTTCCAAACGACGTATTTTCATTCGTAATCATTATATGTTTCATTACTCAAGTCATAATAGTTTGAAACTTTGACCATTCTTCGACTATTCACCGGATTCATATCTTCCAAACAAATTTGGAGATTTGAAAATTCGAGTAACAGAATTTCTACTCATCTTAATAGCACTGTTATTATTGCCACGAAATAAGGGTTTTTGAGTGTAAAGATTTGAACGTTATTTTTGTAGTCAAGAAAATATGAATGATATATTATAAAATTAGTTTGCAGAAGAAGAAAGCTTTTATATAAAAATAAGTTTAAAAGTAAATTTCAAAATTCTATAATCTGATTAATTCCAAATATTTCAACGAAAGTTGTTTCTAATAGCTAGAATTTTTTGCACGTTATTTATTTGTTTGTTTGTTTGTTTGTTTGTTTGTTTGTTTGTTTGTTTGTTTGTTTGTTTGTTTGTTTGTTTGTTTGTTTGTTTGTTTGTTTGTTTGTTTGTTTGTTTGTTTGTTTGTTTGTTTGTTTGTTTGTTTGTTTGTTTGTTTGTTTGTTTGTTTGTTTGTTTGTTTGTTTGTTTGTTTGTTTGTTTGTTTGTTTGTTTGTTTGTTTGTTTGTTTGTTTGTTTGTTTGTTTGTTTGTTTGTTTGTTTGTTTGTTTGTTTGTTTGTTTGTTTGTTTGTTTGTTTGTTTGTTTGTTTGTTTGTTTGTTTGTTTGTTTGTTTGTTTGTTTGTTTGTTTGTTTGTTTGTTTGTTTGTTTGTTTGTTTGTTTGTTTGTTTGTTTGTTTGTTTGTTTGTTTGTTTGTTTGTTTGTTTGTTTGTTTGTTTGTTTGTTTGTTTGTTTGTTTGTTTGTTTGTTTGTTTGTTTGTTTGTTTGTTTGTTTGTTTGTTTGTTTGTTTGTTTGTTTGTTTGTTTGTTTGTTTGTTTGTTTGTTTGTTTGTTTGTTTGTTTGTTTGTTTGTTTGTTTGTTTGTTTGTTTGTTTGTTTGTTTGTTTGTTTGTTTGTTTGTTTGTTTGTTTGTTTGTTTGTTTGTTTGTTTGTTTGTTTGTTTGTTTGTTTGTTTGTTTGTTTGTTTGTTTGTTTGTTTGTTTGTTTGTTTGTTTGTTTGTTTGTTTGTTTGTTTGTTTGTTTGTTTGTTTGTTTGTTTGTTTGTTTGTTTGTTTGTTTGTTTGTTTGTTTGTTTGTTTGTTTGTTTGTTTGTTTGTTTGTTTGTTTGTTTGTTTGTTTGTTTGTTTGTTTGTTTGTTTGTTTGTTTGTTTGTTTGTTTGTTTGTTTGTTTGTTTGTTTGTTTATTTATTTATTTATTTATTTATTTATTTATTTATTTATTTATTTATTTATTTATTTATTTATTTATTTATTTATTTATTTATTTATTTATTTATTTATTTATTTATTTATTTATTTATTTATTTATTTATTTATTTATTTATTTATTTATTTATTTATTTATTTATTTATTTATTTATTTATTTATTTATTTATTTATTTATTTATTTATTTATTTATTTATTTATTTATTTATTTATTTATTTATTTATTTATTTATTTATTTATTTATTTATTTATTTATTTATTTATTTATTTATTTATTTATCAACCCGAAGAAAAGGAATTTTTTTTATACACGACAGAATTTCACTCTTTCTTGATACTTAAAAAGAGGAAAAAAGCAAGTTATTCTATTTTGCGGAGTTACAAAAGTTTGTCTCGTACAAACACTGCGAGAGTTTCATTTTCAACACTACGAGTCATTATTTTTCTCGGTCGTAGCACACAGCGATGTTCTTTTTATTTTCCACTTGTCTCATCGATTATTGCTCAAGACTGTGAAAGCTCCGATTTTTCTCTTCGGTTAACGCCGCCGACATTCTCGCGCACTAAGCACACCAAGTTTCGCATTGGATAAGTAATTTAAGTTTTGGGCGATGTGCCACCGTCGAGCTCACGCGGCTTTTCTCATTTCCATGGAGAATCGTGGGAGCCAGAGTACTGTGCACGGACAGTCGGATATATGGTTGGGAAACGCCTCGTTCTCGGCTTGCCACCAACAGCAGCAGCGGTTACCAGACGAATCGCGGAAACTTCTCGTAAATTAATCCGCCGTACCGTGAAAAGATAATTAATGGATATAACCGACTACTTTTTCCGGGCTCTCGATGTAACCAAAATAACAAATATCATATGATAAACAAAAACTTTTCTATCGTTCGATGGGAGATATTGTAAAATTATTTAACTCCGATAAATAGGATTAATGATTCGTAAAGTTGGTCAGTGTTTCACTTGAGTATTGGAAAAATATATTTTTCGTAGACAATTCAAAAGTCTCCAGTCATTTATTTTCCTGATCGACATGTACTTTTTCGTAGATTATTTTTAAAAAAAGAGAGTAATTGACGATGAAGCAATGCGCGATTTTTTTTATTTTGCATATTTTTTTTTATAAATGAATATAAAGTAAATTAGGGTAATCCAGTCAATGGATGAACACCTGGCAATAAATAGACAATTCCATAGACAATTCAAAAGTCTCCAGTTATTTATTTTCCTGATCGACATTTACTTTTTCATAGATGATTTTTAAAAAAAAGAGGGTAATTGAAGATGAAGCAATGTGCAATTTTTTTGACTCTACATCTTTTTTTTTCTAAATGAATATAAAGTAAATTAGGGTAATCCAGTCAATGGATGAACACCTGGCAATGAATAGACAATTCCATAGACAATTCAAAAGTCTCCAGTCATTTATTTTCCTGATCGACATTTATTTTTTCATAGATGATTTTTAAAAAGAAAAGAGGGTAATTGAAGATGAAGCAATGTGCAATTTTTTTGACTCTACATATCTTTTTTTTTCTAAATGAATATAAAGTAAATTAGGACAATCCAGCGAATGGATGAACACCTACCAATTGTTATTACGTGATTAAAAGTTATATTGCAAAAAGTCAATTTTTCATATAACTAAAATAATAAATCTATAACCATACTTGTGAAGCAAATCGCCAAGCACACATAGAAATATTTATTTTACATAGTATCAGGAGCTTAAGAATTTCGAATAAAGCAATGTATATAAATATATTAACGCATCCATGTATACATATTCATTTAATTAATCCGCCCTTCGCTTCGTGTATATTATCTGCGTCGAGGTGCTTTATAATACTCTTCCGTCTACTTCAGCAAAAGGATTTTGGATATAGGGTTTAAAGCGTCTCGCGTAAACCAGCAAAGCGTTTCACGTTTCCAGTACAGTATGAACGTACATCACGGATATTCGAGGAAAAGCTATTTAGTTAAAATTAAAGTGAGACGTAATTGAGCTCAATGGATATACTTTGTGTTTCAACTGCGTGATACAGTTGTTTCCAATTTACCGTAACATTCAAAATCAAAATAACTATACTTTTTGTTTTAACTGGATGACATAGTTGGATCAAATTTATCGTGATTTTCACCTAGATTCACTATATTCAGTTGGACACATTAAATTCACTTTGAGACAAGTTGAATTGGCTTAAAACTTTGTGGGCACATTTTATAAAGTTAAAGGATACTTGATTCAAATTTAATTGAATATTGCATTTTTTGTACTCATAATTGCTATTGTTTGCAATTAAAAATTATTCAAATGATCGAAGATTTCTCACTTCAGTTACCTAAAATGATGTCGTTATTGGCTGAGGATTTTCTTTAAAATATATCGAAGCACTGTGGAATTTTCTTATTTCCCTTTCATTGAAAAACTTTTCCACTTTATGGGATATATAAAGTTCTATATTGCAACCTCATTATTTCCTATTATCACAAGGCTTCATCATTTTATAGGTGACATTGTAAAAAACTAGGAAATTAAGATGAAACAATGTGCAAGAATTTACTTTACATCCATTTATTAATTAATGCACCATAAATTGTTTCGAAGTATTTAAATCTGTAAGAAGGCCAGGCTGGTATAAAAATCATCGGTCATACGATAAGAAAAATTCCATGTTTTTGAATATTCGTAACAGCGTAAAAAGCATGCCTATATAAAAAAAAGCTCCAGGAACGAATATAAAAATGTGTAGAAGTGGATTAAAAAAAAGGGAATTCGAAAAAAGTGAAAAATATTAGAAACAATAATTCTCGAAAAAAATTAATCTCTACCCACAACTTTTGATATTCGTATCTATGAATTTTTTTCCACAGCCCAAACATCTTTACGATCAATCAAGAACGTGGAATCTTACTTTCGGCTTTTTTTTACGAATGAAAAAATATATGAAACAAGTTTTTTTTTAATTGATATGAGTGGAAATATGTGAATGTAATGCAACTAACTGAAAATGTACCATTTCATTAAACTGCATGATATGGCTCAAATTGAACAGGCACGTCACGCATCAAGATTCATCGTATCCTAATGCGATAATCTCCTTATATTCATTATTACCCATTTGGGTCAATTGAATTTACTTGAAAACAACTGAATTCACTTGGATCTAACTAAATCGTTTTTTTTTTTTTTTTTTGTTCTTCTCAATGCAGAAGCTTCACTGCCACTTTAAACCGGTGGTTCTGCAGTGATCCATGAAAGAAGCCCTTCTCAGTGTCGTTTGAGCTTCGCGCATAGTATCCGACTACCTACTGCAAAAGCTACCTTCGCGCCTCGTTCTCTCGGCATCGTACGTTGATTTAATTAAGACTAGGACGACGACGACGACGACGACGACGAGAGACGCGGGATTTAGCGACGTCGCTTGGCTTGACGTTATACACAGTGTATACGTAGGACGAAAGCACGAGCGAGTTTCAGCAATCTCCCTCGTGATTAGCCCAACAGCGTTCTGTAATAGTGCTGGTAGCAGGCAACCCACTCAAGCTGGACCAAGCTCGACGCGCCTTCCGTGAGAATTTCATCCGGCGAGTGCACGGGTAATAAGGTCGGGGTTGCAAATCGACTTTATCTTTCTCCATTCCCGTTGTTTCTGACAATGCGAGGGTGTCTGGTTCTCTTATGACTTCTCGTTCTGATGTCCTCAGCAGCTTTTAATTAACCCACGCTTCCTCTTCGTCATCAGAAATAGTGTATATCGTTACGATTTTACTATATTGATTCTTGAGCGTGAAAGAAAAAAAAAAGAAAAAAAAGTGGAGAGGCACACTGGTGCATCTAACGGCCAGGAATTGGCCATAAAATTTCAACACGGTTTTATGCACTTTTGCGTTGGCTATATTGATTAAATTTTTATTGAATCCCACCCATAGTGGACTGCAATTGTCGCCAGCTGCAATTCACAGAACTCGATATTAATGCTCTCTATAATTGGATTTTTTCTTTGTTGCCATGATAAAAATATAGTTTTTTTTTGGGTTACGAGGAATAGATTATTAAAGATCTTCTGTTGTCTCTTAGTGATTCATATTTATTTACACACTTTTGAATTTAGATCTAGAAAATCGTGGTATATTTTTCATCAAAATAAAACAAATTGTCGAATCATCATGAGACCACGATTTTTCCTTTATTAAAAAATCTAACATCTACAATTTTTCAATTCCATTTTGGGCATTTTTTATTGGGACAAACAGACGTTAACGTCACATGTGATTTTATTTACCCATAATAAAAAAAAACACCTAAATCTTTTCCCAACATTAATGTATTTAAAAAAAAATTTGACATCTAGTATTAGTTAATCTTTTACATTAATTTATTCAGAGTTCACATTAAAATTCAAATTTAAAAAATGCACTAACCAGTTTCTATTTTCAAATGTGGATTACCATACAGCAAGAAAAATGAAACAGCTAATAAAAATGTTCGTCTCAATTGCGGGGCCGAACTACAAAATAAATATGATAAAGAAAATATGAATTAATTACCAAAGCCAAATAAAACTATGTGTATTTATAAAACAAAAAATACGTTCCACTATTTTGTTAAGTCGCGTGCTTAGGGCGTCAAGCACATCTTGAACAGACATTTAATCTCGAACCTCGTGTTATCACGTTTTCCATCTCTCTTCGTCCATAATTCAAGATATAATTGCAAAAGCCTTAGACAACTTGGGTATCTCGTTAATACAAGGAGACCTCGTACAAGGAGAGTTTCGAGTGTGCCCCACTGGCCCGTAGTACAAGTTTGCAAAATATTTAATCCGGTACTTGAGCCCTCCGAGTACCTGTGCTGCGATATATTTTCGCGCGCAGTAGTTTTCCGTCAGCACCAGCAAGTGCATCTTATATACGATATTAGTTAAGCCCCGGATCAAACTCGGTGGCGCGTTTAAATTGCAATTTAACCCGAGGTTAAATATTTCTTGTGCCAGTTTCTCATCTGACGTTCTCTTTCATTTGCAAGGTCAAACTAATTTGGATCTCTCGGTTTGATACATAAATCACCGCTCTCGAAGATTCCTCATAAGTGATCCGAGCTTTCGTCACTAATCCCAGATGGTTTAACCCAAATCCAATTTCTCCTCCTGCGGAAAATAATTCAAAGTATATAAGGACAATTGATCCACGTATTTTAATTTTGTCGTTTTAAGTTTATGTCCACAGAATCTTTCAGTTAATTTGGCACACATTAATTGTTTTAGTTTTACAAGAAGAGTTTACAAAAAAATAAAGAGTTGTTACAATTTTTCTATTTTCATCTTACGAAATATTCTTTCTATTTATTAATAAATACATTATTTATTAACTGTGCGAGAATAACTTTTTTTTTCTTTTTTAAAGCCTCCAAAAATGTCTACAAAATTAAGAGGAAAATAAAGTGTCGGAATATATAACGAGAAAAAAAAAAATAGTAACCCAGTTAATAAAGAATGACTCGTATAAAGTACGCGCATTAATTATAAAAGCAAAAAATTGGAATTCACGGTGTCGCGTGCCATCTGCTCGACTGGTAGCATAGAAGAGGTTTGAGGAAAAGTATAAGCCAGAGGTCGCTTGTCTCCGAATCCATAAATTACAAGAGAGGTTTCTATTATATATTAACCATCGCACGACATTTACAACAACAAAAATCGATAAATCTTCACTATGATAGGTTTTTATAAAAAAAAATATAGGCAGAGACTTGATGCTATTAAATAAGATTCGGTGGTATATACTTTTAAAAATATGTATAGAAGCAAATACAGTGTATTAAACGATGAGTAGGCCAAGAGAGAACCGAGGATACTGGCTATAAAAGTGACGAAGTCACGCGAGGTCGAGGTGCAGGGGCACCTGCGTGACTCTCTATTCCCGAATGAACGTGACCCATTGGTGGTACTGGTAGCTAAACGTGAGGCGCGCAAAAAAAAGAAGAAAAAAAAAAAAGAAAAAAAAAAATATCCCAAGAGGGTAAAAGAGTAAGAAGAACGCGACGAGGAACAAGAGCGGTGAACACGACTTGGAGGCTTAACCCAATTTTGCACGTGAACGCATGAAAAAGCCACAAGTCCAACAGAGCCGGAGAATCCAATCCAACGATATAGAAGACATAAATGTCAGAGAGGAAAACGTTTGGATTTGCGACAAGCTTCTATTTCTTAGCGTCTGAAAAAAAAAAAAAAAAAATATATATATATAAAAATAAATCAGCGTATAAATCTCGATCACGGTGAAGTAAATACAAAAGCGACAGTGCGTTTGTTCGAGCGCACAATAAGTTACAATTTTATCCAACGATATACCCGGTAACATATATTCGTAGCCACATGTGCGAAATAATATAAAAAGGGGGTGTCGACAGAAAAAAAAAAAAAAAAAAAAAAAGGCAACCGATGAAGGAGGAAGAAAAATCGATTGAAGAGCAAGAGAAATTGGCGCCAGAGCAAGGAAAATACCGTGGCCTTAGCAGGCAGAGGCATTCGAGAAGTGCAGGTAGAATTGGCCATGAGCAAAAGAAACGCGTTCGAAGTTCGTTTGATTTATAGGGATGTTAGGAGTGAGGTGGAGAGTCAGTTTCAACGATGGGGCTAAGACTTTTTCTTTTCTTCTTTTCGTTTTATTTTTTTCTTCCTCTTTTTTTTTTTTCTTTCTACGGTGTATGTCTCTGCGTACAAACGTGTGATATGTGGCTCTTTTGTTCCCGCGGTGAATGTGCGGAGAAAAATAAAGAACGGAAGAATGAAAGGATGAAGGAAAAGCAGAACTACGAAGAAATGAGGGTCTTGCTCCTGGCTATTTCCTGCCGGCTGCTACATGCACAGCCGTAGTCCACTAAAACGTATATATGTGTGTATATATATATATATATATATATAGGTAGGAAAGTGTGCACACGAGAAATGCGATGACTATGTGAAAAGGCCCTCCTCTTTCTGCATCGAACATAAAGTCAAATGTAGCAAAAGCCATCGACGTGATGCTCGGTTCGGTTGATCGTCGGAAATTGGAATATCGCGAGAAAGCGCGTTACATCCGCTCGTGGTTTTCGCCCCTTTACGCGAGACTTTCTTATGCCCACGAGAATCTCTATTTCCGGAGCTTGGCTGAGTATGCACACCACTATCTGCACTTCAACGTCACTTGCCGACTGTTATTGTTATTCTTTCCTACATGTGCACTGGGATGGCCCAAAGTAACTCAATGATTTTCTTCTTCGCTCAGTAATTTATTTCACATGGGCTGAAAATGACGACCCTGAAGTTGATAAAAAAAACAGAAACTTTTCGGGGTTGCGAAAAGCCATTTAAATTTTCGATTTCGGTAAAAGTCGGAATTTTTATAATCTATCAATCGTTACTCTGCCACTTTCATTTGAAAATGTTTGTGAATTTTGTGTTGTTAAGTTACGAAGGCTTTGTACAAAAAATTCTTCTTATGTCAAATTAATAATATTCTGTTTAAGACAAAATTTGAAGGAAGAAGCTTTCGCGATATTCGTTGCAGATTTAAAAAATGTAGAGCTCTTTTTTTGATGCATGATCTTCGTTTCGATAAATATTTCAAGTGAAAGAAAATTACGATTTTTTTATTTAAAAAATGTCGATCTTTACTGAAATCAAATATTTCACTCGCTTTGAGCGACTTTTAAAAGTTAAAAAAGACGTTTTTACTTCAGGATCTTTATATTAGGCTTACATGAACTCAATTTCTGAGGAAGGTTGAAAAGAAAAATCATTAAATTATTTTAGGACAATTTCATGTGCACTCGAGAAAAACTTTTCAATTTTTTTTTTAAATATGAGGCACCTCTGTCAATTTAGCTACTTATTTTCTGATCATCTTACATAATTCATATTATTACTTACATTTTACTAATACTCGAAAGTACTTTCTGTGCATTTTTTCAAGATTTTTTAAAATAAAGATTCAGAAGTGGCACTTTGCATTTTTTTACGATTTTTTGGATGCAAGTAGTTATATTTTTATTTTTAATTGAGAAAGAAAATTGATATTTTAGAACATAGATATTAATTTTTTTTCCCAATACGACTGTTTTGATTTTGTTTTAGATTTTGTAGAATTGTCACAGATGTGTGCAGAATTGACGGAATGAATTGCAAGTTTGGAAATCGAATATTTGAGTATTCTCATCTTCTGAAAGATTTGGACATTCCGTCCATTATTCGACAGCGCAAATATTTCATTTTTTCACTGTTCATTTTCTTGTGGATTCTACACACATTTTTGTACATTATTCAAAATTCCATCAAAATTATCAATTTTATTCTTTCTTTTTTCTAAATTTATTTATTAGCTAATGTACATTTTCTTTAACTAATTATATATCTTCTCTATTACCACAATACAGTAACATTCGATTAAAAACCTTAATTTATTGTCACCTTTGTTAAAATCTAATTTTTTACGTATAAAATATATATGTTTTAACAAGTTTTCTTTAAATCATATTTGTTATAGGTGAAAGTGAGGTAAAAATGGACTATTGACTGCTAGCAAACTGTTTTAAATATGTTATAAGCAGAGAAAATTATTATTCTCAGCTCCCATTATTTATAATACTCTATTATAACTTTGCTGCTAACTTTTCCATTAATTCCAAAAGTAGATTCCATCCTGCCAGTCCTTCTATTCACTCAACTTTTAGTAACTCGTTCTTCTTTAATTTCCCGTTTCACTGTTTTACAGATATGTTGCAAACTTTCCACTTATTTACCACACATTCACCTCTCTGCCTCATTACCGTTATTTCAACACAACGTCTTTTTAATATATTCATAGATGCAGCAATACGAAAATTCATCTACTTCCCCAAAGTTCTATTTTCCTTTCATTTACCTTCTTTAACCCTCTGTTTATCTCCTCTTCGATTTCTTTTCATTTCTATAAGCTAATTACCCTCCTGTCTTTTACCTCCTATATTGAAGCTTTGAATTACACAACCAACTGCATTCAATTTTTGTTGACTTCTTTACTCAGTTCCTCTAATCTGCTCAGCTTGAAATTATTCTTGTGTCATTTTCCCCATCCAAAATAAAAATAGTATTTAAAAAAAGGGCTTAAATTTTGGGCATCAATACTCTCAAAAACAAAGATGTAAAATAGATACTTGCAAATTATTTTCTTTATATATTTCAACATATTTAAAAGAAAATTCTATCACATTATTATGTATATATTTTAGTATTATCGTTCATAAAAATATTTTGCATTAGGTATTGAATAAAAATGAAGCTTCTAAAATGCTGAAATTTCATTTATGCGACACGGAGAATTTAATGAAAACACCACACGAGTGGGGATCACTATGGAAATTAATTCAATAACGTCGACTCCAACCCTACATAGGATTTTTCTTTTCTAAAGCCTCGTTTTCTTGAGGTTTTGAGCCATTTAATTTGGCCAAGTGAGAGTGACAAAAATAGGCAAAAACTGATAAGCTCTAATAAACTCATGCGTTTATTTTTTCTCAGCAACTATTCTCGACGTTTTAAACAACCTTAAATATCCTGACAGTGAGTTCTTAAAAAAAATGAGCACAAAAAAAAGCTTCTTTCATGAGTCTAAGAGTATGTCTGAAAATAGTTTTAAGTATTTGTAGTAAAATCTGGCTATTTATGGAAAATATTTGATATATTGAGAGAAAAAAAGAAAAGCGACTGATTTGACAGAGAATTTCTCATATATATAACTGTGAGATACTCTGACTATCCTTTCGTGATATATCTCACACAGTTAATAAGTCAAGCGTATATATTACGGGCAGCGATGTGAAGCTGATGGAGAGAGATTAATTTATTTTTACGGTAGGTGAATGTGCTGCCGGATTACCCCAGTCTCGAAGAAGAAACTCAAATATCACGGGAGTGAATTACATACGTTTTATACACGTTTCTGGGGCGAAATTTTCAGCGAAAAGGTGGTTTTCGTGAGAAGCTTATTTTATATATGCTTGAGAGTCTGACTAGCGCCAGAAGCACCGCCACCACTGCTGGCCTCCTCATCCATCTACTTAGGGGATTACGACGCTGCGAGGCGGCGCGTGTACGATTATTCTTATCCCTGCACTACTCGCAAGGCTTCATTTTACTCTCAAGTCTTTTTCATTTACCGCGGGGCTACAAACTCTCTTCAAGTATACGCAGAAATTAAAGTGAATGGCGGTAATACGGGTCACCTTCGTTATAAATTATTAAGATGTTATGGAGCTCAGTAAAAGAAAAAAAAAGAAAAAATTCTAATTTTTTACAATTCGTTCTCCACAATCACAATTTCGTTTCATTCATTTTACGTTTCAACAATTCTGTTCTAGTTTTACAAACAAAATTACAAAAAAATTTTAATGGGGAGACAAAAAGTTGTCGAACTAAATGCGGGACGTTGACAAAAATCTGTTCAATAGTAAATTCGCAAATAACAAACGACTTTTTCCTGGAGTAACATTACGTATTTAACAATTTTTTGTGATATCTTCACACGGCAGCCGGGGGGAAATATTCATGTAGAATAGCGTAAATAATTTTTATTATACAAAATTCTGAACAGAAGATATTTAGAAACTTCTATTTCAAACTTTCAAGCTTTACCATTAGTGAAGAATAATTATTTATCTTTCGAATTAAAAAAAGCAATGTCGAGAAAAATTATTTTGACTTATTGAAAAATAATATTAATTGATTAATTAAATATTAATGTCATACTTTTTGTTCGTGAAAAATTACCTTTGCTTTATTTATTTAGGAAATTATAGCCTTACGTTTACGAAAAAATGATTACTTATCTTTAGAAATAAAAAAAAAATGTCAAGAAAAATGGTTTTCAGTTGTCGACAAGAACTATTAACTCAAATGTAAATGTCATACTTTTTGCTCAAGTGAGAAGTACTTTTATCGTAGAAATATACGATTTTTACGTCAAGCAAATCGGATTACTTTACGCAATCCTATATTTTTTCAGAAGTGCCCGTCACAGCCGCAAACAGCCAACGGAGGTGAACAATATCCTGTTGTGTGCTACGCTGTACCATTATTTAATACGCGTGAAGTACAACGTAAGCGAGAGCAATGGGAGGCGTGGGGCGTATAGTCGACCCCCGCCCCCCAGGTGACTCTCGTATATCACCCGCTTTTCCCTGCTAATACCAACCGGAATATATCACGAGTAATATATAATGGGCCACCTCGGTTTTCTCGTTGGTACACACGAGTTGATTAATAGACCGCACGTGCTAACGAGAACCGGGAGAAAAAAAAGAGTCTTGAGTGCAGCAACAGTCACACCTCGCACGGTGAAAACTTGTGGGCGAGCAGCCTTTCTCCTCACCCGTTTCACGGAACTCGCGTGTAATTTGACGGTGTTTCCGGTCACCTCACGAACGTCTATGCAAGGTCGTGGGCAATCAAGAAATTCACTACCAATTTTATTTACACGCTACGAGAGAACGGAAAAAATGTTTAGTTACGATAACTAATTGAGCAGTTAACGCTTTATAAATCACAATAATGTCCCCACTCATGCTGCAACAAATTTCTTCCCCCTGATTTTTTAAAAGTGTATCGTTGAGCGTTTTTCATGTATTTTTTTTTGGATCATTTGTGTCTTCATAAAATCCTATTCAATGATCATTTCATTTTGTAGATGCTGTGTATCCTCTAGCTGAATGTGCACTGAAATATCCAGAAAAAAAAATTAAGATACATTTATTTGACATGTGGATATTATTGGAATTGTATTATTAATTGACGTAATACTAAAGATGACAAAATTAAAAATAAGATCAAATAAAAAATGGCAAGCTGTATGATACAAGATAATTCGACCAGCATTAAAATTCGTGTATTTCTGGGATCGTTATTTTCACTCTCAAATATTAAAATATCTGGACTCGAAATAGCAGATATCTGACTCAAATCCAAGAAAGTAATTAAATTTTTTTAAATTTGTATTAGAACGCTTTTGAGATAACAAATTTTAAATGTATCGTTAAAATTGCCATATTTCCAAAGGATTTGAGATATAACACTTAGATTCGATATCTTAAACGAGTAATTTCAAGATTGCTCTGTTATTTATATGTTCAAGGCATTTGGAGCTGACATCTTATAACTTAGGGAAAGTCGATAGGTTGAAACTGACAAGAAATGTACTATTCTACTAATATCACTTTGTACGGTTTCATTATCTATTGAGAATGGTAAAAATAGTTCGGAATGAAAAAAAAGTGGCCCGAAAACGAAAATCTTATCAACACAGTTTCTTAAAAACGGTTTAAAGTTTGATTGCCTTTTAGAAATATGTTTGAAATGTAATTTCGTATGTAGTAAAAAAAATCTTCGGATATATTATATTACAATCATTCATAGGAAATCGTATAAAATATTATTTTAATGGAAATACGTAAACATATTTCACAAATTTCAAATTGAATCTCTATAATTAAATGTTTGGTATAATATTCGACTACAAGGTTATAACAATATTTCAATTTTAACCAAATATTTTTAACATTTCTGCAATATTCCGCAATATGTGAAATAACAGCTTTGACTTTAGTGAAATAAAAAAAAAAACTTTATCTGGCAAATTTCTGTCGAATACCAAAGTCTTCATACAAAACGCTCAAAGACACATTTTTTGAGAATTATTTTAAAAATTCTACAACAGTAACAATAAAAAATGTATTAGTTGTAGAATCTCGAGGCTAATATTAATTGTTTATTAATTCTAATTAGATTAAACAGACCTTAGCTCGTTTGCTGTACTTGAGGTACTGATAGTGATGATTGTCGTAGTTGAAATCACGGGGTGTAAGAGTAATGTCACGATTGCGTCCCATTTTTCCCAAAAGTGATTTCTGCTTCTGCATCTGCATCTTCTTCGAGTGTACAACCGCAACTGTAAAACAATAAAATTGAATTATATTCTTGAGCATAAATAAAAATGGACCTGCTGTAAGTATATTCTTGAGCTTGAATTAAAATTGACCTGCTGTAATTATATTCTTGAGCCTGAATAAAAATTGACCTGCTGTAATTACATTCTTGAGCCTGAATAAAAATGGACCTGCTGTAATTATATTCTTTCGCCTCTATAAAAATTGACCTGCTGTAATTATATTCTTGAGCCTGAATAAAAATGGACCTGCTGTAAGTATATTCTTGAGCTTGAATTAAAATTGACCTGCTGTAATTATATTCTTGAGCTTGAATAAAAATGGACGTGCTGTAATTATATTCTTGAGCCTGAAAAAATGGACCTGCTGTAAGTATATTCTTGAGCTTGAATTAAAATTGACCTGCTGTAATTATATTCTTGAGCGTGAATTAAAATTGAGCTGCTGTAATAATATTCTTGAGCCTGAATAAAAATGGACTTGCTGTAATTATATTCTTGAGCCTGAATTAAAATTGACCTGCTGTAATTATTTTCTTGAGCTTGAATTAAAATTGACCTGCTGTAATTATATTCTTGAGCCTGAATAAAAATTGACCTGCTGTAATTATATTCTTGAGCCTGAATTAAAATTGACCTGCTGTAATTATATTCTTTCGCCTCTATAAAAATTGACCTGCTGTAATTATATTCTTGAGCCTCTATAAAAATTGACCTGCTGTAATTATATTCTTGAGCCTGAATAAAAATGGACCTGCTGTAAGTATATTCTTGAGCTTGAATTAAAATTGACCTGCTGTAATTATATTCTTGAGCCTGAATAAAAATTGACCTACTGTAATTATATTCTTGAGCCTGAATAAAAATTTACCTGCTGTAATGATATTCTTGAGCCTGAACTAAAATTGACCTGCTGTAATGATATGCTTGAGCCTGAATTAAAATTGACCTGCTGTAATTATATTCTTGAGCCTGAACTAAAATTGACCTGCTGTAATGATATTCTTGAGCCTGAACTAAAATTGACCTGCTGTAATGATATGCTTGAGCCTGAATTAAAATTGACCTGCTGTAATTATATTCTTGAGCCTGAACTAAAATTGACCTGCTGTAATGATATTCTTGAGACAGAATAAAAATTGACTTGCTGTAATTACATTCTTGAGCCTGAATTAAAATTGATCTGCTGTAATTATATTCTTGAGCCTGAATAAAAATTGACCTGCTGTACATTTCCCTATATGATAAAATGTGTGGAATAGGGAAATATTCGACGATATTGCATTGAATTGCATCGAAAGCACGAGGGTCTACAAGAGCCTCTGTATCTCTCATTGACCCACGAGAGAACGATGAACAAGCAACGGCTTTGCGCACCGAAACATTAGTTTCGATTGATAAAATTCAATTAGCCATTGTTTGGCTCCAATAGCTCGCCAGTCGGTACATGTCGACCTTTTTTTTTTTTTCACGATAAAACAAAAATTCACGTTCATCGGGGGCTTCGCGAAGTTTGCGTACTCCATCCTACACGCGCATCTGTACACCCCGATCGTTTGCATCGAAACACGTTGAAATATACACGAATTTGTATAAATATAGGAGCGTTCGTTGGTCATTCATGCGAATAAATAGTCGTCATCAAATATGCAAATTAAAAAAAAAGAATTCGTGACAGCATTGTGGCAATTATTAAGCTTAATTGAAATAAAAAATAATAAAAATACTACTTATAATAGACGCATTCAATCTTTTAAGTACATCTTATAAATATTTATTAATAAAAATTAATATTCTTTTGTCAAAGCTTATTTTTTTAATACATTAACCGATAAATGAGGCATTGTTTAACAACTGGGCCACTATAACTTTTGAAGAAAAAAAATCTACACGCGCATCTACACTTTTCGATCGTTTGTCATTCAAGAGAATAAATAATCGTCATCAAATATCTTAATTTCGACTTTTTTATCGTGCATAATAAACCGTTTATTAATTTTACATTCCATAAGTATAAATAAATACACTTGATTCAGCATAAATGCATCGTAAAAATGCATATAAATTTTGAATACATGATATTTTCAGAGGGTATGAAGAATTAATTACAAATCCAATGATTAATATATTTCATCTTTGGCTGATTTGCAATTGAAATTTAATATTCGAAATAATTACTTTAATAATTATTTTTTACTTGAATAAAAATTCATTAAAAATGCAATCTATTTGTAGAAACAATTAGCAAAAACATTTATTCCCGTCAAATAAAAATGCTGTAACATTAATTTCACTGATTGCTGACGATAATTTCATGACTCATCTTCTCGCTGATTTATAAATAAAAATAGTATTTCATAAAATCAATTCAATCTTGTCCATTAAAATTATTGCCTGAAATACCTTGATACTCTCCATTTAAATAATAATTTATTTTTAATTCGCCAATTAATCCAACATAATTGCAAAAATAAATAACGAAAATATTTATTCGTATTTATAAATACAATTAAAAAAAAAAAAACAAAACTGCACGTAGTTTCTCAATTATTCATAAATTAATTCAGAACAATATAATCTGTCGATACAAAATTAATTATACTTTTTAATCACGCAAGAGTGATTCCGGTAGTGGCATTCTTTGAATTCAGTTGAGCGTTTGTCGGGCGTTTACATGTTTATCAAACGACAAACGAGGTAATTATTATATGTATACACATGTACACCGAACACATTAATGATACAGGGATGCCGTATACGTGCGTAATCCTTCCGTCAAGCAGCTCTCGTTGATATACGTAGCACTGGCGAGGATTTCGCGAATATAATCTCTAATCCGCGTGGATATATACTATAACATCACACGGATTGTAGTATTATAATACCGCGCGTGCCATTCTCCATATTGGCTCACTAAATCGTGGTCATTGTGATTATTCAACTATTTATTCAATCCTTCAGTCACGTGCGTAATTACTGGAATATATGTAGAATGATATTTTGTCATACCTTTGCACGGGCAGAATCCTTTGCAGCCAATGTGAACCGATGTGTGATGAATGCAGTTGTGATACTCCAGACGACAGGGCGAGCTGTATGTTCGATTATCATTGCCGCAGAGAAATGTAGGCTTCACCACTGGACACTCGACGCATCTGCAATTAATGAAATAATCGATAAATTATTATTTCAAATAGAAGTAACGTTAAAATACTGTAATATTTCATATAGCAATTTGAGTACTGATGGAATGTTAATGCATTGCTAAAAATCTATGTAAATTTAATGCACAGGTACGCGAAGCTTTTATTCATAAACTGGTACATTAAATTAAGAGTCGCGGTGGAGACTCGGTGTATTTAATACACGAGGCAATCCAAGCTCTCCTTTGATACTGTCTGTCAGCAGTACTTTTTATTTAATCGTAATTCTGTTGAAATTATTCCACGATATTAGAGAATAACCTCGTTTATTGAAAAGGTTTTTTAGAGCACTAAAAAAAAAAAAAGAAGAAAAGAAAAAGGAATACCTTGCGTTTCGTTAATTGTACAAACTTTATCGAAAACTCTACAGGGGAGTTTAATTTACTCTCGAATTAACGTATATTTGAAAAATAAATTTTGTAATTAAAAGTATTAATATAATGAATTGGGGTTGAAGATAATTATCGATATCGAGAATCATGATTTCAAATGAATGAATATAGACATAAAAATATATATATATTGAGTTGAGCGCCTATTCCGAATTGTCCTTATTTCGTAATTTGTCTCTGATGAAAATCAAAAGAACCCGAAGAAACCTAAACATCCTGAAGAACCTAAACAGCTCTATGGCCTCCAGCAACGATCTTTCTCTTTTCCTGGGTGGCGATTTTATTTCCGGAGCTTTTGTCCGTCCGCCATATCCACCAGTTTTATCCCTTATTAAATCTGCACCTTCGTTCCAAGTGCTCCAAGCGAGAAAAGAAAAATCGCAAGTTCATTTAGATAAAAATGTGTATGCGGATTAAATTGCTCTCGCGTGCATTCACGCCTGCACCATCCCAAACGCAATGCCTGCGCATTATTAAGAGCACACAGATGTGCCAAGTAGTTGGAGCGAGATGAACAGCGTTAGCTAGTAAAAAAAAAAAAAAAAAAAAAAAAACAAGAAACAAAAAATAGAAAACAAAAAAACAATGATGGAAAACGACGTGTGAATGATCTTTTTTTTCTAGGTCACGTTGGTGTATTATTATGCAGGCGTTGTGTACGAGACGAGAGGCGAGCTTTTATCACTGAATACTGCTGCTGATGCTGCTGCTGCTGCTGCTGCTGCTGCTGCTGCTGCTTCTGCTTCTGCCGCAGGGTGTGCTTTGGTACATATAGAGGGATGAAGAGGAGAAGCAAAAAGGGGTGACGTGAGTTGATGTTTGTGCGGGGGTGGACACCAGAAAGACTGAGAAATCATACGACAAAGAGGCTTTCATTCGACTCGCCGGTGCGAAGCATATTATCTTTCTCGCCTGCTTGACGCATCAGCGTTAATGCCTTTGGCACTTCACCCCTCGCTCTGAAGAACGTAACTGCCGCTTTAACCTTACGCCCAGACGTTTTCCACAGAACGTTGCCAGTAAGCATATATGATACACGTGTATATATAACGCTACAGCAATATCCCTTATAGTCGAGTCCCTAAGTACAGAGCCACTGCCGAGGCTCTTCGCACATGAATGAGTGGTAGTTTTGGTTACTGTGAACATGTCCCCGGGAATACAAAGCCGAGAATTTCGAACAATAGCCGAGTAAATGAGAGAGCTTCACGGCTGCTGATGTGCATGCGAGCTTTTCCCCCTTTTCACTTGGTACCGTGGTACGCGCCTCATTGCTGCTCATAATCAACCTGGATAATTCGTGTACTCGACGAATTAATGAAAGATTCATTAAGTAATGAGACGATTTGATTACGTGTGCATGCACCCCCTGGGGATTTTCATTGAAAATTGTTATTGTACGTGTTTCGGATGATGATCTCACGATTGGCTATGTGAATTCTGTAAGTCGGCGTCGAAATTCGATAGCCTGCCATTCGTGATTCGATTTTTATGGATGCGGCGCATTCCTCGACCTCGGGGATTTCGTTCACGATTTATTTCTTTTTATGGTTTTCAAAGCCAAGCTGTAGAATTATTTATAAAATGCGAAAATAAACTTGGTACCACAGACATGGATCTTTTAAAGTTTACACTTTTTTAAAAAGATCCAATTGATCTAGAGACAATGCTATTGCGAAGATATTGAGACTTGTGCTCAATCTCCTCGCAATCCTATGATTAGTTTTCTCTCGATCACCCGCAGATTGTAAAAGCCTTGAATCTGGATTTGATAGGCAGCCAGTTTTAATCCAACCGATTTGTCCCGTTATAAAGAGATTCCTTCGGGTTTGTCTTAAAAGGATATAATTATTTCAAATTTTCTTAACGATGAGAAAAAAAAATCTAGACCTTACTATAAAAATAAATCGTTTGACTCATTCTCCCTCGATAAACAATCCAATCGTCTGTTGATCTCCATTTCTTTTTTTTCATATATTATTAATACAGTACAGATCTGGAGTTTGTTAGGAACTTGCATAGAATGCAAAAAATAAATGTCATAATCTTCCAACATATTCGTTCTTTACCCTCAAACAAATACAGCGATTTTTTTTTCTTTCATTTCTCTAATAGGCTTTCGGAAAAGCTGTTGATAATTGTGAAATCGAAATCGATCCAACTGGCTCCAGTCTTCTCTACTGCATTCAATGTACCCAGATTACGAGCTACTAGAGCAGTTTACCCTGTGCGAAGGGTAACAAGAGAGACGATCGTAACAAGTGTAATGACGAAACTCTATTCACTAACACACACACACATTTATCAGTATAATATGTAATACAAGAAGCAACAAGACCGCGGCTGTCGAACAGTGTTCTCCTCGCTATTCCACACAAATTCACCGCGAATCGTATACAGAGAGAGAGAGAGTCTTCTTTGATGATGTTCGACATATCTTCTTAGACCCTCTCGCGTACGCGAAAAATAACGAGAGGTACTTTTTTATTTTATGACTGCTGAGCCCGATACAACCTAACAAAAGCTTCACTTTAAAGCGTTTTGTCGGCGAACCTCCTTCTATGCTATATTATATTCCGACACATAAACAGACACACACACACACACACACATATATGGATACATTGTAGATGATATAACAACGCTGCTGCCACAGCTCCTCAGCAGCTAATGGGATCGTTACTTAACTGTGGGGGAAGGTCCGAGAACGAGTTTTCTTCATATCGTTACAAACGCACTTTCGCAAAAGCTCAAGCTCAGAGCGCACCGATTCTGTAGTCTGAATGGTGCAAAGATACGAACCACATTTTTTCATTTATGAAATTTAAGAGAAAAAAAAAAATACTAATTTCGGTGAAAAAAAAATGGGTTAATTTCAGGCATAAATTTCCGCTCTTTGAGTTAAGATGGATGGCTGGTTTTTTTAGTTGCTCGTTGCTTAAGGAGGCTGAGTCGACTAAAAATAATTATATCTTAGATAAGACATTTTGCGTTTTTTTTTTAACTACTTGATTATTTTTATAAAAATGATGTCCATTAAGAAATGAAAAAAATAATTTTTATAATTATGATAGAACTCTGTCGATCGGGTTCGTTGTAAGCCACTTTTAGGACCTTTCTACTTTCTGCATGATCCAGAATAAATCATTTTCTTCGCAATTATATTTTACACTGTACGAACGGAGGAATTTTCTTTGTAGCTCCTGCGACAAGAGAAACGTCACTTCAAACACAGAAATTACTTTTTAATTTCTTTTTATTTTAACGATAGATTTGATTTAGAGAAATAAAAAAAAATCCTAGGTTCATATGACGATTATTTCTAATTTCGCAACAGCAATAACAACAAAACGTAAATAATGTGTACTTTTATTTGACATAAATTTTCTGTCATTTTTACATGAAAAATGTGTAATTTCCTTTTTACACAATATTTTGTGTCATTTACAATTTAACATACAAAAATATGTCAAAAGCACACCACTTTTCTGTCACTTCTAATTGAAGACATAAAAAATGTGTCAACTGCACCCATCTTTTGTGCAACATTTCAAGTTTAACAGAAAAAATGTATGAAATACACAACATTTCTGTCAAATTAAGACAACGGGGGTTTTCTTACTTCGAAATCTGACATTCTGGATTGAAACATTTTTTTTTACTCCGCATAATTGATTTACTGGAATTTATATCCGATGTGAACCAGTTTCTTAAAAAAACGTGCATTAGGTTTCCAACATTTTTTTTTTGAAGAACATTTTATTATGTACATTTAAAACCGGGCAATATACGTCTGACGTTTATAAAAATTCGTGAGGAAATAATAGATATAATTATCGATTGTCTTTCCGTTTTAATGACTTTCACCGATGAATATAAAAAAAAGCAATAATTGGATAAATAAAAAAATAAATTATCAGTGGAATATAATTGCTGACTATTTTCTGTACTGAAAAAATATTGCTCTCTTCAATGGCGGATTTAATGACATTCTAATTTTGCGCTTAAAAATCTATTAACAGGCAAAACAGTGACGGTATCTTTAGTACTTGAGGTAAATACAGGGAAGCTTAACATTTCAGGGGTAATGCAGAATACGTAAATACCGGAAATTCCAGTGGTCAGAGTACTCACTCTCTGTTCCGTATTCACGCCTCTCCCTCCCTCCCTCTCCTCCCTCTCCTCCCCAATGGCACTATATCAGTGCCAGTACGGTACAACATCAGCCAGCTCGCGGTCTATGCCGCATGAAATTCTCATGCGAGCCATACTTATGGCACAAAAAGGTTGCCCATAGGGATAGCTGGGATGCTGCTACGGGTCCATTAAGGATTTTTGCTCTGCTCCTTCTCTCGGGTCCGGCGATTTTCGCGTACGGAAAGCTTCCAGCGAACACACACATACACACACAACAAAGTATATCGTAAGCGCGCATATTAGGCATTCCATATCAAATCAGCCACCGAAAAAAAAATTCTCATGAAATTTCTAAAAATCAGGTTCAGTAGATACACGAAATTACGAATTAAAAAAAAATTCCTGCTGGGCTATGTCAATTTTAAAATTTTTAAAATTTAATCCGTAATGTCGTTAGAACGATGAATCGTATCGACAACTCTAAAAAAAAACGAAAATGTGCGTTTTTTCATGGACCACAAGAAAAAAAAATTCAAAATTAGTTGGTTAATTTTAAGCAACATTTTTTTGAATGTCAGATATCGTCGTCGATGCCTCAAATTTTGTAAGTGAATGCCGAATTTTGAGGATTTTTTTTATTTACCGAAAAATCAAGTGCTCGTAGGTTACATTAGTTTGTAATTTTAAAAAAAATCTGTTTTTCAATGTCAGGACATTCGTAATTATCGGGAATATCAATTGTTTCATCGAATTTTCCGTAGAGACTAGTATTTTTGATAAAGCCCGATTTATTGAGAACACAATCTTCGGAATGTTGTAGCTGTTTGGGGTCGAAATTTTTTAGTTTGGGAGAGTTGAAATTGAAGGTAAAGATTGAAGAGCACTTAGACGTGTTACTTATTTTGATATTTAAAAATTTTAACATCTTTCATTTGCTTTCTTTGTGTTTTTGATTTAAAAAATATATATTTCGTGTTTTATTTATTTTTGCGCGTTTTTTTATTTTTCAACATCGTGTTAAAAAATAAATAAAAAAAGATTGAAAAACACGAAAAAGTAAATTAATGTGTTCCATTTATTTTTGCGTGCTTTGTATTTTTCAACATCGCGATAAAAAATAAAAAAAAAAAGATTGATTAACACGAAAAAGTAAATAAAACTCGAAATAATTTTAGGGCTGAATTGATACAGAATGCCTCATATACCCAACGTAGCCAGGAAACCATGCCGTTCATCCGCCCCGGCACGTTTCCTCGGCGTTCACAAATTATGGGGCGTAATTTCGCGCATTTGTAAACGTATAAACCAGAGAACCGAAGCAGAGTCCAATAGGGTCAGAGCCGAGAAAACGTTTGTGCGCTTATTTCTCTCTCGCCTCCAAACAAACTCCCTACTCACTCGGTATTACGTTCGGATGGACCGTGCATATTAGACCTCTTCCAGTCCGATAAAGATGTTACTTTAAGTTAATTACTGGTAACATGGCTTCGAACTAATTATGCATTTGGGGGCTTTAAAACACCGGCTACAAAAACGTACGTCCGCCGAATGTACTTATCTTGTTATGATCGATTAGATTTTTTACGAAGGAAATTTTGTTTTCATTGGACCGTTTTTTTATGAGTATTTTTCTGACTCTTTTGTTGAGTGAAGATTGGAAATAAAGTTGTTATTAATGGTATAAAAGTTGGAGGAATAAAAAGTAGTATCTAACCTGTCTGCCGATATTAATAGCAAATATTTTTGAAGAACTGGTGTAAAGAACATAGCAGCCTTTTTTTTGCATATTTTTTAACAACTTAAAAAAAAATTGTTATGCAATTGCATATGCGACATTCCATCACATCTCGATCAAGGTTTGGCGATGATGTCTCTGATCGACTCCGTAATTTTTTATAGGAAAGTACTTGTCGAAAAACACGTGGCTAATTTTTTTTAGATTGTTTTTGAAAGTTTTTTGTCTGAGGACAAAAAATTGTAGCGGGACAATTTTTTGATTGTTTCTTTTTTATAAGAGTTTTAATTTTATCCTACTTCCAATTTTTTCTCCCAAAGTGCGACAATTTTTTTCCCCGATTTTTTATGAGTCTTTTAATTTTTCTATTTAATTTTTAAACTCTAATAAAGAATAAAAAAAAGTTATTGTCACATATCCCATCCATGCTTAAAATGTTCGTCTTCATGAGTAGTATTTTCGTGATTTTTTCAAATAAAAAATGTCCAAGTGTTTGAAAAATCGATTTTTACGTTTATTAATTAAAAATCAACGCTTAGGACGAGTTAAAGAATTTTTTTTAAATAAACTTACATTAAAGTAGGCCTATACTTTAAAATGAAAAACTTTTATGCAGGTTTTTTTTTACGATTCATATCCAAGAAAATACGTGCATTCGAAAGTTTTGAAACGCAATTTTTAGAAATTCACAAGTGCGCGAAATATGAGATGAAAAATTTGAAAAAAATGGATTCCATCCACCAAAGTGAATCACGAAAAAAAAAATCAACTATATCGACGTCGTTCGTGGTAAAAGGTGGTCCTTGTATGATGCTCCTTATATAAATGAGAAAACTCGATGATGTCATTCCACACGACGTTCGAGTGTGTGAAAAATATTCGAGTAAAATTGTGGAGCACCCTCATCGTCATTTATTTTTTAGATTGCAAGGCCTTCCAATTCCAACCAGCGACTTGCTTCGTGATTTCGCAATTTCTTTCCCTCCCTCCTCCCTTTATTTCTCCCCTTCTTCGGGGCTGTACTACACGATCCGTATAAACGATCATTGTTGCCAGAACAAATACCCGTATATTTCATTAACCGTAACATTATTTCCGTCGAAGCCGAAAAGTCTTTCGGGGAGCGTGGTGAAAACGAACGCGAGACCGATGGAACTTTTGATTCACGCTCGGGCGAGCTCCGCGCGGGCGTTCTCTCGCAATTTTCGCCCGCGAGCTCTCGCACCGCGTGGAATTCCATGAATGCGAAATGTAATCCCCCGGACGGCCAACGCAAAACTTTATATTTCAATCGCATTTCGTATAGTAACAAACGGCGCTATGGCGAGCAGAAAAAAAGAAAAAAAAAAAAAAAAAAGAAAAAACGTCGGACCTTCGACTCTGGCACGCGAATGCCCGATGGAACAGGATGCTTGCCTATGGGAAACAATATTTCTGGTGAGTGCGCGCTGGGAAGTCCGAGGGAGATTCCCGTGCCAGCGGAAGATATGAACCGCCCACGCAGAGTTTCAACGAGTGCGCGACGAACTCATCGTTCGTGTAACCAACGGGCCAAAGAATCTTTCTGACACGAGGAAATATGCGAGTTTCTCTCGACTCAACAACGAACTTTGCCAATAATAAATGTCGCGTACGCGCGTGAATTTCATGATAGTTTTCAAAGTTGCAGATTAGAGAGTGGTACCAAAATAATTTAATGATTTTGATGGGTTCACTCATTCCCAGGATCTCAGTTCAAATCGGCCTAAGATGATGAGAATGAAGTTAATGATAAAAAAAAGATTTAAAAATTTCGTGTTCGCTCAGGCGTTTGAATGTTTTCGATTTCGATAAAAATCGGAATTTTTATTAATCCACATTGTTAAAAATCAAAATGTTTATTATATTTTTTATATTTATTTTTATTTAATATTATATATATATTATTATAATATATGTATGTATGTATATTAAATTATTATTATACAAAAAAAATTATTTTATTAATATAATTTATTTATATGGATTTATTAGCTTAATTATTATTTTTTTGTATTCAAAGGATGTTATCCTTCGAAAACGCCAGATTTTTTAAATCGTCGACTTCGAACTAAAAAATTCTTGACCTAACAATTCATAAATTAAAAATGTTGAATCCAATATGGCGGCCATTAAAATTTCTCAATTAAATAAAAGTATTGGCTCGAAATATTAAAAATGTACTCATTATTGTTGTTAAAGAGCGATTAATTTATAATGGATTTCTTGAATGATACTGACATTTTTATATTTCGACTTTATTTATAATGTTTTCATTTGTTATTTCTATTGGGATGTGCAATGAAAGAATGATTTAAATAATGCTTGTAAATTTATAATTTAAAGGGGATTGTATCAGACTAAAATTGTGAAAATAAATTGTGATTGATATTCAAATTTCTAGTCTGATCTCATTAATATTTGTGTTTATTGTTTATATACATTCACGAATGTCTCAGCCTTAACGTGACTATTGTTTTAAAAATTGGATGCCCATAAAAAATAATAAAACCCATTCCACAAATTTATTTAAATTAAAAATATAATTGTCTTAAAATGCAGATTTTAATATATTACTATTTACAAGTTAGTCACTTAACAGCTCTGAAATTTGAGTCCTTCAGAAAATATAAAAATGTTCATAAATAATCCTAGAATGTCAAATAATGAAAGTAAGTTTTTGAACAAACGTTCTTTTCGTATCCAAAATAAAATCCTGTTAAGAAGAAATTCGAATAAAAAAAAAATAGGATTCGTGATTTTCAATGCACACTCTTAAATTTAGAGCTGCCTCTAAATATTAATATATCGATCTAATTTTTTGAACCTGATATTCGTTTCGATGGAATTTTCGAATTAATGTAACAGAATAATGATTCATCGATTAACAAAAACTTCAATTTTTGTCGCAATCGAAAATTATATAATTTTATTATTTTAACAACATTTTATTTATTTATTTTTTAGTTTCCCTATCGTTGTTTTGAGACATCATATTGCACACTGAATGTTGACTGGATAGAAATTAAATCTAGGAAAAAAATGAAAAAAAAAGACAACTGAAAATCCCCGAAAAAGCCCACGGAAAGAATATCCGATGAGAAAAAATTCCGTGGACAAAATATCCGAAAAAAAGAGGTAATGGAAAAAAATCCAAACTCCGGATTGGCGGAAAGTCCGTCGAATTTATCGTTGTAATGTTTAAACAATGGAAATGATTTAAAATCTTTGTTGGTGAATTCATAGTGCACCTCTTAATAAACAAAACCAGCTTTAACACTTCACATACAACCGAATAAATCTATTTCTCATAATAAAGTTATTTTTCTGTAAACCGATCAATATACATTTTTTCAAACTTTAAACAGAAGTTCATAAATTTAGTTTCATCTGGACTATTAACAATTTCCTTTTGAAAATGCATACAAAATGTGCTAATAGCTACAGAAATAACAATTTAAAAAATGTCACAAGTATTTCTATAATATCTGTATGAAAAATGTATTTTGTGTATTAATAATTTCCAGTAATTATTGCAAAAAAATCAGATTTTATGGCATTATTAATATTTGAAAATTTTGAAAAAAGACACTCTCGGTCGCCAGACAAAAAAAAACGGCACAACAACAATTGTTCTGTGAATTAATAAGCAAAAAAAAATCCACAAGTATTAGCGGTAAATTTCACTGTACATTATTATAATTACATTATCATAAGAAGTTGTTCTAAGAGAAAACAGTCGTCAAAGCTCTGTCCATTCTACAAAATCGTGACAATAACGGCGGGAACAACGTGAAGAGATCTGAGAGCTTGGCATTTGTGTGATCCTAACAAACACGGAGCTCTCTTAATGAGCAGTTCTTGTTAGAAGGTACTTGGCCCTTTGCCCTCGGTTGCTCAGCACTTTTAGTGCGATCCTATTCTCGACTCGCGCTGTGAGAGAGAAACTTTAATCTCACTCTGTGGTATGAGCTTATAGACAAGCGTTTCACCACTATATAGAGAGCAGTCGGGCCTCCATCGAAGGGCGCAACTTCCGACTTTGTCTTCCTGCCTTTTTTTTTTTTTTTCTTTCTTTCTTTTCCTCGTGGCTCGAAAATGCACTCTGGAATATTGAAGCCTGCGGCTGTGCTTCAGCCCAGTTTAGTTCAGTTCTTTTGGCGCTACTCCTCTTCGCTATCTCTTTGATGAACTTTCTACGTATACTATAACCAATCTCGAACCAATTTTCCGAGATTCCCTTGCGTACGCGCGTTCAATCGATGTTAGATTGAGATCACCGAAAACCAATATCAAAGAAAAAATATTGACATTCTCTTCTCTTACATGTTTAGAATAGTTTTAAAAGAAAGCGCACTTTTTGGCGTTAGTTACTGACTCATACATATTTGAAACTGTAGATTATCCTGTGATCTTTAGTACTGCCTTAAAGCTTACAACTTTTTACTTGAAAATATATAATAGAGCAAGAATTGTAAAAGAAAAATAAGTACTGCTATATTAAGACCTTTTAAAAAATTATTTTTATGGATGTAATAATGTTTTAGTACATTCATCAAACTATTTATTTTAAAAATACACATCTTATTTGAATTTTTTTCTTTTAATAAAATAAATTTAAATAAATAAAATAAATAAAATAAATAAAATAAATAAAATAAATAAAATAAATAAAATAAATAAAATAAATAAAATAAATAAAATAAATAAAATAAATAAAATAAATAAAATAAATAAAATAAATAAAATAAATAAAATAAATAAAATAAATAAAATAAATAAAATAAATAAAATAAATAAAATAAATAAAATAAATAAAATAAATAAAATAAATAAAATAAATAAAATAAATAAAATAAATAAAATAAATAAAATAAATAAAATAAATAAAATAAATAAAATAAATAAAATAAATAAAATAAATAAAATAAATAAAATAAATAAAATAAATAAAATAAATAAAATAAATAAAATAAATAAAATAAATAAAATAAATAAAATAAATAAAATAAATAAAATAAATAAAATAAATAAAATAAATAAAATAAATAAAATAAATAAAATAAATAAAATAAATAAAATAAATAAAATAAATAAAATAAATAAAATAAATAAAATAAATAAAATAAATAAAATAAATAAAATAAATAAAATAAATAAAATAAATAAAATAAATAAAATAAATAAAATAAATAAAATAAATAAAATAAATAAAATAAATAAAATAAATAAAATAAATAAAATAAATAAAATAAATAAAATAAATAAAATAAATAAAATAAATAAAATAAATAAAATAAATAAAATAAATAAAATAAATAAAATAAATAAAATAAATAAAATAAATAAAATAAATAAAATAAATAAAATAAATAAAATAAATAAAATAAATAAAATAAATAAAATAAATAAAATAAATAAAATAAATAAAATAAATAAAATAGGTATTTAACTTCATGTACACAGTATTGGCAGCAGTATTATTAACATGTATATTTTTTGCATGGACCTTTAGTAAAGGAACACAGCGTAACGAGATTGTCGATAGTAGGAGGCGTACACACAGCCCGTGTTGTTATACATAATTTGAGCAACCCTTTGGGGGCTCTCTCTATTTAAGTTGTAGAGTGTATAGCCCCAGCCGCTACGGGGCTCTTCATAAAGAACGAAGTATATCGGGTCAACATCTGTTTCAGGGTGTAGGTCGATATGCTTCAACCGTGAGTTAATGCGATAATAGGCAGAAGGAGAGCCTTAGGGGGTACGGTGAACTATAGAAAGGGCGGGCAATGAGAGAAGGCGAACCAGTAGTACCCTTTCGGATCCTCTGTGAACTCGCGCGCGGTCGGCCGTCACTTTTTACTGCCGAGTAAGCTCGTACATGCCTAAGACTACCACTTTCCATCGGTGGTGTTACTTTTGGCCACTCTTTCTCGCACTTTTCCTCAAGATCCTATAGCCCTTTGCTTCACTTTGTTCGCAGGCTTCTCATCGTCATATCCCTCAGTAGACTCAAAGTACTCAGACGATGAGTATACTCATCGTCATACAGCTTTCATGTACGAACACTAAAGAAACTCTCGTCAAGGTTTTTAGGTTTATTGCTCATGAAGAAAAAAAAAAAATAATGTCATTGAAGAATGTTTATGATATTATGTAACAGCTACTTTTCACTAAAAAAAAAAATAAAAAATCGTTTCAATTTTACGATTTTTTTTGTTAATTCAGTAAAGTGACACAAAAGAATTGTGAAATGTTGCAAGCACTTTTTATCTCTAATGTAATTTTTTTAAAAACATTTTTGTTTACTGTCAATTCTAAAATTATAGAAGTTCTAAAAGGTATTTTTTGAATTACATTTCATTTTCGTAAAATGTAATACTTTTTTTTTCTTTTTACATAAATGCCAAAAATATACGTTTTTTTTTTGGGAAATTAATTTTAATAAAAGATGTGATCGATGTATTGTAAAATAAATTTAAAATGAGGATGTTTGTGGATAGAAATTTTATGTCAGAATTAGTGAAAAATTAGTTTAATCTTTATCTCGCCCTTACTCTTATTTTATCTTTTATTAAAAAGGAAATTTGATTAAAAATTTTGTGAACTTAGTTAAATTGCTTTATAATACCATTGTAAGTTGTAATTATATTCCACATACGACTGTTGCTCCAATTTCCTCATGTAAGAGGACGAGGTGCTTTATTTTTTCATTTAAAAATTCTGGGATTAAAAAAATGGTAAAACAAATTTTCGAAATATTATATTTTTCGTAGCCGTGATTCACCCACTTCAGCAGAAGGTTTATTCATTAAATCTAATTCATTTTGAACGTTTCCTACCTGAACTTTTTATCAGCCCAAGATTTTTTTTTATATCTAGTCATTCTTTTTTTATTTGAAACATTTCGAATTAATTGACTCCTTACGCATTTAACTCTAGTGGAAAATTAATTTCTGCGCAGTGTTGAAAAATACGGTAAAAATATTATAAATTAACACGCAAACTGAGTAATTTGCAGCGGAGGATTAAATGAGTAACCATGAAAAAGGTGCAATTTCCAATGTTCATTATTGAATACCCTCAATGAGAGGAGTAATCACATCAAAATTAATTACGAGAAATAAAAGAGGTTTGAAAAATCAGGAAAGTACGAAATCTTACAGTGCTATATAACGTAAATTAATTTACTTAATTACGGAAGAGGGTTCGGACGAAATTCCATAATGGCTTATATTCAGTCTGATACAGTAATACTCGTAGGCTTAAGAGTGGAAATTCATAGACGAGTAAGGTTAGTTACCATTTATTTAAATTAGTTTTAAACTTTTTTTCTACCTCAATTGCTTATCAGCTGAAGATTTTTTAAATGATTCTCCGTAACATTTGTATTTCAAATATTTTTAATTACGCGATACGAAAAAATCTTCTGAATCACCGTAATCGTGACAGATTGCAGAGGTTTAAATGAGTAACCACGAAAAAAGTACAATTTCCAATGGTCATTATTCAACACCCCGAATCAGTAGTAATCGCATGAAAAATTAATTCAGAGACGAGAAATAAAAGGATTGTAAAAAAATCAGGAGAGAACGAAATCTTAGAGTGCTATACAACGTAAATTAATTTTCTTAATTACGAAAAGGGGTTCGGACGAAATTCCGTAATGGCTTATATTCCGTCTATATACAGTAATATTTGTAGGCTTAAGGGTGAAAATTCAGAGGTGCGCCAGTAGTCCAACAGGCGTGAGTCGACGTACGTGAGGGAGTCGCCGGATTTCGTGCTCGCGGTGGGGAGATTACGCCGCCGTTGGCTGAGATAAGTTTTAATTCGCAGAGTGCTCTACCTCGCAAGGAGAGTGAGTATCCCGTTAATTATAAGCAAACAGTGAAGGCTTCGGCGCGCTCTTGCAATTAAAACGAATTGAAGGATTTGCCGAGCCTCCGCACTCCTATACTATATACTTATCAAGCTACTTTGAGCTTACCTTCGCTCACATATATTTGAATATGACGTGGACTTTCAACCTACTTATCATCGGTTTGGTCGCTCGACGATCGTGGCAACGAAGGTATTCTGATGAAATTTGTATACTGGTGTACAAACGCATATTGTGTGGTACATTGGAATAAGCTAGAGTGATAGCTTCATATCGAAAGATAGCCGACACTGAAAAAAAAATCATTGACTCAAGAACAGTGATCATTGCGGGCTGCCAATGACGTAAGACATCAGTGGAACTTTTTTTTTATTCTAACTTACATATAAAATGAAACCAATGTCTAAGAAAATTTCTATGAAAATATGTTAATGCTTCAATTCCATATGTAATTTTTAGAATGCATATAAAGTTGTACTGATAACTTATGTCATTGGCAGCCCGCAATGGTCACTGTTCTTGAATCAATGATTTTTTCCTTCAGTGCAGTAATACAAACTAATATATTTATGGCCTCAAGGTTATATGTGAGTGCTGAGCGAGATTTTTATGAATTATGGTAACATGCCTGGCATTCCTTGCAAATAGAACCTACCTAGATGTCAGAAAAAAGAAGGTCACATTTTTTTAGGTTTTTTAATCGACGACTACGTGTGCAATGCAAAAAAATATTCAATTGTATACGCTAAATATTTCTCTTCCATTTATGAAACGCCCTGGCTGTGTCCAAATTGGCTTGACCTGCTTCTGAAGGTGGTTACAGGAAAATATGGAAAGCGAGAAAGCCTCACATATCTCATTAAAGGGTTTTGTCACGAAAAGTTTCAATTGATTGCCAGTCAACATTTGACAACAGAGTGAAAAACAATGAAACCCATTAACCACGTGTGGGTAAGCTCATAAAAGCTATAATAATATTTTAATTAATACTACGCCATCCGGAGAATCCAACATCATTTTACGTTAATGGATTTCCCAGTGAACCCTTTATTTACACGAGTCTCCCTTCATCGCGAAATTGACGAGACGAAGTTTCGTGTATAAACAACCCAGACACACATAGAGCAAAAACTCATTTCTCGTGGACGTTGAATAGTACAAAGACGTCATTGATTCGACTCTGAAGCATGTAAAATACTTTGAGCAGTGATGCACAGTCAAGAGATGAGACGACGAGCGCACTAACCCTTACCGAATTTAATTTCCCCAAGGGCTCCGTCACCTCAAATTGCAATTGCAGTCATGAAGAATCTGATTTGCCTCGGCCTTGCAAATACAGAGCGAGAAGGAAGAAATTCTAAACTAGGAAATAAATAGGATAAGAAAGAGAAAGAGCACCGAGACTGACACAAGGATACAAAAGCAAAAAAAAAAAAAGAAGAGAAAGCTAGAGGAAGCTGTGTCATCCACCAAACAGCTTCCTCTACATTTCAGCAGAACTTTCTCCTTCCATTGGACCAAAAACAATCCATCTTTCCGGATGTGTGTATATGTGTACTATATATCTGCTTGTCTGCTAGCTATTATCTGTATATAACTGTAGGGCTGAAACGTCAGCCCCGTGACTGGTTGGGCTCGCCCTTCTCGGGCAATACGTCGGGATACTGTCGGACTAACGGGGATCGATGAGTCGACGTCGTCGATGGGATATGTTGTGCATCTATATAGCATACAAGGCTGTATATACAGACAGCAAAGCTCGGCGCAAATGCGCTTATCGGAAGGTCGTGCAGACGCGTCGACTGGATCAGCCGGTCAGAGGGTGCACGTGTGGCTCTGTGTATATAAACGAGGGAGGCCGGGGTAATGTGAAACGCTGAGAAACTGAATGCATTTTCTTTTTTTTTTTTTTTTACAAAAGTTATATTTTTATAAATTGTATAAAAAATGTTCGAGTACTTCATCTTGCTGTTTAATTGAATTTTGTAGTACACACTCTAACATTTTTTAAATTTAATTTTAATAACCAATTTCTGGAAGCGACGAAAAGATTTTGTAAATTTTGCGAATTTACATTTGCCTTTTTATTTTTTACTAATGAATTCTTAAATCCCACCTTTTTTTTGGGCTGATCAGAAGCGACAAAAAGAAATTGCAAAATCAGAAAAAAAGGTATAGACGAATTTATTTTTGTGAAAATAACAGACTTTTCTTTCTTTTTGTTACAATGACCAATTATTTGTGTACCAGTTTATTTCTTTTTTAACTAGAAATCCACCTAAAATTCATATTCTTTTACGTGTTAATAAAAAGTTTCTGGAGCTTTTGTGAGCTAAAATGTTATGTGAAAAGTACACAAATTTCACTCTAATAATACTCTACTTTCTCGAGACAGGATACGAAGCCAATGTAATTCTAAATTTTCAATTAATTAGCTACAGATGCCTCTCATGGACACAATCGTGAATCTCATTGAGATTTAATACCACACGTATCCTCACTACAAAAGAAATCACACAATAATTATAAATTTTTTGCGAAGTTCTTTAAAAAAAAAAAAAAAAAAAAAATTATAAGTACTCTTCAGTCGTGCGCCGCTTTCAACTGGCATTATACTCTCGAGCAATCTTGTGAACAATGAAACGCCGGGTTTGTGGTTTTCAGTGAACGTTTAAATACTCAGCGCTCGACAGAGATGTGAAGATTTCCTTTTGTAAGTGACGCGCGGACATTACGAGTGTACGACTGAACATGGACTCGCACTACTTGCAGTGGACATAGACTACGCAGTGACGAGGACAATGAGCTTATACGGGTTTGTGGACTCATTTCAGCCGGAAAGCTCATATAACAAGCCATTTCTTTTTCATCACTACACCGACATAATTGAGCTAGCAACTAGCCTTGAGAATGAGAGGAAAAAAAATGTCTAATGAGAATCAGAGAAAAATGTGTTACTTTGAAATAGAAATTTATAGGCTTATTTTTAAATTTAGTGATTTTATTTACTTTTTTTTTGGTAGATCAATCACGTTTTTATTGAATTTATTGAAATCGATGAAGTACTTCAGATTTTATAGAAATTCGCATGTTCATAATTTTTTGAAGATGCTATAATTTGTGAACGGTTCAACCAATCTTAAATTTTCTATAAAACTTAAACAGAGTGTGTCAATGTTTGATACTGAATTTGGGCAAAATTAATAAAATAGTTATGATTTTACAGAAGTTCGCATTTTCCAATTTTTTTTAAATTTCTGTAACTCGAGAACGGTTCAAGTAACTGACCCAGAATTTTACATAATAATTCGATAGAATGTATCGTTGTTTGATATTGAATTTCGAGAGAATCAGACAAAGATCTAATATTTCACAGATTTTTTTTGAAAATTCAACTATTACCCACAGGTATTTAAAAATAATATTTTGAACGTTGAATGTCAATAACTTACAAAAAGATTGATTATATAAAAATATATAATAAAAACATTCTCTAATATTCAATAATTTATATTATTATTGAAAACAAGGGTGTAAAATTGGACATTACACATCATTAAACACTCATTTTAGTGGAAGGTAAGAGAATGAAAATCAGATAATAGTTTGTTACTCAAATTAATTAAAAATAAATATTTTTAATTAATTTAATAATAACACATTTTTATTGAATCTATAAAATATTTACAACTGACAATATCTTCGACAAATCTTCAAATGAGGTGATGTCTATTTTTGATATGAGAATATATAATATCCTTTAATATGGTACAACGTCGACTTGCAAGGAAAATAAGTGCACCGGCTGTACGAGCGACCCTTATTTACTACTTTCGTCGAGGCCGTGACGAGGCTTCGCCTTTCCGCGAGGCCCTACACTGTGCCGGAAGCGTCATTAACGAAGACGCGGATGGTGTGGAAATTCTTTTAGTTAACGAGTCCTCGACGTGTGCACGCTGACGATGCACTTTGTGCACGCGTCGAGTTCTTGCGCACCCCTTTACTGCGAGGGAGATTCCTAAATTACTTGGAATGTCTCAGTATTAAGAGGCACAAGTGCGTGAACTCGAATATAATTATTAAAGACGAAAAAAAAAAAATGATGGCGGAAACATTAAAGATTTTTTTTTACAGATTTTGTTGTTTGATCTTCCTCAGGAATTGAAGGACTAAAATAACAATTCTGAAGTTAACAAATAAAAAAAAAATTCTGATGTCCTTCAGAATGATTGAAATTTTCGTTTTTGGTAAAAATCGCCATTTCTATAGTCTATTAATCTTTATTCTGTCTCTATCATTTGAAAATTTTATCGAAATAATGATAAAGTTCCAAAAATCGGTTCGATATATTTTTGGAACTTCATCTTTGATTCGACAGAATAACAATTTATAGATTATAAAAATTAGGATTTCTACCGAAATCGAAAGTTTGAAGCGGTTTGAGTGAGTTCAAAATCTTTTTTTTTTTAAATTAACTTCAGAATTGTTATTTTCTTTCTTCTACGTGTGGGGCATATTTATTGTTTTTTTCCTCAAAGTATGTTGAAAGGCGGCACAAAAAAAATGCTCGACAGAAAGTATGAGATTTTTTTGAAAATTCGTTTGATCACTTCGTTTGAAATTGTTTTGAAATTTTTGCAGTGAATTCTTTATAGAAAAACAAAATTTTTAAGACTGGTCTAAAATCTGCTGTATGAAAAAACAAAATATAATAAATTTTTTAATTATGTTCTTATAGTCTTATAATAGCTTGATTGAAATTAAATAAATAACGATCAGTTCGTTCTATAGACAAAATATTATTTTTGCTCAACTAAATATTTCGACCACTACTCCCAACCGCAGATTCAGTTGATCAAACTGTTTTATCTCAGTGTAATGTTTCCGGCGGTATGAATTATGTAGAGTTAAGGCGATGTGTCACAGGAAGCGAAATTACTCCGACAGAAAATTAACTGAATCCGTACTTCCTACGGGACAGCTGATATTTGGGGCAACACCCAATTAGCGTTTACTCCAAAGCATATGAACTAATTTACTTTAGTCTGAAATATAATTTCTCACGAAGAAAAACTGACACATAAACGATAAAAAAAAAAAAATTGCGAGACAAAGATAATATCTTTGTGTCTCGCAATGTTTACCGTAGATAAATAACAGTTTCATAGGATCTCCAATAAAAATTCGGGAATATTGTAAAAGTCAATAATGATAACATTTATCCATAACAAAAATGGATGCCAAGTTAATATGCAACGTTGTTAAAAGCAACTGTTAATTAATTGTAAAAGAAATATGTATTCTAACTTAAGCCATTTTAAATACATTAATTAAAAATTGAAAATTACAAAAACAAAATACGATTATTGAAGGCTTAAGTTTTTTTTAGTTCTACGATTGTATATATTTTCCACTTATTTACATTATTCTTATTTAATTGTGTCTAAATGCAAACCCTCCTTTTTATAATTCAGAGACACGAGAGTCAATAGTTAATAATACTGTTTTAATAATGCCGACGAGCTATTTCCCGTGTCCAGTGTATTTGCGTACTGAGGTTACGTTTTAATCTAACTTTTTTATATTCGAATGGAAATCGCATCGGAAGCCAATCATCATTTCGGTGGACGATTTATTTTACGTAGTCGTAGTATTTCATTGCTTGCATTTTGCCCTTTTAACTTGATTCGGATGTACCTGTCGATATGATTTATCATTTAATTTATATGAGAAAATCCAGGTCAGCTTTGAGACAATCTGTCCTCACTATTTTTCATTGAATCGAAACTTTAGACAAATATTCAGATGGGTCCAGAGAGCAACGTCATTTATACTGACTTTATTTCCTTTAAAAATCTTAACTCAAGCTTTTTTCCATACCAAATTGCAAAAAAAAGTCCAGAAATCAATCAGAGCCCGCAACCTAAACGAGCAACTTCCTGAAATCAGTTAAAACAGTGAGTCGATCAGTTCAGAGTTCGCGTTATCCGTTACCGGGGTTCAACTAGGCAAAAAAAAAAAGAAAAAAAGAAACCTCAGTGAATGCGTCAATACAAAGCATTTTGCTAAACGTCAATGTTTGCGCGGGAATCGAGTGCAGCAGCATTCCATGCACGTTGATTCTGCTCGTTTCTAGCTGTTGTGGGCTTCCTGTCGTGTATTTTGCTGGTGGGTCGATAACGTCGAGCGGAAGCTTCGCAACACTTTTGTGTCGAGTCGCGCCACACGTTGCCTCGGGTGTTTCAGCACGAGAATTTTAGGTCAGCAGCAGCAGCAGCAGCAGCAGCAGCACCTTCAACCGTTTGCGAAAGTCTCAGTCGCGTTTTTCTCTCTCTCTTCTTCTTCTTCTTCTTCTTCTTCTTCTCTCATCCTCACTTCTACCCAGCCGTCTAAATCTCATTCTGGGGTGTCTCTTGTCCATTCACCGAGTTTTCCTTCCTTGGATATAACAACGACACGGCGCACCCGAAGCGGAAAATTTTTCTTTTCAAACGACAAGCATCTAGAGAGACGATAACAAAGAGTAAAATATAATCTGTTCAGTGCACGACTCGTCGAGCACTCGACAACATCGTGTTGTATATGAAATGGTCTAAGACACCTCGAGGGCGGATGAAGCTCATCTTCGAGCGTTATCATACCTACAGCTTTATTTCTATGTTGTATGTTCTTCGTTGTTGAACGACTATTACCACTTGCTGCGTAATTCTTCAACCAGCGAGGAATATAACGACGGCTTATTATGAGCCTCGACAATGCTTGAACTTCAGAAGCGAACACCTGAGCCAGGTGCTATTGATTTTTAACTTTATCAGGTTTCAATTCACTGCCTACAGTGGTGACATCAAATTTAAAACCTATTGTGGGAAATCGATATTTACCACTTCGGGAGGATTTCCAACAGACATTTGAAATGTGATTTAGAAAGCAACTTAAATTTCCTTAGTGTTCCAGATTTGTCGGAACCAGAATAGCTCATTCTTTTTCAGATTAGTCGTCGTCTTTATTAAAGCAATTCACTTTTTCCACTCCCAATATATTTTCGAAGTGACAATTAGGGTGGGAAATAATCGCGAGAATTTTATATTTATACCAAGAACAAGGATATTATTTGAAACAAATGTAGATTTATATGTACAGCGTTAAATTTCTATACTTATTAGACTACATACTGTTTGTAAGAAAGATGCATTTAAAAAAAATGATTTTGTTTAAATGAGAAAGGTTCAACATGTCGGGTTCAAATTTAAGCATGTACGTAGAGCAATTATTATTATATGTGGTCACAAAAAATGTGTGATTTTTAATTTCTTTTCTCTCTTTGGACTCTTAAATGAGAAATTACGTAAACTCATTACTTTGCACAGCTATCAATTAAAATTTTTCTACATAACTTTAGTTCCGTTAAAAATAGCTTGGACATAAGTATGACCTAGATCGACAATGGGGCTCGAAAGTTATGTCAATCTATTATTCAAAACAAAGGTGGAAAGTCGACCCTTCTACATTGTTCCATCATTATTTTCACGTTTGCACAAAGGTTCTTCTACAAGAAAGCCAAAGTCGATAAACATACTTCCTCAAAGAGGTTTGCGAGAGGTGAAAAATAATGAGGAAGCAATTTGATTCGACCCAACATTCTTTTACTTCCGCAAGAATAAAAACATACAAGTTGAAGTTGAATTGAAACTTTATACAGAAATGAAATGACGATCTGAAAGAAATATGAATTTGTTTGGAGCTGACAATGATTGCTGGTAGTTATAAAATTTGTAATTTAAAAATATTGTTGATTCGTGAATTTTTTACAAATTAATAGTTCACCGTGTAAACAGTATTTACTCAATACTGTAGAAGAAAATGTTGAACTTTGCTCCCTCATTATTTTCCACATTTCGCAAAGTTTCCTCTCTGAGGAAGTGAGAAATATCACCATACTTCCTTATAGAGGCAGCTTTGTGAAAGGTGAAAAATAATGAGGGAGCAGTGGATTGAATTCTACATCCTTCTTTCCATTTGAAATTATTCAGACGCGCTTTTTCGGGGATGGGAAAACAGCGTGTCAGAGATGTACAAAGCGTAAAGGTGATGTGCTGTATTAATTAAGGTGCCAAAAGTGCGATGTTCAAAATAGACTGAAATTTTTAGCACATCGCGTTAAGAAGGGACTTTAGTCTCAAATTTCTGGTATTCCTGAAACTCCTTCCAAGGCTCTTTCCAAGACTACCTGTTTCCACAAAAAAAAACTCAAAACAAAAAAAGAACATAGGATTGATTGCAGAATTTAATCACTTTTGACACAAAAGTTTTTCTACTTTAAAAAGCGTAGAAGGCCAGCGTGTTACCAATAAAATTCGCGCCTGAAGACATTTTATTCTAATCCACTTTTTCCCAACATTTAATTTCTCTCGAGGTATCCTGACATGAAAATATCGAGAAAAAAAATTGTTCACGAAAACAGAGCTTTGTCTACAAGGAAGCAAAAAAATGGTGTTCTTGTTAAAATTCACTTTCAGAAATGTTGTAACACTTCGCACTGTCCCTTAGCTAACAATCCTACACCAGCCAGTACCTACTCATATATATTTTGTAGAATACAACGAGACATTGACTTTTCTTTTTTATTCGTGCTTTCAAGACGTTTTGCTTTACGTCCAAGTATAACCAAGTCGAAAAGTAACCACGGCGAAGAATTTTCCACACTCGAGACTCTATCTCGAACGACAATGCCGGACTTAAGCGATACAGCGTTGGCCCCGGGGGAGTGAAAGAGGAAAGAATGCTCAGACCGAATATAACAGCTCGGAAGATCCGTGAAAACAACGAGAGGAACATAAGCGAAATATAGCTATACATGCTTGTATATATATATATATATCTTCCGTCGCTTGCAGCCTTCGAGATCTCTAGAAACATCAGAAATGGGCGCTTTCTTGGCTCCTCTATTTTCTACGTTCTTTACCACTTCTCTATTTCTTTCGCGGTCTTGTTATAGTCTTTTATACCGGGGGACAAGTAAGGGGTAGCGAAAAAAAAAAAAAAAAAAAAAAGGAAGAACTTACTTGGACTCATCCTGGTCCTCGTCGTCATCCTCGGAGTCGAAGAAGGCGTCGTCGTCCTCCCCATCGACCGACGACTCTGCTCGCATTCTTCTCTGCTGTACCGCACGCGACTTCGGGATCACCACGTCACTGCGACAGCCGAAAGAAATAAGATTGATCGTTTTACGATTTTTAATCTTGTTCAATAGCCTGTTAATACTTTTTGTAACTTTTATAAGAAATTCGCCACCTTCGAACTTCGCTACGAGAGGGTCAAAAGTCTTTAATGAAAAAAAAAAAGAATTATTTATCGGAACTCAAGAATTCCACAGATTGTATTCTTTAATGTGCTGTCAAGCTGATTAAATTCGCATCGTACAAAAATTTGGTAACTACAAATAGTAGATTTATTAAATTTGACTATAATTTTTGTGTTACCATAAATACCGCAATTAACTAGTTGGGTAGATGCCGTAGTTTTTTAATAGTTCGCATCTCTAACTATTAGAATATTTATTATTTTGAAAAACGAAAATATTGATATGACAAGAATGCGTCAGGACTAACAATTTTTTGGTATGACATTTATTTTTTATTTTTTTATTTTTATTTGTAAAACTAAAACTTAGACTTTTTTAAAAATACAATAATAAAGATTGTGAACGTTAGTGGAATTATTTTTTATGGTTTAAAAAAATTTTATTCCAATTTTTACTGTGTGATTGAAATCAATGCTGGTCACATCTGGTTTAATATCGTAACTGTAATAATATGGGTAATTATATTTGTAATCCCAACGTTTTTCGCAATATCTAAATATTTTTATAAAATCCAAACCCATGTCAGAGACGTAGAAGTTTTAAAAATCCTTCTACATGTGTATCATATGAATATTCCGTTTTATAACACTTTTTTTTTTCGTTCCTCATCGTATGTTGAGATTATTAATTCCATAACGTTAATATTTGATCAAAAAGTAAGAATCCCCTCATTCGTAATACCGGGTTATTTTAATGAGGAAATATGACTCGGTGGAGCTTTCATTTTCCTGAAATTTAAACTAAATATTGGAAATTCAAACTATCGGCTTATTTAGAGTTCTATTAAAAATATATTCATTAATATTTCATAAATATTCAGACGAACTCAGCCATTTAAATAAGTCAATAAAAAGAGCCTATGGCGATATGGGTAATTAATAATATCCATAATCAGTACAGCGCTGATTAAGTCAATCAATTCGTTTTACTTATCATAATAATGCAGATAAACCTGGAAATTATTCTGCCTCGAGGATACACAAGTAGGGTGGCCCAAAATAATTCAATGCTTTTTCTTTTCGCTTTTTCTCAGGAATTAAAATTTATACAGGCTTAAAATAACGATCCCAAAGTAACGAAAAAAAAAAAAAATTAAGAGATCGCTCAGGGTGATTGAAAGTTTCAATTCCGGTAAAAATCGAAATTAAAAAAATCGACAATTAATTAAATTAAAAAATGTCATAGAAACGAAGATCATTTTCCAAAATTAACATCGATATATGAATATTTAAAGGTCAACAGCTCTAAATATTTTTGAGTCTGCATCGAATATCGCGAATTCTCTAATCTTCCATTTTCTTCTAAACCAGGATTTTATTAATTCGATACAAAAGAGTAATATCTGTACAATTTTTATTTCTATGAATATTTTTCTACTTGAGAAGGACGAGAAATTAAACTGATTTTTGGGATCTGTTTTACGTTGCGATAAAATTTTCAAATGAAAGTGACAGAATAGCGTTTTATAGATTATTAAAATTCCAATATTTTTTTTTACCGAAATCGAACTTTTCGCGACCTCGAAAACTCCTTTTTTTCCCTAATGTTAGGATCATTATTTCAGGCCCATATGAATTAAATTCTTGAGGAAAAGTGAGCAACAAAATTAATGAATTATTTTGGATCGCGCTAATTATACAGCGCACAATAAACACTTTACAACATTTGCAGATAATACGCGAAAGTCAGCTGTCCGTTAGTTGTTTTGAGGTACACTTGGTGATGGGGATGTTCTTCCATCAACCGGCTTAATGCAGACATTTTGAGCTGATTCTATTGAATAGACGGTTCGCAGATTAATGCGTAGGATTATTATCCATTCACAGATACCGATTGCGGGCACGAAATCGTGATGCACTACATTATATCATGATCGCGCACAAATATTTCAAACAGTGTCTACACGTTTCACGCTTACATGTTTGTGTTTGTATTGCAAGATTATTTGAGGGATGTTAAAGGGGATGTTGGCGTAATAAATATCCTTATACACTCAGTCAAACATTTATGTGCAAAATCCGCATCAGATTTCCAACAAACAATGTTGTGTACATTTGACAAATTTTTATATCTTCAATTGTAGATTTATTTATAATATTGTGTGACTTTTATTATCTAAAACATTATTTGTGTATTTTTTTTCTTCTGTAAAACAAGAAACTGACCAAAAATTTTGTGCAAAATACAGAGAAAAAAAAGAGCACGTATGCTCTTAATAATTTCAATACTTTATCTTAATTATACAGGAGATAATTAAGATAAAATATATACTGAATATTTAGCCTTTTAATTTAAAAAAAAATTAAAAATCCTGAAGATTTAGTATTGAGCATAATGGGAATAAAGTTAAAAAGAGTTTCAGGATTTAATAAATTTGAAAACTGACACTCTACAAGTGTGAGCAATTTGAACAGAAAGATTGTGTTAATTTGACTACATTTCTTTACCTGTTTCTCTTTTAACAAAAAAAAAAACACGAGCTTCAACAATTTGTTAATTTTTGTATTTTCATTTTACGAAATGTTTAACGTCATAAAAAAAAATCGTAATTCTCCTTTTACAATATATTTATTATCATTTTTGCAGAAAAATATTTATCATTTGATTTTATTTTTGTGAAACTGCAATTTTATCAAAAATCTTCCGAATCTTTGTGTTACATTTCAATGTTAAACAGAAAAATCGCTGTAATATAAAATAAAATACTATCAAACCAACACAACGTGGTTTGTTAGTTCAAAAAACTTCAGAAAGATTTTTTGCTGATGTGTATGAATAGTCGATAGTGCTTCTCTTGGTGTGAACATGTGGTGGTGTTTCACAAATTTATAAAAAACGATTGAAAAAAAAAGTCTTTAAAAAGAAATAAAAAGTGGAATGTTGTTTCGTGCCTCGAAAAATAATTACGAATAATGAAACACTAGTTTCTACAAATAGAGAGCACTGCTTATGAACTTTAAGGGTTGCCTAAATTAAATAAACACAAAATTGTTTTTATTTCAATTAAAAATCCCCCGAATTTGGACGCCAGAGTTCTCTATTCGTAGGAAACAGTGGTTTATTATATATAATTATATTTGGGGTGGAGAGAATATTTTATGTTTTTTTTTAGCAACATCTTATGTTTTTTACTGTAAGATTTTTTTTAAATAAAAAAATTAACAGTTACTGACTACATTGAAATGATGTCTTATAACTAATTAGCTAATTTATATTGTAGCCAATCTATATTTTCATCACTCAGAAAAAGCTCACCCGGACTTGTGAAGTTCTTTTTTCGAGACGCAAACTGCAGTGAACGTGTCCTCGAGCAAGCACAGTTCCTTTTTCTTGCAGTTGAGTGGACGACAAAGCTCGCCTGCAACACAAGAAAAGAAGACGACAGCTGGTGAATATAATATAATAATGTATTCTCGAAGCGTCAGCTTGCCACAATGCCCGGCTGATCATCTTTCTCTTTCTCTCTCTCTCTCTCTCTCTCTTTCTCTCGTGATTATATATACGATATTCTCGTACCGTTCGACGAAATAATTAAATTACCGATTCTTTTCAGAATTTGTATATCAGCAGCTGGTGCGTCGCATCGGAGACTTTAAGACGAAGTGCACTTCAACTTTCTATACCTATATACAATCATTAGCATTCTTCCTCAATTCGGTTTTATCAGCATTTTCGTAACTCCTAGAAATTAGTAGTCTAGCAACTTTCAGTTTGAAGAACGGTGTCACACCGAGACGCGTCTAAGAATTCAATTTAAGTAGACTTCGATCGGTTCAACTAGCGGACAATGGGCTTTGCACAGTACCAGCAGAAGTACGCGTTGCAGAATGAAGAAAATGACGCTTCAGGGCTTTGAAAGTCCTTGAAGAAAACGGTGCGGCAATTTGAGAAGCGTGCGAGTAACGACGCGACGTTTCTGAAAGAGTAAGAACTCTCTTCTTCGTCTATATACATATACCTTTTGTAGTACCGATACTGTGTAGTAGTAATATATATATATATATATTCGAGCGTTCAATTGACGGAAGACGCTTTCGACTACAACGCTTCCTGATCGATAGTACTTCCTGTACTTACCTTTTCATCCCAAGTGTTGGAAATTCTATACACACGCGAGAATCGCTTCAACGAAATATTTCAATTCCATTATGCTTCACTTTTCTAAAAACCTGTTATTTCGTTCTACACCTTATTTATGTAATCGGAAGCCTGTAGAAATATTTACTTCAATTGCTCAATTTTCGTGTATTTTCAAAATGTTGTGTTTATTTTAAAGAGTATATTTTAAGAAAATAATTTTTTTTTTTTTTAATATTTGGAATATGGCTACGATTGGCCATCTCTGGTTTTTTTACGGATTTGTTAGGCGAGTGAAAAAAAAAGCATCTGTTTTATTGTGACGTTTAGGTCTTAAACACTCATTTAAACAGACTTTATTTAATGTCTGTGGTGGGTAATTTAGAACAAGCCTGCAAAGGAGAACCTTGCAAATTGCTTCCACGTTATTTTAATTTTTTAAAAAAATATTTACATGTATGCAAAGTAGAACTTTGCTAATTGTCTTCTTTACAAGGCTTCGACTATGCGAAAGTACGTTAATCTTCTTTGGCTTCCTCATAGAGGATGCTTTGTAGAGAAAACAATTTGCAAAGTTCTACTTTGCATACATGTAAACATTTTCAAAAATTGTAAAATAATAAGGAATCTCGATAATGTGAATCACAAGCTTTTCGAAATTTTAAAATTGTCATGAAATTTCAATCTCCCAACCGATTTTCTTCAAATTTGTACTCAAACCTTGCTTCGTAGTGCTCAATACGTGAAATAAATTTGAAGCTGGTATCTTTTAATTTGTGCAAGCTAAGTGCGCAAAAGAGATTTTTTAAAAAATAAAAAATATTATAAAATTCGAACTATTCGACCGATTTGTGCCAAATTTGATTTAAAACCTTGTTTTATCATAGTTTGGTAGTAAAACAAATTTAAGCCCGATATCTCGCAATTTGCGCGGGTGAATGCTCGAACGACGTTTTTCAAAAGTAAAAAAACGTTATAGAATTTGAACCGCTCGACCGATTTGCGTAAAATGTAAACCCAGACCTATTTCTAGGGCAATCCACATGTGTGCCAAATTTCATTAAATTCTGCCTTAACAAGACGAATTTTTTTTTCGCATCAGCAATGTTTTGCTTTTTTTTAAAAATAAAATCGAAATTTACCAACATAGCGACGGTTCCTTAAAATAAATTCATCTTCGATACTCAATAATTGTGAAATCACGTGATAAATTGCAGCCGGCCATCCCAGAATTTAGAAAATTCGAAGTGGTTGCGGACATTTAAAAAAAATTTTAAATCGCAATAAAAATTGAATCACTCTATTCAGACCAATTTAGACCTAAAACGCCGAGACATGAAAAATACGAATTTTTTTATTTCACGAAAAAAAAGCTTTCTCTATGAAGAAGCAAAAATGTTAATTTGTATATATTTTTTTTTACATAAAATAATGTACTTTATAAATATTTTTTTTTAAATAACAAAAAAAAAAATACTTTTCGGTGCAATCTACGAAAGCAGCGGAAATATATTTATAAGACTGAATGCAATTAGGTCCTAAGTATGCATTTACCGTTAGGTAACAGTCGCAGATTTAGTGGTTAGCTAGCGGGAGATGAAATTCTATCTGTTTGATGGGCCACCAGCGGTAACGGCGGCCACTATTCAGTAGTCTATCTCGGTCTTCCGTCCGACCGCTTTCGCCATCATAGCTTAATGCGACCCGCAAACCGGCAAACTCGCGTATCAAGGACGAAGTACGAGGCGCCCAATGAGAGGGTTTTGCTGCCGAGGGGCCTCGCGTGTTAGACCAAGTTTTGGCCAAGAGACTCACTCGTTTGCTCGTCGAAGGACTCTCGCACCAGGCACACCAATTCTCTTGGGTTCCTTCGAATCGCACGTACTTTGTACATATACATGCAGATTTTCAGCTTAGGCGATCGGCTATTGTACCAAGAGTCACGCTATGCTGAGAACGGCCATATTCCCAAAGCCCTCAGGAGTTAAGAATTTCGAGAAAATTAATTAAAATACGATCGCTCGATTTTCCAGTTATTTACATTTGCCATGTCACTAATGTCAAAAGGTGAAAAACGTTGAATTCTGATTAAATGAACTTCGTCATTTAGAACAGTTAGGCACTTCATAAATATTTATTTGAATTTCCTTCATGAAAGACAATTAGTTACCTCTAAAAAGATAGAAATATTTTCTTTTATTTTGCAATTTTTTTTCTTTTATTTTCATTATGCCAGATTTTTTTTTCATTTTTTACAGAATATTATTCTGAAATAATAAAAATGATGAATTCTGAGTAGTAGTAGTAAATGACAATTTTATTGACCATATGTACATTATGACTGGGTTACATCAGTTGTGAGTGTGACAGCGGTGAATGTGAGTGGTCAACTGGCCATTGACCGAAGTCCTTCAGCCTGTGTTTTCCTTTTATATATAGTATTTGAAGATAGTAATATACATAATATAATATAATATAATATACATAATATAATATAAATAACTAAATAATTAAATAAACTATTCTTGAATCGCTAGACTTTCCAGAATTTTTAGCAGTGGTTCTGTTGGGAATTTGTGTTTGCTGATAGTCCCTTGTGGTATTGTATTGCAGACGGGGGCTATTGTGTGTATTTGTTGTTTTGCAAAATTTTTGCTGAGGTTTGATGTTCTAATGATAATTGGCTCAACGCCTGTTTGTGCGTAAAGGAGTTCATTCGAGGGATTGTGGAGTGGATTGTTCGGGTGTCTCAATTTTGTAAGTCGGCGTAAAGCTGTAGTTTCGGCCGTTTTAACATTTTTTATTGCCGGGTTGTTGCAGTTTAGCAGTATAGGGTGGCCATACTCTAGGAGTGGACGACAAATGCATTTGTAAATTTTGGTGGCCTGATTTATGGCGATCAGTTTATTTTTGAAAGTGATTTTTCGAAAGTGAGCTGCCCGGGCTATTGTTTTGGTCTTGGTATTTTTTGTGTGTATATTGAAGTTTAACTTACTGTCTATGATTATACCTAGATATTTAGCGGAGTGGCTAGGTTTGATTTCGCGGTTGTACATAGTAATTGAAGGAGTTGTTTCGGAGATATTGTGGTTAAAAATAATGAGTTTTGACTTGGTGGGGTTCGGCTTAAGGCGCCACTTGTTGAACCAGATCACGCACTTGTCGGAGAGCTCTTGCAATGATTGTATTGCCGCCGTCTTGTTTCTATTGTGGGAAATGAGTGCCGTATCGTCTGCGTATTGTAGTAAGTAGTTATTTTTGTCAAATTCGTTTTCGTCTAAAAGGTTGAAATTGTAGATGTCGTGACAGTATATGTTATAGAGTAGTGGAGAGAGCGGTGATCCTTGTGGGACGCCTTGTTCTGGTTGAAATCTGCGCGATAGCTGGTTTGTCACCTTCACTTGGAGAATGCGATCAGTTAGGAAGTTATGCGTGAGCCGAAGAAGGTAGTCTGGGCAGTCAAGTTTCCACAATTTGTATAGCAAACCCTTGTGCCACACGCTATCAAAGGCTTTGTTAATATCCATGAAAAGTGCAGTTGAATGTTTGTTAGTGAGTTTTGCTGTTTGTATATTCGCCGTCAATATCGTGAGTGGATGAATTGTTGACTTGCAGTTTCTGAAACCGAATTGGTAAGTTGGAATCTTCTCCCCAATGGCAGCTTCCAGTCGACCTTTAATGATTTTCTCGAGTATTTTCCCAAGCGTTGGAAGCAAAGTTATCGGTCGAAAGTTTTCTGGTGTATTATTGTCCATGTTGTGCTTCTGCAGGGTGATGATTGTACCGGTTTTCCAATCCTCCGGAAAGTAGTTGTTGTCTATGCAGTAGTTGTACATTTTTAGCATGAAGGAATGGATTTGTTTATCTAGCCTCTTGATAATTAACATAGGTACTTTATCGTGTCCTGGAGCCGAATTTTTCCCTTTTCTGATTATTGCCATGAGTTCTCTGTCGGTGATTGCTTCGTGTGCGTCGGGCTGCATCTCTGTGTCGCTGAAGAATTCGCTGTGCCATGCGTCCACTATCCTTTGGTTTGTGTCATCAAATTGTGCCTCTTCGGATTTGCTGAATGCTTCTTCGAAATGGTTAGCAAATATATTTGCTTTGCCAAGGTTATCTTGAATATGTACACCATTTATTACGAGGTCTGCCGTTATAGGATTAGGACTATAACCCGCGAGCTTTTTCACTGATTGCCAGTAATTTTTCCCCCTTTGTTTTTGTATTCCTTCGCAGGCTTTTAACCAGTTATGTGTTTTGAATTGCATGATCAGTATTTGAATAACGTTGTTCAGCCGGTTCATCGCTGTTTTCCGTTCAGGTGAGGGGCTATCCCTGTATTCTCGATACAATTTCCTTTTAGTTTTAATTAATCTTATGATGTGCGGTGGAAGATTATAAGAGAAAAAGTTGGGCAGGCTTGATGGGGTGTGTGCCCTGACCGCGCTGGAAAGACTTACTGTGAAGCTATTGATAATTTGTTGATTAATTGGAGTATCTTGGTTTGCGGTAAGAAAGGCCAATATGTCGGCGTTGATGTTCTTGGTGTTCGCTCCATTGTAGTTTAGACGGGGTTCTGTTACTTCTATCGGTACGGGCGTATTCCGGTCTATAGTTATAACGATCGAAAGGTGGTCTGATCCAAGATCTGGCGTTAACTCCACTTTTTTTATGGCTTTAGAGATGTTTTTTGTGTACAAAATCCTGTCCGGTGTTGTGTCCACATTGTTCGTCATAATGAAAGTTGGCGGGGTTTTGTGTTGGACGAAGTTCGATCTACTCATGAAGTCGTTAAGCTGTCGGTTCTTTGCTGGGTTAACATTAAGATCTCCTATTATTAATGCGTATTTGAATCTGCATGCTTTGATAAAAATTGTATTGTCTATGGCCGCGTGTGGGTGGATGTAGATAAGAAAGATATGGAGCTGGTCGTTGTTGAATGGAATGGCGATGTGCATTGCTTCATTTCTGTGATCATTTATGGTGATCGCATTTTGTTTTTTAGGCCTCAGTGCTGGTTCTATTTGCAACATACTACCACCTCGAATGTTCGTGTTTGTTATTCGTCCGTGTTGTTTGAAGCATTTCCAATCTCGATATTTTGTGTTGCTGTTTTCGTTACTTTTTGTCTCAACCAGTGCCACGCAGTTGATATCATTTTTTTCAATGTAATTATTAATTAGTAGTTTCCTTTTTGGGTAACTGTTTATGTTGGCGTACAGAATTTTAAGGTTGGCCATCGTTGGTCACATGACATTTACCGGTGGTTGTTTCGGTTGGGGATGGTGCGTCTGGATTTTCAAGGTCAAACATCAGAATGTAAATCCTGCTTCCGGCGAACACGGCCGTCGAATCGATTTTGAATTCCGTTATAAATCGTTTTTTCAGTTTGGCCAGTAGTTCCTCCCTGTTTACATTTTGCGGTTTGTTAATTTTGTTGACGTACGTGTTAATAATGTGGTCATGTACTGAGATGGCAGCGTGAATGGGGTTGTTTTCGGTGATGATTCGGTCAAGCTCTGCCGTTTTCTTGTTGATGGACTTAATGGGAATATTGGGTATTCCTTCGATGGATTTTGTCGGCCTCAGCGGGCATTTGAACGACCACGCGGCGTGATCTGTGGCCTTACATGCCAAGCACTTTGGCTGGAGATCTGTGCTGCAGCTTGTTGTTTTGTGGGCGCCATTGCATTTCTCACATGTCGCCTTGTTGGGGCAATTTGCCGTAGCGTGCGTAAATTGCATGCATTTGCTGCATGGCAGGGGTGCTGGTGCTGGTGGAGTGCTCGGATATGTGGGGTAGTGTTTGTTCAGGAAGAAAAGCCCCTCATTCATTAATTTTTGGAAGGAGTTTTCACACCCGGAGATCACTCTAATTAAGGAGGTTGGCTTGTTTGTGGCTTTTGAGATGATTCTCTTGCAGTATCTGTGAGTGATTCCTTGTTCGATTAATATCTTGCTCACTGTGTCGTCTTCGAGGTCACGTTCCACTGAGGCTATGACTGCAGAGAATGTGGCTGTTGGCGTGTTGTTGGAGGGACTTTTTTTGTTAGAGGTGGTTTCCGAGTATGCAGATATGCTCTTGTTTTTTGTCAGCTTGTCAAGGGATTTCGAGAGGTTCTCCCGACTGCTGTCAGATTTCAGCAAGAATCCTTTTGACGTTTGTAGTATTATGTCATTGTTGTTTGGTTGAATCGATTGCCATAAGGTCGCTAATTGAATTCTGCTGATAGCTGTCTCCGTGTTTATGTAGTATAGATGTTTGAATTGCTTTTGCTTTTGTCTTCGCTCTATGTCTCGGGCTGAGTAATTAATAGAGCCGTATGTTGATGTTGATGGTTGCGGATTAACGATGTTGCATGTACCCGGATTCGCTGCCGAGGTATGAGGTAGTTGGAATAGCGCTGGCCGTTTCGGCCGGCTGGCTAACTCCTCTTGGCTTAGTGGCCGATCGTCATTTGAACTTCTCGATCCTTTACGCGGTCTGCCTCTTTTTCGGCGGGTTGTTATCGCTGGTGAAAAGTCTCCTTCACTTTCTTGATCCATCTGTGATGTGTCGCTCATTGTCATGCACTACCACTGCACTATTCGCGCTAACACTCACAAATTCACATAGGCTGTTGTACTATTACTATCAGTATAGAAGCTCGCGTAGCAATTTGAAACACGTCCGGCTCGCACCGTGTCTCAATCGAGACTGTTGATGAATTCTGATTAAATGAACTTTGTCATTTAGAACAGTTAGGCAGAGACACTTCAAAAATATTTATTTGGATTTCCTTAATGAAAGACAATTAGTTACCTATAAAAAGATAGAAATATTTTCTTTTATTTTGCAATTTTTTTTCTTTTATTTTCATTATGCCAGATTTTTTTTCATTTTTTACAGAATATTATTCTGAAATAATAAAAACGTTGAATTCTGATTAAATGAACTTTGTCATTTAGAACAGTTAGGCAGAGACACTTCATAAATATTTATTTGGATCTCCTTAATGAAAGACAATTAGTTACCTCTAAAAAGATAGAAATATTTTCTTTTATTTTGCAATTTTTTTTCTTTTATTTTCATTATGCCAGATTTTTTTTTCATTTTTTACAGAATATTATTCTGAAATAATAAAAACGTTGAATTCTGATGAAATGAACTTTGTCATTTAGAACAATTAGGCAGAGACACTTCATAAATATTTATTTGGATTTCCTTAATGAAAGACAATTAGTTACCTCTAAAAAGAAATATTTTCTTTTATATTGCAATTTTTTTTTTTTTCATTATGCCAGATATTTTTTTTCTGTTTTTACAGAATATTATTGTTCTGTAGTCAAAAGTGCTTTTTATTTTTTATTGCCACCATGACTATTATTATTATTATTATTATTTTATTTTACTGTATTTCGTAGCTCGGCACAGATCTTCATAAACATTAAAAATTTGGTTTACCTCATTTTTTACGTTTACTTACTGAAATGGTATCGAGTATGGAATTAGATGAAAATAAAAATGTTGCTATAAAAAATGTAATAAACGGTTTCTATCGTTCTATTATTTTATTTTTTTTTGTGCAAAAACTCAATTATAAAAATAGCTGCGTATGCTACAAATTGAATGTTCTACCCTTTCAGTTACCAATAAAAGATTTTTCTCCGATTGGAAAAGCGATATGAAGGACATTCGCCAGGAATAACCAAAAAAACGAATTGTTAAACGTTAAAAAAAATGTGTAATCAGATATTCAAGAAGAACGTACATGAATTGTACATGTTGAATACGCGAAAATCAATTCAGCCTTCAATCTCCCTGATTGCACGAACATCATCCTAGAATCCAATGGCACACAATGAAGTATTAACAGGAGTGAGAAAGGGATGAGGCTGACGTGAGTATAATATATCAGAGAGGATGAGTGTACGAGCTGAGGAGAGAAGCAGCCTAATCGCAGAAGTGTTTTGAGGCGTGTAAGGGCGAGTGCTAGAGCGGGTAGAAACCCCAGACGGACATTAATAATTGCGAGCGAAGGTTATATAGAGAAGCCTCAGCACAGGATTGTGCGAACAAGAGCTCCTCTTCGGCCGAGCCACGAGACAGAGGAAAGCTATGTAAGCTATAACCACGAAAGGCTCTAATTTGCTCAGAACAATTCCGCATCGTCGTCGTCGAGACTATCTTGCTTTCTTGTACTTTTACTATAGCGACAGTGCATGGGGCATTCCATGCTAATTCACAGAAGATGAAACTCGACCAATTTCAATTTCACGAATATATATATATTTTTTAATATTGTTGTTATCATTGAAAAGGACACCTGTGATTTTTATTCTCTTAATATTTCGAGTTCTTCGTGGAGAGTTTCAGTGAATTTTTCTGGTCAGATAAATTTTGTACTTTAATAAACTTGATAAACATACTCCATATGATGTTTATCAATTTTTCTATTATTTTTATATTAAACTGTATTACGTAACGAAAAAAAATTAGCCATATTGCTTATGTCGAAATCATGTTTTTAATTTAGATGGAATTTTTTTACATTGTAAAGTAATTTTTTTTTACATCAAGAGTGGCACGAAATGAAGGTCTAATAAAAATCATAGGTGTTCCTTTCAGTGATAACAGCTGTAAAAAATGATAGGGAAATTTGAGGGTGTCAGGCTTCATCCTCTGCATGAATTAACCATGGAATGCCCCATATACATACTTATATATATAAATATATATATAATATAAAATACAGATATAAAAGTAGTATACGTAGAAGTCTCCATTATAAAGTTGGCAGGTATCCGTTGCTGCCCCTTCGGCATCGCTTCTCTCGCACGGACTGCTTCGTTTCTTTTTATCCGCAACCCTCTCACTTTTTCTCCTCTTTCGTCGTTCTTCCGCAGCCCTCACCCTTCCTGCTGCGGCATGTCACAGCCACTGTTCCGCAATGTTGCACAGCACTGCGTTAATTCGTGACTATCCAACTCGGAAAAAACTTGTATTTTTTTTCATTGCTCTCTCTCTCTCTCTCTCTCTCTCTCTGACTCTGTCTCTTGGCTTAGTTCTCCATGCAGCCAGCATCGCGACCCCGTCGCGTGCACATCACGCGAGGACCGGGAGGCATTTATGCGAACGAGACAACGCACAGCGGATTAGCGAACTGTGGGCAAGAAAAGTTGGAATTTTTAATTTATTGTGCTGTCAAGTTTACGCACCAACAGTCGCTTCGGCTCTTTATTGTCGGGAGTAATTATTCAGATATGAAATATAGGAGAACTTTTCTTTAAGATTATTTGGTATGTGTTAATCTGTCTTTTTCTTTGGATTTCACAGGAGACAGAAAGACAGAGATACATTTTTTCAACTGCAGAATTGTGAGACCCTTCCAAATAGCATAAAATACATGGAAGAGAAATATTGACAAAATGTTATTGTAATTTTATTGAAATTGAAATATTGTCATCAACGAGTTAGAATATTTGATTTCATGAAATAGTTTTGAATTTTACTCTTTTGCTTCTTCAAGAAGCTTTGTTTTCGGGACTTTTTTTGGACTTTGGATTTTTTGGAAATCCATGCAGTTCTCTTGTTTCTCCGAGATTTTGGATTTAAAAAAAAATGTCTGTGCGCGCTGTAGCTTTCGGGATATTGTTTCAAATTCAGTAATCGAATGAACATGGTTTGGGTTGAATTCTTGATGGAACTCTCATTTTCACTTTCATCAAACAGAGCTGATGAGGAAGCGCAAATATAATTTGCGGCGTTTTTATTCTTATTCTAGTGATTTCTCTTTATTCTAGTAATCAATCAAAGTGGAAATATTTAGATTACGTTTCTTTTAAACTCACTCAGCTGTATCACATCATCCGAAAATATTTCTAATGTACGAAAAGTTGAATCATAGAATCGTGTTATGAGAAAATATAACGAATTTAGGAATACTGAAATAGACTTTGAAATTCGTGGGGTTTAAAAGCAGGAATGAAGATGACAGGATTCATCAACCCTCGAAAATCATAATCTTCGACGTAGGGCAGCAGCAGCAGCAGGACGTGTTATGAGGTCCTATACGTGAGTTTCGTGGCAGGAAGAGAACCAGAGAGAGAGGCGGTTACCATGGAAATACCGGGGGGAATTCCCTGCAGTGTTCTGAAAGGGCAACTTGCTTTTGAGCTTTCAGACGAACGGATGTCATATTGAGCTACACAGCCCAGACGGAGGGGACCATTTTAAGATACATTTAACTCGTCATCATTCCAAAAGCGTAACTGACATTTTGCTGTATAGTTGTCAAGTCATTTAGCGAAACAATTAAAAGCTCTAAATATTCAAAAGGGCTAAAAGTCGTTATGACATGAAATTGAACGAGGTTTTTATACATTTCTGTAGGATAATACTTCGTTTTTATCGAAAACGATTAAGTTTGTATTTTTAAGGATACGAAAAATTAATTAATATTTATATGCAAAAATCTTCTGAAAATCAACGTCCATTTTTTAAATCTTTTTTATTTTTGTGTACAATTCAAATGTCTGTAAATGTCTTTTTTTTTTTTTAATTACAAGTGATTAAAAATTTTGTTCAACAAAGATATACCTATTTTTTTGTGAAAATGGCAAAAAGCACATATCGAAATGAAAATTACACTTTTTTTTTTGTTCAAGTGACCAAAGATATTTGAAATGTAATAAAATAAAAATATAAAATTTGTAACGAATTATTATTGTAATTTTTGTTGCTGTGAAAATGAGAAACACGCTTAACGTATTCACATGAAAACAGAAGGGAAATGAGAAATATCAAACAGAAGCAAAGAATGATGCACCGAGTCAATATTAAATTCTCTATGAAAGGAAAATCTAGGTCGTAGTCGACGCGAACAGAGGCTAACGAATATCTCGAAAACTCAAGAACAATTTACAACACACACTGCAAGACATGAATTAATGAAGGGTTAAGGTCGCGCAGAGGGCCACAAAACTCTCAGAGGCTTATTCGTACCTATGGTGTACTCGTGAAGTTCGTGAAGACAGAGGAGAGAGAGAGGCTGCTGACAAGATGACAAAAGTGTCGGTTACCATGGAAATAGGGGTTATATATTTCACCTGTAAGGGTTTTCCTACCCTTACTGCGTGTCGGTTAACTCCAGGGTACTTCAGACAGACGCACACTCGGGCTCTCGAGTATTATCCTTCGTGCAATTTTCCCAGCAACGCGTAGATCCGGTTATTACCTATTTTAATAATCCTCTACGTTGGTAGCAGGTTTGAATAAATTCGATGAAATTTCTTGATCAAAATTACAGCATAAATTGTCTTATAAAAGTATATTACTTTTTTCTTATCTGTCAAAAAAGAGTGTTTTATATTTTACGATATTTTTGGAATTTTTCTTATTTAAGAAAAAAATAAAAACAAAAAATTGTGGATTTGACAAATCTCTGATTAGACTTTTTTTTTGGTCTCTTTACTAGTTTAACAGCGATTTTGTAAAGAACATTGTTACTCTCATATAACAAAAATATTACTCAACGAAAAATAGAATTCCGGTTTTGTAAAATAATTTTTTTACTTTGATAACAATGAAACATTTCTGTCTCACAACATGTTTGAAAATCTATTTAAAAACATTAGTGTGTTTCGTCGAATATATATATATTTTTTTTAATCGTAACTTATTCAGTTATGAATGACTGATGAGCTCTGCATTAAAATTGTAAACGAGTAACAAAACCAAGCCATAAGGAGCTCTTTTCAACCATTCATATTTTACGAAATATATCCCATGAATAGGTACTTTTGGGACGGTTTATCAGAGTCCGTTAATCGACATTTCCATATTACTCCAGTGCATTGGCGACCAGCGTATTATAGATGAATTACGGTGGGAGAGTCTCCCGTAAATTTCCAACCGATGAACCTCCACTTGATCATACATACAAGAACCGATGCCTCGAATGAAATGAAAGGCTCCCGCGCAGTAGCGGCAGCTGCGCGCTTCGTCCTCCGCACTCATATCTGAAGCATTCTCCTGATAATGCCGCTCAGTGAATCCAGATTTACCGATTGTACGAACCTCGCCAATACATAACGCGATATATTATACCCGAGATCGTTTTCACCCAGTGAATCAGCTCGCAAACTCTATACCGTTCGCGTATACGCAAAGCAATAGGGATCGCAAAATTTTGGGAGAATGATCTGGGGTCTCCAGTTTCGGTGGATCAGAATATGGAATGCCATGGCATATATAATGGACATGAGAATGACCGGGGCTTACTGGTTTGGGGGGCTACAGGAGTTCAAAGCTCTGGACACGTTTTCACATAGCAGATAATAAATATTTTTAACTATTTTTCCTACTTGAAAATTGAATCACAAAATTGGTCTCGAAACCAACAATAAAAAATTGTTCGCTTCGGTTACACAGGAAAAAAAATATATAACTTTCATCAGCAGATAAGTAAGTAGATCTTACATACAAAAATCGTCAATTTTGATCTAACAAATAAAAGTTACCTCTTCCCTCAAATTAAAACCTGAAAAAAAAGAACAGATTTGAAATTGATTCAGCTAATCCCTCTATGTCCCTTATCAATGGCGAACCTCATCTAACTCAGTCCCTGTAATATCTATAATCTAATGCAACGCCAATTCCTTTAGCACCCGCAGTCATAGACGAGAGCATCGAGTCCGGGCTCTGTGTGAATTCACCAATGAAAATGTGCTGGTAGATTGGCAAAACGGATAGGGTAGTTAGAGCATACCGCACAGGTATGGTTTAGAGATTCCGCATCGTTGATCCGGCATGATCACAGAGGGAGGATCTTTGAATGGAGGTAGAAACTAGTGTTGGGGCGTATGAAGCTGGGTATCACGTTCACCCTGTGGGAACACAATCGGTTATGCATTCCCCTGGTCTCCTACAGCCAGATTGTATGCTTCGGCATGCTAATGACGTAGCAATGACATACAGGGATTCGATCCTATGTCTCTGGTGTTGGTAGTCGATCAGCGCGATAATCCGACCGCTTCAACAGCTCGGCAACGGAGCCACAGAGCCACGGTCATAGACGTTCTGGCTAAGTCGGACAGCGCCACGGATCGTGGATCAAGGTGAGATTACACGGGGCCAGAATCAACGGACACGCGAACTCGATTAACCGAGTCGGCGTGTCGTGCACCGAGGTCAGGGGTATATTCAACGTGTATTAAGGGCAGCCGATATTCAGATTTATTACTTTTCGCTTGTTCGGTGAAAAAAAAGCTTTGTTTTCAGGGAAATTTCTATTTTTTTTAGAGATTTTCTTGTCGGTATACATAAACTGGTGCGGAACGAAAAGTGGATTGGAAAAAGTGTCCAGATGATGGAGAGGCGAAAATTCATAATTCGTGAACTCATTGTGTGGTTTTGATTTGATTAACCGGATCGACAAATTCTTCGTCGTGGTTTCAGGGGTATATAAAGTCGTCATGTTATTTTTCAGCAACTTTGTTATCCAAGTTATTTTAAATATGAATTTACAACAACGAAAAAAAGAAGAAATCTCTCTATTTGAATGCCTTGGCAATCTTTCGATTTATTCATTATTCTGACTTTACTATATGTTGGGCCAGTTTGCAAGAGCCTTGACATAGAGCATGTACTATATATCTTAGCTCATAACAAGTTCATAGAGGTCCTTATACTTGTAGTAGGTATGTACGAGGCTCTCGTGACCGGATATCGCGTACTGAATCGTCCTGTTCTCGGCTCAACCGACCTCCGCTACTCTCTTGCACTCCAGGGAAATTCGTCGAAAACGAGCTTTCGAAATGCCATCGAGATGTACATACAGAAGTCCGAGTAGTATAGAGAACATGAATAGTGTACCGTACGAGATGTACCAAGCACAGTTTCATGTAGGTACTGAATTGGAAGATTGGTCTTCTGTTATGTAAAGGGAATGAATCTCATATCTTCAGCTGCAGACACTGCACCAGGATTTATTCCACAATAAATGTACAATGAACAATGAATAAATTACGCCTTTTTAGGGTTCATGAAAGTTTCTAACGATTAAGATGAATATATTGCTTTTTAATTTGTTCATTTTATTGCTGTCATGCTCAGTTTTTTTTAATACAAAAGACTAATTGTGATTAAAAGTGCAAATGCAATTGGTTTGTTCAATCAGTGTCTTTTTTTTAATATTCCATTCGAAATATCTTTTTTGTAGTCTCTGATAAAAGGATGAGAGTCGCTGATGGTCCATTTTGAAGGTAAGATATTAAGCTACTCATAAAAAATTATGAGACGTCCATGTACAGCACGATTTTAGTAGGATTAATTTAATAAACGACCTAATTCAGGATAAAGGCTACAGCTGACATGTGACACCAATTAGATCGATACTGACCCACTAAAGTGAGCAATTGCAATAATACTGTATGTATTTCAAGTGTTTCTGATATTAAATAAAAACAAGTCTATCAATGTCAAATACAAAAAAAAAAAACCTTGTAGTTATACAAAAAAGTGCAACTAAACTAAATTGTTACACTATTTGAATTTTTATTTTTCATATAAATAGCTTAAAATCTCCTCATCAAAATAACCCACCATGCAACTCCCACGCACTTATTTTTCGCCGGATTGCAAATTTTCTTTACTAAAAATATGTTTTTTTTTTTCACATATTAATCATAGCGAAATTATAAAAACTCGTGGAACAACCTCTAAAAAAGATGTTATGATGCTTCCCTTCAAAAAGTAACTTTCTTTATATCCAAACCTAAAGTCTTGAATGTTGGTCGCGGAAAAATAAAATAAAAAGTTCATTCTCAACATACCCTAATAACTATATGTAGCATATAAAATTACAGTTTTATCGACAGTAAATCGAAAAAAGATAGGAAAATAAAATAAAAATATTGTTCCAATTAATTCATCGAGTTGACTCTTTGATCAATCAAAATGAAGCGAATAAAAAGTGGGCATGAAAAGAGCAAAAAATTTGTCAGATTTTAAATGAATTAAAACCGATATTAGTATTTCTCAGTTTAATATTTGTTTTTTTTTTTTGGTTCGTGCAAATGGAATGCACAAAAAGTACATGCCGCAAAGGGTTTTAATAGCTTCGATTTAAAGGTATTTACTATATTGGTCTATGAACTATATCTGCCGGCGATATTGCAATATAACGTCCCTTCCCCACCGCTCTGTTTATACTTCCGGGCTGGATAGCTCGTGTCAGCCTCCAAGCTCGATTTTAGTTGGGTACTCGACTCGCGAACGGACGATACGTTCCGATGAAACATTTATTATACTCCCTTTTCCCAACCCTTTTCATCCGTTCTTTGACCACGTTCGCACGCTCAGCCCGTCGGGAGCATCGATGACTCGCGATAAGGTCGCGAGTCGAGTGCACACGGGGTCTGTACAGTCAGTTCTGCACTGTGGCGGCTACGAGGGCTGAGGAGAGGTATTAAATACGTGACCCGACTTGGCCCTGCGATGCTCTCGGTGATCCTGGTGTGCTTGCCCTCCCCTTCACTGCTATCGCCATGGGTCGAATCTTCACCCCAGCACCCGCGTGTTATTATCAACGAGAAGAGGTATGCCACCCCATACAATATATGGGCCATTCCATGCCGATTTAATCTGCTTCTGATCCTCGACCGAATCGGATTTGCTCCACATTTGTCTATATGTTATTGCTTCAATTTTGAGAAGTAACACAAACGCTAAAAATGTGTCTAAGTGATCGAAAAATCTTTAAATAAATATGTATACACGCTTTTATATCTCTTTCTTTTATATTTCTTTAAGCAGCTAGAAATTAATAAATAAATAAAAAATCTAAGAGCCAACCAGAATTTTTCTTAGATTTTCATTTTTAATATTTGACGTATGATTATTTAATACCAATATATAGTTTCGGGTATTTAAAGAATCTGAAATAATTCTCGATAATACTGTATCAGGTGTGAATATTTTTAAGCATACACCCAAAGTATCAATAATTGAATATTAAGCATAGAAGAAACTAGCAAATCTAATGTAAAAAAAATCTACAAAAAAAACACGCAATGGCCTCTATCGATTTTGTCTTGGAATGCCCCATATACGTGTGCATATGTATGTATATTGACTTCCTGTTATTTTCATTCCGGTGACCATCGGCCGACAATTGCGAATGGGAGAGGGGGTGTCGATATTGCGCTGCCCTTTCCCGTTCATTCGCTTATTCTCATCGTCCGCATCTCTCGAAGCATCGACGAGACTCGATTTTTAGCGATGCCAGAGTGGCTCTCTCGTTACACGCAACGTGGAATACGTATATCGATCAATTTATCCTCGCCTATGGGAAAAAGAGGTCTGCTATCTGTTTGTTCATCGGAGGCTTAGAGATTCCCTCGGCTGAACGGGATTGGCTTTTCCACGTGTCTCGTTCACCCGCAGCTTGAATCGAGAATAATAGATTGAGAGCGAACTTTCATCTACACACGTGGAGATGACTCTCTTTTCCGAAGGATATTGCGTTTGGGATACGAACTTCCAGTAGAGCCTTTGATCTACGCCAAGGAAAATTAATCATGATAAAGCCGATGCGATATAATGGCGGTTGTCATTTTTTTTTTTTTTTCGTGTAAGTCAGTGTGACGTAAAGTGGATAGACAATCCTTTGACACTGTGTGCGCATTTTTGTTTTCTCATAGAGGATGCTTTGTTCTCATGAAATCATTTTTTTTTTTTTTCGAGATTTTTACGTCATGATTTTCCATGTCACTTTTTATTGAATAAATAAATTACCAACTGACGATATTACGAGGGATGATATTACTTTTCTCTGTAAATTTGATAAATCCATTGATAAGATTTAACAATCTAATTTGCATTGTATCAGGTCGGTAGAGTCTTTGATCTACGCAGAGAAAATTAATCATAAAGTCGATGCGATTTTAATATGATGCTCATTTATGTGTATGAGCACATTTTTGTTTCCTCATGGAGGAAGTCTTGTTTTCGTAAAATCATTTTTTTTTTAGATTCTTTATGTCAGGATTTTCTATGCCAATTTTTATTAATGAATAACTTACCAACTGACGATATTGCGATGAATTTTTTCGATTATTTTCAAATGAAGCATATTTTTCGTTGTGAATTTTGCAAATTCGTTGATACGACTTAACAAGCTTATTTACATTAAGTTGGATCATTTTTTTTAGTTACTTGAAATGTTAATTTTTTTTCATATAAAAAAACTGTTTTTATTTTAAATTTCATCTGCTTTAATAATGAATAATATGAAAGTAAAATTTATAATCTTGAATTGCTTTTATGTATTTTAGAGCAAGAATTAAAATGCGACGAAATAATTTTACGATATATTTTAGTCTTTCTGGCGACAAAATTCAGTATGCTCTTATTGAATTACACTTACGTTAATATTTTCAACTGTTATAAATTGCAGATTCAATACTCACTGTTTGGATCGTGAATCCAGCGTTTCTTGTCGCCGACTTTCATAATACGAGTGTCATCCTAAAACAGAGAAAGAATTCAATTAAGAAAAAGCAAAAAACGCATTAAAGGGATTCTGGAGTAGATTTTGTTACCAACTACGGTCTGTAAAAATAGTCCATTTCTTCAAATTGCACAGTATTATAATGTCAATAGAAACTTATGGTCCTGCCCTCGAATTTCTATTGAAAAAGCACGAGAAATAAGGAGATATGTAATTTTTTGAGCTTCCCGAAAACCACATGGCTCACCGAAATACGAACGCCATCTGTTTTGTAAAAGATATAAAAGTTTCTTCAACTCATATGCGTATAAAAAGAGTCCATCAGCATTCTCGGACGTCCTTCGAACACTCCACAAGCTCCAAAGAAACCGATGACAAAAAAAAAATAAAAACCAGAGTGCACTTTGTACTTTACAATTTGCATGAATTTCTTTTGTGCAATCGATTTTCACGAGACTTCCATGAATGGACGTGCACGCTTTTCTTACGTGCGTGAATTCAAACGACTTTTATATCTTAGAAAGCAGATGGTGTTTATATTTAAGACGCTCATAGTAGTTTTCGGGAAATTCCGGAAAATATATATATTTCTTCACATCTCATCAAAGATTTCAACTAAAATTCGAGTGTCTCCCATCTATGATGGGAAAAATATCGGCTACTCTTTACCATCAAGAGTCTTCAAGAAAATCTACTCCAGGATATCTCCTTAAAGAAACGTCACAAGTGAACATAATAATTCCGAGAAAATTGTATTTTTCTCCCTATATTTTAACGGCACTCCTAACGACATCATCGCCTAGAGCCTTCGACGGACTTCGATTTTTTCGTGCAATGTCCACATTGGGGATCGCTAAAGTAAACCTGGACTTAGACGCGGAAGAGCGAGCAGCGTTGGACAAACTCCAGAGGTACGAGAGGAAGCTCACACCCTCTCTTTTCCCGTCACAGCTTTCAGCATCGTAAGCGGCGGGAGAAGCTGTCTCCATCGTCGCTTCTGTACCACCGCTATTCCCTCGGGGATTCACGAAGAAGCAGACTTAATTACGTAATTAACGCGAACAAACGTATACGAAGAGACATGAACCAAGAGCGCGAGATATATATATATATATATATATATATACACGCACGTGCAGACGTATTCCTCTCGCGACTCTCGGCAATTCACTGAAGAAATCTTTGCCGAAGCAAACGAAATAGAGTGACGAGGGTTTCGCGGGGTAATTCGTGATAAATGTTCAAGACGTAATGAGATGTAGCGAGAAAATCCTAAGGATATTGCTAAAAGCTTTAAAATCCTTTGGTGAAAGCATTAATCTTAGAAAAAATGTCTTGATTTTGCTTATTCATTTGTCAATTTGTATTTTACGCCGATTTTTCTGTTCATTTTCTACGTTACGATTATTTTTACAAATCCTAGCCGTTTCCGGTTCGCTCAAAAGGTTGTAATACCAAAATTCAAGCGAGAATATAGCTTTTACAATGTTAGCTACAGTTCTTTAAAACTATCTGTAGTCACCTATTACACGAATCCTCCGACTTCCAACGAAAGTCAAAGGATTCAAAGTCTTGCTTAGTCGCGCGCAGAGATCTTGCAAGTTTACGAATTATTCCGTAGGTGCCCGTCTTTTCTCAGAGCGCAATAGTTAACTGGCATATAGAAGACAAGATAGCTAATGCTAAGGATATACAGCCACGCGCACTCTCTCTCTCTGTGTGTTCTCTGTTCTCTTCGCCATGCTAGAATTATCTCCTAGCTAACTAATTGTGAGGCCGAAAGTAAACTTTACCAATTAACCGCGCGGAGCTCTTATGCTGCCGCTTAGGAGTATCTCCGGCGCAGCAGTAAACTGGCAGAAGGGTCGAACTCGAAACTTCGTCATGGCGAACGAAGCAAATGCGCGCGAGAGAAGAGAGCCAAGCAGCTCTCGTGTTCGGAAATCGACCAAGCACTAAGAAGCCCAAATCCAAGTATGCTTTCCTTGAAGAGAAAGAGAGAGAGAGAGAGAGATAGAGAGATAGAGAGAGAGAGAGAGAGAGATAGTGAGCGCAACTCGAGATGAAATTGCTCGCATCTATGAGCTTGGGGTACCATGCGGAGATCGTCAAGAAAGCACACCACGGCAAGGAGAGTCAGAGGAGGAACGATGTAAATCATGAATATCGGAATTATTTCACTTTAGTGGGTTATCGTATCATATTACGCTCTTCAGTGAATAAGAGATGATTACTTACGTGAAGGGGCGGCTACCAAAATATTAAACGATCAAAAAATAGTTTGATAATAATTATAGTAATAATCAAAAAAATCAACAATGTAGAACCTTGCAAATTGCTTCCTCGTTACTTTACATTTTTTTTTAAATGTTTACATGTATGCAGAGTAGAACTTTGCAAATTGTTTTCTCTAGAAATATTCCACCATGAGGAAGCAAAATTACCAACAAAAATAAAAATTTTGATCCTCGAGTGAGCATAAAAAGTATTCAATAAAAAGAAAAATTGAATCCTCACCGGAGGATACAATTTTTATTTTTACTGATCATTTTTTGATTGCATAATTTTTTTTTTATTCATAATTTTGTTTATTATTATTTTATTATCACTAAGCTGTTTTTTGAAAAAGTATTCAATAAAAAGAAAAATTGAATCCTCACCGGAGGATATTTTATTTTTACTGATAATTTTTTGATTATTATTTTTTATAAATCATTTTTACCCTCATTATTTTTTAGATAATTCACGTGCGGACGTGAAGTAATACTTCTTATTGAATAATGAATAATTACAATAGACGCTAATTTTGTTATCCTTTACATATTTATGATATCGGGAAGATTTTTTTTTCAGTCAATTATGCAATTTATCCTGTCTCTACTTTTGTCAAGATTAAAGAAATGAAAAATTCGGTTAATATTCATCGAAATTTTCATTGAGGGAAATTGCAGATCTGATATGATGAGATTCTGGGAAAGAATTAGGTTAATGATTCATTAATTGACAAAGTAACTAAGACATTTCAATTACTGTCATTTTGATTATCATATTGAATGTTAATTATATTTTTTTTTAGAGTAGCATATTGATCTTGAATTGCTAATAAACAAATTTTGGAAATTACAATCAATTTTCATTAATACACAAAAAGTGGTTGAGACTTGCAACTATATTAAGTGGCGCATATTAATTATTAGTCGATATGACTATTTTAATATGTAAATGAGTTTTTTTTCCATTATACTACATTTGAGATTAAATTATTCAGCTCGTCCATTTTCTCGTCATCTGAAATCGGTCGGTAAAAATATGGTTTAAAAATAAAGCTATAATTTGACTTAAGTGATTGTACACTCTGCAACGAATAATAGGTGATATTGGAAAAACTAATGAACGTACATAAATTGTCATTGTGAACAAAAATGAATTAAGAGGTCTATTATAATATCTCCAATATGATAAATATTTACAAACTTAAATTTACCGACCGCCAAGATCTCTGTCCTCGTATACATTCGCAAATAGCCCAAACTCAATTGGGAAAACATTAACGACACTGGGGTAAAAATAATTCTGTTAAACATGTCACAAATTCGATTCGTTATTTTTTAAATTAATGAAGTGAAAAAAAGAAAAACAAAATTTGTAAACTCGTCGAATTAATACCTAATCCTTGTGAAGCTACAAAAAAAAACTGCAAAAATGTAAATTTTACAAATTCTGTTTGCAAAATTTATTTCCATTTATTTTTTAGTGCATCAAAACAGACATTTTTAATTAACAAAGCGACAAAACAAAATTGATAAATTAGTCGAATTTGGACAAAATTTTTATGAAACTAATAAAATGTATGCATTTTACAAAGTTTGCAGAAATCACACAAAAAATGTAGTTTAATTTTTTTACTGTACAACGTTAATTAAAACGGACTCTTTTTTGATTACCAAAATTGACAAAACAAAATTGTCGAATTTTCACTAAATCTTTGTGAAATCAGAAAAATTTTTGTTTCACAATCATTGTTTGCAAAAATAACGAAAATTGCAGTTTTAACAAAACAGACATGATATTGTGTGCATTAAATTTATTTCTCTCTCTCTCTCTATTCGTTGACTCATGCACATTGCACGCCGTATGCACTTGAACATAGGCCGCAAACGCAGCAAACTGAATTAGAATAGAAATTTAGAATTAACACTGAACTGACAAAGAGCCATGAAACTTTAGGAATTAACTGCTCTTAGTAGTCACGCTGGTGTGGTTTTGGACGCATACACAAGCTACGTTAACACACGTTACCTGTACCATTATGTATAGGAACTTCGTGGCACGCAAAACTTTGAAATGTTCACCCCTTCCACCCACCCACCCCCTCCCTCCTCCCCCTCCCCATCCACACCCCTTTTGCTGCAAGCCAACACTCAGTCGTTTCCATTATTCACGGTTACGTCCCATAACCGCTGGTCGACTCGTTTCCATTCTTCGTTGGAATGAAATTCTTTTGCGCCATTAACGTTACCTGTATCTCTCACCTGATTTTCGTGTCTCTGTTTTGCTTAGCGCAATTGCATAACACAAACTAAAAACAGCTATGTATATATATAGAAACAATCGGTAGACTTGCAGTCTCACGTCTCTCTGCGAATCGCAGCAATCCTTTCACGAGAGTAATCGAAATGCGTTTTACTACACGGTGAAGACGAACCTCCTCGAACGTTTCCAACGTGATTCAGGAATCGTTCAGAGCCACAAGTGCGAGAGCTTCGAGCCCTTCGACGAGGGATTTTAATCGATAGCACTTCAGCGCGCTACTCTCTGCATGCTTCGAAACGAATTACACGCTTGAATAAACCGCACTTTCTCGCGCTAGGTCATTTTGTAATTTGAAAATCTTTTAAAACGCCAGGTACGCTTATATGCATGGTTTTTTTTTTTTTTTTTTTTTTCATTCATTCGTTTGTGTCTCGATAGAAATTCCATTTACTGATGAGACACAGAAAATGGCTGCAAAGTAGAACATTCCGCAGAAAAGACAATTATTAAACTGCAGTCAAATTTTTTTTTAATTCGGCACAGCAGAATCGTCACTTATAGTAGAGAAACTTTTTTTTTTTGTAAATATGTGAAAAGAACAATTGTGAAACGAAAATGGCAATTTTGTTTCTTCTAAAAATGAATAGGAATATTTCGTTATACGAAAGTCACACTTTTTCGTTCCAATGACGAAAGATATTTGTTGAAATGAAAATATAAAATTTACTAATTGACTTTAATCATGAGCAGCACCATATCCAATTTTTTCGTCCTATCATATTTTGGTAGAAAAATAAATTACAGTTATAAAGATGTGCTTCACAATTCTGGCGTCTCTTATTTTTAAAAAAATTTGTAACAAGACAAATAATTCTTGAGAAATACTCATAAAAAGGAATAACGAATTTTTGATAAGTGTAAAATTTCCAATAAAAATTGATAAACATTTATCGACGTAACACGGTTCTTTGGAAAATGTGAATAAGAGTGTTCGACTTGGAGAATAATGTATCAGCTTCCTCTCTCTTCGGTCCAACCATGTCCGAGTAGAATGGTGTATATATATACATAGAGTATGTGTGCACACACCTCGCACGAATTCTCGTCTCAGTGCGATGCATCAACGTACGGCGTTTGGCCTGGACGATCGAGCACACTGGCAATCTAGCTTCGATGTGGAATCGAGGTCACCACGCCTTTGCGAATCGAATGGATCGTCGTCGTGCCCTGGTGAGGTACGTCGTTTGCTTGCTCGCTTTTGCCTGAGCTCATTCGCCATAAGCTCTCGCCCCTCAGAAGCCCGCTGCTATAAAATGCATTAGCTCGGAGACACATCCGCTCGTCTCGCTGGAGACTCTCGGACAACAGACTGTACGAAGACTCTCGAGTTTTATCTTGCTTCGTGATCGTGATGTACTCTCTATCTTTCAGGACTCGGTATAAGCTTGCAGATCCAATTTCTTGCGGATGTCTCCATGTCGGAGAACTTTCAATAAATGTAATGGATCTCAGCTGGAATATCGTTAATTATCGTTATAATGTGGAATCGTTATGATGACTTATTTTTATATTGGAGAAAAATGTCATTCAGAGTTAGGATAGTTAAAAAGTTGTTTCCCTAAATTTTGCACAGTTACTTTCGATATTTAAATTAAATTTCCTCTGTGCTGTGTTGACCGTTGAATGACAGATTTATTATTTTGTATAATTTTTTTTTGTGGAATCACGATTTGTACCAATTTTACAATAGGAAGAAATTGCATTCATTAATTCAATAGGCCGTTACGAACTCGTATTTATTCGATTTTACGTTCGTGTTGAATTGGTGTTCATTAATTGGATATCATCTGTTCATTCATTGGCCTAAGTCATTGAGCGGTGTTCATTAGTTGGGTTTTTGTAGTACCTTCATAAAATACGCCTTTCTTTCCGACATCTTGCTAACCGTTCGTTCATTAGTAGCATTACCCTATCACATTTTTTTAAATGTCAGAAAATAATATTATATAAATAATATTTGTATATTAAAAAAAAATAAAACATAAAAAAATCAATACTTTTGAATAAAAAATGGACTCTGTAACATAATTTCACGTCGCAAATGATACGAGGGAAAAAAATCTGTTGTTGTCTCGACCAGGGAAAAAAAAAAATTTCCCAGGTCGGGTATGCTCTTAAAAAAGGAATCGATGACACCGACGTCTGTTCAAAAAGATTACTGACGGTTTTAACTAAAGTATAATCGATTCCACAGACAACAAAAAATCTGTTTGAGGTTCAATTTTTCTTTTTTTTTTTTTGCCATCGCCTTAAATATAAGCAAAAAAAAATATTTAAAAAAAATGATAAACGTGGAGTGTAAATTACGATAGCCACATATAATATCGAATTTTCGAGTCAAATATTTTGCGGCGATTGTCAAGGGAAACGAGAGGTGGAGGCAAGCCGAAGCCACAGTTTCACGATTATCACTGTCGAGGGCTGTAGATCATTGACGGTAATTGAACCGGGGGTTGTTACCGGCGGGGACGTTGGTGTTCGCTCGGTGAGTACTGTACCAAATAATTGGTCGGCGATATAGCCTGAAGCTTTGCAAGCGGGTTCGGGACTATTCCGCAACTATGGGGTGCCGCGCACTTTGTGTTACACGAACCTTCAGCCAATTGCCTGCCGGAATGAGATTATGTTCAAACGCTGCACTTTGTTCGATGAAGTGTGCGCGACATCGATACTGATCGATGCATTAAATTGCAGTATGCAAACTAGCGACAGCAAATTATAATCCGCCATAAATTACAAGCATACAAGTTGTTGTTGTTGTTGTTATCAGTTTTTTAAAATTCTTGAGCACATATTCATCAATCGTGAACGCTCACTCTTGTTTTTCTTTTTTCTAGGCACTTTTTTTTTAAGTGACTATTAATATTGCCATCCTCACTTTCGGACGTCCGTCTGAAGTAATTTTGCCAGAAAGTGTCCAACAGATTTGGTTTTTCTTGACAGGAAATTCATGGCCTATAAATTTTTATGCTGCTTATGGAACTTTAACTGTAGTGTTCTGGGGAAAAGACTTTGTTTCGAAGATCAGTTTATTAACCAAATAGAAATGTTGAAGTAAATCGTATCAAGTTTTTTTTTTTTAAGTTTTAGTTAACCTTAAATTTTTCGTTTTAACGATGACACGCTTCTCCACTTCTCCGATAGGTGGCGATTTCGTACTTCCAGCTCTCCCGCATGTACTCCAGTCAAACAGAATGGGAAGCACAACTCACAGGTTCAACAATGTGATAAACGAAAATTTGAAACTGGGAAAAAAATGGTTTTGTTACTCTAAACATTGCGTTTTGCAATTCGATATTCCCGCGAGAAATTGATAAGAATGCTCAGCAAAAACATTTACTTATACGCAAGAATTTTGATAACAAAATTACTGAAAATAATGCAATTCTTGTCATGCCAACAAACTCTTCGCCAATAGCCCGAATAACTCGACGAAATAAATCATCTTAATCCCATAACAGAAGACTCCAAGATCAGGCTTGTTGCTGGTATTAAAAAAAAGAATGATTTGGCTCAATGGAAACAAAGCCAAGTACACAGCAGCAAATAACGAAGTCCCGAAAAGCAAGAGAAAGGCATACAGAAGAAAGACTTTGAGTGAATTTAGTACGTAGAAACTACACAAACCTGAGGCTCAAGTTCGATGTTAAATCTGGACATCAAATATTGAGATACCAGCGACTGTGTATACGTGTACTCAGGTTATACGCTGGCCAAGTGGTACACTGAAATTCGAAAGGGAATCATCGTAAATGGAGCATCCATCGACTGAACGTGTACATTGGACGTTTCACAGATCTGCCTATATAACCTCACTGCTATCTACTTTACAGTTGCAACGCCTGCAGCCAGAAACAGTGAGGTCAACAGATTTTCGTCGAAGCGCCACCTACCGTAGCAGAGTTGGAATCCGCGGGATTCCCATCCATTATCCACGTAGAACTCGCCTTTCACCCCCATCTTCACGGGGTTTGCTTCCGAAGGTTGATGGACGATGTCGGGTCCACCGGCAGCAACGTATCCAGCCCATCGATACACCCCATCTGTATGAAACGTGGTGTAGCGGGGCTTTTCGTTCACCAAACTCGCTCAATAACGGTTTATACTCGATGAGCTCTATGGTACATCGACATTTTCGCGAATATCTGGAGGCTGATGCCGTTCTCCGACGATCGACATCAACTGTCCAGGCGATATGCCTCCGGCTAAAGGCTTCAACGATTTTCAGACAATGCCCTATAAAACTAGCCCAATATCTTTCATCGTGAAATTTATTTTTCCGAAATGCCACGTCGATCTTTCGTGAAGGTAATATCGCACGCCTTTTTGACGATGAAGATTTGCGGCAACCGAATCACCGTCAAGTAGGTAATTCGTCGTATATATATATATATATATATGGTATACGTATATAGGTTTACGTATATACTTGGAGCCTTTCTCAGCCACGAGGTTTTTATTATATCCCGGGGCTGTTCCGAAGGGCTCACTACAGAAAAGTTGCTTTCTGCTTATATAGCTCCGTCAACTGTCACGGTTGCTCGCAAAATCGAGGAGAATTGACTTCACGTGAAACCGGGTTGAGGAAAATCCGGTGAAGAATCGACACGGGAATTTACTTTCATCCATTTGCCACAATCGGAAATATATCTTCGTGAATTTTATTGCAGGCTCTGTTATTGATGGAGGGAGAAAGAGGTTTTCATTTGTTCGTCACAGTCACTCACAGATATGAAAGAATAGATTTTTTTTTTGTTCAGATCAGAAATATAGTTTCTTAGGGTCTAAATTTTAGTAATAATTTTAATCTTAAGATTGATTTCAGGATCTTCGGTATCTTTGGTTAGCAGATTTTTGAATTTATGTTTAGGTGTTTTGTGTGATTGAATGCAGTTTGGTAGAATAGAAAAGGTTTTCTTTTTGTTCGGGTAACTGGATGCTTAATGCCAACCAAGAGAGTTGAAAGTGTTCGGAATGAAGAGTTTGATGTGAATTCGACGTACACTTTACAGTCGCGTCGAGTGAACCTTTGGAAATCCTTGAGCTTAGAATACCCTAAAAGTAGTACGACCGGTAGAAGATCTGAGGAGAAGTGATAACCACAATCCCTAAATCCAAAATGTGTATGTGTGTGTGCGCTTGCCCAAAGCCAAAGTAGTAGCAACAGAGTTTCGATCCGACCAAGGGACACGCTGTGAAAAGGCCGTAGAACGCATTCGATGTACCAAATAGTATAAGAAGAGAGAATAAAAAAAAAGTCTAAGGGTTGCGGCGGTCTTCAGGTCACTGCGGAATCAAAATCCCGTTCTCCATGCGCTTGCACTATCGATAGTAGATACGTGTATTACTCGGTTCGTACTACCGGGTTAGGTCAGTCTCGTTGTGGGAGCTTTTCGCCTGTCACCCTCTCGAGCTTTCAATTTAAGAGCATACCGGACCTTTCCCACACCATTTCCCACAGTTTCACTATATGGAGGTACTCAGCCTCGTGGGAATACCCAGACAGAGTAGCAGCGTAACATAGCTATTGGAATCTCTCGCTTACACTCCCAAGAATTGGCTTTTCCATATATGTATCTTAATTTCGGAGCATTGAGTTTGGGACACAGCAAACGAAGTATTGATGCGGTACAAATCTTCTATTTCCCTCGACTAATGTAACTCCAATACTATTTGTTCGATCGGTACGTGCTCAAATTTAGGCCCTTTGTTTTTAGAATTGCAAACCCAGAGTTTCTTTTTGTCAAGGACAGATATTTTTCTTTCTTGCTGTGTCAGAGAAAAAGATTTGTTTTTACTTTTGTATAAAGAAGAAAAAAAAATATTGGTGAGATTTTAATGTCAATATATTTCAAATAGCGTACCATGGATACAAAAATAAATCTGCTGTAAGTTGAGAACGGTTTGGACAATCTGGCTGGAATTTGAGACTCTTATGAAGCCTTTGCTTACCATCTCATTACTGCTAATTTAATTGGAATTCGCTATCACGTTTAAATTTTCTTGGCGTCGGATTTTTTTATGTAAAATAAAGTAAACTCTATAAATTGAGAAAATTTCCAAGGTTGGTTGGTAATGCATTTGGATAGAATTGACAGAGCGGCTTCGAAATTTACATTTAAATCAAAATGTTGCTTTCCTTCAAGTTTTTTTAATTCGAGAATGGCTCTGTGTATCGATCTGAAATTACCACATAAGTTGGAGTACGACCCGATTATCATGTTGAAGTTAATAAAAATCTATATCATTATAAAAATTCTATGAGACTTTTTTTATTAATGAAAAACTCGATTTCACCAAAATATATTATAAAGCTTTAAAATTATCGTTTTTTTAAAGTTTGCTAATTTATTTTTTATCGTATATGATTCTTTGGCCGAAAATAATAATCAAATAAGCATTTTTATTTCCTCTACGAGGAGACGAAAATTGATCGACATACTTCCTCATAGAGAGAACTTTGTACATGATGAAAAATAATGTGAAAGCTCTGCGGAAGATTGTACTTTGCATCAGCCTTTTTATACTTTGTATACACATGTTTCTCCGGTGGCAAAAATGAAAAAAGATCATTTGGCACTGTCAACCTTTGGAGCTTATACATTTTTTAAAAGATAGTTGCATTCCTCCGATAGTTCAAGTAGACCTCTTTTTAAACATTTTTTTTTACAAAAAGGAAAACATGTGAAAAATGTTTAAAAACAGGCAATTATCTTTAAAACATAGTCATTGAATATAATTAAAGTTTTTGTTAAAAATCACAATTTTTGAACATATATCACACAATTTTAAGTGGTTGAAAATAGAAAATCAAAATATAATTACAATATTTTGAATATCCTTAGCGATTCAACAAAATCTCCTGACATATTAAACCAAATGTTTTCTTTTCTTTCGAAAACAACAAAAAAAAAGCCTCGTACAAATAAAACAAAATGTATTTCCTTTTTCTCGAAACTCACGACTGAAGTTGCTGAAAAAAGTTGCAGTTTCATTGTCTCCAACAGCCAGTAATAAAGCTAATAAAAATCCCTTGAAATTTCCACACAATAGAACCTCTTTTTTTTAGGCTATATAAAATAATTTCAGGATAAATAAATTTCAGGATAAATAAATGTCAGGATAGGAAGTTAAAATGAAGAAAAACAAAGAGGCAATTTTGCAGCCTCGTAAGATATAGCAATGCTAATTTCGATTGGAGAATCCCGAGCCCTTTCGTGTCCCAGCTTTAAACGCGCGCCCTATCGAAGGCTTATCAATTTATCCGACATAGAAAGAGCTCGTAAAAATAGTTGGAAATCCCAACGTGCTGTAATCGAGAGGTACGGGACGAAACGGCAATGTGTAGAGGGTTATAACAGGCCGAGATCCGGGCGTTATTTCCGCTTCGAAAAACTACCTAACTGGGTTTCGCATACGTTGAAATCTATCGCGGACCATTATTTATGCGATTCCCCGAGAGCCAGCGAGTCGGGCGAGCGTGTGGAAGGGTCGTTAATAGAATTCTCGGCAGAATCGTATCCCTTCGGGTTATATGCGAGAACCAAGGTAACCCTCTACACCCCCCAACCCCCCCTCTTAGCCCCGCTATACCCGCTATATTCCATTGTGAACGAATCCGGCACCGCTATGCTCGCAATATGTAATATGTAACTCGTTGGTGCACATAATAGCGGAAGCATGAAGGACCTGTAACGCAAATCGTGTTACGTCAAAACGGAAACTCCCAAGACTAGAGCGATATTCCATTTTAATGTTAGCGCCATATAGATATACATCTCGAGAGAATGACGAAGAGAAAAAAAAAATCAGTCATATTTCACCATTATTACGTCTCCGGATAGCAATTTTATTTAATATTCATTGATGGCAATGCGATATTTCTGAATAAATCTGTTGTCGTAAAATAGCGTTAAACTCTCGTGACCCAACGTTCCGACGAAATGACTAAAGAAAAATTCATATCTTTTTTTTTACTTTACACTCGTGCATGCGTTACGTATTGATTCCTAACAAAAAGCTTAATTTTATTACACTTTGGGTGCTTTGAGACGAGAAATATATGCAGTTGTAAATTAGAGGGAATGAAGACCTCGAAAAAAAAGTGGCTAAAATACATTGGCTCGAGCAAAAGAGTCTGCGGTAGCGTCGTCGGTCGGTCGGTCGGTAAAGTAGGTGAATGCATTTGTTCTCTTGATACTAAGAATATTGAGTTTTAATAAGAATAATATCATAAATATATTAATAAATTAGTAAAAATAGATATGTGATCGACAAACATGATAGAAACATGTTATTTTTCTAAATGTGAGATAAATTCTATGATTTTTCCAAACATATATCATTTTTTTTATTTGCAGGTAATTGTGAATTTTTTGTTAAAAAATTTGTGGCTTTTTAATCATTTGCTTGAAAATAAAATGAAACTTTTGCGAAAATTGTGAACAAAAAAAAATCATTCGTGTCCAAAAGAACCTGAACATTTTTTTTTGTTAAAAAATTTGCGGCTTTTTAATAATTTGCTTGAAAATAAAATCTAACTTTCGCGAAAATTGTGAACAAAAAAAAATCGTTCGTGTCCAAAAGAACCTGAGAATTTTTTTTGTTAAAAAATTTGCGGCTTTTTAATAATTTGCTTGAAAATAAAATGAAACTTTTTCGAAAATTGTGAACAAAAAAAAATCGTTCGTGTATTTTATTCCCCTAAAATTCTATTGCCTCCCGGTCCCTAAAAAATGTCTAAATAAACGAAGCTTTTAATTGCAAGTCTACAAGAAATTGTTAAGTTGCCAAACCTAGCGTGGACAACATCTCATTAACTTTTAATTTATTTATTTTTTCATTTTCATTTTGTGTCAAGCTTCTTTCTTTTTCTATTTCTCTGTTTGTGTCCATATAGCGTGTCAATCGATATTTTCGTTGAGCCAGTGACCAGCATACCTCCTCGTTGGTGGCCAACACACAACTGAATATTCATAGGAATTTTTGTAGTGAGAACGCGGAACGGGAGGAGACGGCGTTAGCCCGAATAACAACGGCCTAATTGCCATTCGAGTACGCCGTTTCACGAACATTGCTGGAGTTCCCATTTACTATTAGGTATGTACTACGCTCTCCGCTATGTTATAAGCTACACGACTTTACCGGTGGGTGATTCTATCGCTACTTTTCTGGCTCTGGTAACGCTGGCAGCACGCTGTATATATATATATGCTCCCCGACGAAACGACGAAAACAACTATCTCGAGAGGGTCTATTAAAAAGCGTAGTATTACCGCGAGGAGCGCATCTACTACGATTACGTACGGCTTTCTTTTTTATTTTTTTTCATTTTTTTATTTTTTTATTTTTTCTAGAATTACTGGCCGCTATAGCACGGCATCCTCTTACGAGTTTAATGCAATTTGCATATCGACTTTACGACAGTCCATTGAAAAGTCTCGTTTCACTCATCCTCTTCTCTCTTAAGAATCCCATCGCTGCGGCCTCCTTAACTGCATCATATTGTAACGAAGTGGTAAACTCAATCTCTGCTGTTATCTCGCGTTTTTTAAGCCCAAGACTGAGAAGTTTTCATCGTTGAAAGTTATTAGGAAAGTAAATGATGACTGAGACCGGGATTTCTATATAAATACATAAGTAGAAAAGTGAAGGTTTTTGTTATTTATTAAGCTTTCTCCGCTGCAAGACGCTTGAAAGTCCTGAAATTAAAGAGGTCCGAGCGCTTTTTACTGTGGGTGAGAGAGGTTGTGTTACAACTTTCTTTCTTAAATCTTTTTCACACAGTTTTGCAGATTAATTCAGCGCAGTTAAGGGATTACACCACCATGACGGTTGGGAATATTGGTTAACATTTTTTTTTTTTTTTTCTCACGCAGATATGAAGTTTATGAAAAAACTTTTATTTCATTAAAATGTGTTGAAAAAGAAAATTACCACAAAAATTGCAAGTAAAACGAAGAGTATATTCAATGACATTTAAGATACTTGTCTAGTCGACAAAGGGTTAAAAAAAAAAACAGAGTTATTCTCATTATTGGAGGTCCCCTAATTTTATCAACGAATGTCGAATAAAAATTCTTAACTCTCCGTTATATTGACAATCGAAATAGAGTTTCGAAAAAAAAGTGGTGTATTTTTAGATAATAATCTAATTTAATCAACGAATCTCGAATAAAATTTCTTATCTCTTCGTTAGATTGACAATCAAAATAGAGTTTCGGAAAAAAAGTAGTGTATTTTTAGATGTTGCGGTTGCTGTGTGTCGAGTCAATGCAACGAAATTTCATTAAATATATAATGAATTTCAATCCCCTTCCAATCTTCTTCTATAAATACGACATAATGTCACGTCTTTAGCTTGGAGGTCACTTCAAGAGTTACAAGAGTACCAGTTCTTCCTTTTGCCTAACTGGGACTATAATCACTCTTGGATAAATTTGCACCATCCTGTGTTTGTCGAACGCGACTGATGGTTTTCGTTCAGGTGTCGATGAGGAAGCGAGAGACAGCAACCGGAAAATAACTCACCCGACTGTTTCAGGATTTAACGGAATTATCGGTGAAGTCAAACCAACGAAATTGAAATTTGACAAATCTCCCAGGAGGCGAACGAGCGCTTCGAGGCGTAGCGACGTGAAAGCATCGATAAATAATTGTAATCGTCACATTGTGCGAATATCAGTATTATTTCGGGAAGTTTAGGAATTTTGCGATATTCGTCAAGAATTCTCATGCGAACGCTGTTTTCTATGATCCCCTCGGTACTGATACGTTTATTATTCGTTCATAAAGCTGTGGTATTTTTATAGCGAAAAATATTCTCGGGCTTTGTCGTAAAAAATAATGTTATGCTTACAGCTTGAACGCAAGACCGGATATCATTTCCAAATGAAATTCCGATGTCTGCACATTTATAACTTTATCATTAATTTCTGTACGAGAAATAACGACTCTCATATATTACAACATCAGATTACCGGACTGAGAACACTTTTCGTCTTCTGTTTTTTTTTTTGTGAATTCGAATTTTTTTCCATTTTCAAGTTTACAAAGGAACGATATATTTGTAAATTTTTTAAACGTACCGAATCTTTTTGTTACCGTACAAATTTGACAAGAAAAATCTGTCGAATTTAAAGAGGGGATTTGTTACTTCGAAAATTAATCACTCCGATTGTATATTTTATTAAATGACACTGTGTTCGGAGTTTGATCAGAGGCTTCTTTTCTAGAGTTAATAAAAAAAAAAAAAAATTGTATTGGAAATGATTTTTGTTTTATCGACTGATAGCAACGATCTCAATTATTTGACCGTAAGTATAATTTTTTCGCGTGTGGATAATACCTACAATTTTTTTTTTTAATTTGCAGACCTTTGAAAGAGAACCAGCAAACCAAAAATTCTCAAATAATTCTCGGTTAAGCTTGATATAAATCCTTACGCCATGAGTGTAGCTTTTTTTTTGTAAAAATTGGTATACAAAAATATATTGAAAAAAATCATTTTTAAAAAAATCATATTACACACAACGAGCATCACATTTTTATCGTCTTTTTCCGCCCTTTTTCCCATCCACCTTCGCATCACATAATTTTCCTCAGCCTCAAATCTACTGATTTTATTTCTTCATTATTTTATTGACTCATTAGTTCGAAGCCAAAATTTCTTCCTAATTTCAAATGATTTATCACGAGGAAAGTTAGCCTCCTGTTATATATCGGAGATCCGATGTCCGTAAGCAGAGGAATGTATACTACAGATACGGCACAATATCACAGCGTTGCAGGATATAATATATATACTCGCCGTAATAATAAAGGTTTAGACGAGAATGGACTCTACGTTTAAAGCTCGTACGTACGCCCGTATATACATACCACACAGTATACATTCTGCATCTCTGATAACATGCATAATACATGCAGTACACGTGTCTATGTGTTTACGGATGCTGGGAGAACGCATCGCGCAGCGCTTCACTGCAGCGCATCATACGCAACCTATACGTATATGTATATACGTTCGCCTGGTTGCAATGTGCACAAGAGTATTACACGCAACACTGCTGCGAGACGGTCGCGTATGGACGCGTGAATTTACGGGCGCTATACTGATCGCCTGTGCATTTCATAGGTAATACCATGACCTCGGCTCTTGTACATATATATGTACGATATAGATAGATAGTATGTGGATAAGCGATTTGTGAGCCCGAGGGTTACGCGCCACATCCTACGGAAAACGGCCTTTACGGACTGCTTATGCATACATAATACGGTTGAGCATAACGTCTATGACATAGACGACGACATATGAAAAATAGTTTACAGATACAAATGTACATATGAGGGATAATTTCGATGTAAGGGAAAGGGATAATGCTCGACCTAAAGTCGGTGCAACGATTGTTCATTTCTCAATTTTATACCAACATAAATTTGTGGATATTTAGGTTGCCAATTGGCGGTCAATGTTTAGCCTAGTATTGATTGGTAAATTGTTGGTATGCTTGTGTCAAGTTTGATAAATCTGTATGAGGTTTTGAAAAACTGGAAGGATTTTCAGTCTACCATTTATTCAGAGATCTTCAGTTTGATCATGTGATTTATCAATTTAAAATCGATATTCGGTCGTTCAATATTATATTTGGTTTAAGACTGATTTTCAGCCAGCATTTGGTTTGCCAATTTAAGACAACATATCTTAAGTGTGAATAAATACGTCACAGTGTTAAAGGATAGGGAAGAACATACCTCGCAACACGCTTGGTCTTACAGTGAACTTGCTCCAGTTTCAGTACCTTGCAGCGTGATATTTTTAAAAATCTATAATCTGGAGTGCATATGTAAACTCATTTAAAAACGCGGAGAGCTCGGAAAATAAGAAAGTGCATATGAGCATGCGAATTTGTACTTTGCAATACACAAGGTTTTTTTTTTTTTCATTTTCATCACGTTGCAGCGGACAAAAGCCTTCACGCGTTTTATATGTACCCACGAGAGAGCAAGAGAGACAGAGAGAGAGAGAGAGATTGCACATTGCGCTGGGTGAAAATATCGCGTCAAGGGCTTCAAACGAAGAGCTTGCGTCGACGAGACTCTTTGACAGCAAGTGCGAAACATAAGAGTGTAATCTGCTTTGCGTGTATGTGCTTTACCAAGCTGGAAGCGTGGAATGTACTCACCAACGGTATGACGACAGAATATCCTGGGACAATATTGTGCGGTAGAAATGTATAGCGCAACGACGAGCCTCAACAGATTCTCAACAGCGTGTACTGTGACATGCTGGAAAATAATCTTGTCCACTAGAAAATGCAAGATTGTGGAGCCATGGAGATAAATTCTGTCGTAAGTGCTGTACTTGAATTTCGATTCAGGGGATATGAGGGATTATCAATTAGAAATAGCTGTGACATATTGACTGATGATGACCAGAGTCCTGGTCATTGGATTGATAATAAACTTGCAAGGGCCATCATTTCACTGCATTACGTAATTGACGAATTGGTTTTCACTGCGCAATTGTATGTTCATTGGAAGTAATTGATGGATGGAGGGTAAATTTAAACAGTATTTAATGTTGGTATGATAATATTTTCAGTCCTGATGTAGAAAATTGCGATATCCGACTTTTGCCTCCGAAACGTCGTTTCGTGTACGAGAAACAAGGCGCGCGCGGTCGCCATCTATCGGCCAGGAGTAGAACTATCCATTTTTGTGGGTAAAAAATTGAAAGCGCTGTTCTGTCTCATCATTCTATACAGGAGTGTCTTATACGTTCGTAATAATCACTGCACTTCTGTAAATATTAAATAAATTACTTGCAGACATATATAATCAGCGAACTTGCGATTTAATTGTGTAGATAGTTAGTGAATATGGTTCAGTCCATAGTGCAACGACGAATCTGTGCAGATTCGCAACAGCGTGTACTTTGACGCAATCGAAATTAATTGTGTCCACTAGAAATTACAAGATTGTGAAGTGATGGAGGTTAAATGCTGTCGAAAGTGCTCTACTTCAAATTCGACTTAGCGGATCGAGGGGATAATCAATTGGAAATAGCTGTGACATATCGACTGATGATGATGACCAGTGTCGTGGTAATTGGATATTAAAATTCCAAGAGCCATCATTTGACTGCATTCCGTAATTGACGAAGTGGTTTTCAGTACGTAATTCTATATTCATTAGAAATAATTGATGGATGGAGCGATGGAAAGCACTAAGAGCTTTAACGGCAGTGAGATTATTAGATATGCACTCGGTATGACGGATTACTAACACGTACAATTATATCACCGTGGAATGAGTATTGATAAATTGATATACTGATAATTATTCATTTTTTTAATTTCCGGCGATGGAAAACGGTGAATACACGTAGCTCCGATATAGTCCAAATACAGAACGTGAAATAATTACGGTTTTAATTTTTTTTTCAACGATTTAAATTTAGATCTTATTTTTAAAAAGTCTGGGGGCCTCATTTATGACTTTAAAAAATGTCATCACTTGACAAGTATATATTACCTACTAAATTGACATGAAAAATAGAATATTTTATTTCCTGCCACATATTTTCGTAAAAATATAGGGATCTACTTTATAATTATTTGATTAATTAAAATTCTATCAATCGATGTTTATTTTCAAAAGAAAATGATAACTTGCACAAGTATTTAGTTTAAAAAAAAAGATCGATTTCATGGATGTTGTACATTTCGACTACGAACTGAAGATAAAAGACAAGAATGAAGGAATATATCCAACGAAATGTCTAGCACGTAAAAAATTCAACGTGGCTTCGACGTAAAATTGGCTTTGCCAAAGAGAAATTGCTAGCTCGTTGGGTAAAGCATTTCGCGAGCAATGTAATGCTGCAGCGGGTTGTACGTAGTATACGTAAGTCAAGAACATATATCGCATGAGTCTTGAGAAAAGACCCGCAAAATATCGGGAGAAATCCGATGGGCGACGAGAGCTCGACGTAGCATAGATTGAGATTACTCTTCTCGTGTCTTTTGCCGTTACGTGCCTCGAGACTCAAGCATCGCAACGCGGAACCTCGAAGCTGATGTTGGCGAGTCTCGAGGAACCACCAAATTACGGAAAATACTGCGACTGCACTGGGGATTTGTGGATTCGCGAGGAAGAAAGTATATATCTTGCGTTGTGGGAGGTGTAGAAATAAATAATGTGTATAGAGTTAAAGTTACGATAGTTTATATGCCACTGTATTGTCTGACAGCACTCTGAACAGAAAAATATAACCTGTCTGATAATTTCGTAAGTCACGTTAAGCCTGACTAGGCTTAGCCTAATTGATCTCCGCCATGATCTATTTTCTAAATCCTTTTATCCAATCAATCTAATAAATCTACAATCTCCTTCATGTGTTCTATAATAAATATAAATAAATTTAGGTCGATTATTTTTAATTAAAGATTAAACTACTTTATGATTTACACGATATTCAATATTACTTTGATAATATTTTTAGTCCTGGAGTAGAAAATCGCGAGATGCGACTTATATCTTCGATAGGTCGTTTCGTTTGCGAGAAACGATGCACGTGTTCGACATCTAGCGGCGATGCGTAGAACTATCCATTTTTCTAGACAAAAAATTCAAGCGTTACTTATTTAGCATAGAAATATTATTTATCAGAGAATAAGCAATGCATTTGAAGGTCTACATAATCCTATAAGAATATCTTATATCCAGAATAGAGTCCAGGCGTATAAATATTAAATAAATGACTTGCTGAAATTAAACAGGCAATGAACTTTCGATTAAACTGCGTAGACTGTTATTGAACAGGATTTCCTTGCTCGCAAATGTTTCTTTGGTCTAAGTTTACGAGTGCCTCGTAAACTTAATAATGAAGCCACCGAGAAAAGGCCCGGAATTCACGCTCAATATCTTTCCTTATTTTCACTCGAATGAAAATCGAAGTGACAGAACAGCAACCGCAGTAGTCGTTGATCGTAGACAGTAGCAGCTGTGACGCAGTATCCAGGTTGAAGAGTGGGGTAAGCGAATCGCGGGTGTCTCGCGTAAGCTGATAAATCTTTTACTACACACGAACGAGAACGCAACACGAGCACGTATAAGGCTGCGACTGTCGTCCGCGTCTCGTAAAATTCCGACATTCTCTAGCTTGGGAGCAGTAAAGGTGACCGGGGCTAATTCTATCAATACCAATTCCATTGTTAGCCTAAAAAATTGAACCTACTTATAGATTCAGTTGAAATTCAATAACCATCATCTTTTAACATTGCTTTTAACACACACACACATTCATCCAGACATTTTGTTTCTAAACCACTTTTTTCGATGTTTTAGGCCATTTAGAGTGTCCTGACATAAAAATTTCGAGAAAATCAAATGTCACGAAAATAAAGCTTTATTCAACATTTTGACAACGAGAGTTAAAATGGCGACGTAACTATCTCAAGGTAATTAGTTCCAATTGTTCGCCGGTTCTAAAGATACCCCGGTCTCCTCTAGTCAGCTTCAATACTGTATATATAGTAAAACATCTACGTGATAGAGGTGGCCATAGTAGCCGTTGGAAAGCCGCCACATCTCTGAGCGTTCTTCTTCTCCTCTTCTTCGTCTTCTTCGTCGTTCGTCAGCGAGCTTTTAACGACCGTAGAAAGCCCACAGCGAGAAAGCCCAGCGGGGCGTCGCGTTATAACACGAGACGCAGAAAGAGCAACGGTACGACGAGACCGACGGGCAAACGAGACAGCAACACTATTGCAACGGATGAGCAAACACTCGACATTCTCTCACGCTTCCAGAAACGCGAATTAGGTACACTATTGCCGCACGCAGAACCGCAAAAGAGAACCGCGACGCGGGCTACACAATATACATGTTTACAGCTGACGTCTACTACAGGTAAAGGCGAATATTTTTAATTAAATTATAATTTACGATTCGCGTATTCGGGTACGCGCGGTCCAGGCATACCCGAGTAAACGAGACACGTTCATACGGACATACGAATAAAAACAATCGTCCTATTAATTTTTGATGTCGGTGAAAAAGAGAGGATGCTCGAGAGGACTTTTGATGCCTGTGAAATTGCAATGTCGCCTAACGACAATAAAAAAGAAAATTGCCGTTTTTACTATATACATTGCACTCGTTAAGCAGAGATCTGAAAGACTCGATGAAAAACTATGAGAATACCAGGGATGAGAGATGTTCGAGTAAAAAGAGTGTTAATGATAAGTTTTTTAATTTGAATAACTATTAACAATTTAGACATAGGCACCATTCAAATCAAGATATTTTTTAAATAACTTTTTTGACGAAACGATTGTGGATGAGGTCGCCTTTGAAATATTATTTTTAATTGTCGAAAAATAATTAATCATTAGTTATTGCCTTTTCAAAAATAACTTCGCCAACGACATTAATTTTTCAAATATCAGTCTGCAACGTCCGTTGCCCGAACCCGACTATTTTAATTCATGCGCGAATTTTGGACCGCATAACATGCTATTAATACGCGCGCCTTCTATTCACATTTTCCTCATACTCGGCCCTTGACTCTTTGATTTACGAATGCAGACACGAGCCAGTTCGTCTCTTGTTGTACATGTACACGCGATGGGGTACATAACCCCGTAGACCTCCTCACCCTCCTCCAGCATAGATGCCACCATGATTCAACCAACACTCGTCCCAAAGTCCGTACTTGCTCTACCAGCCACTAGAAGCGAATTGTTCCTACGTGAGTACCACAACCCGCCGACCGGTTTATCGCGGCTCGATGCAAATTGCAATTCGCGACACGGTGGACAGCCGTGGCATAAGAGAAAGAGAGAAACATAGCGAGAGAGAGAGAGAGAGAAAGAGAGAAGGAGGAACTGTGTTGAGCATCAACGGCATGCCGGATCGTTTCGGCCCACCGGCAAATTGTTTTTCCGATTATCACGGAAAAGCGGAGCAATCAAAGGGCGACCACTCGTGCTCGTATACCTATCCAAAATCTATATACAACGTATAAACCCACCTCATCGCAGTCTTTCACCTAGAGTATAGAGTTTCGAGCTTTTATGTCCCTTTTCCAGTTTTCCATCCACGAGGTTTCCCATTAAACAGATCGTTTTGTTTGCAAATTCGTTGATGGCAGTCAGCGTGACATCAACATCGGTAGGTATATGTATGCGGATTAGTACTCGATTAATGTCAAGGTAATTTCCATCCATTTTTGTAATCCCGTCACGCGATGATGAGTTTCGTCACTTAAAATTATAGTGCTGGCTCGATGGTAGAAATTAAAATCTGTGGATTAAACGAGCTTTTACGTTAATTGAAGCTCCAGCGTTTCGTCATAAAGTCTCATGCAAAAAGCCTGGAACGAACGTCGAAATGATCTGTATTTTCTTTTTTCTATTAAACCCGAGTACCGTTTTTTTTTATATAACGTTTTGTTAATTTGACAGAATGGTTTTCACGGATTTTTCGTTTAAGTTAAAATAGTAATAGAAATATTTCGTAAATTTGGCGAAACAACTATACATCTCTTTGTTAAAATAAAAGTTACGAAAAATAAATTAGGAATTTTATCGAATTTACAAGATAAAAAAAGAATTGTTAAACCGGTAGTGAAAACTAGTTTCTTCGAAAGATAAATAAAAAATAATGTGAAATGGAAATAAAACTATTTCCTTTATTTTTTAAGATGACAACAAATATTGTGTAAAATCATGACATAACGGTCAAAACTAATTATTTTTGTACTTTATTTTGTAAATATAGAAATTGACAACACTGAACCTTTTTTTTTTCATATCATAGATTTGTTTGAATTTTGAAAAGTATCAGGATTTTTGTGAATTTATTGAATTTGCATTAAAAAAGTGTAAAATTAGAAGTGACCTTTTTTCTAATTTACAAAAAAAAAAAAAAAACATTAATCGGATAGAGAAAGTAATTGTTTTCTACAAATGACTAAAATATATTGTCGAATGATAGTGAAACATTTACCTTCTGTTTAAATGGCAACAAGTACCGCGTAAAATAAAGATACAAGAAAATCATAACTAATTATTTTTTATAATTTTTTTTCTCTTAAACTAGAAATTGAGAAGACAGTCTGATTTTTTAATGTAACGTTTCGTTAATCAAACAGAATTTTACTGTCAAACGATTACAGTATTCAATCTCTTGAATATAATTTGGCAATCTCAGCTAAAAAAACCTCAGCATTATTTTTTTCAATGCTTACATAAATTGTTTACTTGCCATTACAAAAAAAAAACACTTGTATCCTTACAAATTACAACAATATTAAAAATGATGAGGTCGATATCTCTAAGTGAGCTGTCAAGCTAATATCTTAAGGCCGGTCTCAAAAGCTATATCCTTGATTAAGATGTTCAACCTTCTTGAAAACAGGGCCAACGATGCAGCTAGGCATACTTAAATCTGTTTCTGACTTTTCTTGCCATGCCATTAGTTACATCAGTGACTATACCTTTGAGAAGCCAACGACTGTATATAGCCTATAGCTTGAATGTACATCGAAAGAGATTGAACGTTCGAGCCAAAGGGGATCTCTTCCATCTATATATAGTCGTTAGCTGTGGGCAAGTAGCGAAACCGAGCGAATGGTCAGACCCTCCGGTAGTTGGATCGTACGAGCTGCCTATTAGTTGAGCAAACGAGGGTTCGATCCTACTGGCACCGATGTAAGAAAGAGGGCCGCTGCTCATCTATAGAAAGTTGTTGTGAAGGTTTCTATTAAGGATTTTTCCACTAGGCGGGGAGGTCAGAAGAAGAGGTCAGACATAAAATATCGCGTGATTACTGCCAGAAGAATGGATGTAAAAAATGAATGAAATGCTATCCTTGCTTGGTACACAGTTTTGCTCTTTTATGGTTATTATCTTAAACCTACATTTCCGAGACCTTCAATGGATACACGGAGAGAAGGATCTTTAAAAACTGCGATATATCCGATAGAATCTGCGAGAAAATTCTAGAATAAGTACAACAAAAATTATTTATAAAATGCTTATAAAATTATGAATGATTAATTTTTGGAGAAGTTAACATTAATGATTTATAATTTTATAAGGATTTTATAAATAATTTTTGTTAAAACAGACAGAATAAAGTAACTGAAGAGAGCTCTGATCAGAGCATAAACGTGTCTGCAAAGAAAAATGAAAAATTGAATTAAAAACAATTTTCAACTAAGGCTGCCCATAGCCGACAACCCATGCACCCATCTTTATTTATTGAATTATTTAATAGTAATAGAATGACACTTTTTTTTTGTGGTAATGATAATTTCATCAGAATACTATAAATTGACAACGAAAAAATGTGTCATATTAACAAAACGTTTGTGAACTGTTGAAGTAAAATAAATTTCAATTAAGTTTCGTGGCTATCGATTTCTGGTATGAATCAAGAATACAGACTGGGAACGTTTTGAAATCACATTTGTCACTGAACGGTTTAAAATGAATAAGAATACATAGCTTAAAATACGTGATGAGTTTTTTACAGTTTTCTCTTCACAATTTTTTTATTCTAATACAAATGAACACAAAATTATAAAAAATATTATTAAAAAAAAAAAACCTATTTAACAACTATTTCAATAGAAAAATGTGGATGACAAATACCTTGACATTAAAAGTTTTCTTTTTTTTTCAACTTAAGTACTGATGGCGAACAATTTGTTAGATGAAAAAACATAAATTAAATTGTTTGTTCTTTTTTCAAACAATATTATTTTCAATTTTTTTCTAGATGTGTGTTGGAGTAAAGAAATTCTGAAGAGTGACTGACGAGGAAGAAAGGTAAAAAAATTCGTCAACATATTGTGATGTCTTTCTTCCCCGAAGCTCAAATCATCACGTGTTTCGAGTTTCAACGCTCGTGTGTTGAATTAAAAAATGAAATTTTTATAAATTTAATTTAAAAAATTTCCATACACTTATATTTCGTTCCATTTCATTTCTATTTATTTTTTTTTTGTTCGTTTTCATATATCTCTGCGAATATTCACAAGTATGGAAAAGGCGCGAAGTACAGTAATTTCCTACAGTGTTTCACGTAATACGTATGTGAGTCCATGAGGTCTCGTAAAATGTGTTGGTACGATGCCGGAGGTGGAGTTAAAGAAGGAAACATACACGACGGGAGGCGATATTCCCAGCACATATATTGCCAGAGCGTTGCAACATAGGCACGTGTGAATGCATTCATGCAGCGTAGATAACGGATGCAAATGTATATATAGCTGTAGATGCATACTATATTGCATAAGTCATACGTACATAACGTAAATATAGTGGATGGTTGTGTGTGTGTATATAAAGTTAGACAGTGTCACCTGGTTTGGGCAGTGCATCCTACATGAACCGGTGCGGCTCACGTAAGCCCTTAAGCGGGAGCACGTTACGAGCCTCGTTTCGTCTCCAGACCCGGTGCAGTCGTATATGCAGAATGCACCAACAGCAACGCACGTCCGCTACGCTACGTACATCCTGTGTGACTTGTCTGATGCTCGTTCACAAGGGACACATAAATATAGGAGAGTGAGCAAGAGAGTGAGAGAGCTCTCTCGGAAACCGTCTATGAAGATATTTCACGCGGTATTACCGAAGAATAGTGCATATATAGCGATGCACTTCGATAAATCTTGAAAACTGCTGTGTTGATGGTTGACGATATCAACGGTAAACATTTTTAGATGCCACAATGAGAAATATTTTGGATACATTTTTTATTTACCTGGAGAAATTGTGGTGGCTCTGAAAATCATTGCAACACATGGAGAAGGGGGGGTGGGTGGAATGGTGAAATAATATAAAATTCCTTTTCTTTTGAAACCTCGTTTTTTTTTTTTATTATTTTGACTTGTTCGTTATGTCACTATCTTTTTATTAAGGATTTCAAATTGTTGAATTTAAGACTGCCCTGTACAGTGGTAAACATTTTAAAAATGTTGTATTATTTTAACGTCAACATATGTAAAATAAAAAAATTAAGGCCTCCTGTAAAAAGTGCTCCAGAAAATATTTTTAAAAAATGAAGACTCTCTGGGTCGATGAGAATATTTAAGCAAAGTTTCGATTAAATAAAAAGTGAGCAAAAAAAAATTCATTTTCGTTTACCAATATATTTTTGGCATTTTTACCGAAAAAAAAAATTGTCATCTTTCTCTTACAATTTCTGTTGTTCCTGTAATTAAAAAAAAATATATATATTTGTCACTACTAGTCCAACGATTTTTTTTTATCGTAAATTTGAGGAAGCCCTTTCTGACACTTGAAATTTAACAAAAAATTCTGTCAAGTCAACAAAATAATTTGTGTTATTTCTTACTTCGAAAACTTTTTAAAATTCTATTAAAAAAATATATAACTGTATTATGATTATAGAGACTGAATAATCTACGAAATATTCCGTAAAATTAATGACCATTTTCGTATATTAAGATGTGCCCCTAGTTTGTACAATACACGTTGTAATACAACCGAGAAAATGGAGACCTGCATAATGGACGAGTTGGTACCGCCCGATGGTAATACGAGGGAAGTTAACCTGGAACGGCCCCCAGTGTTTCGCAGGAGACTGCATATATCTCTATGTGCGAAATATATACCTTGCGTTGAATTCTCGTAGTGTGCAAACCTATCTAACCTACCTAAATGTATAGCTTCGTGGTGCATGCCTACGTTTCACCTTACCTCGGTACCCTATAAGTAGAGGAAGTTCTATGTCACAGCGCAGTTCCGATAATGTAGTGTGCGTGCGTTACTCTATACCATCAGGCGTACCCTATATACGTAGAAAGTGAAACCGTTTACTATACACTGTACAGAGAATTATTGATGGACGTACCTTGGTGTACCTATAGTGTGTATACATACCCAACAGCAGCCTCACCGTGACACAAGACCCTATACTTAAAACGTAAAACCCATACATGCAAAATACTCCACACAGATACAAGTTAACGTATTCACGAGTAAGCTACTATCTGCTTTGGAATCGTGAACGTCCTGGGCTCGTGTACCCTGTATGAGCCATTCCGCACCAAGTGGGCCACCCCTGTTTTGAGATGTCACCAAAAAAAAGTGTATAATTTTTATGAGTGTCTTATATAGAATATACAGAATATGTACAAATTATTTTAGATTTTTTTAACATCTTACATTTCTCCCAAAATTAAATAATGATTTTTGATTTTAGGCGTTCTCGAGTGCTCTAAAGCGTTTTTTTTTCTCTAAAGCTCCATTGCCTTTATTCAATTTTTATAACTTTTATTTTTGGATTTCTAAAAAAAAAAATGTTTACTTTATTTCTCTCAAAATTATGACTATTATTCTGCGCAGCTATGAACATTTTTTTTAGAGAAAACTATATTCAAAGACTCAATCGAATCGATAAATATACAGCGAATAGAAAAAATATGAAAATTAAAAAAATCGGTATTTAATTCTGGGTGAAATATAAGATCATAAAATCTGAAGTACTTTTTACATATTGTAAATGCTCTACACAGCTGAAAAAATATAAAACGTTTTTTTTTGTGACATCTCGATGTAGGGATGGCCCATTTCGTGTGGAATGCCTCATATATATCAAGCTGGCCATGCAAGAGTATGAATACACACGTGTGTAAAGCGTGGAAAACGACCTGAATACCGGAGAGTACTTTCAATTATTAAACGAGCGAGATCTGATGCGCGACCAGCTCCCGTAGGTGAACCCTGAGTTTTTTCTTCACTTCTATGCCGCGAGAGCTTTAAATTCTCGAGCAAGGACATTGAAATATAATTCCACATATGTTTGTCGGACGTAAAAACGATTTCTATTCATGGAAACGTCGCGCCGAGCGAGCTTCTTTCATTTTCTTTCATTGGCACTTTCAGACATAGCATGAGTTGCAATGATAAGGCGACTATCTCGCACTTGGAATGAAAAATTTGCATTTTTTTTTATTCCTTTGGAATTCGGGCTTTTTATTCTGATATCAAAATCGTATGACAAAATTTTACAGTTGAAGAAATTAATTTAATTTCACGAAATACTGAACTCCGTTTTTCTAACATTTAGGTATTTCCTTGTTATTTCAATAAGACAGAAAATAATACACAGAATTCGACCTAGAATAATGATAATCATGTTTTCCACCAATTAAAAAACAGTTTATAAAATATTGCTGAATTGGTATTACCACTTTTTCTTTTATTAGAAGGAAATTACTTTTTATCTTGGGTTATGAATGCGACAGATGTAGTGAAAAAAAAAAAGAAAAAAAAAATAGATGTAGCCAACTGGATTCAGTTGGCGGTCCATGATTTCAGCTCCAGTTCCCATCCGGTACACGAAATAATACCTGGAGCGAATGTGCGCATTTTTTTCCCCTCCGAGTTTACAACAGCAGCAGCAGCAGCAGCAGCAGCAGCAGCAGCGTATTGTTGCTCTGAATAAAAGATTGTTGGCTAAAATGCATATACAACTATGCATAATAGATTGCGGAAACGAAGTGGATGGTACAAACCGGATGCCAGGTGTATACAAGCATTAAGACTGATATTTATTCACGTAGTTATAGAGAAGGAGGATGTTGACTTTTCCTTTTTTAATGTCGAAATAGTTCATTATTGTAAAAATAATTAAACCCTGATAAGCTGCAAGATTTATATATACAGCGAATGCCACGACAATCATGTAGACCAAAATAATTGTTAATCAGGAAATCTATTTATATTAAATATTATGAAATTCGTTTTGTATGTATTAGGCTGTTTTGAACTTTAGTGAACACAATGTTACGAACGAGATATTCCAACTTGTTACATTGAGGGGGTTCCAAGGCCCTGATTTTTCGAAGTCCCAATAAGACCCTTTTCAGATCCTAATTTTTCTAAGTCCCAATGAGACCCTTTCCAGGGCCCTGATATTTTTCTAAATCCCAATGAAGCTCCTTTCAGGGCCTGATTTTTCTAAGTACCTATATCAGCCCCCGTAAAGGGCCAGTTTTTTCGATGTCCTTCATGAGACCCACTCTAACGCATGGAACAAATTTACAAAACTCCGAAAGGAAAATTTGCAATTATCGTGGCACGAAGGGTTGGCACGCGAGGCACGCAGAGGGGCGAAGCTTCCCTAGTGTATATACAGGGTGTCCCATTTTAATCTTCCAGTTGATTTATCGCGAAAAATTCTGTCCCGCTCAAGTATTGAGTATAATGAAGCTTTTAGGGTTCTAAGGAGGACGTTCGAAAAAAAAAAAACATTCAAAATTTTTTTTGATAGAAAAAAAGTCATGGTTTCATTTTAAAAAAACATATCGGTGGTCGTAACTCCATTTTGAATTTTTTTTTTTACGTCCCCCTTAGAACCCTAAAAGCTTCATTATACTCAATACTTGATCTCGACAGAATTTTTTGAGATAAATCAACTGGAAGATTAAAATGGGACACCCTGTATATATATATACATATATATATCGTCAGAACCTAATAATAAAGTACATACTTGCTGACGTCTCGTTTCACTGGTTAGAATGATAAATCAAAATTAACTCAGCCGGATTTCCATCGAGTTTAATAACTTCGAATAAATCCTTCGGTTCATGAGCAGGTTTTCTCTTTCGTCTAGTAATATTTCCGCAGCAATTTCCGGCCGGCCAGGCGTCTTTTACGAGGGAACCTGTACGAGGTAGGATAACCTACACACGTGTAACAATCGTGCGTTCGTAATATACCAGGTCGACCTATAGCTTTCACGCATGTAGCGAGATTCTGAAGTTACACGTATGCGTGTACCGTAAAACAGTAGTGCAGTCGTGTGCATGGTCAGACGTGACGCTCGGCGATAGCGCAGCAACGAGAAACGAGGAGACATTGGCCTAAACGGTTTTCCGATAGAACGTGCCGAAAGCGAGCGTGCATCCACAACCAGGATTGCTGCACTATATACGCCATTCTCTGTCAATTCAGCTACTTTTTATATCGTCCGCTCTAATATTTCTCATAACTAAGAGGATTTCTTTAGACTCTAATCTGCTCAAATTTAGAGGTTCCATTTATTTTTTACTATTTGTAAACAGTTAAAGAAATTATTAAGGGAAAAAGTATAATGTCGGGTAGCAACATTTTTCTTGATTTTTTTAATGCAGTTGTTAGATTTTTATTTATATTTCTTATTAGAAATTTTTTTTTTTTGCTACTCATCTTTGATTTTACTTAGAATTTGACAAAATTTGCGGACATATGCGTGAAATTCACATGAAATTCGAATATTTAAAGTATGAAAATAATCGATTTTATTCGAAATTTCAATAGTCAATATTCGAAGCCTACATTGAAGATTTTTCTGTGGTTTCTACACAGAATACTTTGTCAATTTCTCAAAACAAAAAAAAAAATCGAAGGTATTTTTTTTTGCAATTTTTTCCTTCGAAGATATAAATAGTTAAGAATAATATGGAATTTCTAAATTCTTGGTAAAAAGGAATCTGAAAAATATCAGAGAAATTACTCTCCAGTAAAGCTTCCTAATTATAATAATTATGTTAAGATGTCCGACAAAAAAGTGGCTGACATAATAGGGAACATAAATTCAGCAATATTTTTTTCTACCTTTTTATAATTAACCAGGTTTCAGTATTATTCGAGAAAATGTTCAGTGCATTATTTCTAATTATGAATTAGAAGATCACTAAAACGAACCACCATAAAAGATATTTTTTTTTTCTAAATAAATTATGTGTAAATTCTATAAATAATTTTTACTTCCCTGAAAACGTTGATTTTAGCACCTAATAATGTAAGCTTTTTCATTCTTTCAAGAAAGGCCACTTTTGATTACTTGTAAAATTCACCAAATTTCACTTCCATAAAAAGCACGATTGACGTTCCGGAATAAATAATAATAAAATCATGCGAAATTTTATAAAATGCGACTATTATATTGCTGAAATTACTTTAATCGAAAATTGAAAATACTTTAATCCCCGGAAATTACTTCGTATTTGCACTGCAAAACTTCGCATGACCTTTAATTTTTTAACTGTGAAAAATCTATCGGTGGTTGTCAAATAAAAAAAAAAAATGACGGTACCACCAACAGATTTCATAAAATTTACCATGAAAATCGACGTGTTAACAAAATTTTACATTCTTTTTTCCAATAAAATAACGTAATCACATCCGTGTAATTATTTACAAAAATTACACAGAAAAGCTAATTAAAAAAAAAAAAAAAAAAAAAAAAAACAAGAAAAAATCAAAATTATCTAAAAGAGTATTTTATAAACCAAAAAAAAAAAAAATTATATTTCGCCAGTGACTAAATTTGACTAATAATAAGAAATAGTTAAGAGTCCAAAAAAAAAAACCGTGTCCGTTGACAGAGAATGCCTCATATACATGGTTATACCATAGATGTTATATGGTAGTCTCTTCCGCAACATTCGTTGCACTTCACTATCCGTTTCCTCCACTCTCCTTGTCCCGTTGCCTGTACTTCCCTCTATAGGCAAAATGGAAGAGGACCAAGAGGGTTTTCTACTGCCTGGCATGCATGCGCTAGTCGAAAAATAAAGGAAGCGGGAACGGTCCAGAAAAGGGAGTAGAGAATGCCGGTGGCACAACGGGCCGGCAACCGCACCAGCACTCAATGTGCGCGGCCTCTCCTACTACTACATCTTCTACTACTACTATAACCACCTCAGCCACGGCCTAATTTCCCCGGGACTCTTGGAACAGCCGCAGGAAGAGAGAGAGCTTCGCTCAGCTTCTTTCGATCGATGGCGGCCTAGGTGCTGCTGCGGTTCCGACGGGAGGAACAGCAAAAGAGTTCTTCCATCGGGGTCCGACCACTTTCGGGATCCATCGGGGTACCGATTTTCCTCCGTAATCGCTTATTTCACCAAAGAGCTATATATATAGATATTTGGTGCTATTCTTCGAATCTCGCTTCAAAAGCCCATAGCCACCCTTGGCGATATCGTATTTCTTAGTGGTAGTCATATATATATATATGGAGGGGTTTGCCTGGAAGGCATGTTGGACGTTGCTTCCAAGGAGGACCTGTAAAATCTTCGGTAAAAAAGGCTTACGACTCTTTTTTTTTCCCCACCTTTTTCCTCTTTTTCAATGCCTTTCCACAGGACTTTCATGATTCGCAAGCTTTCAGGGCTATTTACAGGATGGGACATTTCACAGTTGACCCTATTCTATTTTGAATAAAGATTGAATTTTACCGCGTCATTGGAGCCTAACAAAAAGCTTTTCATCACACGGATTTTAAGGGGTTCGAGGCAACAAAAATGTGGTTTTGAATTACAATATTAAATAACGGTTCATTTTTAACAAAGACATTGAAGAATTTCTTCATTGAATTCTATTATTTTCTGAATTATTGTATATTTTATACTTTTCATGAGTTTCTTTAATTCATCCTTTTTATTTGTTTGTTTTTTTTTTTAATTATTGAATATTGAAATTGATATTGTTATGATTAAACATTTTATGTCAAATGTTTGATTAAAGATTGCAAATTTGATAAAATATTCAATTTTGTATTTAAGATTTTTGTATTTTAAAAGATGTCAAAGCCTGCAGCTCAAGAATCACTTGAGCAATTGAGCACGTGACTCAATTTACACAATCAGTTGTCATTAATGGTTACAATTTTCATTTAAAAATATTCAGACAATAAGATTTTAGAGCACTTAAAATTTTTGCAATTTCTCACGTGGATTTCCTCAAACTTCAGTTCCTACCAACCTTTTTAAAAGTAAGGATGATAAGTATGCTTGCCCCTGCTTCCTCATTATTTCTCATTTTTCACACATCTTTTATCTAGCAGGGAAGCCAAGATTGGTCAAACATACTTCCTCGTAAAAAATGTACTGCAAATGAAAAATAATGAGCAACGTGTTCTACGTTCCGTTTTTTTTTAACACAGAACATCACACACTTTCTCAACCATGTTATTCGAAATCTTTTTTTGAAAAACAAATATAATTTCACAGACGCAATAAACTATTGACTTGGGGGAAAAAAGTCTGGAGACTTTTCTTTTTCTTAAATCCTACTATTGTTGTTAGGTAATCGAAAAAGAAAAAGAAAAGTCCCCAGACTTTTTTTTCCCAAGTCAATAGTTAAGGCGCTACAGCTTGCTGAAAAAAAAAAAAAATTCTGAAAAAATATTTCGAAAGATCCGTTGTTAGGTAATCGAAAAAGAAACAAAAAAGTCTGCGTGTCAAACCGAAAAATTGACTCTACTTTTTCGAAAAACAGTCTAAAAATTTTTTTTGAAAAAATCCGTTGAAAGATAAATGAAAAAGGAAAAGAAAAGTTCCCAAACATTTTTTTCTCTAGTTAATAGTTTAGGCGCTACACCCTGCTAAAGTACATTTTTTGCAGATGCAGATAATTTCAAGGTTATGACTCTGCTGATCATTCTTCAAGTCACTGACTTTTCTGACTTTCCTGATCATTCTTCAATTCCCTGACTTTCCTGATCATTCTTCAATTCCCTGACTTTCCTGATCATTCTTCAACTCCCTGACTTTCCTGATCATTCTTCAATTCCCTGACTTTCCTGATCATTCTTCAATTCCCTGACTTTCCAGAGCATTCTTCAATTCCCTGACTTTCCTCATCATTCTTCAATTCCCTGACTTTCCTGATCATTCTTCAATTCCCTGACTTTTCTGACTTTCCTGATCATTATTCAATTCCCTGACTTTTCTGACTTTCCTGATCATTCTTCAATTCCCTGACTTTTCTGACTTTCCTGATCATTATTCAATTCCCTGACTTTTCTGACTTTCCTGATCAATGTTCAATTCCCTGACTTTCCTGATCATTCTTCAATTCCCTGACTTTTCTGACTTTCCTGATGATTCTTCAATTCTCTGACTGTTCCGATTTCCCTGTTTATTCTTCAAGTCCCTGAAATCCTCTGATTTCCCTGACCAGTGGTCGCCATGATATAATGCATGCACAATTGATGTGCTGCTAGAGGCGTCTCCTGACAATCTAAGTCCTCCACTATATCTTCAGTGGTCCACCACATTTCAACCACAGCATATTCACGATTAGATAGATGACTCCCGCCGGTAAAGTGCGACACACGGGCTCTGGACGAAATAGTTGTTATACATTGAAGGTATACAGAACGGCGAGGCCGCAGCAGCAGGTGTACCGACAAAACATGGAAAATTAGAAGTAGTATGGTCGAGAAGGTTCACTGCTAGAGTGGAGTAGGTATTGCACCCTGGGGAACGACGAGCTACCAGGACTTGCACTTCCGGTGTTGCTTGGAGCACACGCGATACTGTGACACGTCGAGAAAGTGCACTGGGGTTGACTCTCTGGCGTGAAAACAAGGAGGAACTATCATCCGGTAGCAGGAGAGACGGTGAAAGATAGAGAGAGAGAGAGAGGAAGAAGCAGAGGACTAGAAACGCGACGTGTAGAGTTATACGAGACGTAGATATAGTACGTTCACTAATGGTAAACGACGCGCATGGAGCTCTCGCACAAATTTCAACTTGTGTCCTCAGTCGTGATGTAATTAATTGATACTACGACTCCCATGGCGAGTGTTATTTTCTCCGCGACGTAAAGCCAACGAAGTGTTTCAACGATCAAGTAAAGAAATTAGAAAGAGACGAAAAAAAAAAAAAAAAAAAACGTAATACAAATGAGTGTAAAAGTAGAGAGATGGTAAAGAGGATACATTAAGGATATTTTTGCTAAAATTAGTTTCTTTTTTTATTGCGATAGAATTCTCTTCTAATTGTATACAAAAGTGCGCTAAACGCTGAAATTTTTATATAATTAAAAATAAATATATTAATGAGATATTTTTTTTTAGCAGTGTGTATTTTTGGCATATTTCATGAGTTTGTGAAATTAAATTTCGACTTCTGTATTTGAAACGTTTTTGAAATCATATTAAGTTGCTAAGTAGTATAATCGAAATGAGAAAATCTATTTCGGAGTATTGAGATGTGCCGTAAATGGTTTGTGGAGTATTGAGATAAGACATATAGAGATTGTGTAGTAATTAAGATAATTTCGTAAAAATTTCTATAACACCGAGATAGTGTCGAGAAGAGTTTCTGGAGTATTGAAATGTGGCGTAAATGGTTTGCGGAGTATTGAAATAAGACATATAGAGATTGTGTAGTAATTAAGATAATTTCGTAAAAATTTCTATAATACCGAGATGGTGTCGCTAAGAGTTTGTGGAGTATTGAGATAAGACATATAGAGATTGTGTAGTAATGAAGATAATTTCGTAAAAATTTCTATAATACCGAGATGGTGTCGCTAAGAATTTGTGGAGTATTGAGATGTGGCGTAAATGGTTTGTGGAGTATTGAGATAAGACATATACAGATTGTGTAGTAATTAAGATAATGTTGTAAACGTTTGTCTAGTACCCAGATAATGTCGCAAAGAGTTTGTGGAGTATTGAGATTTGGCGTAAATGGTTTGTGGAGTATTGAGATAAGACATATAGAAATTGTGTAGTAATTAAGATAATTTCGTAAAAATTTGTATAATACCGAGATGGTGTCGCTAAGAGTTTGTGGAGTATTGAGATAAGACATATACAGATTGTGTAGTAATGAAGATAATGTCGTAAAAAATTTTATAATACCGAGATTGTGTCCCAAAGAGTTTGTGGAGTATTGAGATGTGGCGTAAATGATTTGTGGAGTAGTTGAAATTTGGCATAAAGAGCAAGTGATGTATCGGGAGGTAGGCAAATACGACTGGTAGGACGTCGGAAAAACCTAAAATTTGTAATGCGCGGAATCCAGACTTCGGGAAGAATCGAATATGGACAATTGAGTTGTGTTGTAAAAGTAAATGTGTAAAATTGAGCAAGCGGAAAAATAAAAGATAGACAATCGAGAATGTGACGTCAAGCAACGTTTCGTAAATTGGGTCTGTCCCATTGGTAAAATCTGAATTATTCGTGAAGTTGAGAAAAAATGTATTTATTAAATTAAAGGTTGATTCAGTCGAAACGAGTTGAGGATCGCGGGGAAACATGGCATAACAATATGGTGCACACGTACAAATGAGCCGCGAGCATTGAGGATTGGCCACCTGTCGTCGCAATAGCGAACTTGCGATACAACTTGGAATTTAATATCCGCGCAACGACGAGAACACTGACGACGACGACGACGACGACGACAAGGGTCTTGGGCTTATCTCGTTAAGCCCCAACCTCTCTTCTCCAGGATCCAAAGTACACAATCCTTACGTTTTATGCACACTGTATACACTTGGCACAGAAACTACTGTTATATAGACGTTTGTCGAAGAAAATTTCGTGAAAAATGTGATTTTCTCTTGTTCAATCTTTGTGCTAAATGCATTCCTCTGGACGAAATATTTCTACGAAACTCTGGCACGTTTCTCCGCTTTTGTGATTTCTGAAGCGACTATAAGATTGTAGAAAAAAAAAAAAAAAAAAAAGAAAAAAAGAAAAAAAGTAAGGTAGTTCTTTGTTCGGGAAATTTCAATTGCCAAAGAGGCGAGTGGCGGCAACGAGATATAGCTCTCGTTTAGCTCATCGTATTCTTCGCATACTATGTGACCTCGTATTCATTGAAGCGGCACGATCGATTTGATATACATATAGAATCTGTAGAATCTATAGAGTATATAGAATCTTGCGCATACACTCAATAATATTGGGGTAACTCGGGGCGAGATGCTAATTTTTGCTTTGAAGATACGAACGACTGGATCTTAATCGGATATAACGGTTATCAATTATTGGCATCAATCTGGAACCCAAAAAATGATCGATATACGTTATAGAAATCTTATTCCGCTGTTTATCTAATTTGTTTATTCTTACTTCCAAAATTAATCAATAGATTGTACACAACTTTTTTTCCAAATTTCCGGTTGAAAAATCGATACTTAACGATTTTTCTTTTATTTAAAAAAAAAATTATATCAACGAATTCGATTTATTCTACTAACTCAGCCTCACTATTTGAAACAGACGTTTTACTCCCTAAATGGAACATGAAATTTGGTCAAATAAACGTGCCGATGCTGTATCAACGACGCAGTGAAGATTTTGTATTTTGACATCTCACCCGTAATCGCCATTATAGACTAGGCAATATGGGCGTATAGATACGTCCCCGATAAGATTCGACAGTGCAAATGAATTGCCACAACCATCATAGGGGTTGATGGAGGGTGGTGCAGATCGAAATGCATATAAATGCACTGTGGGCTATATGCAAGATGTATATAAGATTTATAAATGTTGCATCAATATTTATAAGCTGTCTAAATTAATCAGAGAAATACTATCAAAATTGTGACTAATTAATGTACTATTGTAATTGGGATTTTCGAAAAATAAATCATCATTTGTGGAAAAATTAAACCGTATTTGTTGTATGTAGATCAGAAAACAATTGGATAATTTTATCTTTTTAATCATTAATAATTGAAGTGATTGACAATTCAAATTACAGTGATTGATAATTATTCTCAGGTGATCTTGATTCCCCCCCTCTTCTTTACATTCTGCAGGTGCAGGTGCAAGTCACATGCAATTTGATCTTATTTCAATATTCGAGACTGTTAAAATGATGAATTCCGTCGTCGGAAATGTTAAAACAATGAAATTTCTGAAAAATAAGATTACACAGTCGCGTGATTGAATTGATAATATAACTGAAAATTACGAGAGTGTGAAAGCAGTAATGCATGAATATTGATCACACACGTCGATGGTACGATTCACTTCAGTTTGAATATTATGTAAAACCTTTTGCGGTTACCATATATAGGCTAGGCACTAATATGCACCTGTCACGTAAACCGCAATCAGGATGATTCAATTTTTAATGAACTTTCGGTAATAACCATACAAATTGGCTGTTACTACATAAATCACGATTTCTTGAAAGTTCTCTTCCCACAATTATTATTTAATTATTATTTCTACAATTATTATAATATTAAGTAATAATTGCTTAATATTATGTGGCGAAATGATAATTTACCTTATTGTTTCAACACCGGCAATTTATGAGGCCACTCAAAATACAATAATCTCTCTCAAAAAGGTATCACGATTAAATGACCCAGCGATAAAAAATGCGAAAAGAAATATACCGCATCTAAATATCCCTGCCACAAAAATGTCTCATTTTGAATGTGGCCTAAAAAAAAATGTCTCGCACCGAAATATTCTTGTCACAAAAATATTCCATCTTGAATAAGCCCAAAAAAAAAATATCTCGAGAACTTCAGGCTGAAACTCGATTATATATACATTTTTTTTTCCTTTCAACATTTCTATATACAAGTCAGGACTTTTGAGATCTTCTTCAGATTTTTCGAAAAAGATTGTTCTTTTACTTAAAAAAATGATGTCATGGCTATAAAAAAACTTTATCGTTTTTTTATATGGCACCAAAAAAAAATTTGAAAAAAATTCTCTAATCTAGAATTTGAGAAAATTCTAAAATCCTGACTCACGTATGAAAATGTTCCGTTGACAGCTCATCGTGGACTGACTTATGCAACCAATCTTTTTTTTTTCAATTTTCTTTTGAAAAAAAAAGAAAAAAAAAGCCAAGCTCGACCCACTTTGGGCCCAAGTTTAAAGATATTGATATCTGATACATGATTTTTGAGAATTTTTTCAGATTCTTGAATGATTAAAAAAGAAACTCATGGTTCAAAATACAAGAGGGCGAGGCTCAGGAACTCTGGTGGAATCAGTATGGAATGGCCCACATACTTAATTTATATTTACGATATATCTTCCGAAAATGTTATTTTCACGTGGAATAATTAATAAGGCTCTTATAATTTCACGATTACCAGTTTAATAAAATACGAGTCAGAGCTAACTATGAGAATAAATGTATAGTTAATAAATAATAGAGCTGACGATATGACGATGAATTCTATTTACCGTAATGGCTGATTGCGAGTTTCATTCTGCGAAACTCGTATATATGGGGCATTCCACATGGCTAATCGACAGGGTTATGAACCCCATTTTTTCACGTTGTAGTGATATAACAGCAATATGAAAAAAAACTCTAGAATTTTCATCAGATTAAAAAAAAAAATGTTTTTATAGTCACGCAAAATTTGGCTTCTCAAAGACTACGTCGCCGATTTGTTCGCAATTTTTACATTAAATTCTTTGCTCAAAAATAAAATGTCACGGCCCTGTCGATTAATCGTGGAATGCGCCATATATGTATATAGCAAACCGGTGGTACTGCAATATCGTGGATATATAGCGATAGCAGAGAGAAAAATACGTTAGCTAGCAGAGCTAGTGGGGATTCGCGTAGTCTGGTTGTTATCTCGGTGAAATCGGGACCGTGATGGATCGCATTCGATCCTTTTCCGCGACCCCTACGAGCCCATTCGTTCTCTCGTCGTCCTGGCGAGGAAACCGGGCGAATATCCTCTACACGTATAGCGGAAAGAAGGCGAATCAATGTCGAGCTCTAGGGCAAAAGCGCGAGGCTGAGCTAACTATTTGATATCTCCTAGTAGAAATTTACGGGATGGTTTGAGGGCACGAGAGGCACACACTCTCCGGCTTTTCCAAAAGGAATCGAGGGTCGCGATGTATTTACTCAGCCTGCTTTGCCTCGTCCTCATTTTCTCCCAACCCATGTTACAAAAATATTTTTTTATACATAAAAAGCTTTAGGTGATATATTACAAATATACATTTCGCAATCAGATGGATATTATTTGTAGATTATGGTTGACACGAGTAAATCAATTGCGACGTTTAGCCTATTCGCTCTGAAAATGTCAAGACTGAATTATTAACGTCGTCGATAAATTTCTTGAGGAATATTGTGCAAGTAAAAAATGTCTAAGAAACAATATTGTTTATACGCAGTTGAACATAAATTGGAAGCTGCAGTTTTCAAAGAAAGATTTTGCTGACAGAAATGCATAGAAATTTTGTGTCATTTCGACATGAAAATTTGTAATTGCATTTTTAAACAATATTTTGTTATTTTTATGTTACGTTTCATGGTTACATGAATCATTGAACATAATTTATTTGCAGTAAAAAATGTCTAAGAAACAGTTGAAGATAAATTGGAAACTGTGCAGTTTTGAAAGAAAGATTTTGCTGACAGAAATACATAGAAATTTTGTGTCATTTCGACATAAAAATTTGTAATCGCATTTTTAAACAATATTTTGTTATTTTTATGTTACGTTTCATGGTTACATGAATCATTGAACATAATTTATTTGCAGTAAAAAATGTCTAAGAAACAGTTGAAGATAAATTGGAAACTGTGCAGTTTTGAAAGAAAGATTTTGCTGACAGAAATGCATAGAAATTTTGGGTCATTTCGACATAAAAATTTGTAATCGCATTTTTAAACAATATTTTGTAATTTTCATGTTACGTTTTATGGTTAAATGAATCATTCAACATAATTTATTTGCTGTATGTAAACAAGCGCGAAAATGTTTTCCGGAAAGTCGCGACTCTCCGAACGCGATTAATATAGGTACACGTGACAATTGTCGGCGAACAGAATGTCGTGAAATAAACAATTTATTTCGGGCAAATAAATGTATACATTAAATCGTGATTTCATACATATTTTTATACGAAAGAAATAAAATTGTCTCGTCATGGTTCAAATTAATAATGCATTATTTGATATAAATAATTTTTGTTTTGCAGTACGTATATGTTCTTTGAATGCGAATAAGGTACTTTTCAGACTCTTACCTCGTTGCTCATCGGGTAATTAATTTATTTAAGCGCAATTCTCGGCAAAGACTCACCTGAAACAAGCGAAAGAGAGACATTCTTTAGTACATAATTTTATTCATTATTTTCGTATATTAAATCTTCAGATAAATGAAGTCCCAACTTATGTACATTATGTTTACAGAAAAATTCACACCAAATCGAACCGACAATGTTTTGTGAAGATACAACAAAATTGATGAAATTGCCAAATTTGTAATTGGCAAAGAAGAAGTGAAAAAAAAAACGTGTTAAATTTACAAACTTCAATTTCTTAAATTGAAACTTACGAAAAGGAAATATTCTTGAATTAGAAGAAATAAATATGTTTGTTTTTTTTTGCTAGACATGCAGTATCTTCATTTTGCACGATTTTGTACGATTAGTAAAATTTTGAAAATATAACCAAGTGGAAATATTCATTATTGATCAGACAAGACGTAGCTTTTACCGTTTTCAAAAACGTTGCAATTTGGCCAGAGCCACAACCGTATATCATACAGTAATTATTAGAAAATTACTTGAAACTTTGTTCGCTCAGTAAAAGCTTAAAAATATAAGTAAAGTGGAAATGGTGATTATTGATCAGACACCAGTTTAATCGTATTTTAAACAATTCGTAATTGCTACGAATAATGCAGATTATTGGGAAAAAAAAAAGCTGTCGCCGAAAAATAATTTATGTCCCGAGCCGTGAACGGAGCAACGGTTGCAATCGAAAGTGGATTATCCTGACAGTGGTGGTCCTCGCGTACTTAGCCAATATTCGGTGAGGTTGCGCATCGAAAATCGTGATCGCGGGAGACGCGATGCGGCCACTTGAAACGACAGGCTAATCGATATCCGACAGGCATCCCTATGCCAGTCTACCGTGATGGGAGGGAGGGGGGTTGGGGTTGGGGGGTTGGGGGGGGGGGGGGGGGGGGTTTAGCGGAACGACGAAATGCGTATACGTACGGCTATGTGTACATATAGTAAAACATGAGGTGGGAGGAGTGGGAAACGAGCCAGCTTTATCGGTGTGCCGCCACCGCTTTTCGCGTAATTGACCAGCAGCAGCAGCAGCGGGAGCAACGGAAGCGGCAGAAACGGCGGCTGGGAATCGCTCGGCCCGACGGTTATACCGAGGAAAAACGTTTATCGATTACACGCACGAGACCACCGCCGCACGCTCCGATAAGAATAATTTTAACAAAATGTATGAAGTCCCTCATACGCGGAAAAACATATAGCGCGTACGCTGAAAATCCTCTGGAACGATATATTTTCTCACGAAGAATTATAAAATGATCCCATGGGAGGCGACTTCGATATATTGAGGGATATGTAAAAGCTGTGGTTCAGGAAGCATGTTTACTAAGGTGTTTTACAAGACTTTGGAAAAAAAAAATTAATAAGGGAGCTTACATAAGTGGGAAGTGGAAAAAAAATCTGTGAGATGGGTCGAAAGATAATTGATTTTTATTTTTTTCTTACTTAATTTATTATTCAACGATTGGGGGAAGAATGTCGCTGTGTCATTCTCAGACTGACACAGCGACACATTTTCGTCCTGATCCGTATAAATTTAACAGTCCAAAGTATCTAAAATAATTTCACAACTTTTATAAACAATCTACTTTTTATGTGCCGATTATTTGACACATAATTAGCATTTCGTTTCGCTTCAAAGTTCTAACACTAACACATTTTAGTTCACTACTTTAGAACCCTCTCTAAGCTAACTTGCAATTAGTAAAGTAATTTTGTGAAATCTGCTCTTCGAAATTTTCGTACGATTTCGAGAACTAAGAATCTAAAACTACGAACTTTCCGAGAGTTAAAGTGAAACTGCAGCTTTGCCACTCTATTATCTATGATCTCTTTCACATCAAGTGTCTTGAATTAAAATGAACTCAGTCTCGGAATCCCAATTCACATAATTTCGTAACCGAGACAGATTTTTCAAAAATCCTCAAACACACACAAAATAAAATGGCCAAGCTTTCCGCCTTTGTTGCCAGACACTTTTGTATCGTTACTAATAAAACCTGTTTTCATATTCTACTTATAAATATCGTAAAAATAATACACTTAAATTTATATAGAAAAAAGAAAAATGCAATAAATATATCAATATCTAGAAACCCACTCTCGATACCAGACGCAATAATTCCGTGCTGATATTCCACAGCTTTGCGTTGTACTAGCATTTTTTTTTTTTTCCTTTTTTTTTTTTAATGCTCGCAGGACTCTCTCTCTCTCTGATAGCTTGCAATTTTTCCCTCGGGTGCATACTGCGGATATGACGCAAATATTAGCAACGCGGAGCTTCGCGTCGCGTCGATATTGAACGGGCAGCAACGGTGGCAATGTGCTCGTCGAACGCACTGTCCTATCTCGACATCGGTATAATCAATCAGTGTCACCAGCATACTCGCAACTGACGGTGTGCTCTGTGAGGGCCGCGTTTCGGATCGGAGTAACTTCTCTGTGAACTGTGATACTGCTTCTGCTCGATCCACCAGAGAATACCACGGGTGGAACGATAGCGCGACAGCAAAACCACTTCGGGTTGTTCGAGAATCAACCGCATCAGTGCGGGAGAAGCGTGTCTGTTGAAGTCGCTTGAGAGATGCGGTCTCGCCTCGAGGCACAGCTGGCCTATAAACTCGAATCGTACATGTCACACCGAAACGGCGTTATTCTCGGTTTGGATGCAAGAAAAATGTGCGTTTACATCAGAGAGTTCCTGGTGCATTGCACTTGGCAAACTGTTTTCACTCGAAAATATGTTCAATTACGGAATGGGAGAAGAAAAACGGACAGAGAGAAACATAGTATAGTAATAATGTACAAGTTGAGGGGGGCGAGTCTGTTAAAATTAAAAAAGAAGATTTTTTCTTAACTTATTTTGTCATTGCTTTTTTTTTTGCTTTTCTTAAGTAACTTGGACGCTATTACGCTCTCAAGTCCTTACGAGCGTCAGTAAGGACTTATTTTTGCACAAGTCCTTACGAGTGTCAGTGTGATGTCTAAGAAGACGCAGGTGTACTTTGTTATAAAGTAGCATTTTTTTTAGTTTTACATTGCAGTCAAAGTGTATAAAGAACGAGTGCGAGAATTTTGCTCTGAAGCTGCGTGTTTCTCGTGACGACATTACACGTTTCTGTTGCTTAAATTACGATAATTAAATTGCTGTGGGTTAGAAACAAGGCAGTATAAAGAAAGAGCCCACCGAGACCTTTCCTTTAGACTTGACCCGCCCTAAACCCATCATAATTAGCACAACAAGGGAGAACTATGTTATAGAATGTGCCACAACTGCGGTTGAGAAAAGGCACGAAGGTGGAAGTCAGTGTGGCAATTTTCGAAATGGGAGTTTCGTCACGAGAATATACGCTGGTGTGACTTTGCGGCATGTAATATTGAAGTATGAGAAAAAGTACAAGGAAATGAAAAAGGGGTACACACAAGGCAGAGGCAGAGGGAAGAAAAACGTCACCAAGCCCTTCAGGCTTTTTCTACTAGCTGCAACCACACAAGGTAAATTACAATTTGCTGAAACATCAAAGGAGAGATTTTTCTTGACGTTAATTATTTTCGAGCTGCCGCTGCGTACGGAACGTTGAACAAAAAAAAAAGGGTATTCATAAGTATGAGTAGAAAAAAAAAAATAATAATAGAGGTGAACTTTAGGATGATATTTATGAATTTTTTTTTCCCAGAAAACTGACTACCTCGAGTAAGTGATTTTCTTTGTGACCATGAAAGGCGTCTCGTTTTTTTAAAGGTTTTCATAGTTTCTCGTTATATTTTAAAGCGGTTTAACCATCCTAAGACGCTCGAAAGTGAAAAATAAAATTTTACCATTTTTGTTTCCTCGTAGAGGAAGCTTTGTTTTCATGAAGAAAATATTTTTCGTGATGTTCATGTCAGCATACTCAGAATGGTCCAAAGCGTCGAGAAAAGTGATTTAGAAAAAATGTCCGTATGTATGTGTGTGTCTTTTAATTTGTTGAAAAAAGAGCGTGGTCGCCTGTTCTCATTTTGAAAAATGTCGGTCAAAAATGTGCAGAGTATAAAAACGCAAAAAAATTGTTGCAGATGTTGTCGATGGGGAAGAATCTTGATCAATTTTTCCTTTTGCATGAGGGAAGCTTTAACAAAGGTACATGGTTTTTCTCTTTTTTTAATTTGAAAAATTATAAAAAAACTTTACAGTGTAGCTCCCAAAGCGAACAGCACCAGAAAAATATTCATGACAATAATATTGTCCTAGTTTTCGCGAAAAGATTTTTCAGCAACGGTCTGGAAGACGTGTAAGCAGAAATGTAGAGTGAACTTGTCCCGAGGAGTCAGTACACAAGCCGTGCCGGAGGTCTCGCGAGAGCGTAAATTCAATTCTTGTGAATTGCGAAACCTTCGCTGGCTTGTGCCCTGTTTTAGTTTGCATATTTACACTTTAGTTGTGCACTGAGTGCAGTTATCTTCTGTAGTCCCCGTGAACAGGTATACATGTATGCTACAAGGGGCTATAGTTTGGGAGGAGATGCAAAGAGGGAATGAAAGAAGAAGGGAAGAAGTGAGGTCGAGATAGGAAAATCCTCTCCACGCGCACGAGAACCGGACATACCAAGGCACAAGACATTCAAAAGAGAAGCAAATTAGTGTGTCGAGAATTGTCGAGAGGAGCTTCACTGAGAAACGGGCAGGGAACTAGAATGTCGTCTTTTTATCTCGGAGAGAATACCCGGAGAACAATAGCCATCGTGGTCTACCACACTTGCTTCCCTTGCAGTGCTTTAGTTTTGTGCAATTTTTTTTTTTTTTTTTCTTTTTTTTCTTCGCAGCTTATTAACTTTTCTTTCTCGAAATTAACGTCACTTCGTGAATTAACACTCTTACCTCGTGGACTATCACTTTACATTTTTCAAGACACACAAGATTTATGTCGAAAATATGTAAAATGCATTTTTGGTTTTTCTTTTTTTCTACCAAGGCACTTGCTGAATTCAATTTGTATGTGTAACGAACCTCGTACACAAAAAAAAAGTTGAAAAAAATAAAAAATGTTTCTTCTTGCAGCTCGAGGCAATACAGCAGCCTGGAATATCGTGCTTGTTCTACTTCAATTCTCGTGAGAGCAATACGCGAATAACGCGAGTAAAGAGAGCAAAGGGACTGGGAAATAAGACAAATATGTGCGGGAGATAAATAAAATGGAGTATACAAGAGAGCAACACTCGACAGCAATGAAGACAAAAGATTTCATGTGAAGATTTGGCCTTCTGTATTTATGAAGAAATAGTAGAAACTTGAGCTATTCGGTTATTATTTTTTCTTCCTTCTACTCATTTTTCTTGATCATTAATGAAGCTTCATTTTAACGATTTTAGAAAAAGAAAATTGGTAAACTATGTGAGGATACTTAAAAAATCTGGAATATAGAATTAAATGTTTTAGACAAAAATTCTATATTTACAGGAATAAGTATATCGAAATGTGCCAACCGAAACTTTTCGTTAATTTGACACATTTACTGTCAATTTTTTATTAACATAAAAAAATAATTTTTTAATCCCGTTCTGTTGGCAGTATTGAGAAAAGAGTACATTTACAATTATTCCACGTATTTTTGTGAAACGCTAATAGTATGAATAAATATATATTTCACTTAAAAAGAAAAATTGTGAATTTACGAAAAATAATGGAAAATATAATTATAGTGTATTTAACAAACGTAAAAAAAACGTTAAATGTAGACGCTATGGACAATTATATTCCATGTAATTAAATATTTATGATAAGTTTTCTCATTGATAATTGTTTAATTGATAATAATTTTTTAAAAAATCAATAAAAAGCTAAGCTTTCTGTTGTCACTCGCTGGGAAGATTTTTAATACTTAGCGTAATATTTTTGTTTTGAAAAAACATTTTTGTGCCAATCAGCCGTAACTTTTGTCGTTAATTACTTTTAATTATACTCGAGACCGTGTAACTTATTTCTTTACTTGTTTCTAACGACGTTTTTTGTCAGCATTTTTTTTAAATTCGAAAAACACCCAAAAATATATCCACGAACAATAACATCGAGCGGAAAATGGGAGTTTGATCGTCGATGGAGAATTTTGTCGGTGTTGCCGGTAGAAAAATACTTGCGGAAGATAGGAAATGAGATTGAAGCCGAGGACAAACGCCCGAGGGAGAAGTGCTCGCTCGTCCGTCGTAAATTCCATTTAGTTTCGATTGGCGACGGTCCTCTTCATCACAGCGTTGGAGGGAAAGTGCGCGGGAGTGCCAACAGCCACGAAAAGCTAGACTGAAGGGTACTCCTGGAATATTTCACAGACGTGTGTAAAACTGAAAAAAAAGAAAAAAAAAAAAAAAAGAAAAAAAAAATGCGCATGGAAAATATATCAAGGGTCTCGTCAGTGTCCTCCTCTGCAAAAGCTAGCAGCTTTAATTGACGTACGGAAATTGCGAAACGTCTGGTACGCGGCTATGGCCCGAGACACACGACGGCGTAAATAATTGTGACACTCCGAGATCCTTGATGTTAATAACGCGTATACGCGAGTTAACCCATCGCAATGACGAAACTCCCGCGCAATAATGGAACGCGAGAAACGGCTAATTGCGTCACGAGTTCCTGTCTCTCATGTGCAAATGACTGCAGCCGTCAAAACGGCTGGTCCACTTGTGATAGAAATACCAATATTAAAAAAGAAAAAAAAAAAAAAAAAAAAAAAAACGTCCACTCTCGTTGCGTATATACTCGACAGTAGAGAGGCGTCTCTTTAAAATTATACAGGTTGAATGATGAGAGCGATATTAATTATTTTTCAACACTCGGAGAAATTGCGTTTGTTTCTAATCTCAAAACTTTGGTTAAATCAAGTTAAAACTTTAAACATGTACGTAGGCGTTAGAATTTTATAGGACAATGAAGTTTTATATTCATTATTACAGAGACTTGAAAAAATAATAATTAAGCAAATATATGACCTCCGTCACTTGTAAATTACTTGGGTAACTAATTAAAAAAAAAAGCTCTGGCTGTTCCATCAATTCATTTAATGAACTGGTGGAGCAATTGGAGCGAGCTAAATAAAAAAAAAATCAGAGATTCGAAATATGTTTGAAACTTTTCTGTATAGCAATGTCGATAACATCAGAATCTTCGACACCGATGTCTCAGACCCCGAGTACGACGTGTCAAAAGTTGCATCTATAAAAATTAGGTCGATACGACGAGGCTTAACAAAAATAATGATAAAAAAAAAAAAAGTTTGTTACTCTAATTACGCCGTACCTTCTCATGATTTCGATCAAATAGGTAGCGATGATATTCTAGAGCACTTTGGAGTGTTTCGCTTCTCGAACACAAGTATTTCATTATACAATATTCCTGTAAAGAGATCTTGTTTCTGCTTTACAAGTTACTCAAGCCATCAAGAGGATTATCCACTTGTGATAGAAATACCAATATTTTTTTAAAATCCCACTCTCGTTGCGTTACTTCAAAATGACACGAAGAGCCACAAGAGGAATACTCATTTTGATTCAAAATTCAGAGAAACCGTGGTACAAAAACAGCTCAAATGGGAAATTTCCTTCGCTTAAACTTTCCATTTTATTGCCAAAAAAGGAGGCTCTCGACTTGAGAAGCCTTAAGTGAATAAGATCACCTAAGTACTCAATTTCAACGATAACATACAACAAATCTATCACTATTATCATGCGACAGAATGACAAATAAAACGTTATCCCAGAATACCTAAAAGAATTCCGCGGAGCCAAGCACTTTTCGAATAGTGAGAATATACCAATTTTCGAATAATAGTCTCTCATATCTCCCTCCATCGTCCTCTTACGGCAAATCCCCGAACGAAATTTCCTCCTAATCGCTTGTCTTCCTCGTTTCCTCAGACCCTCTTACCGAAAATCTGTAATATTCTTTCCTTAAAGAACCCGAGGCAAGGGCTCCCGCGCCCGATAGAAATGATAAGAAATTCTCTGTAGCGAACACACATAGAACTATATATATAAACGCCTGTATATAGCAAGCGGAGAGGCCCAAAAGGAAGAAGAGTTTGCACGCTGAAGGTTCTTTCATGGACGGTAAACACGGTTTCCCCGTGAGTGGAGTATAAACCCGCGAGCGTAAGTCGTCGTCGTCGTCGTCGTCGTCGTCGTCGTCTGCTCTGTCGCCAGCTTCGTCGTACTCAGGAGAGAAGCAAAGAGGAAAGGGATGGTTTGGCAGAATTGGTACGATACGTGGGTAGTGGAAAATGGAAGGGGCAGGGGAGGGGAATAAAGGAGAAGACGCGATCAGCACCGAGGCGAATATAGTAAAGAGGGAAAAGCACAGAGGTATACCAGCCGGTAGGGAAAGGAAGAAGTGAGAGAAGCTCGACCCTTTCAGGCCTCTGTGAGTCGATGGAGAAAAGCGCCCGAGGGCCAAGACCAACGTGCTTCGCCAACAGTGATCTTTCTTCGTCTCGCACTTTTCCACCAGTGTACTCTCTATCTCGTTCTCCAGCTTTTTCCGGTTCCTCCTCTCGCTGCTGTTCGCGCCAATTCATACGGGAAGTGCGTCCGGGCTTCTCGGTGGGTCGAAAGCTTTCTCGCAGAATAACTCGCGTCGTTGAGTAACGAAGGAGTTTTAAAACGGAAAAACAAAGTGGAGGGAAAGACGAGACAGGCGAAGGCTACAGACAAGAGATAAAAAGAAAAGTAATATATCGGAGGAGGGAGGTGAAAGAGAGAGAAAGGGAGAGCTGCAAGTTTGCACACTATTCTTGTTTCTGGAATGTTTATATATGTTTAGGCACTTGCTTCATTATGGAATGTCGAATAGTTTTTGCCTTGTTTGGCTTACATTGATGAGTGAGAAGCATGCTTTTTTTTCATTCCAAGCTAAGTCTTGGTTTATTGTTACATATTTGTGGAGTTTTATGTGAAATGTTAGAACGAGAAGAGTTTTGTGTGTAGAGAAAGTAATACCGAGTTTCTTGTTTGTAATTGTGATGTAAAAAATTAATGTGTAAAATTGGACGGCTTGTGCCATAATTTTGCATTGATTGAAAAGAATTTGTTGTTTTTCATCGACTCATTTTGATCGGTTAACATTGATACAAATGTCACGCCAATCGTCATTAATACGATGGATTTTTAGCAGTCCGATCATAGTGAAAATTTAAATTTCATCTATATTTACATTATTTTAGATCCAAATATTCGTAAAACATTCCACCGACGTTTCTAACTTTTTTCCTGATGAGATTTCTCTTTTTGAACCATCTTGTACACCATTCTTCTTATTCAATGAAAATTTTTCATCTCGCCGAGTATGCTAACCAACTGCAACATTACTTTAATATTGGCCAGCTTTGAACGATTCAAAGAGCTTAGTATATAAATTCTCGAATACATCATAGAAAATCTATCAAAGCGATAAAACTTTCTTCGTGGATTCTCTTTGAAGCTTTGAAATTCGCAGATTTTCAAGATAACATAAAAGTTTCTTGCAAATATATATATATATATATATATATTTTTTTTTTAAAGAAATCCAATATTGCAACTTTTACGAACGTTTAAACCGAAGAATTTAAAATCGAGATGTGTAATGCACAAATGCTTCAAGAGATCAAATAAAAAATGCCAAGAGTACTCAAGCTGCACTACATAGGATTCAAGTACCTCTAGGTCAAGTAGTGAAAAATAGCTTCAACTAACGTCATATAGTACTCGTTGTGAACCATTGAAGTACAGGTGTAGCATCGATCGCTTTGAACAAGGTCGAATCGAAGTGTGCCCGTTATGTGCAATGTGAGCCGCAGTATTCAACGATACGTATATTTACGTATATATATATATATGTATATGTATATGTATATATATATAAACTAACGTTAACCACACCGGAAAACTGGAACACCAACAAAGCAAAAGACAGTGTTGGAAACGGTGGAAATTCGCCGCCGGGGGTTTTATTCGTCACACTGCACTTCTAGACGAGTAGCAGAAGCAGCAGCAGCAGCAGCAGCAGCAGCAGCAGCAGCAGCAGCAGCAGAAGCGTCATCACGTGCTGCTGAGGGATTCCCTAGGGCACGTCGACAAGCTTCTCCATCCGGAAACTGTGGAGCCACCGTATCTACCACCCATCGGCAACCAGCCAGCCAGAGCTAAAGCAAACTCGTACTTTATGCATATGAGGCATTCTCTGTCAATTCAGCCACTTTTTTTTTACTCAACCCTCTCAGATATTCCTCACAATTAGCCGGATTTCCACACTAGTTACGAGTAGCTTTTTCTACATTTTTTCCAGATCCCCAAATCCAACATTCTAGAAAACGGGGCATTTTTTTTCAGTCAACAGATGTTATAAAAATGTTACATTAGCAGTAAGAAAGAAACAAAAGAAATATATATATATTTTTTCTATTTCGTTATCTTCATGTCAGGATATTCAAAATTATTTAAAATATCGAGAAAAGTGGTTTTGAAAAAATTGCTGATTTTGTGTGCGTTAGGATTGCAAAAATAAAGCTTCCTTGTCGAAGGAAAGAGAGAAGGAAGACTTTATCAAACGAGGTGAAATTTGGGAAGCAATTTCAATTATAAGCATTACGAGATCGCAAAAAATGTTGTGAATTCAATTTTTTTTTTAAAGTAAGAATTTGCAAAATGTGAATTTGTATGAAACTGACAATTATCTTTCTAAAAATTGTTTCTGTTAATTTTTTTTACGGTTTTTTTTTTTTTTTGCAAACGCAAAGCAATTTATAGTATTCCACAATTGAAATATTTTCAGTAAGATAATGGTCACAGTTTGAAAAAAATGTTGCATTTACATATTTTTCATACCGTACATTTCACAGCTCATTAAAATTGGTCTTACTTAAACTACAAAAAATCTTCACTTCATTTTCCGCAAAAGAACGTTTTGAAATTGAAATTGTTTGAAGACTTTCATGGGAACGTTAACATAAAACTGCAGCTGGACATTTTTTTGGTTTTGTACTTATAGTTTTCGAGATACGTCTTGTATCTCGACTTGTAAAAAAAAAAATACAATATTTTCTTAAACATTGATTCTGCATTCACAAGGAAAAAAAAGTTGCAGAATATTCACACAGCTTAAGACAAATCTATTTCTGAAAAATATTTGAAAAAGAATCATGAAAAAATAGAATATTTAAAAAAATGCTGAATCTACAAAATGATTTTTTTTTAAACACTCACAGCTTAAGTCAAATCTACTTATGAAAAATATCTAAAAAAAAAAAAAACAGTTAAAAAATGCTGCGTCTTCAAAACTAAAAAAAAAAAATCACACTATATTCACAGCTTAAGCCAAATCAGACTGACTATTATAAAAATATCTAAAAGAATCAGAAAAAAAATGTTTACTGAATTGACAGAGAATGCCTCGTGTGATAATAGTTCACTTGTATCTATGCAGATCTGTCGGATATGTATACATCGTAACCGCGATCACTTGAGTGCATATCCTCCTTTAAAGAATCATGAAACTTGGCTGTGACGCAAAGTGCAGGGACGCATGCATCCAGCAGAGATACCGTAGTTTAGCGAGTGTGCGTTCAGTCGAGTTCCAAAGTTTACGTGAAAATCCCCGGAGTGTACTATTAACGCAACGAAGAGTGGCGCAAGAGTGGAGCTAAATATATTCGTAGGACAGACGAAGGACAAGGTAGGAACGAGCAACGAGGTAGAAGGTATAAATGAGGACGGAGATCCTTGAGGCATGAGAGCCGTGAACTAAACGTCTCGGGAAACGTAATAATTCGCTTGAGAACGCCGGACGTGAGCGCCGAGTCGAGAGAACTTGAGCGTCATCCCCAAAGTATTCCGGGAATGAAAAGAGAGCCGTGTGCGAGAAGAGAAGATAGGGGATAAAGTACAAATTCGCTTGGAAATGTTACAGAGCAATGCGAGAACGAACCGCTCGTCAGAATATACTTTTGATGAGAGAGATCAAGGTACGAGAGCCAAAGATTCTTCACTGAGAATCTGTAATAGTTCGCTCCAGTCGAGGAATTTCCAATGGGAATTCTAAGGAATATAAAAGTTATTGTGATCCCGGTTTTCTATGAAGTACGAAAATCTATGGAATCTGTAAACAAACGAGAGGAATAAAGCGCTGATGTACCATCATTTTTAAAAAAAATTTTTTTCCTAAAACTACTGGATGAAGGTGGGAGGAACAATTGAAATTGGAATTTACTATTTATGAGCTTTTTATTGTCACGCATTTTTGTAGGATTTTTATTTTTTTTACACTGTAATAAAATATAATCACTTGAAATTTATAGGTTTAATCATACATTTACTACGTTTTTGTCATGAACATTTTTAATCAATGCAGATCAATTAGTTAAGTATTTATCTTTAAATAAAAATGAGATTCAAGTATTAACGATTTTTCATACTTTTTTTTCTAAAACACTTTTCTCAATGTTTTGAGTGATTCTGAGTATGACGACATTAAAATCTCGAAAAAAAAATTTCATAAAAACAAAAATTCTTCTATGATGAAGCAAAAATAAATAAAATGATGTAATTGTTGGTCTGCAAATATATTTCGACTTTTTTTTTTCAATATAAATTTGTGAATGGTTTATAAACTATAATATTTTAAATGTAAATTTAATACAAAATAGAATCCACAACTGTAAATATTTGAACACAACTTACTTTATTCCATTTTATTTTCTTTTTCCAAAGTCGATAGGGAGGCAGAAAAATTCTGTGCTTTTTCTCAGCCAATAAAAAAAAAAGTGCTTCTTCTTCTTGAAACAAAAAATAATGCTTCGCTGTGAGTGTGCAATGCCACGCTCTGAGCAAAAGTTATTGTAATCCCAATTTCCATAAATCTATGGAATCTCTAAACAAGCGAGGGCGAAAAGGGCCGTTTAATTCCATAATTTCTTGACTAAAGCTCATGGATAAAGTTTTGAGACAAGTAAAATTTACAGAGAGAGAGAGAGAGAGAGAGAGAGATCAAAAGTTGGAGTTTAGTATTATGAGCATTTATGACTTTATCGTGTATTATACCTGCTCGATGCTCGAAGTGCAGTCAGTAAAAGCCATAGCTATGTATATGAATATACAGAGGAAGAACTAACTTAAAGGGGCTTCCCTGACGCTAGAGAGCACTACGGATTATATACCCTTGCTGCAACGCGCGGGTGCATCGCTGCATCCCGTTGATATATATATATGTATAGGCTGCATCGAGAGTGTCGTAGTTGTATTCGTCGTCGTGAGAGAGATTACACGTATGGCTGCCAACAGCAGCAACGGTGTGTACTCTGCGTGACGTAAGCCATAATAGAATTTGCCATTCTCTGTCGATCGACTGCGTCGGGAATGTACCTATATATATATGCAATATATGCATCTATGCGCTGCATATGTTCTATACTACCTATGCGTGTATATATATGTATACTATATAATATGGACCTCAAGATTTCGCGAGCTCAGCCTCTCCAGTTTAGAGTCGCTGAATGTACTTGACTGCACCCTTATTCATGTATGTAAGAGATTAAGTCTGTATTCCATGTATATAGTGGATATGGGTCTTTCCACGTCAGAGCAGTTTTCTGGCGTGTAAAGTCGATGCCGGAAACTCGGCTTTTACATATTTAATAACTGCATTTAAAAGCAGTTATTTAATATTCAAAATGCAGTTATTATAAATATTTAATAGCTGTCATTTAAAAACGGTAACTATTCAATATTTCAAATGGAGGTTTAAGTGCACGTGTCAGAAATATTTAATAATTACGTTTATATACGGTTATTAAATATTGCAAATCGTAGATATTGAAATTACGATTTTAGGATTGTAAAATGTTGCTCAAAGACTGTCGAAATTTTATTTCAACATGACGAGAGGACAGCTACAGATTATTATCATTTGATGTTGGTAATATGATGCAGAAATTATGCTTTAAATCTTTTTCACAAAGCTCACAAGAGGAGTAGTAATGATTGAAATTTAAAAAAAAATATAATGATGACATAATTTTGAAAAATAGAAAAATCTTCATGTTGACCTGAAAATTAATTCTCTCGCCGAACAATATTAGAATAAACTTCAAGATTTCGTGACAAAATGTACAAACATGAAAAAAAAAAACAAGCAAAAGTGGCGATTGTTTTGTATTTAATTAACTTTGTATTAATTGTTTAATCGATGCCGATAAAGTATTTAAATATTTATTTCATAATAAAAAAATCAAGAAACATATAACGATGATAATAACAAAAACAGATACAGAAAAAAAAATAATTTAAGGCCTATTGTTTCGTATTAAAATAATTTTGACACAATTAAAAAAAAAAAAAGGGAATACGGGATTTAAAGCCCCCAAAACATAATCTCAAAATTGATTCTCCCACAAATCACTCTTCCAATAAAAGCTGCAAGACTTCGTGACAAAATTTGCAAACACGAAAAAAAAAAGCGGCGATTGTTTTGCATTAAATTTATTTATAAAGAGTTTTCTAAACTGTACAACGAGATATTCTACTTTAACGACATCGTGTTGCCCAGTTTCGAATACCGTAGAGTACTCGTGAGTTTTCCAATGTTTCGCGCTTTGAGGTGCAAGTAAGGATGTTATCCCGAGGAGACGGAGCCCGTTACTCGGTCGCTTCGTCTGGTGAAGTCTCTCCTCCCAAAGGCATAAAGCACCCACGCTATTTACCGGAACTACTGAGGCAGTAGTACCAGCAGGCACACAAGGTTTCGAGCATCACCGACCAGTTCTCCCGTTAAGGGATATCTCTCGCTCGTTCCCTCTTGCCGTTCGTTCACTTTTTGTTGCACCTCCCGATAATGCAGCTCTCGCTCGTGTTCACAGTGCGGAAACTCGTTAGCTTTCTGCGCTCTCTACGCCTGACGAACGGATTCTAATCGTATACATATTGCTCGATATCTTTCCCGGTTCTGTGGAGAACAGGAGTGTATACAAAGAAAATCATCGATTTCACTGTTCCATATTGTCACGTAAATTTATTGAAATTTTCTGAATAAAACGATCATAAAATTGGTTTCATGAAATTAATAATGAAACAATGATAATCTCATTTTTTTTGGGTAATTTATTTTAATTTTTTATTTTATTTAATTTTTTTTAGCATAATTAATATTTTTTTGTTTCACTTTTAGTACATTTTCTGGTTTATTTTCTATTTTTTAAGTTTAAGGTAATTTTTTGTTTCAATTACTAAAAAATTAATTTTGAATGGAAAAAAAATCATTGCAGACAATTTCTAATCAAACCTATGGAGTTAATAACTGATTTTTCTATTATATAAGACATTTTTCTATTATACAAAGTCGCAAAAGAATTTATTAATTTGTAGAATAAAAAATAAAAATTCTTATTTTTGATACTGTTGAATTACATTTCCAAATAATTAAACTGTATACAGTGCAGACGTGCGTCCTCGAATAACCGCTCGTGAATGTCGAGAAACGTCAGTCGAATGTTTGCACACGCCACGTGTTACACGCGTCGACTACTATTGTACTACATAGCCACTTCGCTATGCAACTCCACTGGACGTATGCATAATTGGGTTTGCACCTATGTCCACTATGAGAATCCGTCTACGAGCACGACCTAGTTACCGCTATATCATCTTTTCCATCACGGACAGTAATTCTCGAATAATTTTTTTTCTACGACCTCGATTCTTAAGACGATGATAGGTCTGAGAGATCCGCACCGTTAAAAATCCGCTCTTAAGTAGTTGTAGTAAAAGATTTTTACAACAATGACAAAAGAAAAAAAAACAAAGTGTGTTGATGAGACCAATGGGCCATGGACCGATGTCCTTTAGCACGTCTTTCCGCAGATTTTTTTATTTTAAACGTGTACATTAGGGTGGTCCTAAAAAAAAATCCCTGGCACCCCTTAGGTTTAAAATCATAAAATCTCAACTAAACGCCTCAAATTAACATTCCGAAATGGGTTACCGTTGACATCAATTGAATGGAAATTCCATCAATTGCCTCTGCAGCACGCTGGATTTTTAACAGTAAAGCGAAAACCCTCTGAAAAGAGTGCCAGATAGCACACTAAGAGAAAAGTGTCTTCGTCTTGAATCCGCATTTAGTGCGAAGCTTTGATCTCTCTGACATACCTAATGGAACTATTTAAAAAGCATCGCGAGTTTTCCCTAGAAATGGTATGCGGACCTTTTCAGAAGTACACTCTGCGGATTATATATACCTCAAATGGATTGTACCGAGAGGAAATATTTGAATAACGCAGATTTCCGCCAAGCTAATGTAAATACAAGCCCTGATACTAATCCACTTTCATACAATTATATAACACAGGCGATTCGGAAGGTTAATTTTCGTGCAATAAATCTCGGGGTATTGATATATTGTTTAGGAATTTATAATTAATTAACAAGGCAGCTCGGATTAAAGGGCTTAACAAGGCCGCAGTCTTCACTGACGTACACGACAGGCAGTGTATACACCAAGGAAGTAATTAGAGGGAGAACTGTAAGGGGAAAAAAAAAAAAAAAAATCAGGGGCAAAAAACCACCAAGCGCTCTGCCAGCGCACCGATGAACGACGAACGGGGTGAACAGTGCCATGCGGCGTGCGGAAAAATTATGCGCATAATATTTAAGAAGTTTGGGCCATTAAGCGTGAGTCGCCTCTCGGGAAAGGAGAAAGAGAGAGAGAGAGAGAGAAAAAGGGAGAGAGAAAATCAGAGGGTAGCGAAGTATGAACGACGCGAAGTGTGCACCACGCCACCAGCAGCAGCGCCCTCGAGCAGATTGTTTCACCAAGTTTCGTTCATCGGGTTATACCGTACCTTCACGGTTATTATAACTGTACCACACCGAGATTGACTAATTACTCGTTGCTAATCGAATGGGGCAATATAACGACCAGTCTCCGCCTCTCATTCCCAAGTTTCCTTTCTGGGTAGAATATGTGTTATATATGCAGCGCTTCGAACTATGCAAGTGCAACCATGTGGCAATGTGGCTTTGGAATAATTCTTGCTCGTCACCGACAGGCAATTTGTCCAAACATATTCTCCGAAAACTAGCCTGGCTAGACGAGAGAGAGATTCGTTATCAACATTTTGAAATAACGATATTTTTTTTTTTTTTTTTTTAAAGATGATTGATGTGATGAAATGGAGTTTTGCGTGTACGCGAAGTTGGTCAATTTATTGACAATATGACAATATGAATTTGAAACAAAAATTCTCGCTCGTCACCGATAAACAATTTTTCTAAAGATATTGTCCGAACAGTAGACGAACTAGTCATATAAGATGGGTATTCATTGATTTGACGATGAGTAAATTCGAATCAACGAAATTTGAAAATTTGATTCGTTTAGACCAATTTTTTTTAACAGCTAAATTCAATTTAATTTAATTTTAATTTTTATATTGAACAGAAATTTAATTTATTAACTGATGTATTAAATTTCATACACGAGTGTAATAAAATTACAAATTTTCATGTTCAATTTCCTATCTTTCATACTAAACTTTCGAATCATACTGCTTCCTCCACATGTTTAGTAATTTCACCTGAAATATTTTTGACAGTGTTCATGGTTGTGATAGTCAATCTCGTTGCTTGTCAATCAATAGTTATGAATAGCAATCAACAGTTTAATTAATGAATCAACCTTACCAATCTTTTTTTCAGTGCATAAAATAATTGTTTCATAGCTACCAAAATTAGTGTAATTTTAACTATCCCGAGAATTATACTCCATAAAAGATTGAATCCTAAAACAGATGCCTGTCGGATGATATCTCACTACAAAATTTCCGTAAACGTCATTCATTCCACAGTGTATTCATAATAAACTTTGCTGTTTAAAACGAAACACGTGGGATTCTCTTTCGAGCTCGCTCATTTAGCTATACACAACTATGCGTATCACGCAAATGGTGGATGAACGTTTAGAGAATGAAATTCCAACGCTCGGGACAGCCTGGAAGCCCGCTTAACTTTTTAATTAGTCTGGTACGTGGCAGTAAGCCCAACCATGGGCGAAGGGATATCTCGTTTCGATGTTTCGTTCGAGTCTACGGGAAAGTTTCCATTTCGCCCTCGAAAACTCTCGTGATCCTAATACTTACATTCTCGCCAGTCTCTCGCTGTACATCGCTTTTTCACTGTTCATTCCGTTAGCTTCTTTTTTCATTGGACTTTAACGGCAATAGGAGGTCAACGTTCAATCTGGTCGGAGCCCTCTCGAAATTCGTTAGGGCTATGTGCAACTTCAATATTACACTTTTCGCTTAACTGATGACTATTCGCCGATCGGTCAATGCCCCAAACTCTCGATCTCGATCTCGTTGCTTGATCAGATCATTCGACGACTTAGTCTCTCTACTTTTTCCGTTAAGCCCATGAGTCGTTCGTTCTATACTCTTTTATTCATGCCCATGAGGCCGACCCACCTTTGTTTTTTTTTCTTCTTTTTTCTTCTTTTTTTTTTTGCAATCCGTTTTTACAAAGTTTTTCAGGATTTCCATTGAAATGCAGTAATCTCCGAAGAGCATTCTAGCGTGGTTCGTTTGTATTGAATTCAGTGCTCCGGTGCTATTCATCAATGTGCAGATGCACGCTGTGAAAGATCCGACAAATAAATCTTCGAAAAATTGTGACTGGCCGATCGGATGTTATGGGAGTACGTGATGTGGAAAGGCTGGTACACAAATATATAAAATATATACCAATGTATTCATTGTGTTTTTCAACGTGATGAATTTGTCTAACTTTTACACAGTATTTATATACTTTTCATGGTACAGGATGATTTTCATCGTTCGCATATTTGCCAATAAAACAATTTGGGAAAAGGAATCAGGTCAATCCACGGTAAACATTAATGCTTGTTATTGCAAAAAATCCAGTAAGAATTACAAAAACAAAAAACTTTATAGAATATTCATAAAACATAAACTAGCCGAGTAGTTTTTTTAAATGATCATATCCATTTTCCCCTAGTGTGTAAAATGACAAAACGTTTTCAATAAACAATTTTCCAGGGTGGCAGAAAGAAACTTTACAAACGCATTTACGGCGTGTTTGGTATTAAAGTGAATGTCGCAAAATCCCAGGTGGCAGCATAGGTTTATACCACCAGGTATATATGATTGCATTAATTCACGTGAGAGTACGACGGAGTACTGTACGAGTACGAAACCTCGTGGCATGCCCACGACGTTCGACATATGTATGTACGAGGGTCTCCCTCACTTTCCAGCATTATTACGGCAATTAGACATAATTTCCATGACCGTTTCGCGCGGTACCCGTGAGATTAACGCCGCGAATCTCCCATACACCGCTCCACGTGAATACCACCGCTCACGTTGAATAATGACGCGGTCCTATAGTCATCCTCTTGGTCCGCGGCCGTATACCCGTATAAACCATACTATCGGGGTGTGTGCCAGAGTGCTCGACAGCAGGAAAAGCACAAGCCCATCTAGCTCGACAAGGAATTTCCACCGGTCGAAATCTCGACGCCCGCTCTGGAACGATAATTTATTCAGGGCTGTCTGGTGGTCGCTTCACGTTCTGGACACTCGCGCGATTACTCAGTAATTTCCGCTGCAGTGTCGAATGAATAAAAGAATGGTCAGATAGGAAAGAGTGACGACGAAATCGCTATTCCCATCCATCGATAGGGAACTGGAGAAAAAAAAACAAAAAAAAAAGAAAAAAAAAACAAAAAATGGTCAATTCATCGAACGGGAAAAAAACGTGTCAGGGGGGGGGGGGGGGGGGAACGGCCAGTGTGCTCACTCGCGGACCTGAATCAATCTGAATTTCACGGCCCGTCGAATGTACATTGAACGAAATGTGTTGTATGCGGGTTTGGCCAAGTTTCGACGACTAGTATATGCCCGCTCGTGTTGCCAGCGAAGCCAGTAATCGTCAGCGCCAGCCAACATCCCGAGAGAAGGACCAAACCCGTTGTCTCGAAATAACGAACACCCAACTGAGCCGCAACAAAAAAAAAGAGAGGGAGAGATAGAGAGAGAGAGAGAGAGAGAGAGAGCTTGAATCTCTAACACGATTAATCCAACGAATAACGCGCGCAGCACTGCGAGAATTCGAAGAGAGCCTTCTTTTTTTTTGTGCTCTGTAATGAATGGCTTCACCACCATAAAACGCTATCAAAATTCCCATTGAAATATCCGAGTTTTTCTTGTTGCTTTATTTCTATTTAGCTGACTTTTTTGTGTGGCTTTTAATTGTTAGTAAACGGAGCTTTGAAGTATTTATTTTTTTTTGCTGGTTTACAATTGCTATAGAAGTTTGGTTATTTTATTGTAATTTGCAGTTGTTTTTGTGACCAAAGAGAAATCAGGAAAAAATGACAAAATGTCAACGTCATTGAAGATACCAAGAACGTTGATTTCATATTATTATCATGCTCAAAAGTTACCATGAAATTGATGAAAAACTTGTACAGAATTGGTAGGACACTTTTTTTTCTACAATTTGAAATTAATTCTATGATTTTTTTTTTCTTCGATTTCATATGGTTTTTTAAATAGATTTTTCTTGGAAATAAACATTTTTCTTAATCTCGTAAATTCTTATGTTTAGCTGAAATTCTTCCACGAAAATATATCCAAAATTCACGATTTTTCGATGATTCTTAAATTTGAAAAAATATCACAATTGTAACAAAAATCTAAGCAAAAAATTGAGATATTAATTGGGTATAAAAAAAAATTATTTTCTGTATAATTTTTTAGACAGTTAAATATTTTATCGATTACTACTTTTGGCATCTTCTATGACGTTTTTTTTCTTCTCTACATTCTTCTCATGACAAGATGCACTCAAATTCTAAGTAAATCAAAATTTTAGTTTAAAACGTATGTTTAATGCATCTTTAACCACGTAGAGTATACAATATTCGGTTAATTAAACAAAATGATTGACATAGTTACTAAATAAACACTTCATTCAATAAGCTCTACCCGTTCTATCAACGAAGTATTCATTCCAATCTACCAAATATTCAGTTCACCGACAGCAACCACTAATTCCATTGATTAAAACGATTTTCTTTTCCAGTGGAAGGGTTGGGAGTACTTTGAATAATTACTTAATGAGTTAAATAATGTATTTATATTGGTGTTTAATTACTCATATGTATATCAACATATTTCCCCTACAGTGATTAATTATTTTTAATCTAATCAATTACACGTTCCTTTGCATTACTATTTACATTCCAATTAATCGAAACGTTTGATTTCCAGCATTTGAATCAACTTAAATAAAATTGTAAACAATAACATACGTCGTTACGATCAAAAGCAGATTCGACAAAAATCAATATTCTACAGTTTTTAAATTCACAGAATGCGAATTGAGTACCAAATTTTTCTGAATTTTCTCGTCTCGATCACTAGTGTTGGATTCTTAATCACTTTCCAAAATAGATATTGTAAGATGAGCTGTCAGTTCCCTTTCAATTTCCACGCATCACAAAACACGTCTCAGAAAAGCGCAGGACTTTCATCTTTTTTTTTTTTCAATCCGACATAAATCCCAGAAAAGGGTTTATTTTAATGTGAAAGAAGTGTGGGACAGCATCGGTAGTGAAACACCCTCCTTCCTTCTGCGATTTATGCAAAACTTTTTCACTTTTCCGTGGAAAGTTCGGGGCAAAAACTATACAGATATATAGTACATATATAGAGCGTATGGAATTGAAGCAAAGAGTGGCAGAGGTAGAGTTGAAAACGGTGTCTGAGCCGAGGCGAAGAAAGAAGGAACGAGAGGAAAGGAAACTACTTCGCCGACCTGAGCTCCAGCACTTCGCAGTCTGTAGGGAGCTATAACAGCAACGTACACACACACACACACACACACACACACACACACACACAAACACATATAAGTCGAAGAGATGGGTACGAAGAAGTATCCGAACTTCCGGATCGAAGCCCTCTTCGGCAACTTTGCCTGTGAGCAGCGTTGTGCATGTCCGGCGATATCTGCTCAAGGGACGTCGAACCCATTCCCGTACCATGTATGTACCCCACCATTGGGTTATACTCTTGTACACACTATATCGGTGAAATGGTTTTTCTTCATCTTCGGTTTCCTCCTCTACGTCTGAAGTATCGTAAGGCCGTCTCTCGTGTCCAGCATCGAGAATGGCTTGTAGGTTGGCGAAAATTCGTGGAGGAACCGGAAAAAAGTGCGCTTCGTAGGGAGACTTACCGGACAAGGTAAAAGGCGGAGGGAAAATTTAGCAAACAAGTGAAGTACGCTATATAGGATGCTTAGAACGATGTCACAATCTCGTAAAAGTTTTCAGAGAATGAAGGCCGCTCGCGCAATGCGACAGACGTTTCTCACTGTGAAAACAGCCAACAGACACACACCAAACTGTCTATGTGTCTGGGAGTGTCGAACGAAGAAAAAATGTATCACTCTCGAGCAGTGAAAGCTAAGACTGGTTGGCATGTTGGTACACTTAGACATATAAGGCATTCTGTGTCAATTCACATATGGTTTTTTTAATCCTCTCAGATGTTTAAATTTTAAAAAGATAGAGAGAAGTGTTCGAAAAATGTCTGACCATAAAAGTTGTTTCGTCAGCTTTTCAATTGAATGTTAAAGTTTTCATACTATCTTAACGACCTAATTTTCTTTTTGTAACGTTACTACTTTTATTTGTTGTAAAATCAGCAGAGTTGTGCTCTTTGGAATTTCTGAGTAAAAGAAATTAGAATCATGAAAAATCGTGTAAAATTAGAGCTTTTTGATGGCTGATTTTTTAAATCTGGAACTTAAAACTTTTGAGATACATTAATTTGAAATAAAAAAAGACGAAAGGAAACAGGTATTTCAATAATTCAGCAATTTTTGTAAGAAAATCCAACTGAAAAATTCTTCATTTACAAAAAGAAGTAAATAATTTAACAAACAAGAAAAAAATAATCCCTGGTTGAGGAACAAGAATTCCACACGTGCATGTTTCCCCGAACGCAGCGATTACTTTTTCCTAGTTTGTACAGTGATTTTAAGTTTTTATTTGGTTACATTTTAATTAGCATTTTTGAATTTGCTTATATCCACTCTGGTTCTCAGTCGAACTCAGAGTCAAACGAAGCGACGAAGTGTCGGCTGTTAAATCCGTTTTAATTTCTTTTTGTTGCATGTTATTTTTTTTTTTTTTTAATCTGATATTCAATTCGGATTCCGCGTCTTCAGAACCAAAGAAAAATCCCATTTTTCCGAATTTCGATTCGCCAACTATGGATTTATCATTTCGAATTTTGACAATCTGATCAAATTCCAATTCAGTGAGCCCAAAAACCTTCTCAAGAAAATCTTAAAGCGATCTTGAAAATTTGTCTCTTTAAACACATTTTTATTTTTGCACAAAATGTCCTCTACTCCCACCTAACAGCGACTGGGTTCAAGTAATACTACAATATAACCATTTATGGTACAAATTTCAGAAGGTCGAGAAAAAAAAAAAAAGTGGCTTTAGTTCCTAAAGTATAGCAGACACATATCGCATCTACTCGAGTTCCAAGTAGATTCTTTGCCGCATATACACGTTCGACACGCTATATAACTATGTGAAAATTCCTAACGGGTCAAGAAGGTCTTATTACAAAGCGGCTTTGTGTTACTTCGGTGTTAGACTGAACGGACTGACGGGTTGGATAGGGGTTGTGGAGAAGCAGTAACGCTGGACTGCACATGAGCGAGAAGCCCGCCTAGACAACTCGGACTGGCAAAGGGCAGCCTGCTAAATGTACATGTATATCAGGCAGAGACGTATAGCTTCTACTTGGGCCATTATATACTAATACGATGGTATCGGATATATGTACCCCGTGTAGGATTGTCGGTACTAGTCCTGCGAACAAATCAACGTCGAAAGCACGAACTTTGATTTCCACGGATTCGCCAAAAGCCCATTGTAAAAAAAAGAAAAAATAATAATAATACTGGACCTTTCAGACAATTTTAATTATACTGACGTTAAAATCTCGATTTTTTTTTTTTGTTCACGAATACAAAGCATTGTCTGTTGGGAATGAAAAAGAGCTGGGAAATTCATTAATGCCTTTGTACCACATATTCTATTCTAACCAATTCTGCAGTAATAATGATAACCTCTTGCATTCATTTTGAAAAAAAAAAAAAAAAAAAAATGTTAAGGGAGTGCTGAAGTGGATTTCGTTATCGTCTTTGGTCGGTAAGAATTGACGAGTTCTGCTTTGTTAATGAAGATTCTGAAAAGGATTTCACGTGACCTTTGCAGAATATACAAAAATTTTCGAAAAAATTTTCTATTCTTTAAATTTATAGCAAATAAATCGATGGCAAATTGGTTGTCTGAGTTGAAGCATCTCGAAAATTCAAGTTTTTTCTTAAATCCTAATAGATTGCACGAGGTTGATACATATCTTCAAATGAAATAATGAAAAATTAAAAAATGATTACAGTGATTTCAAGAAATATGATTATTTCTTTTTTCGACTAAAATGTCAACTTTCTATTGTCGATAAAGTTGTTCCAAGTACACGATAAAATTGTAATGTCTCTTAGAGAAAATCGTAATAAAACGAACGTGCTTCGCAAATATTATTTTAGCTGATTACTTTTCAAGTTATCCCGCGGGCCAAATTGGAAAATGAAGTTACGAGAAAAACGCGATTAAAGTTTTTGTAACTTTATACCTGCCACATCAGCCTCACTAAAACGGCTCAAACTTCGCGTACTTTACGAACTCGACAATAAAACTTCGTCGACATATTCTCGAAGCCTTAATCTTTCCATTTATAGTTAGAAGAAAAAAAAAACATGTATACCCCATTAAAACATCCATACACCCATTTCAGGTGAGAAAGCGTTTTCTATATTTTTTTCCTTTAGTAAAAAACTGAATTATCAACGCTATGCTCTCAATTGTTTTTAATGCTATTCTAAAAATCCCCAAATCAGAATACTAAAAAATAGTAGATCATTTTTCCTCGTTTCTATTTTTGAAAAAGGTATCCACTACATTTTGTAAATATAAGAAAAAGCATTGTCAAGAGCATCGAGATACTTTTATAATCTACAGAAAAAATATGTAGAATATTCATTGTTTTATCAGAAAAAAAAAATGAACATCAAATTATTGATATATATTCTTGTTTCTTAAAAAAAAAAAAAAAAAAATCATTTCCTTCAATAAAAATAATAAAAATAAAGCAACCAAGAGAATCTCTAATCCGATTTTTCCACAGATAAAGAAAAAAAGTAGAACAATTTTGTTTCCCTGAACTGGATGTTACCATTAATTAACGAGAAGCATCTGCGTTACAAAAAAAGCCTAAAATATATGTTTAAACTGTTAAGATTCGTTTTAGCACCAGGATTAAGAATTCTCTGGTTATTTCTCTACGACAAGCATTGAATCCAGAAGATAACAGAGGTTGTAATGCACGGCTTGCTCGCAAGTCCGATATTCGAATCCAATTGGAATTGTTGTAAGAGGACATTGTATAGAAACGAGATTGTATCCGAGAACGAGGGAAGGATAGAAGGGGGTGGGTGGTCCTAGGAGGAGCCAGAGAAATCCCGAAACCACGGTGTTCGTGGCCGGGTAAAACGCGGTGGTATATATATAACATTGGAGTGTTGGTAGGCAGTACTCGTCGAGTTGCCAGGGACCGGAAGTGCTGCGCTGTACCAACTACTATCGCGTTGCGAGCCGCAGTGGTAGCAGAAGCGTGATATTGCCGCATCGTAGAGCACGATGGAATCTTGTAAGCGGTATAGACGCTCTCAATTTACAATGCTCCGGAACGACTCACCCTCGTCGCCTCCACCGCCCTCTGTATACCGTTCCGGCGCAGTAGGTATACGAGTTTATCCTCCCCCCTGCCCCCGACGCCCACAGACCTCTCTTACCGCGCCTCTACAAACACTTTCCCGCACGGTTTATCGACTAACCAAAATTGCAGTCGTAGCATACTAATGTACAGATGGCATGATCATATCAAATAATTATTTATACATGGTGGTTGATGGCAGATAGTCATCGATGTTGAGAGGTAGTGAAGGGAATGTTAAAACACGATTCTTCTTTTTTTTTTTCTTTTTTTTTTTCATTTTGCCAAATGAATGAAATATCTGAATATTTGTCGCTGTGATAACTGGAATAAAATATTATTATCATTGCGTGCAGGTGCGATTCTGTGTATGTTAATTTTTATTCTGTTTATTGTTGAATCCGCCTCGTTCGAATACAGGGTTTTTATTGAATTTCATTTTATATTTATGACTTGGTTTGTATTTCATAAAATTCGGAGAGATATATTATAACTGTTTGCTTGTATGTAGTGCTGTCGGATAATCTACTTAATTTATGAAAAAAGACATTGAACAAAACAAAATTTGGTTAAGTCTGTTAGTAGGGAGTTAAAAATGTACTCCAAATATGATTTTAATTAATTAAAGTCAACGCTTTCGAAGATACCAGAAACATACATTTTATAATAATAGTGAAAAGAAATGCATAACAAAGACGATAAAGAATTTATTTTTTTTAATTTAAACTTAATTCTCCGATTTTTCGGAACAAATGTGTACGAAAAAATTGTAGAATTCATTTCATATGAAAACAAACAATAAAAATCTCTATCGGATACGTTAAAAAAATATATTTTAACTAATTTATTACTATTCAAACGCTTTTCTTTCCTTTGGGGTTTTCTGGTCTCAAAGTACTTATATTATAATCAAATCAAACTTTTGGTCGGTAATTTATCTGTAACGCTTCCTTGAATATAAGTTCATTGGAGTTAAATTACAGAAAGATTACCAAGCTTGAATTATTTGGTAATCTGAAAATCGCTAAATATTAAAAATTAGAAGATCAACGAACCGCAATAAGTTTTTTAAACACAATATCTTTTTTTAAAATACAAAAGAAAGACAAAATTAAAAAACATAAAAACCCTCTCGCAGCTTCTTAAACAACCGCTATATTTTTCTACAAAAATATGCAAGAAATATAGACAGCCTGCAAAGAAAAGTATCAATTCATCGGTCATGAAAAAACAAAGCGAAGAAGAAAACGAGAGAGTGCAAAAGCACAGCTACCGGACTCCAAAGTTAGCCAATAGTTTCCGGGTCTGCAAAGAAGCTTTGTGTTCGTCTGTGGTGGTGAATGAAAGAAAAAAAAAAAAAAAAAAAAAGAAAAGCAAAAAGGAAAACACAGCGAGTAAGAAGAAAACGAAACAGAAGTAGAAGAGAGTAAAACGTCAGAAAAGTCGGAAAGAAAGTGAGAGAGCATCCCCCAGTGGACCATGAAGCTTTGGTGCTCTTCTCTCGCCCTCCCCCTCCCCCCACCCTCGAGTATGGCGAAAAGGCGAAGACAGTTTTTCCTCTCTCCTGGAAAAAGTGAGAGGACACAGTGAGAGCGCGGACGATGAAAAACTCGTTGGCGTTGGTATAGCAGAACGGTGAAGGAGGAACGACGCGGCGCCCGACAGTCTGGGCAATATTTTACTATCTGCCGGGCGAATAGAGCGGCGTCCTCGTCGGCATTTCATTCTCTCATTCAGCGGTGCTCACTGGCGTTCACCGAGGCTCCTTTTGCTCGGAGCGTAACCAGGAGAGAACGAAGTGGCAGAAGAAAGACTGAGAGAAGGACAGCCAGATAAAAGAGAGCAACGAAAAGCCAAATGAAGAGGGCGGGGTGGGGGAGGGGGCCGACTAAACGCAATAGAGCGCAGGGTTCGAGGGGAAATAAAGGGGGGAGAGGGGTAGAAGGAAGATAGAAGAGAAGAAGAGGGCAATATAACCCACCCCGTTGGCGACGACGGTACGACTACGACGACATGATCCCAACGACGACGACGACGACGACGAAGACGGCTTTTGCTACCGTGCACGCCTCTCTACCAGTCGATGAAAATGTTCTGAAATCTCTCGTCCCTCTCTCCCTCTCACTGTTTTCTCGTATCTATATAGACTTTATAGATGGTACTGTGGACTTTGCGTCGAGAACCGAGCAGCTTTCCTACCAACTATCGAGCAGCAGCACTACCCCTTTTCCTCGGCAACCAACCTCGCCTCCGGAACTCAACTATATACTAACGTAGGGTACACGAAAAGTTCCACTCTGACTATGTAGTTCGCGCTTTTTTTTTTTTTTTTTTTAACTTTTTTTTTGCCCAAGGATACGCGTAGTACATAGTTGTAAATGGTAAGTGGGAGGCACTTCCTTTGGAACAACCTCGAACCCCTTTTTTTTTTTTTTTTTTTATTATTATTGACACTTTAGGTACATTTTCGTCCAGGGTATGAAAAATTGCTCCCTTTATGCTGACTTTAGGGAGGACACTTTTTCCTCGTTTTCTAACCTACCCCTTTGCGTCGTAGCAACTCAATGAGTGACCCTCCTGTTTTAACTCAGATTTACAGGTTTTACTTTTTTTCTGACAATAATTAATGAGGTTTTTTTAAAATTTCTGTAGTGTACCTGGAACATGAGAATGTGTAGGAAAAAAAGGTATTCAGTCATTATTACTTATTTGCCAAAGTACTAGAAATAAACAAAACGTCAAAATCGCCGCTCTCTTTTTCGTATCAAATCACTTTTAATTAAACTATTAACGAAATCGAAATGATAATTTAATTCACATTTAATTTCGCGGAATTTCACATTTACTTCAAGAAAATTAATTTTTAATAAAAAACCAAACGAAAAGTCTGAGAAAATTTTGTTTTTTTTTAGATTTTTAATAATAGTTTGGAAATAGTTTTTTCAGATTATTCGTTTGGTTATTTATTATAAATTAATTTTCTTGAAGTAAATGTGAAATTCTGTGCTTCACATTTAATATCTTTCATGCTTTTCTATTAAGAGTTTTTTAAGTCGCTGAATCAAAATACCTGAATGTTGGAACTTATAAATTCAAAATAGCGTTTCCAATATAGTGGACGACTGAAAAAAAAATTATCCTATTATTTCGAAAATTGATACGTAAGTTTTTTTTCTCAACTAATTCGTAATTAGCCAAAGTAACGAATTACAAATAAATCATAGGAAACGAAAAATGTACGTCATGAAGTGTTAAAAGCCGGTGTCAAAAAGAAGGAAATTTCCCTCCGAATAATTTACGTTTATTCTTATTTATGTAATTTTTTTATTTTTATCTATTCGTTACTTCCACCTAAAAATACGAGGACTGATACTTCTCACATTGAATATTCTCCTCAAAAGCTGCAAACAAACGTGGAATAAAACCGAGAAATATCGTTGCAGTTTTTAAAAAATCTATTAGCTTATAATTACCAATATCAGATGATCCTCTTAATGTGGAAATATCTACCAGAGTATTAAAAAAAAAGTTTGATAGAGGTTACATTTGATTGGTGAAATTATAACAGTGTATTTATAAATATTAATTGCAATTGTGTATGTTGCACAATATCTGTTAATATTTAATTAATTAAACGAAAATAAATTTGATTACTTTCAGATTAGTAGATTCGATCGCCGTTTAAATATGATAATGTTTACCACACTACACTTTCGTGAAATCTATTAATTCTTAATAATAATACGATAAAAATTACATCATTAATGTTTATCACGCGCATCTGTTGTAATTGGGGTTTAAAAATGGCATGGAGAAAGCGCGATCTGTAGAGGGTTGATATGATATCATGCACGCGAATGGCAAAGGTATTCAAACGACTTTTATATATCACACACAAACACTTACATTTTTGTGTACGGATATTACAGCGTCGCGGTGAAATCCTTGAAATAAACACGCCTTTATTCCCACGCAAAACTATTACAGTCACATGCTCGGTAATAATTGAACGTTGCGTGACGAGGATCGACACGATCGGATAAACTCGTTTAGTATCGATCGCACCCAGAAAAGTAGATAAACTTTAGTGAAACGGCAAGCTTTAGCACTAAGGTACAAGAATAAGGGGCAAAACAATAAAAAGAAAGTGATTTATGATTGGAGATAATTTGTAACACAATTCCGTAAAATCTGTATATATATATATATATATATATATATATATTTATAATAATGTAATTTTAATATATTTAAATTGAGGTATAAAATGTAATAAAACCGCATTTTGATGTTCATAAATTTATGATTCTATTCCTGGTGAATTTTACACGGTCTTCTGCTTTTCTTGGATATTGATTCGATTAAATTAAAAAGAAAAAGCAACTTTAATTATAACTTGTTAAGTATTTTTTAGTCATCAATTAAATAGCAAATACGTCTTCTTCTACAGAGTAAAAAAAACCTACCTAAAATTTTGATAGTTTTATTGTTTTTTTTTATTATTGTTAGATTTAATAATAAAAAAAAATTCATGTACAACTAAAAATTGTATTTTAATTTAATAACTGATTTATTTCCATTTTTGCAATGAAAACATTGTTATTCCTTTTGAAAATCGAAAAATTTACAAATTTTATTTCGTCACTACTGTATTAGCAACAAAATAATTTTTTTAATGACAAAATTGCTATTTGCTAAAGTAACGAACCTATTTTTTTACTTATTCAACGAAATTATTTTTTACAAAATACACCACTGAAATTAAAATTTATTTATTTATCCATTTTCTTCGTTAAAACAAAAGAAAAAATTCAATCGATTTTTCGTTAAATAAACCGAAGGATTAGTTACTTATTTAAACCAATTATTTATTGGTGTAATTAATCATACAGAATTGACCTTTTCTGGAGTCTCAGGCTCCAGTGATTTAAATACTATTATCATCAGGCCCTTGAATCGCTAAAATATCTCTCTGTATAAACAATTCGTTATGGCATTTGTCTCGATTAGAATTATTCGTGTTCTTCGGTGTTGCATTGTGCAAATATTCCACGGTGGGCTGATGCTGACACATGCGTCTACCAGTAGACGTTGTATAAGCTCAGAGTTACGAGAATAGGTATTACAGAAACGCGTGGGTTTGGCTCCGTGAACCACGTAATAATGCCGGCACGCAACAGCATGACACACAGACACACACGCGTGAGCGTAGCACGGGCATACGGTAATCGTATTATTATTAGTATCCTATTACATCGTGTTCAACGCAGCCTTCCATTTTCAGGATAATTTAATCAACTCTATGCTCAAACATGCTACACTGAAAACTTAATCTTTTAATTACCTTACAGTAATTGCGATCGCGACCAGTTTAATACAAGTTATATATATATACATTGTTGCAATTTTCACTATTACAATTTTACGCTGAGTGACATTGCAATTACACGAATTGTAATTTATCGAACGCAGTACTTGAAACGTATAATAAATTTCCAAATTGCTTTCACGGAGTTGAAACGTTAAAATCATTGTGACAAAACGGATCGTATGCATTTCTTTGGTCCTCCGGCGATTTCAGAATTCTCGTATTTTCAATATTTCACTGATAACGCATCTGTCAGATATATTTTATAAGTCGCATTAAAAATTGATAAAAAAAAAATAGATTGAAAATCCTACAAAAGGTTTTTAGGGGATGGTAATTTACATTATTGTAATTTCTCCAAAATCCACAAATTTATAATTAACGAAAAGCACGTGAGTGCTGGAAAAAAAATGAAACACGTTTCTGTTTTTGTAAAGAAAATTATATATTTTTACATTGGTCTGATGAGAAATATTCTGCTAATTATGACTCGTCAATTAAATTGTTTTTTTTTAACTCGAAACTTTGGAAACGTATTTTAAAAAAATGTAAAAGCAGAATTAGGAAGGTTATCAAAATTTTAGTTTATCCAGCTCATCAACGCCTAGATACGAAATCTGCATGTATAGTTACAACTTTTTATAATCAACGGCAATAAAACGACTTAAGTTTTCTGAAAGAAGAGAAAAAAGATTGATTTATGACCGAAAATTTCTGTCGATTATGACTTATTGAAAGAACCCAAAAATCCCTCTGGTGCATTTAAAAAAATGTAAAAGCGAAATTCGAAAACTTATCAAAACTTTAGTCTCTCCATCTTATTAACTTATAATACGAAAATGTGAACCCGGAGGTATCTAAAATCGTACACAGACATATATATATATATAATTTCACGAGATGTTACAGCAGAAACATAGCAGAAAAGTTTTATCGTGAAATCCCCGCGGTTTCGTGCTCGGCAGCCAATTTAAGGGTTGTCTGGCAACTTGTGAAGGATCGCGTGGAAAATCAGAGTGTGTTTCCCCCATCCGGCCCGGGTTGGGTTGTGTCCTGGCGTTGCTGTCTCTCTCTCTCTCTCTCTCTTCGCCGGTACACCTATATCACCGGGAGCATTGGACGAGAAAGTTTGCGAGGTCGTATTCGGGAAATGCAGTCTGGCAGTCAGGCAGGAAGGAAGATCGTGAGACAAAGAGCAAGAGAGAAAGACGGAGTGAAGCAGACTGGTGAGGAAAGGTCGACGGGATCTCCGATCGTAATGTCAATTTATCCGATGGTCCATGGCTCCAGGGCTATTCAATTTCCACGGACATTGTTTCAAATATTCAAGCGGCTCGGATACGAATGGAGCATCGGGAATATAGCGAAACCCTCTGCTTTTCGAAACCTCGGAAACCCAACTGGTTGACCTCTGTGTATACATGTGACCATATTCTTCCTGTCCTCTCCCGAAATAAGCAGTATCTGGACATTGTGCTATATGGTATATCGTGGTATCTGCGCTCGTGTATATGGGGCATTTCCGGCCAAATCGACCAAATTCACCCTTGTGTTTATTATCCACTTTTTCTTTCCATCTGTACTTCTTTCTTTGTACAACTAACCCCCTTCGCATACGGAATCTGCGTACAGCCATCATTACTTTGCTTCCGGATGGAGGAACCCAAATTATACACCAGAATGTTTCGTAAACGTCAACGCGAGAATTATTGTTATTATTATTTAATCCGTGTTGTATAAAACTATTGGAAATATTTCGCGAATACTTTTGAAATATTTGGGAAATATTTTTATGGAAATATTTTCAGACTCTACATTTTTTAGCAAACAATTTGCAATTAATATTTCGGAAAAATTTTAGAGATAAATTTGTGAAATATTAACAGTAACAGTTTGCTGATGTCGAAGTTGATTCTATAGCGATTCACTGTTTTGTCAGCAATCGTGAGAACAAAAAAAAAGACACGAAATAAAATTTGAATCAGTGAAAAAGGAACAAAAAATATCAGCATAACTGCAAATGAAAAGTCGACTCATAGTACCTAAAATTAAAACCATAAGCAACAGACACGGTGGTTAATATGACAACCAAATTTATACCTTCTTGAGACAGCCAAAAAATGAATAATCTGCTGAATAAAATGTCTCAAGATTCACCGTATTTATTATTTTAATTTCCGAAGAGCCTACTTACAAACCCCCTTCCATTGACTCAGTGATATACGCACAAGCTTCACGAAAAGTTAGCTTCCTCGCAAACAACTTTCCTCTTTACTCAGCTTGTCTTGGTTTTGTCGTCATCGTGGTCTCTTGTCGAACCGAAGTTGCTATTAGTTTACCTGAGCGGATTGGCGTGCCGCGGCGTGACTCAGGTAGACACTTGAAGAGAGGCTCTCGAGATCCGGCTATTCTTTTACCTTTGCTGGTGTGCACGAGGGTGGGTGTCGGGTTCCTTCTTTTTCTCATGGGAAAGAGAGAGACAGAAGACCTCTTTCTTTCACGGTATATATATATATATATATATATACTATATATAAAACTCAGGTTCGAGGCACCCCGATGCAGAGTGCAGTGGGGCTCTATGACTATAGATACGTCGGGTACTCTATATATATATATGTATATATATATATCTATACATTCGACTCCTCGGCGACCTCGAGAATTTTTAACGAGTGGGCGTTGCTCTCGAGGCGCCCGCGTTTCGACTCTACAAAGTCTCGAGACTCGGTGATGTTGTACATAAGGCGACAAAGAATTTTTTTTTTTGTGTTTTTTTTTTAATTCATTTTTCACATTTGTGTATATCAGGCATTTCATACTAACTCAGTCAGTAAAAGAAAAGAAATTCTGAAAATATGTCTAAAAGTCAGGTTCAGTGGCTCCAATAAAAACACCAAATTTCTAAAAATTTTTCTAAATTTTTCTAGAACACACCGATTGCCAATATTGACATGTCTAAAAGGTGCAAATATGCGTTTTTTCATGGCACATAGGGAAAAATATGGTCGAGAATTAATTGCGTAATTTTGCAGCAGCAGTTGCAAACATACGAATTTTTACGTCGATAAACATTTTTGTTGAGTGCAATTTTTTTTGTAGCTTACTTCATCGATGCAAATATTTTGTATATTTTGCATTCGTCGTAGAGTTCAGTTTGCACCGATGACTCAAATTTTACCACAAAACTTAAATAGTGCGTCAATGTTTTACACTGAATTTGGGAGAGATCATTAAAAGTATTCAAGATTTTATAGAAATTTGTAATTTTATAATTTTATCGAAACTACTGTAACTTGAGAACGTCTCAAAAGCAGCTGACCCAAAATTTTGCATCAAAGTTGAAAAGTATGTGTCGTTGTTTTATACTGAATTATGCGAGCATCCAATAAAAAAAATACATAATTGAAAAAATGTCTAACCTGTTTTTACAAAAGCCTCTACGAAGAAGCCCAAAATTCATCAACTATATATATATTTTTTAAATAATAAGGAAGCAATGCGCAAAGTTTTACTTTCCATCCTTTTTTTTTATTCAAACGCAATACCTATTTTTAATTTAAACAAAATTATCCACTGAAATTAACTACCAAAACCAAAGATAAGGTATTTCACTTTTAGCTGTCAGGAAATGGGATTCTAAATGAGAACGCGCTGCGTTTATAGATTGTTTCGAAATACAGGACTCATTCTCCTATATATATATTATCTTTGGGAAGGAAATCTGATAGATTACATAGACCCGGAACGTGTTCTCTCTATAGAGCATGTCGACAGCAGGAGCTACGGTATGAGTATATGTATAGGTACTAGACAATCCCGTGAGAACGTGGCAGGCTTCTGGATAGCATGAATGCAGTCTCAAGATACGAAGCGGTTATTCAATGATGCTGTTGGCTGAGCTGATGTAACACTTGCGTTACAGTACTGCTATTTGAGTACAGGCATACAGGTATATTCCATTACGGACATACGGAAGAGGAATTCCAGAAAGGAACGTTCTCCAATGAAGTACAACGGATTCTACAATCCTATTATTATTATTATTATTATTATTATTATTATTATTATTATTATTATTATTATTATTATTATTATTATTATCATCATCACTTTGTACCATTATCACCATAATCACTTTGTCTCATTATCGTTCATGTATTCGCGAATAGCTTTCATCCATTAAATTGTTGGAGAGAAAACGTCGAATAAGTAGAGAAGAGGAATAGTACCAGAATATTATACACATTCGAATGGAACAATGAATTTTCGACGAAAACGCTTGGTGTATTTAATAGCATATACATTTACATAATACTTTCGTTTTGTATTTTTTTTTTTATTGTCCAATTGGGATTTTTGTAAACAATATAATTGTTGGCAAGTGAGAGCAGTACACTGACAGTATTATTATGAATGATCAATATATATTTTATCGCTATCCTTTTAGAAGGATTCGTTACACAACTACTGGGTTTTAAGTAAACCCTCCAACATATTTTTCATAATTAACAAGATTTTATTATTAGTTTACGATTCTTTTTGTTTATTATGCAAAAATAAAAGTTGAACAAATTAAATAGAGGCAATGTGGCTTTGGGTAAATTAAAAAAAATATATTCTTGCCGTTCTATATAGTTTCAACTATATTTTAATTTTTTTGATCGATTAACCCGACTATACCTGAGAAATATGCGAATTTCCTTTCGTGCCAATTTCTTTGTATTTTGTATTAATGTTGTTTAAATTTCATTCTTCTAAAAAAAAAATGCATGAAACTTATTCTGCGCAGCTATGAACTTTGTTGAGTGAAAATTATACATTGAAATGTCTCCACTTTATGTTTCAACGTTTTGTTTGTACAATTGATCATTTTTAATCCTACGGTGAATCGAAAAAAAAAAACATTAAAATCATTTGCACGTATTCGACACTGCTCTAAAAAAAAATTCAAAGCTTTTTTCGAAACATCTCCAATATTATATTATACATAATATTTATACAAACCGCATACACCTCATCAAATATTTATCCCTTTTAAACCCTCTTCTATCCAAGTCTACAATTAAAAAAAAAAAAAAAAGTAGTATTATTCAATTCAGTTGGGTGTATTTTCTTTACGACCTGGCTATTTGATCGCTCATGTATTATAAATGCACCTGCATTATGATCGAAAATCAAAGATTATATTGTAGCCGTTGTCGGTCCAGCGAGCAACGCAACGATAGAAGCCCATGATTGCGCTCACACACGGGGTAGTGAGCATTGTGAGGATAAAACGCGACGGTTAATCGGCCGTCATTAAACGAACTAACGAGAGCGATATTTAATGCTCGTAGCGAAAGAGCTCACAGCCCGGTGCTTCTACTATCGCGCTAACGACAACTATAAACCCGTCGATTCAATGCGTGCTGTAACCCCATGGGAGCGAGAGAGAAAGAGAGCCCCCAGTGCTTATACAGAACTGCATTCGAAACTCCGGATCCTTTTCTATCGAAGTGTATCGAAATGCCCACAGCAACGTCGTAAAGTTACGATCGATTCAGAGAGCCTTTCACTATATATTATCCGCGTCGTAGACTCATCTCATGGCAGTTGCCGCGCGAGCTTCGATGAATTACTACATCGTCCTTTTCACACGCCCAGTTTCGCTATGGATGTCGAGGTCACATCGATAATCAAGTAGCCAATTGTTCTCTCAAGCGTATAAATTACAAATGTCACGAATAATTAAACGTTAATGAACAGCTTGATTCAAAAGTACACACTAATCACATACGTTTTCATCAATTCGTCTCTCATCGAGTTTCATGAATTTATTATACGCTTTAAATGTAAAAGTGTCATTGAAGTTCGGAGCGCGAATTCACGCGAATTGAAAGTAACTTCAATTGATGTGATCTATTAAATAAGGATATTACTAGTTTCAAGCGAAGGAAATTTTGTGTTAAAAATGTATTTGTAATACATAAATATATTTCTGTACTTGAACGAATTTTATAATTGACCCTTTTACATTTACGTAAAAATTGCAAGTCCGTGTATTGAATATACAAAAATATATAATACAATAAACCTAATCATAAAATTCCACTTCAAGAGTAATTAATTAATCTCAAGCTTGGTCCAGGGCAGATAATTTCGGGTTATTTCGGTGAGTGCAAAAAAAAATGGATTATTGCAGAGTGTCGAAATTTCGAGGGCCACGCATAATCCATCGGTTAATTTTGCCTTGCCATTGATAGACGCCGCAAAAGAATATAAAAACGGACGTCGAAAGAGTGTCTGGTCAGGGAGAGGGGGGGGGGGGGGGGCGTACAGTAGAAGAGCACACGACGAAAGGGAGTCCAAAAAAAACACACACACACAAAGAATGAGGGTGAAAGCAGCGAGGGAGGGTTCTCTGAGGGAAATCGATAGGAAACCGACGAGCAGACTCCGCGCTCATTTCGTCTCTCTTGCTCGCCATGCTTTTGCTGTTCTATTTTCTCAACCCTACGCTTCTTTTCAGCGTGGCAAAGACAATCGAACCCCCCCTCCCCCCAAACCGAGATATATACGACTTGTCCCACAACCTCGAAACGGACAACCCCCGCCCCCTCCCCGGTTCCCTTAGGATTGCAATGATTTCCTTTTTTTTTCACCTCGGCACACGAAAACACGGAGGTCGTGGTCGTTCTCTTTAGCATATTCGCCCGACCACGAAGCCTCAAAGTTAGGTCAAGAAGCCAAAGGCGTCCAAGTACTTCCTTTGACTTTATAGCTTCTCCAGCATTTGCCTCTAACATATTTAATACAATTCGTAACTTATATAGTGTGTATATAGTGTAAATGAGGCATTTCGGAAAATCGGGGGAAAAAAAACACCCAGAAATAAAAGCCCCTCAGTTTGCAAGGGGTAGGAATTGTACGGTTTCATAGGAGTGAATAAATGAGTAAAGAACCTAGAAAAAAAAAATTTGGAATCGTCGCGGCACGGGGATAGGGCGCGGGAAGCACGCAAGGGCGGCGAAGGCTCTCTAGTATATATATCCAATATGTATGTATGGGGCATTCCACATGGTTTGACCTGGATTTGACCCTCGACCCTTCCGATTGGGTTCGCAATTTTTTATATGTTTTACGTAACTGTAAAAAGAAGTTTTTAGAAAAAACAAAATTTTCACATTTTTATTTATCTACGATTTTTAAAAATAAATTATGGAACAAGACATTTAAAAAATCTGAAATAATTCTGAAAAACCTTTTTTTGGAAAATAACAATTATTGGTAATATAGAGCCGAAGTGTGCCCGGCGATTCCTTCTAACTTTTTCGGACTTTTTTTAAAAGAAAAAATAGTAACTTTACGAAGGACAGCAGCTAGAAAATTTTTCTATGTAACACATGATTGCAGAATTTTTTAATTTTATTTCATAATAAACTTTAAATGACCGATAATAAAATGCGAAACTTGAGATTATTTAAGCAAAATCTCAAAATTTGTTTGGTAAAATCTGAAAAAATTCGCAGAAAGCATACAAAATTTTTCTACATCTGCTGCCCACCGTAAAGTTACCACTTTTTCCCATTTTTTGTTATTGAAAAAAGAATTTTCGCACGGTAACCAAAAATGTTTATTTTCGGAAAAAAGATGTTCAGATTTTAAAAATGTGTCGTTCGATAATTTGTTTTTAAAAATCGTAGATGATAAAAAATATGTAAAAAATGTTTTCTTCTTTAAGAGCTTTTTAGAGTTATCTCACTCATATAAAAAATTGCGGACCTAATCGGAAAGGTCAAGGATCAGAGCCAAATCGAAACCAGATGGAATAGCGCATATATACATTTGTCGAGGAATAACTCGTAATTCTAAGATATGCATCGCGTGATCCAACAGGCATATCTAATATAGCATAAACTCGAAATATAAACTAAGTGAACACAATGTAATATACATTATAGTGAGCGAAAAAACTCGGGCGATATAAACGCGATCAGATATACCGAACTTTCATTCTGGTCGATTCAATGAATTCATCGATTCTTTATAACGCAATTCCTATCTCATAGCAATGCTTCCGATTCCGGAGCGGTGAATCAACAGACGCATAACCCGATTAATAAATTATATACCAAAGAAGCGATTCGAGAAAACATATCTGGTAACTCTACCATATTATTAATTTTAATTAGTGTATTATTATAATTATTAATTTATATTATTGTTGTTATATTACAGTGCAACCAGGCAACACTCCGTTTTTTTTATCATTAGACGTGGTGGAGAGATCCTTTTTGAAACCGCGAAAGAGTTGCTTTTTTTGTTGAATAATAATATTAATAATAATAATAAATGTTCGCGTTTTCGAAAAAAGTGGTTAAAATATATATATTTTTTTCTGAAAATAATTTAACATTTTGATATCAACATGGGTTTAAATTCATTTGTTCAGAAGTACTTGTTTATTGCAAATTTATGCATTAAAAAAAAAAACAAAAAACAAATTACTGCTTTCCCGTATTTTTGTCGAAAATTCCAATTTATATTCAAACAACCATTGAATGTGTGGAAACTATGAGAGGAAACTCTAACTTTTTCCGATGTTTCAAAGCTGCCATGCATGTGTCGTTAACTCATATACGTTTTGATAAAAATCTATAACATTTATTTAATTCTAAAATAATTAACAGAAAAATCAAGAACTGTAGTTTTCGTGATAATAATACGATCGATCATTTAGGATAAGAAACCCTTAATGCATAAAATTAAATATAAAATTCCATATTATCAACATAGAATTTTGAACAATACCTGCACGGAGGTTAAAAAGTAATGTGGCAAATATAGTTATACATTTTGCATTCATAACACGAATATTTATTTTCCTCGTTATCAATTCTTTTATTCTGTAACTACTTATGGACGTGGGGCTTGAGCAGGCAAAATCTAATTTGTACGTGGAGCATGAAAAAGAGAGTAGAGAAAGAGTGTCAAACAAAGAGCATAATAATCCAGAAACGTGATATGAAAGAGAAGCGCAAAAAGGATCATACGCAAAAGCCTCTTTCAGTGCACTCAATAACGGCACCAAGGTACTATAATATATATACTTTTTTTTACCGTGTTTTTACCGCACGTGAATTCAATCTCCGGCAGTTTTAGCAATTAAAAAGAAAACAAAAAGATATGAATATATAGGGTATTCCAAACGTTCCGGAGTGCTTTTTTAGCCAAGCGAAAATTGGGTTTCAGCGTTTATATTCCAAACGTGAAGCTCAAAAAATATATAAAGCGAGTCTTACGAAAAAAGTAATTTTAAAAAACATTTTATCTTCATTTCATTAATTGGGACTCTGCTACGAAATGTAATCGCTTACGTAATTTAAGCTCGATCTGCAATTTTCCGAGATCGTGTGAAATATACCACATTAATGATATATATAATGTTATTGCATCTGCTCGAAGAAACACTCACATTTTTTTCTAGATCTTTTTTAAAACCAGCAATTTTTTGAATAAATACCAAAATTTTTGCTCTTATTAAAAAAAAAATGAAAAAAATCAAGTAGAAGAAAAGAAAATTTGAAATCATCTGAAAAAGATAAAAAAAAGTTTCTGTTCACTTTTCGGTTCCACTTTACTTAAATTTCAACATTTTTTTATCTTATACTCGATTTTATGAATTATTTTCAAATTTTTAAATTAGGCAAAATATTTTGGAATTTAGTTAAAAAATTGTTGGGTTTTGAAGAAGAAAAGAAAAGCGAAAAAAAATCAGAAAAAATATTGGACCAATCGGAGTGGAACAGAGTCCAAGGTTTACTAAGTTGATCACGAATACTATATATACATATACAAAAATGTGTTTTTAACATGTGTAATATAGACTATGAGCGTATTAATCCCAAAATGGTAATGATATTTCGTAATTTAATTTTTTTTTTAATTAGTCGATACATGTCAATTTATTACTGAATTGATTTACAAAATACTGAACATTTACATAAGTTTTTGTTTCAAACAGCATTTGGACCTAATAAAAACTTGTCTAGCCCAGAGTAAGATGACTGCGTGGGCAATACGACGCTTCTACAGAATTCGTCTTTACACCATCAACTCTACAAACTCTACTCTTAACGGCGAAACTCTACACAGACAAGACTCTTGACAACAAAACTGTACACCGGAAAAATTCACTACAGTTGCAATCCAATACATGCCCGATTCTACACCGTCGCCAATGCCAGAAGCCAATCAACACGCGCCGATATAAATAGAAATGTTTTAACGCCGCACGTCGATTGGTTTGTGAGTTGATGATACTGTAGAATCGGGATCGTGTTGAATTTTGCCTGTGCAGATTATTGCTCTGTAGAATTCCGCCTGTGTAGAGTATTGCTTGTGTAGAGTTTTGCCTTGGAGACTTTTGCTGTGTTGAATTTTGTGTAGAGTCGAGTTTGGTATAGAGTTGATGATGTAGTAGAGTCGTATTTCGTAGAAACGACGTATTGCCGACTGCCTGAAGTAATATCAAAGTTTCTCCTCACCCAAAGTGGTTTGAAACCCACTGCAAAACAAATGCAGGCGTGTTTCAGGTTTCCAGAACGCCAAGTTTTGGCGATAGATTTAGTATCCCTCGACGAATACAAACAAAAGTTCCAAACTGTGTCGATATCACAATTATTTTTCGAGATGGAAAATTGAGATGTCTTCAAGATCCGGAAAATTGAATATTTCAGTTACAAACTATTTGTGCCCAACGTTAAATGAAGATTAGGTAGAAAATCCGTATGAAATAAATGCTTATCGAAGTTTTTAGTATTTTATAAGTCACTCTACTAATGAACTTGTTTTTAGAATTACCTCATCAATTTATTCATAAAAATTGAATAATAGCATTCTTTTGTTCAATTTTAATTATTCTCATAAGCTCATCTATAGGTTAGCATTATCATGATAAAACCTACAAAAGGTTAGCCCAAAATAACTCATTGATTTTTTTTCGCTCTTCCTCAGGAATTGGGTTAATATAGGCCTAACATAACGATCCCGAAGTAAGAAAAAAAATTTAGGGACAGTTCAAAACGCTTGAAATTTTCGATTCCGATAAAGATCCGCATTTTTTAAATCGACAAATCTTTACTGTCTTTATTTATTTAATAAATAAATAAATAAAATATACAACTTTTTTGTACACTTTTGCAAATCAAAAATAGAATTTACACGGTAACGCTGTGATATCTGCCAGGAGCAATAGAAACGGTTTCTTCCGTGCATTCGATCACTTTGTTTTAGTGGTTAGTGTGCTCGGCTCTAAAGCAAGGTATCAGAAAGTTCTGGGTTAGAATTCGGTACCATCGTCACGCTGGTGAAAAACGTATTTCGACGTGATGTAGTTGCTTGGCATGTATATTTTCACAAGATCTATAGTCGAGTATTTACGACCAGCGATTGGCCCAGCGGGACACGAACCTGGAAGGTTGGTTACCGATGCCTTAAGGTGGTAATTTTGTTTCATGATATATTAGATAAATTGTCAGGTCTAAGATTTATTGTTTATTACACCTGCAGGTTTGAGCTGGAAAAATAACAATGATACTTTGCAAATAATTTTAGGAAGAAAATGTGAAATTGAAAATTAATACTGCGTTAATAGGCGGTGAGAGAATATTATAATAGTCCTTTATTGACGTTGTATTATTTGTTAAGATGTTGATTTTTTTATGTGCTTTTTAATAAGTCCAAGCTCTTAACAAAATGAAAAGAAAATTGAACAAAATACTTTGAATAGAAAAATTAGAAAATTAAATAATGGTGATGTGACTTTAGAAAAAAGAAGAATGGCTTTATTATCATTAGATCGACTTAATAATTTTAAAAAATTGAAAACTATGTTCAAAGATCTACATTTTATGTTGAAAAATTTAGTCTGTACAATGAATCAATGTTTATATACAGCGAATCGAAAAATGAGAAAAATAAAAAATCTGTATTTAATTCTGGCGGAAATGTAAAAATAACAAATCTAAAATAATATGTACATTCTCTCAGACGCAAGAGCGCTATAAAAAGAATTTCAAACTTTTTCTGTAACATTTCAAAGCAAAGGTATACACTTCTTGGGGAATGCCTCAGGTGTTTCGGACCATTCCAGTCTAGTTTCACCGAGAATTTGTCGAACTTTCTTCTTTGCTTTAGTGATGCACAAATAACAGGTCAAAGTGCAGTCTGCTATAAAATGCAATAAAAAGAATAGTTCTCTTTTTTTTTTCTTTTCTTCTTTGTTCAGGGTGCGGTATTATTGCACCTTAACACCAATACCTATTGTCGCATGTTGGATTTTCATCTGTTTTTCGCTTTCTTCTTTTGTCGTCTTTCATAACGTCGCCTTGGCTCTATCTCTCGTTGGCGTATATGTTCGCTCAAACGTGTATACGTACTTTGGTACACGCTGCAACGCGCGCCGGGGTCTACACCATTGTTACGTTCACGTCGTAGTCACTCGTCGATCCATATACGAGAGCTCTATCCTTCTCCTCCTCCTCCTCCTTCACATCATCCTCGACCCTGTCTCGCCTCTTCTCTTTCTGTGTTATGCCTCCTGTATGTTTTTTTTTTTTTTTTTTTTTTTTTTTCTTCTTTTTTTTCCGTAACATTTTTCCGATATAGCTCGTCTGTACGATGCAATATCGTGACGAGAACGAGCAAGCGGGACAGTGGACTGAAAAGGGAGAGGAAATTCTAGCTATCGATGGCATAGTCAAGCTGCAGACTCAGTTGAAAAGGCTGTGTGTTTCGCGCTTTCCTCAATCCTATCACTCTTCTGGATTACTATTTTCTCCTCTCGTTTTTTTTTCCGTTTTCTTTTTTTCCTTATTCGTCGAACAATGTTTTCCTGTCGTGACATTTCGTTTGAAGTGCGTAGTTGGAAAGTCAAAGGGCGGGTAAAAATGGAAAATAAATATATACATTTATATATATATATATATATGTGTATTGAAATAAATGAGGTGTAAGAGCGAAAAATGTAAAACAATTTTAAATCCATCGTCGGTAATTGGTTTGCACTGTCACGCAAGCGGTTTTATGTATAGCTTACATTTACATTTTGTGTATAGTCAGTGTTGTTGCTTTAGTGAAATATATAATTATTTTTGTAAACCCTTAAGAGGAAATATTTCAGTTTATCTATGCTATAAAAAAAAGTATGCGATCTGGGGCTGTCGTTTTGGGGGTAATGACGATTTGGATGGCGGACGTTTCGGAGGGACGTTTCTTAGGAAGATCCTGGACTGGAGAACAGGGATATTGTGGAACTTAGAAAAATTCTGTCTTGGAGGAGGGCTCATAGGAAGACTTAGAAAAATCCTGGACTGAATAGGAATTCATAGGGGGATTTAGAAAAATCCTAACCTGAAGGGGGACTCATAAGGGGGACTTAGAAAATTCCTGGTCTGGAGGGACGTTTCTTAGAAAAATCCTGGCCTGGAAAACAGGAATAGTGTGGAACTTAGAAAAATTCTGTTCTGGAGGAGGACTCATAGGAAGACTTAGAAAAACCCTGGACTGGATAGGGACTCATAGGGAGGATTTAGAAAAATCCTAGCCTGAAGGAGGTCTCATAAGGGGGACTTAGAAAATTCCTGGTCTGGAGGGTGTTCATAGGAGGATTTAGAAATTTCCTGATCCGGAGGAGGGCTTATAGGAAAGAATTAGAAAAATCCTGAACTGTGGAAAATTGATTTTTCTAATTCCTCCATGAGACGTCCCTCTAAAGAATAGAACAAATCTACAAAGTTTACAAAATTTTGCACAAACACAAAATTTGCAATTATCGTGGCGCGAGGTTTGGTTTTTTTTAAATTTATTTCTTTCATTTTTATTATAAATAAAAAGGAAAGAACCTAATCTAACCTGAAGAACCTTCAGAAATTATTATTTGATAAGTAAAGTCGAGCCAGGAAATAATCTTTTTTTTCTAAATCCCTAAATTTTTCAAGAACAATTTCCTGCTAAAACTGCCTAATTCCAATTTTAGGGTCTTTTAAAAAAATGTTAAGGCAATTTTGAGAATTGTTATCGAATAATCTAGGAACTTTTCATTTTATTATACATATACAACCATTTAAAACAAAAGTGTCGAATGTATATGTGTAGTCAACACGGCATTTGTTTTAAATGATTGTCCTCGTCAGTTTTCGAGACAAACTAACTGATCCACTATGACTCACTTCCCTCCCTCTCCTCCACCTCTACACATTTATATACAAAGACGTTTTCCGAGCGCTTTTCATTTAGCCATACACGATAACCGAACATTTCACAAAATATTAATTACTATTTGTGTCATGTATGTGGCCTCCATAAAACTGAAAAATAAATTACTTTCTTTTTTAACGACAAACACATATTTTTTTTACAGACACTAAACATTTGTAGTTCAAGCATTGCAATCTCGACAACGTTTTTTTTTTTTTTTGTACCGAATCTTTCTAGAGGCTTTAAACCTACGATAAATATAGGTCAATATGACACTAAATCGACGAACCACACAATATAAATGTGACGTTTTTAAAACTGGGAAATACTTTTTTTATCGATGATAAATTTTTATGTATGTCACAGAACAATTTTGTAATTACATTTTTTTCGGTGGTACGACGTTCTTTCATTAATGTCATACTCAAAATATCAATGTCATTTTCATTTGTCTTTTCATTGCAAAAATAATGCAAACTCATATATATATATATATATGAGCTTAAATACGTGCGTAAATAGCAGTAACTAATGATGACACTAAAATTTCGCACAGCTCACATAATAGTGGAAAACGTAATGTGAGTGTCGCGCTCTGGCAGAGTTTTATGACGATATAAATTACCCGTCGAAATGAAAGATATTTCACAAGGAATCTATTATGTTCAGGGACTTCTCTCGCAGTTTTATGAATAATCTAAACTTCTGAGTTTCCGACAATGACAATGTTTTTAAAAAATCACAAGCCCAATATGTATATTCAATTTTAGCACTTTAATGCAAATTGCTATTGGCAATTGCTATTATAATCTTGTATAAAAAATCTTTATAAAACGTCGTCACTAAAAAAATTAGCAACATATCTATGTTGCTGTGTATTGTCAATAATATATTTCTGTATAATTTAATAACATTTAAATGTATTATAAGTTTTTTTTTAATGCTTGGTACAAATTTACAAAATTTGCAAAACTCCAGAATAGAAATTTGTAATTATCACGGCGCGATATTATAATCCTGTACAATTTCACGAATATGTGCAGCATATCAACTAATAGTGTAAAGTACGAAACTGCCTATTTTTACCTTCCATAGTTGGTAACAAAATCTACTCCAGCATCCTCTTAAGTCAACATTTAATTTTTTTTCTCCCTCGCTACACATAATGTCTTCAGGGGCTTTTGTAATTTATAAGAGAGGACTAATCTCATCCGCGTGGAGCTAGTCAAGCACGGCAAGGAGAGCAGCGAATAATCGGTATATCACTTACGGTTATCACGCCTATTCACGCGCCCACGTAGTTGACCGCGTGGTGTCCATGTATATGGGGCATTCCATCCCGCCTCTCGGATTTGATCCACATTTTTTTATCTCTCTCAACTCTAAGAAGCAACCAGAATTTTTATTCGATTTTTTGTCTTAACATTTCATATAATTATGATTACTTAGAGCCAACATATTGTCAGCCAGAATTTAAAATTCTGAAAGAATTCTCAAAAATCCTGTATCTGATATCAATATTTTAAATCTTGGACCCAAAGTGGGCCGGATCTCGATTCAATTTTTTTTTTTTTTCCAAAAAGAAAATTGAAAAAAAAAATTAGATGCGTGAAAACAATTTCACTGCAGGCTGTTGCTTGAACATTTATACACATGTTGGTACTTCGCAGAATTTTTTCAGATTTTTTTCAAAGCTACTTTTTTTGTATTCAACATTTTTTTGTTACTTAAAGAATCGCTTTGAAAAAATATGAACAAGTTCTCCGAGATCCTAAAATATATAGAAATGTTTAAGCAGCAGCTTGCAGTGAAATTGTTTTTACGCATTTTTATTCTTTTCAATTCTCGTTTTGAAAAAAAAATCGTAAAAAAATAAAAGCGAGATCCGAGCCACTTTGGGTCCAAGCTTAAAAATATTGATATCTGATACAGGATTTTTGGGAACTCTTTCACAATTTTACATTTTGGCTAACAACGCGTTGGCTTTAAATAATCATAATCATATCAAATGTTAAATAAAAAATCGAAAAAAAATTCTGGTTGCTTTTTAGTGTTGGGGCAGTACATAAAAAATTGTGGATCAAATCCGAGAGTTTCAGGGTCAGACCCAGGTCGAAACGTTATGGAATGCCCCATATGTAGGTGGAGAAAAGCGTGAGATAAAGGTACCCAACTGCAAATACTCTATATATATATCTATGTTTATACACTATATTCTATAATACACGATGATTGTTATTTATAATCGTTTATAGGTGTGCGAATATATATATATCGGTAGAGGTCGATCGGTAAATAAAACCGGCTGTTCTATAATTGCGATTGCAAGGCAGCTGCAGTGACAGCAGCAGTAGCAGCAATAAAAAAAAAAAAGGAAAGCAGCGACAGGATAAGCGCGGCGTGGGCGATTATACGCTAGTCGCCAGTATTTCAAAATCTAACCTGGTGTGATGTTGGCATATAAAATAAAAACTGCTATTCCGTTTCAATTCCACAACATAGTTCTGTAGCTCCGAATACTTTTTAGCAATATTTCTGTCCGTTTTGCCCCACAAACCGAAAATCGGAAAAATGTCACGTTACACTGAGAAAAAAGTGATATTGGTAAATATGAAGTGACAACCATTAATTTTTAACTCAAGCGACTCATGTTTCACAGATGCAGTAACATATGAAATAATTACCACAAATATAAAGTTGTTATCTAAACAATGAAAATAGCTGCATTGACCAAATATATGATTGTACATTTTTGTAAATGCTGATAATTAAGACCATTTAAATCAACCATTTATAAATTAATGCATTGATTACTAATTAATTGGCATTGGTATATTTAAATGCTAACTATTCATTTCTGAATTAAAGATTGACTCCACTACAATACAATTTTGAGAGGGGGGGAGGTTTGGTCATATTTATGAATATTCAAAGATTAATATATTTATTGCGTAATCGCTAGTGTTATTTGAAAAAAAATCAGCGGGTAATACGAGTCACTTACAACAATTTTTTTTTTTTTCGTTTTTACACTCTGCACAGTTTTTTTTAAAATTAGTATTTCCGGGATGATTACAGCAACTTGATATAGAGGTAAAATTGAAGCAAGGCCGTTGATTTAAATGCTTACTTAAAACATAATTTTCTTAAATAAATTATAACTTTGCCAACTGAAAAAAAAAATCAAACAATTTTGATGCGAACCTTATTTTTAAAACTAAATCTTAAAAAAAATGTTTTATTATAAAATTAACATAAAAATAAATTGTGAATATTTGTGGACAAATTTTTTTTAAAAATAAATGTCATCTTGTGTTCTGAAGCATCGAAATGTCTTTTAAGCCCAAATTGGTTGCATTTTAAAAGGATGCCATAGTTTCGTAACTATGAGGCAATCTTCGTTATCTTAATTTCCTCCCGCATGTATAAAATCATTGGATTCACTATGTTCCAGTCGGGATTCCCTATATAACGCGTGAAACAGGTTTTTCAGGCGGGCCAAGAATGCAGCGAGAGCGCGAGGCGCGCTTCGTCTTTTATTTTCTTTATGAATGTTTCCTTTTGGTTGTCCGTAAAACTTTGCTCTCGCATCTTGAGAAATCACTATTGCGCTACAGATTCCCCTAAACAAATCTCATCGCCCGAAGGACTCTTTATTTACTCGCTATATATATATACATATATGTCTATCGATGCCTCAAGTATTTTTGTTTTTCCAAGCTGTAAATTTGTGCCGATCGTCAAATGCCCGAAACACAATAGTTGATTCTATGGTGTAGAACGTACGGTAAATGTTGCGTTGAAAACGGATTGGATTATATACGTGGGATGCAAGCAATGGATAACGTCGATGCACGAGTGCGTCGACGCTTCGCCAGGCTTTTCGTTATTCAGGTATGAAACCCGGCACAGCCCACCACGATCGTTCTATATCGGCTCGTAAAACTCACGCGAACCATTTAAAACTCGTTCGGTTTAATTGGAAAACGATAGAGAACGATTTCGCTAGGGGTCGAGGTGCGTTACGCGTCTGTCGCATATATATATAAAATAAACCCTTAAAACAACCTTTCCTTATTTATATATATATATAGTTTTTACTTTACATATATGTATATATATATGGGACATTCCACGTTTTATTGACGGGGTGGTGACGCTCATACTAAACAAAAAAAAATCCCTCTAGGATATTGAAAGGTAATATGAAAATGCCCTGTAAAATTTTTTTCAGATTTTTGTTGTTGTAATATTCTTACTCTTATAATTACGCAAAGTTTGCAATTCTCAAAAAATCAACGTTTATTTTTAAGCTTCTTACAGTAAATTCTGTATCGAAAAACAAAAATTTTGATACAAAAATGAGAGGGGAACTTAGAATAATAGCTTAAAAATAAAATAATTTTTGAAAAAATATTTCGTGAATTAGCCAAAATTTGAATTTCTCAAAAAGTACGATGACTACTTTTTTTTTAAATTTACAGTAAGTTCCGTGTCCAAAAATAAAATTGAGTGTGTAGTCCGAGCGTGAATCTAGAATACCAGCGAGAAATAAAATAACATTTAAAGAACATGTTAAATTTATTTTTAGCCACTATTCTAGACTGCTACATGGTTTCGCACTGGTCTCAAACATTTTGTTTTTGGACAAAGAATCTGCTGTAAAAAATTTGAAGAAAGTGTGTTGAGCATTTTTTTTTATATTGTAACGAAAGTTTGAAAAGAAAAAAAAAATTGTATACGGGAGTTACAATTCTTGTCCTTGAATGCCCGATACATTTTTCCAATTCACATTATTTATTAAAGAATAGTTATTTAAGATTGCTGAGTTAAACAGGGTTTAATCAACTGTCGTGAAACCTGCCGATGTGAAAGTTGCTAATTGTAACACAGGCTAACACGCTGCTCGCGACTTCGATCAATTCTTGCTGTTTGTCGGCAGTTAAAATCAAGATAAATACATAAATTATCCGGTAAGACGCGTTTTTTATGTTGGTTTTTAAAATTAGCGTTTTCTATTCGCAAAAGATGTTCACTTTTTGTCGTTGAATATTTCAGGTTCGAAGTATATCGCATAAGACGTCTTTTTAAATTCTCGATTTTTGTTTTACGAAACAAAAATGTCTGTGTAAACTTAAAAATGTCTATATGTTAAATTTGCAAACAAAAAAAAAGCAACTAGTATTGTTACATATTTTTATTTTGTAGAAATGACAAAAAATATTTCCTGAAATGAGAATACCAAACTGCTAACTAATTATTTTTGTACATTCTGTATCTTCCAAAAATTGACAAAAAAAAAAAAAGATAAAATTTAATGCAAATTAACATAAATGAAAATTCTCCAAAGATCCATTTCAAACTTTAATTCTTACCGTCCACCGTTACCAATTAACATAATATATTTACAAAAATATACGGCTTCATCAAATATTATCTGAACTTGGTTGTACTCATTAATGAAATGGATTCTCAAGTTAATTCGCAAGAAATTGTCGTGCATTTGCAATTAATCATGGGATTAAATCAATTTATCTCTTGAGGCAGGTAAAACTCGTGAATTTACCAATGACTCGGAAGTAAGCTGAGACCCTCTCAAGAATATTCTTGAGACGAGGTAAGAAGATCTTCACGGGCTTCTCTTCATACCGCGGGAGGTATTAGCATCTGCGTGGAAGCAGACAGAAAGGGGAAAGGAGAAGGAATACTGAGAGTATCAAAGGTTTTTGTATATACAGGGTGTATCTTAACTATTGGTTGATCCGTGGAGAATAAATAGGTTACATCATGCTGAGTAAAAAAGAATTTGGGCGCAATTTCGAAAAAGAAAAATTGGCGGAGATATCGGGATTTCGATATCTCTGACAATTTTTATCTCGGCGAGATTCTTGAGAATTTATCACAATTAAAAAAAAAAAAATGAAACGTCTTGCTGAGAATCTCGCAGAGACTATCGACGCCGACACTCTCGGCGAGATTCTTGGGAATTTATTCCAGTTTTAAGCAAAAAAAAAAAAAGTTCCGACGTGATATATCAAGATGATTTCTCATAGACAACTCAAAATTTACTTGCAGCTTAATACAAAGTTCGCAGTTTATTGCCATATGCGAGTTATAATGAAAACAGCTACTCAGTAAATAGGAAACACCTTCATTTCAAGACGTGTTTCTTAAATGTTTGGCTTTAGTTTAGAGTTCACAGGATTCGAACTGCGCCAGACTCTGTATACGGCGCCGCACCGCCGACGGTTCGTTGATGCATTCCAGCAGTTGATGACTGAGCCGTAGACGATTTCGCGCGGGTTCCTAGCCGGTAGACTATAGCGATTTTCGACTGACGCGCCATTACCGCAGAAGAAAAAATCGTCAGTCGCTCGTGAGATACTGCGGTGTTGTGTACTTTGGAAATTTTCTTCGATGCGTTACGAAAGCAGGCATAGGGACGTCAATCAAATAGCGAAAAGTGCAATTAGTCGACTTAATGTACGCCACACACTATCGCCGTACGAGAACAGCTGCGTCCAAGTCCTGCGATTAAAAATCGGGAGAACTTGAGGTGCAGATTGCGAAGTACGTCCTTTAACCCCGATTACAGCAACATCGTTTGAATCTTGGCTTGATCAATTACGCGCAGAATTTCCGTTGGAAGGAAAATGTAGCCTGGTGAAATGGATCAAATATTTAGGACGGAAAATTGTTAGAAACTTCGTTCTATGTATTCCGAGCCAAGAAGGCCCATCATTTCATGTAGTTTGTGAGATAGTAGGCGATAAAAGTGCATTCTTAATGTTAACCAAACAGATAAGCGAATGTTACTTCGACATTTAAAATCTGGGATATCACAAGTTTCGAAAGGAAATTATTATTTCGCAATGAATTGGCTTCCGCAATCATCACTTACCTTAATAAAATACGTAATGGCTTTCATTGTATCAATAAAAATTGGATATAATAAGGAAATAAATTGTATCCTCTCAAAAACTAATGATAGTTATATTTCCTGTTATTCCTAGATCCATATATTCCAATTGCGAAAACTGTACGTCTATAGCACACGGCTACATAGTGCGTTGTGTTGCACACGACAGTCGAGGAATGGATTCCCACACCGAGAGTCTGTGGCTGGAGCCCCAGACGCGAGAACTCTCGTCTCTATAGATTGGCCAATTATATTTCGTTTCCATCAACAGCATACGAAACAATCCCAGACTTGTGATTGGTCTTTCATTTACTAAACTGTCTGTGGATAATTCCCAAACATTTTTGTGTGTCATCGCCAGTTTTTCTCTCTCCGTGTATTCGTTGTCCAAAGAGGCTGTAATAACTGCAGAAATAAAGAAGAGTACTTAAGTGTTTTAAAGACATAATTAGGGTCAATTTAAATTTGAAAAACATTCTGTATAAATTAATTTTCGAATGACCGACACTGTAAATCAACATTTTCATTTGGTGCACAAAACTCACTGAATAATCTAGTCTAATCGATATGTCACCAATAATATCTATTTCGGTATTGTACGTACGTACGAGATATCATTTTATTCTAGAAGGGATATAAATTTCGTGCCAAAACGGAGATTTCGATTATAACTTCTGTACTAAAAATAAGAATGTTCATATTGCTGTTGGCTGGTTGTGAAGGAGTAAGAATAGAATCGACTAATGTCGTGATTAATATTCCTACAAAAATATCAAACTGAATCTACTTTGTAGTTTACTTTTTTTGTCATTAATAATAAAATAAAATATATTGTTAAAGGAAAGGACACATTTTTTGTAATTGATTTTTTTTTAAATTCTGATAATAATTCAATTATGATGATAATTGATATTTGTACTTTTGCTATAAGAGTCTAGATAGAGAAAATAATGATGATAAATAGAATCTTGCACATTGCTGCCTCATATTTTTTTTCTTTTTTTTTGCAGGGATGTAAAATAGATGCTTTGCACATATTTCTTCTTCATTATTTTCTACTTTTCACAAAGCCACCTCTATGAAGAAATACGATGATCAATTTCAACTTCCTCATAAAGATAACTTTATGATAGATGGGATGAAATATGCACACAGTATACTGCATGAAAATATATAGGTATATTAAAAGAACGAAACCTAATCTGACCTAAAGAACCTATGAATTTTTAAGATCCTATTAGGGATATTAAAATCAATTATTGGATCTCAAAAACCCAAATTTCGTTAGATTATATTAATTAGATTAGATTGGGTTCCTTTATTTTGTTTATTAAAAACAAAAATCCCTAGATTTTTCTGGGACAACCCTAAAGCCTGGCAAATGTCCCCAAAACTACCTTTCAACATATATATATTTTCAAAAGCAACAAAACAGCGTAAAATTAATTTGAAGTTTGTCCAGCTTTAGTGTACATTGACTTTCTGTTGAAGCAGCAAAAATTTCTTTTTTACTGTCTATTTAATGTACCACATATGGACTTTTCATAGTCGGATAAGTGAATATCCGTTTCCGTTTGATCGTGAAAAATTTACGCCGGCATGTAGCACTTCCATGACATTAATTGATTAAATCTTATAAAGTACCTTAAGCTTATTCAATTTCACTGACGAAACAGCAGATCTCAACGACTATTTTGAGGACACTTTTCTCGTGACAAGCACAAATCGTGGCTATCGATTTCCTGTATTTTATGTTCGCTGGCATGTTATTTCCATTTCAATCCCCTCTCCATTGATTTCTTTCAATATTTATTAAACGCAACACATCCGGCAATCGCGTATTAGCAATAATAAATACCTATACCGTAAAATTGTTAATTAGACGAATGTGGTTTGCACAGATATAATTACATTCTTTTTCAATTCACGTGGCAATAAATTATTTCGTTGAATAAAAAAAGACATTGCGCTCTGTCATTAAAATCATTAAAATCATGAAAAATCAAGAAAAGTACGGGTGTAAAGCTATGTACTTTACCATGTAGAGCGACGCATATAATTACGTTTTCAATCGTAAAGTCTCATTTGGCTTGATTAACAACTTTCCTACGGCACTTCCGCTCTCATCAAATGTAAGTTCATTACGTCCAAGTATCTCATATGAACTTGTAATTCTAAAAGCAAATACTCAATAAAATCGTTACAGTTTCACGATGTTCAGCAATTATTGAAAGTTCATTTAATACATACAGTTGTAAAATATGGCAAAATGTCTACTGAATGTTTATACTGATTTTTTGAACCAACATTTGAAAGATACGTAGAAAAACAGAACAAAAAAAATATAGACTGCTTTCCTTATTGAGAAATTATTAATAATTCAATTAATATTCAAATTATTAGTAATTCAATTAATATTCAAATTATTAGTAATTCAATTAATATTCAAATTATTAGTAATTCAATTAATATTCAAATTATTAGTAATTCAATTAATATTCAAATTACTAGTAATTCAATCTTATGATTGAATTACTATTTCGAAAATATTATTTATGATTAATATACATTTTGACACAGTTTATTAATTCAACAACAAAACAACCACAAAATAGTTGGTTAATCGACGAACAACAACAAAAAATCACAAAGTCACCCGATTATTGGACGACTAAAAAACCGCAACATCGTCCGATTATCGGAAAACTAAACAAAAAAATCACGTTGCAGTTCCGTAATTATGTTTTCAATCGTAAAAACTCGGCTTGATTAACAACTTTCCTACGGCACTTCCGCTCTCGTCAAACGTAAGTTCATTTCATGCAAGTATCTCATATGAACTTGTAATTCTAAAAGCAAATGCTCAATAAAATCGTTACAGTTTCCGGATGTTCAGCAATTATTGAAAGTTCATTTAATACATTCAGTTGTAAAATATGGAAAAATCTCTACTGAATGTTCACAATGACTTTTTGAACCAACATTTGAGAAAGATACGTAGAGAAACAGAAGAAATAAAAATATAGACTGTTTTCCTTGTTTAAAAATTATAACATTGAATTACTATTTCGAAAACATTAATTATGATTAATATACATTTCGACACAGTTTATTAATTCAACAACTGAATAACCACGAAATAATTGGTTAATCGAACTAAAAAACAATTGCAAACTTATCCGATTATCTGATAACTAAAAAAAAGCTATGAAATTTCCCGATTATCAGACAAATAAAAAAAAAACACGACACTGTTTGTTAATCAAAGTAAAACAAAAATAAAAAAAAAATAAAAAAAAATAACAGCAAAATCACGAAATCACCCTATTATTGGACGACTAAAAAAAACCACGAAATAATCTGTAAAAAAAAATTATGTAATTGATTATCGGACAACTGAAAAAAACATAGAAATCGCCTTATTACCGAAAAATGTTGAAAAAACCACGAAACAGTTCCTTAATTCAACTACTAAATAACGACAAAATAATTCTTTAATCAAACTTTATAAAAAAAAAAACCACCCAATCATCCAATTACCGAACGTTTAGCAATCTTCAAAAATAAGCAAAATCCCATTGACCATAAAAAAGAAGATATATCATACACGTAGAGATACTAGCGATCGTTAGGTAAAACTTACCTCTTCAGCGAATTCAAAGTCACCGTCAAACTTCCTCTTGCATTCAGCCACGGTGACAACGACGATAAACACCGTGGCGAGTATCACCCACGAGAACCTCATATTTTAACAGTATCTCCTTGCCCTTGGCTCTGCGATGAAAAAAAAAAATGCACACGATATGAAAAAAAGCACGGATTCCTTGCACGAGCGTAGAGATAACGACGAATATTGTTGTTGTTGTTCTTTTTTTTTTTTTTTTTTTTCAATTTATTGCTTTCGAATCGCCGGTTGCGGCGTTTTCAAGGGATATAAACCCTGTCTGTCACTTCCACCGGTATGTGTACAAAACGTAATCGCCTTGATCTCTGGGTAATCAATCCACGAGGGGAGGGGAAATTTCACCGATCGTATGCAGTGCGCAAAATAGAAAGTATACCTTGTAAAACTGTGTATATATATATATATATCTATATCTATATATCTATATATAATATATATATATATATGTTTATAGTGTAGCAAGGAAAACAGCACAGACAGTGGTTACGAGGGCGTCGATATTATACAGTAGCCGTGACGATTTAAAACACGAGCACGCATATACTTGCACTCCGTAACCGTGTTTACAAGTATCGTCGATGAAAAGAAAAAAAAAAGGCGCAGTGTTTGGTGCGCGCTTAAACGCGACTTGCACGCACGATAGATAATAAACACACGCTCGGGGTTTTTGAATGCCGTCTCTCCGGTATTGTCCTGCTCGAGGAGTCGAACGAATAGTGACTGGACGGAGAAGGGTAAACCGACGTAGGCGCTACCGACGCACCGACGGCAGAGCTCTCACGCTATTGGTCCATTTAGACGTCAACGTTGGACGAGAGACGAGGCGGGGTGTTGTACGCTGAGTGGGGATGAAGGTATACATAGTATATATACATAGGAGAGGTCCTACTGTGTGCTCTCTGTCTCTCTCGCTCTCACTCCCTTCGAGCCGCGAATTCTATTTCACCGGTAGAGTTCGGTGCTGCCAGCAAGGCGCGCGCGAGCGCGTGGTCGTACCGCGGGCAATGCGCCAGTCGATATGCCACCTCCACCCTGGATCGCACACTCTCTACTGCTAATGCTTTCTCTCTCTAGCTCGCTCTCTCTCTCTCTGTCTGCATCTTTCTCTCTGCGCGATTCCTTTCTCTATACTCGTCTTCGCTCATTCGAACGATTGCTACGGGGGAGCGAGCAGTGGAATTGTGGTTTCTCAGATGGATGAATGTGTTCTCTGTACTTTTTCTATTTCCGTGATCCTTGGTTGGTTCGGAATTTACGAAATCGTAACATTCGGTATTCTTTTAACTCGAGCATATGCAGGACAATTATTTTTGTCACACATGTACAACTCGTACCTGGCGGAAAAAAAAAAAAAAATCGTTGCTTCGAATGGCATTATTGAAATCGCAATATCGTTTACCGGAAATAGTAGGTTTCGTATTTTGAGACAGGCTGATATTGTCTTCACGATAATCTCGGTTAAGGAGATAAAGGAACGAAAAGAAAGGGGAATGGGAGGGCTTTCATCTTTACCACCACCAGTGAGACTCGTACCTCGCACCAGAGTTAAACGCCACAGCTGATACGATAGCTTGCGAATCTCTGACTTGGAAATTTCGTCTTTTGAGGAGAAGTGGAGAGAGATCTTTTATTTGAATGAGGAGTAAATGCGTCGTTACTTGGTTAGGAGATTTCTGGCATAATCATAAGATATAACTTGAGATTAACATAAGATGACTGGGAAACAGCAAAAATCTCAAGTGAGCTCATGATAAATAGGTTGTTAATATTTAAAACCGGATAGAAGGGAGGGGAGAGTGAAAGGGAAATGGATCTCGATTAACGAAGCGGTGCTGTGAAAGCTTTATAGGCCTTTAAAGGCCATTCGCTTGCGAGAAAAGCATTGCGAAGTGGCCATCTAGCGGCCGAGTGCCGAACTTCAAGAATCTCAAGAACCGAGAGTAACGAATAAAAAATAAACCAGTTGGTTTTGGCATTTGGATATTTTTTAATAGTTTAGAAATTGTTTTTTTTTTTTAAATAAGAAATTAATAAACAATTAAGATGTGGTTTTAAGGGAAATTACACAAATTAGAAGTGTAACTCATTATTTTTATAAAGCAATTGTTTTTTTTTTTTTTTTTTTTTTTTTGTAAATAAATAATGAAATAATAACCAACATTTATCCTAAATTGGACTATCTGAGACAGCTTCCTCTCCCACACTTTTTCACTGCGTAAATCCTTCCTCTCGGATGCTCGTTTACGCCGCCCATCTGCGAGCATTTGGCAGATTACTTTATGATGGATCTTTTCTACTTATCTGCTTTTTTATGTGGTCCTCGTAATTCGAGTTCTACGAAATAGTATCATCGAGTTTTTGCCTTCTTTTTCATACAAAACAATGAATTCATAAATTTTTATTACCAGGCTGAAGATAAACCCATGTTAGTCCTTTTTCATTCAGGCACTTGAAGGGTTTTCTTTGTTTTCTTAAAATATAAAAACAACGGCTTAATCTTAATTTATTTGATGGTTTTTACGAAAACGTAACTTTTTTTTTTTCCTTTATGATAAAGCCCAATGAATTTTTTTAAAACCTTGTTTGAAATATCAGCTCTGACTCAAATGACTAAATACTGATCTCCTGAATTTTTTTTATTCTAATGAACATTTTTAAAAATGTTCATTAGAATAATTTTAAATAATATTTACATTAGGAAAGCTCATTCAGCACTATTTTACAGTATTTACCGTTCGAATTGGGTGGACAGTTTAGAAACAATAATTTGAAAGCTTTTAATGATAATGTTAAATTTACTAGGTCAATTTGATTCTGTTTGACAATCACAAGGTCTCAAAGACGTGTGGACAACAAAGGGCTAATTAATTAATAATTACTGTTATACTTTTTGTATACTGCCTATAATTTGGCGCTATACGTGTTCTGAAACAAACTAGTGGCCAGATCAAAATGCCCTAAGGGTATTACAACGTCACTGTAGCTTCACCCAATACAGTTAATAAATATCTGATAACGGACCCTTGTTACATTAATTAACTTTGTTTGGCGAGAATAAACGTCGTTTATGTTCCAACCGGTCACTTCAATTTGTAAAGGCGGTCATGAAACAAAGAAATCTTTGTTATTCTACATAAAAAGGATACTTTCTTTTTCTGCTGTGAACGTATAACTGTTTTCGAGTTGTAATTATGCTACATAATTGTGAACGAAAAAGTGTTGCGTCTCTGGGCGAAAATAACATATTCCCTTTTTCTACGTGACAGAATTTAAACATTTGTTTCACACACACAAGTGCCAATTTTGAGGGATTACTCGTCAAGAATTTGTAGAATTTCAGAAGTTCAACAAACTTACTGTTTAGTGGCTAATTTTTATTTTAAACATTAATTTATAATTAAGAAATTAGAAAATTATTTAAAAAAAAAATGTAGCAGCCGCCAAAATACGTGTCACGAATAGATGCTGTTAGATTACAGCATTTAGTTGTCGATAAGAATATCTGAGTTTTAATATTCTGATGGTTAAATGAGGACTGACAATAGAAATCTATTCAAAGAAAAACAACAATCGATGGATAATTCCGCATTCTGTTCTCCGAATGACGGATCGATCGTCTCTTTTAACTTTCTATAAAAAAATTATTCGTATTCCGTAACCGCAGACGTTTCTCATAATATTTTTACTTTTAAATTAAATGATGGATATAATGCATTAATCAGCACATCCTGCAGTAGTGTCAAATAATTATGAGCGTCAATTCCCAAAAAGTCATCCACAATTATTAATAACCTGTATCGTCATATAAATTTCAAGCTCTATTTTCAGTGACCAAATACCCATGACATTAATCATAATTTATCGTTCACTCATTAAGATTTTTGTTAGCAGATGTTTTGAGTCAGACACGTAAATTATACACCGAATTTTTCCAGCAAAAAGAAATACAGCGGGTTGGAAACATCTTTTTCAATTTCAATATAGAATATTTGGAACACGTGGAACTAAAGATAGTAACCCTCTCGTCAAATAGACTTAAACAGGAATTAATTACATTTTACAGAATTGTTCACGCTACGATTAACCACCCGGATCTCATTGCCACCGTTTCTATATCGATCCCCATGCGAAATGTTCGAAACTCGTACTTATTACGGATATAACGAGGGTGTTTCGAAACGTGAATATTGCTTCCTTTCATCGACTTCTGTCACCCTTATTCCAAGTTTTTTATTGCCATGAATAACCAGTAATTTATTTTCATGAAATCGGTTATTCTAGTGTTATTTTGTACAAACTGTCTGTTATTTCGGCTGCCTTTTAAGAAAGTATATTGTTATCGTTTTCAAGGACTTGTCCCGTCTGATACGAAATAAATTTTTTTTTAATTATGCAAAGTAGAACTTTGCAAATTGCTTCCTCTCCAAATTTATTTTTTCACAAAGCCACCTCTATGAGGAAGTTTATTCATAATGGAAACTTTGTGAAAAATGAAATTTTACGGACCGTCAAAAATTCCAACTAACCCTACATTATAATGTTATAAAAAAAAAAATGGAAAAAAGCTCATTCAAGTATAAAAATGTTTAAAGTGCTTTTTTTCACTATTTTGATTCAATAAAATATTCAACACGTGAACATTTTTGTTAGCAGATGCTTTAAGCGCCGACTTGACATTTCCAAAGTTATGAAACGAAAAAGACTATTCAAATACTGTAGTTTCGCTTCTGCGTGGCAGTCGGTTGAAATGCCAGTAGTTTCGTTCAGTAGTCACAGCGGAATAGCGTCAGACATGCTAACTGTAAACGTCTGAGAAATACAGCGCAAGTAGAAATATCCGGGTGCGCTCAGACAGGCAGATATACCGGGCGTGAATAATTCGTGGCATTTCAGGTTGATGGACGTTCGAGCGACGAGCTTGCGATCTGCCACGTTGAGTGCGCTTACATATACGACGAGGATAGATGACAGTAACGAATTAAGACACGTATTAATGAGTTTTCGCTTGCTTCATTTACCATCGTTTATCAACCTGGTTTTCATCGCCTTACTAGATATATCACAACCTTTTACAATTAGCCAGCTACATGCAGTACGTTTATTACAAATATTCGCCGAAACGGAGGATACTTTATAACTAGCAGTACGGTGATGGAATAGTTACTATTTAAATTACGCTTGGGTTTTTTCTTCTTTTTTTTTTTTATCGTGTTATTATCGATCCACCGAGTTTGCCTAATTTGACCATAAGGTGACGAAGCAAAGTGCATTATCATATCAGATACGAAACTCTACTTTGCTATTTTTAAGCGGGTGAGGAAATAAAAACGACAAAGTAGACGTCTCCGGGTGATTAGCCGGAGAATCAGCGCGCTCTGCAGCAGACTCTACCGACTCTTCATTTCAGATGTATGTAGTGCCACTTATCCACTGAAATCACAAGAATATAAAGATACAATCACACGATACATGGTTTTTCATTATTTTTTTTTTCCTTCTTAAACAAGGAACATTTACGAGGGCACTTATTTCATGAGGCTTTACGACTATTAAGAGGATTCAATCAATCACAAAAAAGTAATATTAAAAAAAGCCATATCATAATTTTCTTTGTATTAACTGAAGTGTGAAGGAAAAAAAAAATAATTTACAGAGTGATAAGCCGGAATGTCGATTTAAAAAATATATTTCCTCCGCAGTTGAAACGTAACCAAATTAGAAAATGGACTGCAAAAAAGCCGAGATCTCTTAAATGACTCAATATGTTTGAGAATGGACGCGAAAAAGCGTGTTGAAAATTTAGCACTCTAGTCATTTACCGCTCTAGACATTATTTTAGCATAACGAATCACATTTCTGTGAATTTTCGTAATTAAAGTAATTAAGGAAAAGGAAATTTATAAATGCTTAGTTAAATTAAGCTTTAGTTAAATTCTTAAGAATAGCCTCGCCTATATTTTCGGCAGCTTCCGGCAAATATAAATTAAATTATGCATTAAACGTCATTATTTATTGACTCGATTCCAAAAATAAAATAATATAAATTCCTATAAATTCTAAATCAACGATTCCTGTCTCTAATTTGATGAAATTTCGCTTCAAGATTTCTTATGAAACCAAAAATGTTTGCTTTTTCAGGAAAGAAAAAAAAAGGAATATATGTCAATTTACCAATTGGGTCGACGGGTTGAGGTTCGCTGGGCTCGGGAGACGCTTTGAAAGCTTCTTCGGCGGCTGCAGCGTCGATTTTGAAGGGGCTATCGTTCACAGTCACGTTTGCGCTGTAATAAAATTATTGTAAGCCAAACACGTAATTCGCATATGAATTTTACGAATAAGAAAAAAGTCGTCAAGACGATTTACCTTTAACTGCCAAAATGTTATTTTAAAAAAATTCTTTTGCAATTTCAATAAAAAAAAATTCTGAAGAGTTTTGACAAACAGTAAAAATTCCTTAATATTATTTTTATTTTATAATAGAAAAACTTATTTAATTATACAAATATTTGAAGATCTATTCTTTGTTAATATTTTAATTCAAAAATGTGTCCTACATTTCAGCTTATTTTTCAACGTAGAAGTGTCTCTTAAAGTGTTAAGAAAAAATGTTGACAAACAATTAAAATTCCAGAAGGAATTAACACTGCATTTCAATTTCAAGAAAGAAAAACTTATTTAGATATAACAAAGTCTAAACTGCTATTTTTTTCACTATTTTAATTCATAAATGTGTCCAAAATTTGCGTTTTTTTTTTTTTCAACGCAAAAATAGTCGGTGAAAGAATTAAGAAAAGATAAGATAAAAAATATGTACCAGGAGATTCCAGCTACCGGAGCTTCGCGTTGCATGAGGTTTCGCCAGTGTTCATGAACCTCGCCAATAACATGTAACGCGAAGTCCTTAGGTTTGGCTTCGCCGTTAAAGGCGAATTGATTTTCAGGTTTACCATCGGGAATCTTGTATATTTTAAACCATTCGATGGTAGCTTTCATCAAACCCGGATAGATCTTTTCGACGTCCGAGATATCTGAAAAAATAAAAGAAAAACCGAGTAACGTGGCTGTACGCAACTACTCTACGTGACTGTGTGATTCACTTGGCCTTGATATAGCGGACGTTACGTAACGAATATCTCGCCGTTATCGGGCAGAGCTCCGCGTGTTTAAGCCAATTTCCTTAAAGCAACGGTGCTCGACAATGGAAAGCACTTTGTCACTATAATAAAGCAGCTGTACGCGAAAGTCGAATTAATCAAACTCACCATTCATCTGATCGGCCAGTGGGTCATTAACATCGATTACTATAATCTTCCAGTCGGTTTCGCCTGTAAGCCAATGCTTCCTTGTAATATGTTGCAATAACCGAGATAAATGGAATAATGACGCGCTATGCATGATAAGCGCGTGTCATGTATGTACAAATATAGACATATATATGTAAGTGGAAACGCCGGCGGTGTTACGAGCTTATACTCACCCTCGTCGATAAGAGCAACTGTTCCCAGAACCTTGACCTTCAATACTTCGCCTCGTTTCGCCACCTGTATTCAAAAGGGTTTTTAGTCACGCGACTTATGCTCCTTACCCTTATCTTGGATATCTTTGTAATCACAACTGTTTGCCCTTACCCTGTATCCAATTTCAAGGACATCAATGGGATCGTTATCTCCTTTAAATCCAGTTGCCTCATCTAATACCTCGGGATTTTCCCAAGTCTACAAAATGAAGAAAACAATTGTACAACAAAAATGTGAGGAATTTTTATAGAAAGTCCAAAACAAAGCTAAATTGGTGGAGAATGCCTCATATAAATTGGTTTACTACATTTATTCTTTTTTCCTGACATTGTTATAATTCATCGAAGTGTAAATAAAAGGAGACTGAATGAAGAGAGGCTATAAATACGCGACTGACCGGAAATTTGACCTATCGAAGTATAAATACAGTGAGCACACTTTTTTTTTCTTACCTTCTGCTAAAGTATAACAATGTACAAATCTACGAGTGTAAACCCCAAGACATAGTCTCCATTTCATTTATACCTCTATCGTTATCTAGTTAACAAATCGTAAATCCATTGCATCATTAATCACGATTGATTACAAATATCTCAAAGACAAGAAATCGTTACAGTGAAACTTTGAACACTGAAAGAAATACGTTGTGATTAGCGATAAATGCCCGAGTTTGAGTCACGACAACGGAACGTGAGATCACTGTTCCGTGAATTGAAAGGTCACATTATTTCCGTGTAACGCGTATACAAATGTATATAGCTACATATAACACATGCAAAACTGCTCAAGACTGAAGCGGTGCTGAAATTGGCCTCCGTTAAATTGTTATAGACCAATCATTGGAAAGTAAAGGCTAAACTAAAGTTATTGGCAAAATGGTATTGCCTCTATTTTTACCTGAGGTAGAGCTCCGTAATTCCAAATGTAGCCATGGTGAGGAAAGCAATTTGCCACAAAGCGAATTTTTCCCTTTTTCACATCCTGCTTTATTGGATTAAGGGTTTCCTTTAGATTAATTTCCATCTTAGCATTGGTCCATCTTGGTACTTCTACCACCATGTGAAATACTCTGTTGGGCTCATCGGCGTACAGCGGTATATCGTGCATCGGTGATATTGTGCTGTTATCATTTTCTGTAATAAATCATGTAGGTCATATTTTTGCTTAACGTGATGTGAAACCTCAACGTATGTGAGAGAGACAGAGGTAACCTTGCGAGCCCGAATTTTTTCTGCCCGATTGATCTATCGGATATAAAACGAGAATGTTGTCCTGCAGAATTATTAGAAGGAGAGCAACACGTTCTCGACTTTCGTCCGGCAGATTAAAGGTAGCGGAGAAATTCGGATTATCGTTTTTGTTACCAACCGAGTAGCTTCACGTTATCTTAACCCATACAAACGATATTGACGGCATATGGCACATATTTTCGTGGTGTCTGTAGCGCCATTGACGCCATATGGCGCACATCGATTATTTTGCGATTGGTCCGAACGATTTTCGCGAAATTTTGTACTCTGCAGTTTGTTCATTCGCTGAATACGAATTTACAGTAAAAAAAATTCAGAAATTCAAATGCAAAAATTATGGCAGACACAAATACAAAATCATGACATGATTTTGATGAAATCTGGTTCTCTGTGGTTTTTTGCATTCTGGAATCCAAGCTCAAGGTCAAAATGAAGAAATTGGAAATAGTCCATCAAATATGGTGGTTTTTAAAAATACTTGAATTCTCATGACATATCACATAATCAGCAACCTTAAAGATGACCAAATATAAATTTTCATGCAAATTACGTAAATTTTTATATTTTGGTACACCATATTGAATCCAAAACTTTGAATTTTTGAATTTTTTAATTTTAAGGACAGCTTTGTAATCAGTAACCCAAAAAATCCTCAATTGCCATGTTTCATTAAAATCAAAATACCATTTTTTTTTTCGTTTTTCTTGCCACTCAAAGGATTAAGAGTCTAAAATAATATAATATAATAATTATGAGTGAAAAAAAATGTTCTGAAAAATGGAATATACATAATCTACAAGATTCTATAAAAATAAGAAACTGAACTGAACAGCTATTATCTACTTTGAAAGTAAACAGTAAATGTTAATACAGTACTATGTACAGTGTTGAATTATTCTCAGAATTATGTAAAGTCTTTGAGTAGGTTCCAACAACTTGTTGACTGAAGTCTAAGACTTCAGTTTTATATAAAGGTGTCATAATGGTATTAGCTGTTCATCTGTGTAATATTTGAAAGAAAAAGGATATGGAAAAATATTTGTTACTAAAATGATACTATTTTTTACAGTACATGCAAAAATGTTGTACAAAATTAGAGAACTATGAAGATTTTTACAAAAATTTAAAAATGTCAACTTTAAAATCAAATTAGTAAACAATTTTTTGGCTTCATTGTCTCATTTAGTTCAAGAGAGAAAGTGCTTTTCAGATTAAAAATTAAAATTCAATCAACGCAGCCTACTATTTAGTCAGTTTCTAGTCAATTTCTTGGCAAATTTACATCAATAGCTTTGTCGTAAAATCTGTTGACTAATTTCTACATTAAAGTGGCAAAAAATTCTGCTATAAAAAAAAATATATATATTTCTCTTTCATAATTCTGCTGTGTTATACAAAATTATCTGAGCCTGGATAAAATTGCAGATTTTCAATACTTGAGAACATAAGAATTGCTGAAAATCAACTACAAATAGCACAGAAGTACAAAAAAAGCGTTTAACATTTTTTTAAAAACCTTTTGTTTTATTCTTCTTTACTATGTTTTATTTTCTTATATAATCGCTACTGGCCGTTGAAAATAGATGCGACTCAAACTAATTTAAAGAAACAAAAATAAAACATAATTTATACAGATTATCCAAAATTTCTGCTGTAAATTCTCAGGCTCACACATCCACAAATACCAATGAAAAAGATTGATTAAAAAATATCCTATATTGTTATCGCCACATGAAGAGATAAGATAGAGACATTGAAAATTTCAACAATCCGGAAGTAGACATTAGCACGAAGAAATCTCTAAGCCTATTTCACAAACCAAAACTTTCTCTTTATACAATAAATGTTACTAGCTGACATTTAATTCCTACCCGTTCTAACAATAATAACAATACTGCCCAACAACTATCGGCCGTTTAAGAGCGCGCGAATCTCAATACCGTTACCGGCGAACAGGTATTAAAAAAAAAAGAAGAATGTGCGAAAATGCAAATTCCGCACAATGGAAAAAAAATGAAAAGCGTGGCTAACTACAGTTACTTGGAAGAGTGAAATTACGATAAAAAATGTGTCGCACGACCAGTTAATTTAACGCTGAAACTTGACTGATGGATAATCGATGGTCTATATGCGTTATGTGAAAAAGTTCGAGAGAGCATTTTTAATTCAGGATATTACGATAGTGCGGGGTGCTCGTTCACGTCACGGCTACCATTAGAATTCGACCTTTCGAACGCACAATTGCACACATACGGGCGGCATAACAATGAATTATCATTGGTCGAATAGATCGTAACACAGGTTATGAATACTCACTGAAGTATATTCGGTAATCCGTTGTATTCGGTGCACCACGTTCTACCGTGCTGTACGACATTATCGTGCGCCTGATTATTTCGATCGCCGAACACTGTCTGAGGTTATACCGACTGAAAGCCGCAAGTGAACCCAACGGAATTAAAGAACGGTTCAAACCAAATCGACGAAACACGTGCAACGTTGCCACGGCCATGCTGACATCTGGTATTGGCCGGGAGAACAAACAAGCTTGTATTAAAACTCGTGTTTATCCGCACTTTTGGACTGTCGATACAAGGGACGGCGAATATATTTCAATAGTTTATAATATTAGTTTCTTGTTAATCAAGAGACGCAGTCAGTGAGTATAAATTTAACGCTGCAGAGCTATTGCGTCTTTGATTTTCTTATCATTGATATGCTTATGCAATATTGGAAGGTTCAGATGCGAAAAGTATGTGAAAAAATAGAGGTCATTTGTAATATGAAGATATGAATGCAATAGGAAGGTTTGAGTGCATCGTATAAGGAAAAAAACAGGAGGCAATTGCAATCGGGGATAAAGCACGATTTATTTTGCTGATATGGATTTTTTTTTTCAGAGAGATTAATGCAGATTTCTGTTATGGTTTCTGGAGGTTTGGAGAGCATGCATTGAAGTCGGGGTGGAAGAGTTCTATTTTATCATCTCATGTAGTTTATAATATAGTTTTTAATGAATTCAAGAGATGCGGTAACTAGTGTTAATTATAATTAAAAGCTGAAGATCCACGGCCCTGATTTCCTTATCATTGATCTGCTTATGCAATAGGAGGGTTTTCAAATGCATCGAAGAGGAAAAATAGGAGGCTTTTAATTGCAATTGAAAATATACCACGATATTTTTCTAGCATGCAGAAACGAATTACTGATAGACTAATGTAATGATTTCAGGAATGGATTCTATTCTTTTGGAGAACGGAAATTAACGTCGAGGTGGGAGAGCTCTGTTTTACCATCCTGAGTTTGAATAGAGGTGACCAACGGAATTGAATTTATTTAATAATTAAAAAAAAAAGCATTCTTTATTCGGGAATTTTGTTATAAATTCCTTCCTTTGATAATAATTAAGCGTTTTATTTGCAAATACATATTTTAATTTTTATCTTCGTCTATAACTCGGGAACGACTTTTGAGCCACAACGTTGAAATTCTGCAGACAAATAAAGTGCAGTAGGCAACTTATTTAATATTTATATATTTTTTGTAAAAATTAATACTGCGATGATGAATTTATGGGATTTTTTTTTTAATTAAGAAAATATTCTTAATACTCCAGCTTTTGAAAATTTTAAGACATTTCGCTAAATAATTGTTTATAAATAAAAATTAATGCTCAAAGAAGATGCGAATTGAATTTGAACCGAATCTGAAGAGATCGATTTATACTATGACAGCCCTAAAAAAAAAAATATAAAAATAGTAATGGAAATTTTCCTTCTCGTGTAACATTTTTCGAAAAATATAAATTAAGAGCCCGCGAATTTTTTTAAACCGTGATTTTTTAAATTAAAATTGTATTTAGATAAAAACGAAAGAGTGGTTTCGATTTTTGTGGAATTAAAAAATTCTATTTATGTTTTTTTTTTAAATAAATGTATTATATTTATCTATACATTTTTATTATTATATGTATTATAAAAATGACAAAGAAAAATTGTTAATTTATTAAATTTACATTTCTTTCTTATAAAAATGAATGAATGAACCGCCGTTCATTCATTGGCATATCGTATTTAAAACATTAAGCCAATAAATGAACCATATGTTTGAACTGAAGTAAACCGTGCTGCATTATAGCCGGATTATGTTTGAATTTATTAAGAATATAATAAAAGTACTAAATAAATTCAAAGTAATAATTACGCAAGTACCAAGAAGTAGAAGAAAATAAACAACAAGAACTAATAGCGAATAAACGAGGCCGTGAGTTTAAAGAAAGCCCGAAAAAAAATTAACACTGATAAAGTTGATGCTGAACCCATCAACCAGTAAAAAGCTACATAAAAAAAAAAAAAAAGTAATGGTTATAAAAACTCCAAACAGTGAGAAAGAACAACAAGACTGGCAAAATCTAGTATTTAAGTGCCGTTCACTTATTGTAAACTTTGTAATAGCGTTATTACCTTATCTAAGAAAAAGTCTATTAATTTTTTAAAATACACTTGTTTATGCAAACATTCACTAATTGAATAGGCCGTTACCTATCCTATTTATTCAATTTTGCGTTCGAGTTGAATTAATTTTCATCAACCGGATTTCATCTGTTCATTCATTGGCCTAAGTCATTAAGCGGTGTTCATTCGCTGGGTTTTTGTAGTACCTTCACAAAATACGTGTTTTTTTATATTGGCTTCAATTGTAATCGAATATTATGACTGTAATGGCTTGTTAGGGGTCTAACTTATCAAAAAGGACTCTAATATGTCAGCTTATTTACCTAGTAATACATTTATACCGATATAAATATGACATCTTGCTAACCGTTCGTTCATTGGTAGGATTACCCTGAGTTACTTTTTCGCACATTCTTTTAGCATTCGCTGGAACAAATATTTTATTTAATGAAAATACACAAATTTTCAATAAATTCTTTTATATATTTTTGTACTCTTCGTAAGATGGCGTAAAAGGTGGTTTGGCGAACTAAACGACCGGTTCCCTTTAAGGTTGTTTTTTTAGCCGAGGACCGGTTTTATACAGGCTGACTTTACTGCTGTTCACCTATCAAGTCTTCAAGACCGATGACCCTGTTTTTTTTAAGACTTAATTTATTACATTCCGAAATCTTTTATCCTATCTGTAGTTTGAATCAAGGAGAATCGAACAGAAAAAGAGGGGCGGGTGTGAGCGTTCGTACTTGAGTTCGAATCTTCATTCTGGAACAAGGAGAAACAGTGTCTTTTGTATGCTGCGTCTGTGAAGCATTGGATTTATCTCAACTCTCGGTGGCCTGAAAAAGATTCAAATTTATATAGGCCGCATATTTTTGTTCTAATTGTAATATTCGAAATGTGTTTACTTTTTGAATTGTTTTTTTTTTTTTAAACGGTGTACGATCTAATTTTGTGATCAAAATTAAATGTGAAAACGACAAAATCCGTGATCGTTAATTATTAGAGTTTGAAAAATATATGCAGACGCATCGTCATCCAGCTTCTGCCCAGCGTTAGTAAATCGATATTAATTTGTTATATTTTCTATATTACCATACTAAAACATTTTATTTTGGTCGCTAAGCTCGAAGAATTAAAACACTTTTAAAATGATTTAGCCGTCGAGTGTCGAGTTGGACTCTGCTTGCTTGAAAAGTCTCGTTTTTCCACTCATAAAGTGCGCTTTTATGTTTCTTATATCTTCACTTTCAATGTAACTAGTATTATTATTATTTCCTTAAATATTTCTCACAACTTGAGCTGCTATCTCAGCATATTTTATGGAAACATTTTGGTGAATGATTTGATAAAATGCCATTAGAAGTCTTTATACACACCGATGAATCGATTGTGAGAAACGCTCCGGCAGTTCGCCACCTATTGGAGCTTACAGTAACTAATGCATTATAGCGTTCAGGCGAGAAAGACCGCGCCGGGTTCCCTTATATTTTTCTATATATGGGGCATTCCACCCCGTTTCGACCTGAATTTGACCTCGACCTCTTCGATTTGGCTCATAATTTTTTGTAGGCTTAGTTGGACCCTCAACTTTATAATTTTTTTTTTTAAATATGTTTTTAAAGTGACGTATCGAATGCCATAATTTGAAAATCTGCAAAAATTCTGAAAAATACTCTATTGAATATCAACATTTTCTAGCTTATTGCTTATTATTAAAGTACGTTCGATTTTTCTTCTCACAGTTCTTAAGATTCACATTCAATAGAGTATTTTTCAGAATTTTGAATCATGACATTCGATATGTCACTTTAAAAAAATATTTGAAAAAACTTTGCATAGTTCGGAAAAATCTGAAAAAATTCCTAAAAATCGGGAAAAAAAATCTAAAAAATCTGGTTTTACATAAATAAACATTTGACCAATCGCCTGTAGTAAGTTAATAATTTTTAATATTTTTTAATAATTTTTTTAATAAAAAATAGCTTAAAAACTGTCAGAAGAAAAGTCTTCCCCACTTTGGCTATAAGCTAGATAGTTTTGTTATTGAACCAAGTATTTTTCAGAATTTTTTCAGATTTTTAAATTATGGCATCCGATATGTCACTTTCAAAATATATTTTTAAAAAATTGCAATAAAAAAATGTGCGGTTTAGGGTCCAACTAAGCCTACAAAAAATTATGAGCCAAATCGGAGAGGTCGAGGTGAAATCCAGGTCGAAATTGGGTGGAATGCCCCATATGTAGATTACTGTATACGAGAGATTCATGTACAGAAAAATATTAAGTGAATGCAATTTTCAGATCTCTACGACAAGACCTGCGTAACACCTGACGGAGAGGATGGCTACTGCCAGAGCATCAGATCCTGCAATAGTCTTTTAGATCTTTTGCAAGAGCGCGGCTAGAATAATGAAGATAATCGTTATGATAATAACAACAGCGACAACAATCATATTCAGAACGAAACTCTTTTGAGCCTTGAATGTGGAAAGTTGATTAGACCATACCTACCCGCCATCGTCGCTGGTGGAAAACCTGCCTCGATAGGTAATACGCGTTTTTTTTTTTTTTTTTTTTTTTTTTCTACAACTCAAGAAAATGTCGAATTTATTAAAATAAACGAAGATCCAAATTCCACCGAAACGTAATATAAATGTTGATATTTATTTCAAAATTTTATTTATACCAATTTTATAGTATAAAACAAAATTTCACGAGGATGCTACAGAAAAGTAAATCACGAAAAGAGAATTAAATTTCAACGAAATTGTGTCCATAGACAGTTTACATAGAAGTACATAGTATAAGTGTGTCAAAATTTGTGTTTAATTATTTAGCACAATTATTGTATTATTTTGATGTACAAAAATATGTAATTTCCTTATTTTTACAGAATTAGTGCGTCACGTCTCATTTAATTGAATTATTTCTATCAATTTGACACATTTTTTATGTTCCTTCCAATTTAACATAGAACAATACATGTCAAATTTTCATCTCTGTGTTATTTATTTATTTATTTATTTTTTAAATTTTGAATATGCATAACACAAAATTGCTGTCGAAAAAAGGCATTTGCTGCTTCAAAATCTAGCACTACGATTTCAAATAAATTTTCTTTCTTCTATTATGTTACTAATTATATTATCTGGACGACTAGGTTCCTGGCCTTGGATCGCAGCTCTTGGATATCGTGGAATACAGAATCCGAAGAAGCCCCGTTGGCTCTGCGGCGGTAGCTTGATCTCCAGTCGTCACGTGCTTACAGCAGGTCATTGCGTTTACAATCGCCGCGATCTCTTCCTCGTGCGTCTCGGCGAACTGGATCTCGATAATGATAACGACGGTGTAAACCCCATCGATGTATTTATCGCAAACCGGACCATTCATCCGCAATACAATCCCACGACTTACACCAACGACATCGCTGTTCTGAGACTTCAACGGGACGTCCAATTTACAAGTAAGTGTTTATCAATTAAATCTAAAAAGTAATTAATTTTTTACTTATGCTTGGGTCTATAGAATTAAACTTTTGTTTCAGGATTTCTCAAGCCAATATGTCTTCCTGTAAACGACGAAATAAAGCGGAAAGATCTTGTAGATGCTTTTCTATCCCTCGTTGGATGGGGTACCATTTATTTCAGTAAGGGGTACCATTTGTTTTAGTACCTTCAGTAGATTTCTACTGGATCCTTAATATTATGGTGTTTTAGAATTAAATTATTAAGGCGATTCGGCATAAGAAAAACTTTTCACACATTTTACTGGAAAATAGCCGAATGAAATGCACTGATATTCATGGTTTTTAAATTCGTGCCATAATTCTGCATTGACTGCTAAAAATGTATTGATTTTCATTTCCTGAAATATTTTAAAAATGTTTCACAGCAATATATTTTTTAAATATTGAAAAATAGTATTCATAAAATATCGCTGAAATATTTTCAAAATATATTGTTTGATTTGTGGGTAAACAGCGCTAAATAAGACAACACTGGTGAAAATAAGTCCACACCAATCGACTTTAAAAATCTGGATTTTAAACAGTGTAGAAAGGAATTTTAATTAAAAGTTTAATACAAATTTTGTGCAGACGGTCCGAGGAGATCTCAACTCCAAGAGGTTGAAGTACCGATCATCAGTGAAGCAAAGTGCAAGGAAGCATTCAAAAATTTTAAAACCGCGACTATTGACAATCGCGTACTTTGCGCCGGTTATTCGAGAGGCGGCAAGGACGCTTGCGAGGTGAGAGACGAGCTGAGCAGCAAAATTCTCTATCAACTATACTATGTTTTAAGGCGATGTGACAGACCTCCGATGTGACAGACCTCCGATGTGATAATGAAGCTGCAATTCAGATTTTCTTCGAAACAACTGAGTTAACGAGCAAACGCAAATTCAGTATCACTCCGGAACCGACATGGTCGCAGTAAAAGCGATTTTGCATTTGATCCAAAAAGTTTGGCGTCTTTAGACAAAAATTATCTGTTTTGTAAGATACAAAAGTCGTTTAAACTCATGCACGTCCATTCTTGAAGGTCCTCCGAATTTTCCAACAAAACTTCTTAAAACCTAAGTCACAATTCTACAGTTCGCAGTACCGCAACCAATTTTTGTTCTTTTTTTTAGGGCGATAGCGGTGGACCCTTGATGTACCAAGTGGACAGTTCGTACTACGTTTTCGGTGTGGTCTCCTATGGTTTCAAGTGTGCTGAGCCAGGATTTCCCGGCGTTTATTCCAAAACAACGGCCTTTCTTGATTTCATTCTCCCACTATTGAATTGAGACGCCTACTCTAAAGCTTGGTTTCGTAAATCGTCAATACTTTTTGCTTATCCGCGTACATAAAACTTTGTTTTCATGAAAAACTTTTTTGAGATTTTCAAGTCAGAATAATAACTGTGGTCTAAAAGGTCATAAAAAGTAGTTAAAAAAAAATGTCCAAATGTATGTGTAAGTGTCTGTGGAATGACCTCCAAAAAATTTGTCACACATGTAAAGCAGAAACTACTTTATTTTTAATATAATTTTTACAAAATTCGGTACACGTAATCACCAAATGGTATGATAATTTGAATAATCGAAAAAAAAAAAAATTATTTAGATCTTACAGTCGTAAATTGCTTAACTATCGAGTTATATTTTTCTTTATAAATAAAATAATGTTCACGAACCTTTGAGATTAAATGTAATTCAAATTTGTACTGAGATTCGAGTCTCACAGGGCTTCGAATTTTTTGAAAAATTAACACTGTCGCTCCAACTGGTATCAGCATCGACTAGTTCAGCTTAAGTTTCCTACAGAACTGAAATAATATTCAGCGATGCTGGATTTTAAATGTTGTAAAAATCGGTAGAGGGATTCGGATTTTATAGCTTTTCGATCTTTTAACGTTTCAATTGATTCTGATTTCAAATGTCTGACAAAATGGGTTAAAAACTTTAGACACGAACGTAAATAATGTTCAAGGATATTTGTTGCAAAATGTGGCGAATGTCGACAGAGGCGTTCGAATTTTATGGTACATCGAAATTTTACATCCATTATCGTCGAAGTATGCAAAAATATAAGGAATGCAAATGTCAATGACTTGAGCAATACTTTTCGAAAATGGTCACACCAGTTATGCAGTAAGTTCTCATTATTGCCGAAAATTTATATTCAAATATATGGAAGAATTTAGATATTAGACTACTTTGAATTATATTATTTCTTGACGAATAAAATTTCCATGATAGTTCTTGTACTGATTTTTTAAGACACAAAGTTCTTCTTTGCATCGTTCTTGCTCAAGAATATTAATAAATATAATTGGTACTAATATTTTCGTACAGCATTTGCGAAATTAAATTGTAATAATCCAGATAATAAAGTGTGAACAAAAAGTTTAAAGTTAAGTAAAGTATAGCAGAAAAATGTTGTATAATCTTCCTCAAGAATTATTTATTTTTACCCGAAGTTCATTTATAAAAAAAAAAAAAGGAAATTGAAATCTTAATACATTTTATTTGACGAATTTGTAATATTTTATGAGAAATTTCGAATTCTCCAACTGGAATTCGGTGTATAATGGTAAAAAGTCAAATCGTGTCAAAATCGACATATCTGTAATGATGTAAAAAGTAACTAAAACGAAAAGGTTAAGAAACAACATGGCAACAAACTCGAATTTTATGGAATGCGCGACGAGTCACTTCAAGAATCCTGTTTTATTTCATGTTAAAAACGTCGCTGAATTTTAAACGAGTTTCAACGAAGGCAGAATTCATTTTCCTGTTCGATGCGTTAAGAAATCGAGAACGTTAGTATTATATGGGACATTCCACGGTAACTCATACAGAAAAACCCCGCTTCAAGTTTTCCAATATTTTTTCTATATTGCCTGTTATCACTGAAAAGATACATCATTGATTTTTATCAGATGTTATTTTGTGCTGTTTTTATTTTTAAAAATGGAATAAGAAAAATTTAACTGTAATAAAAAATAACACAGAGTCGATTACATCAAAAAAAGTGACTAGAGTACCAAAATGGCAATAAACCCCGGGAATCTATATTCAGTCCTGAAATACCTCTTATATAATTGAAATATAATTTAATAATAACAAGAGTCATAATGTGAAAATAAAAATGAAGTAACAATTTTATTATCATTGCACAATTGTACATTTTGAATTACCAATGCAAAATTTTAGTGATTTTATAGACAAATCATGATTTCATTTTCTGTAAACTAGATAAACCTGCTCGACATGAAGTGTATCAACTTTTGTACAATTTTCTTATTAAAATGCTTTACATATCAGAAAAAAAAAGTAATTTAATTGTAAATATAATTGAGAAAAAGAACCGATTGAATATCACAGATGCTCTTTTCAGTCATCAGCAATTATTATTAAAAAAAATATTACTTAATTTGAAGCGGGACAATCCTATGGGAATTATCATGGAGTGACATATATACAAATATCTCATTAAGGCTACAAAGGCCTGTATGCATTTTATTATTTTCCTTTTGAGGATAAAAACCGGTATTATCTATGTGATCTTAGCTGCTGCTTGAATATCATATCTTACAGAGATCGAGAACCCCCCCCCCCCTTTTTTCCAAGGCCTTTTAAATATAATTAGTAGTCCGATACTCACAGAATACATGTTAATGAGAATCAGAGGTGCGATGCGTGATTAATAATCGCTCAAAAAACAGTGTAAATATCTTCTTCTTCTTTTTTTCCTCAAGCTGTTTGTGAGTTTCATCACGGCAGGGTTGTCAAACTGGACATTGGACAACAGGCTCATTCTCCATTGGATATGTATAGGTACATAAGCAGAATGCTGGCGCAGAGAGAATCAGTATCTCTAAATGCTGTCGTGGGATCACGTTGTTCTTAACTATCAGTGGCCGTTTTATTACCTCCAATACTTATAAACTTCATTTTTCTACTTTTTTTGTTGCTGCTGATTGCACGCCGAGTGTTGTTTTTAAAATTCACTTTTTCTGTCCTGTACCATTTAATTTTTTTTTTATAACAAACGCGTGTAAATTCGAATAATGTACAGTTGAAGTTGCCTCTATGTGCTCTTTAACGCAAAAGCCTGAAATCTGAGCATTTTTTGTCTGCACATGACATTAAAGGACTTTTGAAAAATGTGGTCCTCAATAGTGATAGTGTTTGTAGTTTTGGTGGTGCAGATCCATCATCATTCAGCTTCTGCTAACGGTTTACAAATTTTTATATTTTCATAATAAACCATTAGCCAATAATATAGAAGCCACTGTTACAAAATAGTATATTACGATACCAGTGCGATTAAACGTTTTCTTTATACAACTTTTTCGTATACAACTTTATCGCACTAGTGCGAGAAGTGCCTGCTTCTCGCACTAGTTTATTTTACTTTAATATACTATAAGCTTCCATTACAGATAATTTTTTTAAAATCAGCGTTGACTGATTTGGTGTTAAATAGAGTGTGTTAAAATTATTGGGCTCCTACTACAAAACTTTATACGCATTTATGTTCGGGAAAAATCGACAAAAATCAATAAACCTTTAGTAATCAATGCAGAATTATGGAACGAATTTTATTTTTAATTTTTAAAATTTTTTAAAAGATATAATTTCATTTTATTTAACTACTATCAAGTAAGACGTGTTGGAAGATTTGATAAGTTGGAATGGAAATTGTCACCAGGTCAATGACACCCATTATGGTGTTGAATTTTAACACCAGATTTTTAACAGCGTAGAAGAGTCGATAATACATTTTAATATTGCGCCTAATATAGATGCAATTTAATATACTAATAATATATAATAAAATTAATATTAAATAGAAATGTTTTATCTATTCGCAAAGGCCATCTCTGGCCTTATAGCTTTCCTCAGCTTTTATTATTTGCGGCCACGGAAGCATTGACTCTCATAAAAAGAAAATTCTCTACATGCGTGAAGTGCCGTAATCGCCTTCGGCTGTACGGTGGAATTTAATAAGGTAGTCCTTGCGGTACAGTCAAGTCAATGAAGTACTAAGACTAAAAAAAAAACAATTTTGTACACGTTTTAAAGTAAAAACTAGTGTAAGTTAAGATAGAGCTGGTTTGAAGAGGTCCCATTCGTTGTACAAAAAAAATGTATAACAAATATTTACAACAAAAAATAACTCGGTTTCCACTAATAAATATCATGGGCATATTTTCAAACTGTTTTTGTGAAGTTAAATTATTAATTATCGTTCGATTTTTATGAGAGGAAATAAATCATTTCGGTTTTTTAAATATGTTTCTCGAAATCGTATCCAACAACTTTCTATAGTCAAAGTGTTAAAGAATTGAAAAAAAAAGAATCAGGTTTCATAAATTCTTGTAGAACGTATTACTACATAAAAAAGTAAGAAGTAACGCTTTACCACAACTTAGTCCAAGTGTTAACTCACCGGAAAATAAAGAAAAATCTTACCAATAATTTACAACTTTCTATGAAAAAAATTGAGATTTTGACGTTAGCCATTCGGCCGCTAGATGGCCACATCGCAATACCTAATCTCGCAAGTGAACGGTAGTAGCGAAGCCTACAAAGCTCCCAACGCCTTTCCGTCAATTGTGCTCATTGTAAAGACAGTATCTAGAAGGTTCAGAATAGGAACCCTACAATTCGCAGGAATTATTGAAAAATAAATTCTATTTTAAATTCATTTTAGTAGACAGTTGAACATTATTATGGATTATTGGCATTCTATCGATAGCAGTAAAATGAATATTTTTATAACGAGCTATTAACTAAGGCGGCAGATTTTTGAAAGTTACCATAAGAATTTGTAACCCTAGTGAAAATGACATCCTATCCACCCAGATCAGTTGTTGATCGTTATAGAAAATTACAACATTCCACAACAATTGTTCCAAGCCTCGCACTTCCTCATAGATAGTTGAAGCTTTCGCATAGTTTTTCGTAGATTATTGTAGTTTCAATATACTTTTGCACACCAAATTGTAACAGAAGAACACAGTTCTTTGACCAATTTTTAAATTAAAAAAGTTTTAGTTATGGCATAATTTCAGCATAGCGGACGTTGTAGATTTTTTCTGCGAGGAAAATTTTTTTTTTTTAATTTTAATTTCTTTTTTATGGCCTTGTCGCAGAAAAATAACTATACTGTGTGTTTTGTCATTGATTCTGCACATGAATTTTTCCTGATGCACAAACGAGAAATAGCGGAAAATAACATATGTTTCAGGTTCCTGCAATCAGAGCTGCGTGACTCCACGTGGAGAACGAGGCAATTGCCAGAACATCAAATCCTGCGAGCCGCTCCTACAAATTCTTCGCCAGTACGGCAATCAAGCCAGTGATTTTTTACGGCAATCCACATGTTTCTACGTCGGTATGAATCCTTATGTTTGTTGCCCAGCGAACAACGATGATCTCAACAAAAGGGCTGAGAATATTATGAGCAACAATAACCAGAACATCAACAACAACAATAATGCAAATATTAATAATAATAATAATAACAACAACAATAACAATAACGGAGTTAGTAATAATAATAAACGATACGGACCTCTTTTGTCGCCTGAATGTGGAGTGAGGGCTGCATCAAATTTCTCTAAGATTCTTGTCGTTGGTGGAACGGATTCCATCTTAGGTAAGTTAATTTTGTTTATATAAAAAAAAAAAAGGAATGTTCTAATGTATTGAAACGAAAAATTGAAATCCACTGTAATATAAAATATAAATATATTTAAAATATATTTAAATATATAAATGATATTTAAAAATCAATTTCACACAGCATTTATCTTGTTTACGCATCTCGGCGACTATATCAGTTAAAGTAGTAATGGGTTTTTTTATGGGTTCAAAAAAAATGTAGTTGTTTATTTTTTTATTTACAGATTCGGATGAAAATTATCAAAATCTTTGTCAAAATTCTTTTTAAAGATACGTACATGTTATGTTTATATCGTTGGATAGAGCTCATCTGGCTCTACAACTTTTGTCCGAATCATTCTTGTTTGCTAAAACACATAGAACGAAAATTAACAGATTAATTAAAAATTAAATTTTTGTGATTTTAGAAATTTCCTGAATTTTTAATAAATTTCTAGGCTTACTGGAACAAAATTCTAGAATACAGAATATATAATTTATGAATTTCAAATTTACTGAATTTTTCATAAGAGGTTTCATAAGTTTTTGCTTATCGATCGTACCATGCTCTAGTCGCAGTTCATGAGTTCATTAAGAAGACACATTTTTTTTTCTTAATGACAAAATTTAAGAATACATTTTTTTTCTTAATAACAAAATTTAAGAATACATTTTCATTTTTAACTGAACAAATTATTTTCTAACGTTTTATGTATTCGACCAAAAAAAAAATAGAACTCCAATGCAATGAAACACAAAAAGAGCGAAATCTACCTTTTTTGCCTGACCCCAGCCATCGAGATCTTTTGAACTTCAAAATATTATAGCGTTCATTAATTTGGCATGCCTTCATTTATTCCTTGATTTATATCCTATTGTGCAAAATACTCGCAGATTTAATTTTTTTTTCCTTTTCATGAATATTTTCGGCGATTATCGGCGAAGTTGCATAAGCAAGGTCGCTGCCTCAAAAAAGTTATTCGCGAAAACAGGATCCTTTAATATTTAATAGCTGTTTTTTTTTTTTTGCGATTAGGCGACTGGCCATGGATCGCAATTCTTGGCTACAGAGGCACGAAACAAAATGGATACAAGCCACGATGGCGTTGCGGCGGTGCCTTGATCTCCAGTCGTCATGTGTTGACCGCAGCTCACTGCGTTTACAGACTCGACGATCTTTACCTGGTGCGACTCGGTGAACTTGACCTTAATAAAGACGACGATGGTGCAACACCCATTGATGTACCAATCGAGAGACGGACAATTCATCCCCAATATAATCCCAACACTTACACCAACGACGTGGCCGTTCTGAAACTCAATCAGGAAATTACATTTACGAGTAAGTGTACTTGGTAATCGAATATGAGGCATTCCATACCATTTCGACCTGGGTCAGACCCTCGACCTCACGGATTTGGTCCATAATTTTTTATGTTATCGTTCCAACTCTAAAAAGTACTCAGATTTTTTTTTACATTTTTGTTCCTAAATTTCACTTAGTTATGATTTTTCAAAACTAACTGATTTTTAGCAGTAATTGAAAAATCTAGAAAAATTCTCAAAAATCGTGTGTGAAATATCAAAATTTTTGGAAAATTTACTCTAAAAAGTACTGAGATTTTTCTTTTTTAGACTTTTTTTCCAAAAATTTTCATATTTGACATACGATTTTTGAGAATTTTTTCAGATTTTTTAATTATTGCTAAAAATGTGTTATTAATATGAGGCATTCCATACAATTTCGACCTGGGTCAGACACTCGACCTCTCGCATTTGGTCCATAATTTTTTATTTTATCGTTCCAACTCTAAAAAGTACTCAGAATTTTTTTTTAGACTTTTTTTCCTAAATTTTACTTAGTTATGATTTTTCAAAACTAACATATTTCTAGCAGTAATTAAAAAATCTGAAAAAATTCTCAAAAATCGTGTGTCAAATATAAAATTTTTTGGAAAATTTACTCTAAAGAGTACGGAGATTTTTCTTTTTTAGACTTTTTTTCCAAAAATTTTCATATTTGACACACGATTTTTGAGAATTTTTTCAGATTTTTTAATTACTGCTAAGAATGTGTTATTAATATGAGGCATTCCATACCATTTCGACCTGGACCAGACCCTCGACCACTCGGATTTGGTCCATAATTTTTTATATTATCGTTCCAACTCTAAAAAGTACTCAGATTTTTTTTTACATTTTTTTTCCTAAATTTCACGGCACATTGAAATTTTTGAAAAAAGTGTTTTTACGCTATGCACACATTTTTTCTAAACCACTTTTCTCGATCTTTTGGAAAATTCTTAGCATCCTGACATGAAAATCGAAAAGAAAAGAAGAATTCATGAAGCTTTCTCTACGGGAAGTAAACTATGAATGCAATTTTTTTTTTTTCAGGATTAATCAAACCAATTTGTCTTCCGGTCACCGAGGAACTAAGACAGAAAACTTTCGTCGACGCTTTTCCATCTCTCGTTGGATGGGGTTCCGTTTTCTTCAGTAAGACAGTTCTACAGGATCTGATATTTTGTTCTGTTTTAGAGTTAAGGTAGTCCTTGTGTCAAGTCAGTCGAGTGATAAGATTTCAAAAAATGTTTTGTGCCCATTTAAAAGGAGAAACTAAGTACGAATTAAGGTGCTCTTCTGGTAGAAAGAGCATTCTACTTAATGAAGAAAAAAAATGTATAACAATTTATTCGCAGAATAATATATTAGCTTCCACCAATAAAACTACTGGAATGTTTTTACGCAGTTTTTTGTAACGGCGGATTTCTAATTTTTTATTTTATCTTAACGTGTAATAGTTCATTTTTATTTTTTTTTCTAAGATTCTTCACAAATTCACCGAGTAATATGCTTCGTTTTATTTCTCATTGAGAGTTTTTTTTTTCACAAACAAATGGCTGTAAATTGTAAACGATGAATATTATCATAAATATTTTCCTGTCAAGATCAAAGAAAAATTACAAATTTGGCTCATAAAAATATGCCAATGGATTTACTGTCGTAAGCTGAGTTTTTTTTAAGTCTATTAACTGTTATAATTTTTTCTACAGTAAATAGTAACTCTTTAATCCAAATTCATCCTTTTTTTCTTCTTTAAAGCGTGTTCAATTGTATTTTTTTTTAAATCTTAGTTCTCGATTGATTTAACAGTAACACAACGACTACCTTCAATTATTAAATAAGGAAGAACGCAAATTAAAAGTTAAATATAATTTTGTGCAGAGGGTCCCACTAGTTCCATTCTTCAACAAGTTCAAGTACCTGTCGTCACTCCGCAAAAGTGCAAGGAGGCTTTCCAACGTTTTAAAAGTGCTACAATTGACGATCGTGTTCTCTGCGCAGGTTATGCTCAAGGCGGTAAAGACTCTTGTCAGGTAAGATGATTTTTTGTGTCAAAAAATACTAATATCAGCTATTTATTAATATAACTATAATATACACATTTAAAAAAAATCTACACTCATGATTTATTTTAAATGGAAGAAAAAAACATTTTTATTTTAAATTTATAATGAAATTATATTCTTTCTATTAAATAATCATTTATTTGAAATCTTTTTATTAATTATAATATAAATTTTAAATTAATATCAACTAAAAAAAAAAAAAATAGGATGCAAAGTAGAATATTGCAGATTGCTTCTTAAGTAGAATGTATGTATTTTTCCAGACTGTTTGTTCATTTTTTTATTTAATATCCGGTCATTCGTACTACGATAAAGTGCTTATGAAAAATGAATAGTGAAAAGATTTTCACGATATATATTTTTCTGTTTCAGGGTGATAGCGGTGGGCCCTTGATGGAACGCTTCAACAAATCATACTACGCAATCGCCGTAATCTCATATGGTTTCAAATGTGCTGAGCCAGGCTTCCCGGGTGTTTACTCCAGGACCACTCATTTCCTTGACTTTATTGTCTCGCTCTTAAATTGAGCCTTTTTTACAGTGAAGAATAATTTTGTAAAATCGTAGTAGCAGTTTTTGTAAAAGAAAACAAAAACATTTTATTATATAAGTAAATGAATGACTATGTTACTTTTGACAAAAAATCATTTGTATTTTACGATTTGTTTCTTAAATTACTAAAGTGACGACAAAAAAATATTGTCAAATCTACATCGCTTTAGTTGCAAGAAATGACAAAACATATTTTGTGAAATAAAAATACAAATATTTGACACGAAGCAAAGAGTGGAGGTCCGGGTTTTTCTTTTTTTTAAACCTTTTTATACTTTTTCACTTTTTAAATTTCTTCTAACATTATCTTATTCTTTTTTTACTAAATAAATGAAAATGCAAGTTTGTAAAATAACTTTCTCGTATTTTGCCACTTTTTTTTTGGTAATTTTTGGCAACAAAAAATTATATTTATTTATTTAAAAAAATATATTTATCTATGTGAATTCCACAATTCACATTTATCGTACAATATAGAACGTTTATGTGTACGTATTGATTTTGTTCAACGCAAATCATGACGACTCCAAACATGTACTCGTGCATACGATTCTATAAATAAAAAAAGGAAACTTTCCAAGGAGTTTTACTGAATGAAAAAAAAAAAAAATTTCCACGCTATGAGGCAACGAGAATATTAATATATGGGGTATTACGCGCCAGTCGGTACACCTCCAAAGTTGACTATAATCGGCGTGACTCATTTTTCCTCCTCATAGAGGAAATTTTATACATATTCATGAATTTTTTTTTCGAGATTCTATCATATCAGAATACTTAGAATCGGTCTTTCAATTTGTGCGCGTGTGCGTGTTTTCTCTCACAGTAATACAAGCAATTTTGTTATTCGAGATTTTTAACGCAAAATCTCCGATTTTTCATGTACCAAAAAAATATAATGTGTAGAACTTCCACACACTTTGCCGAGTTTTGCAAGAAGTAAGTAAAAAAAAATGTATAATTAATTAGGAACACTTTCAGCAGAACGAAAAATCGAGAATATCATGTAATAATATTGTGAAGGTATTCTAAAAATGTTTTGGAGCAATGTTGGAAAATCTAATCTCACAAATATTTTAGAAATGATAGAAAACTAGCGAAAAATTGAGAATATATCTGAAACATTATAAGAATATTACAAAAAAAAAAAAGAATTCCTCACGATATTTTAGAAATATTTTAGAAGTAAAATAAAAGATTGAGTACATTTCTTAAATATTTAAAAAATATTTTATAGGACTATAGTTTGTTTTTAAATATTATAAAATATTTTTTTCGTATATTTGAGAATTATTTTGTAATATTCGAAAGATTTAAAATAATGCGTGCTGTGAGGGTAATTGAAAAAAAAAAAATTCGAATTAGAAACTTTGTTCGCTAAAACGAATTAGTGATATTGGCAAAAGTCACCTATGTCGATATTTAGTATTCATCGATTTTGAAATTTTATAAACATTTTAATTACATTTTACAACCCTGCTCATTGACAAATACCAGAAACGCACATCGCCTGACTCCAAATACTTTTTTTTTTAAATGAAAAAAAAAAAATTCACAGGCGCGATGTTATTATGATGTTGAATGATCATAATAACGGTAGCCAATTATCCTGCAAGTAATTTTCGAGAGACAGAACAATGGGTCAATGACAATAAAATTACAAACATTGAGTAACAATATCTTTTTTTAATTACAAATAAATTTCATCATTCTATCGAGTCCGTCAAGCTATATACAAAAAAAAACGTATGTGTATATCACGGGGATGAGTATCGTATGGTCTTACATAAACTCATATTGAAATGCACATAAATAATTTTGTTAAATGTCTTTGCATCTTTATATACTATTTCACGTAAAAAGTTGCATATATGAACTTTATGTTACAAAAAAAAAAAAAAAAACGTTCAATCCCAGAATTTATTTGCATTATGCAAACGTTCTCTGTAAGTCCTGTAGTATGATTGAAATTTTCGGTACATCGTGAGAAAAAGCCTTGGTCGAAAACTCAATTCAACAGTGGAATAATAAAATCGAGGAACGATGTGGTTTTGGTATAAACACCAGGGAATCCTGGCTCGGCGCATCTAAATCCATAAGAAACTACTCCAACGGCGTAGAAAGTTTTTCCAATGGGAAACATCAATGGTCCACCGCTGTCACCCTGAAAAAGAGAAGAGAGTAGAAAAAAATATTTTTAGAAATATTTTGAAAAAAATATATTTAGAAATGTTTAGAAAAAAAATAAATGTAGAGAAACATAATTTTAGAAATATTTGGAAAAAAATATTTTTAGAAATATTTGGAAAAAAAATATTTTTAGAAATATTTGGAAAAAAAATATTTTTAGAAATATTTGGAAAAAAATATTTTTAGAAATATTTAGAAAAAAATAATTTTAGAAATATTTAGAAAAAAATATTTAGAAAAATATATTTTTAGAAATATTTGGAAAAAAATATTTTTAGAAATATTTGGAAAAAAATAATTTTAGAAATATTTAGAAAAAAATATTTTTGGAAATATTTAGAAAAAAATAATCTTAGAAATATTTAGAAAAAAATATTTTTAGAAATATTTGGAAAAAAATATTTTTAGAAATATTTAGAAAAAAATATTTTTAGAAATATTTAGAAAAAATAGTTGTTTACAGATTCACGCAAACTGATATAACTTTTCTCGGAAGTACAATTAGACTGCAATGATAATGCAAAAATTAACGGGCACGCGCCTGGTTGCATGTTGCATGTTGCACGTTGTCTGCTATATTATTTTTTATGTTTTATTCTTTTTTTTTTCTACCGAGCTTGACTCACCTGACAAGCGTCTTTGCCACCTTTCGCGTAACCCGCGCACATGACTCGATCGTCAATCGTCGCGGTTTTGAAGCCTGTGAATGCCGTTTTACACTGTTCCTCCGAAACAACCGGCACCTGAAGCTGCTGAAGTTGGGCACTGCTGGGACCATCTGTAAAACATTAAACAAATTAGTAAAAAAAATTCTTTTGGGATGTATTTTTGCAGTAGATACAGTTGGAAATATTTTTTGCTTCCTCATAGAGGAACATTTTATTTTTTTTTTTCAAAATTTTAATTTTAATATACTCCGATAATTCAAGCATTCGATTATTTTTTATTCAGTTTCGAATTTTTAGAAAAAATTTCTGTATGTTCTCTAACTTTCGTAAATTTGTAGCTGTCGAGGTAAATAATTTTTTACAAATAAAGCTACACTAAAGAAGACTCGATATTGAATTTGGAATAAATCCACAAATAGGTCCAATTTTTCTGAAATTTTTAATTTTTTGAAAAAATTAACATTTTTCTCTAACTCACGTAAAATCTCATCAAATAAACGGAAATTTTCTACAGAGATGAAAAATAATATTAAGCGCTGCTAAGTTGCAAATTTGGTGATGATCGGTAAAGCAGTTCGAATTTGAATTTTTGAAAAAAAATTAACATTTTGTTACACCTCAAAAATTTGACACTTTCTCATAGTGGTGGCTTTCTAAAAAATAGAAACTAACGAGGAAGCAATATGCAAAATTCTACTTTGCAGCCTTTTTTTAATTATGATTAAAAAAAAAAAAAAGTTGTACCTAATTTATTTATATACCATACCTAAAATCTATACAAATTTAATATTCATCTTTCAATTTTGAGGATCAGATGTGAAATGATATGTATACTTACTGAAATAAACGGAGCCCCATCCAACGATGAATGGAAATGATCCAACGAGATTTTTATTCTTAATAGTCTCGGTGATTGGGAGGCAAAGTGGCTTTATCAGAGCTGTAAAAATTCGCGTTTCATTAAATGAACAAATTTTCAATGATCACCATTTTTATTCAATATTTTTTTATTTAATATACTTACGTGTGAATTGAATGTCCTGTTGGAGCTTTAGAACGGCGATATCATTGGTGTAAGCAGTTGGACTGTATTGGGGATGAATGGTTCGTCTCTCGATACCAACGTCAATTGGAGTTGCTCCTTCGTCATTTCTCTCGAGATCGAGATCGCCAAGACGCACGAGGAAGAGATCGTCGCGTCTGTAAACGCAGTGACCCGCTGTTAGAACGTGACGAGCCGAAATCAGCGAACCACCGCAGAGCCATCGCGGCTTGTTCGGATTTTGTCTTCCACGGTAGCCAAGGACTGCGATCCAAGGCCAGGCGCCTATTTTTTCAAATGAAACAAACATTATCATTAATTATGAGAATCCTACGTTGGTGGTTTTGGACCTTGAATGATCAGCCTCCGTAAATTCATTTGCCGGAGGAATGTGACATGCTTATTGAGATTAAAATTATTATTTCAAATACTCTTCAGATATGATTATCAAAAATTCTGTGATTAAAATATTTGGCTGATATTTAAAAAAAAAAAAATGTATTCTATAATCGGAATGTGTTGACGATTTTTGAATTATTGAGATTTAAAATAAAGATTTTTGACATTTTTATTGTAATTAAAAGAATTATTTTAAATACTCTTCAGATATGATAATCAAAAATTCTGTGATTAAAATATTTGAGTAATATTTAAAAAAAAAAATGTATTCTATAATCGGAATGTGTTGACGATTTTTCAATTATTGAGATTTAAAATAAAGATTCATGACATTTTTATTGTAATTTAAAAAAATATTTTAAATACTCTTCAGATATCATAATAAAAAATTCCGTGATTAAAATATTTGACTGATAATTTTTAAAAAAAATTTAACTATAACCGGAATGTTTTGATGATTTTTCAATTATTCAGATTGAAAATAAAGATTCATGACATTTTTATTGTAATTAAAAGAATTATTTAAAATACTCTTCAGATGTGATAATAAAAAATTCCGTGATCAAAATATTTGATTGATAAATATAAAAAAAAAATTTTTAACTATAACCGGAATGTTTTGACGATTTTTCGATTATTATGATTGAAAAAAAAGATTCATGACATTATTATTGTAATTAAAAGAATTATTTAAAATACTCTTGACATATGATAATCAAAAATATCCCTGATAAAAATATTTCGCAGACAATTTTATTCGTTATTAACTATAACCGGAACGTTTTTAAGATTTACTAATCCTCGCTCTGAATTTCACTGCTATTTAGTGAATATGGCTGCCAATTTAACCACATAATCTTTTTATTTTTAGCTGTTATTCAGGAATTAAATTTAACCAAAATTCAATTTCAAAATCTTCATTTTTTTCTAAGAAAATAAATATATATCCATATCACTACTAGTGTAACACTTCTTTAAATTCTAAACTTAACCAATTTTTTTATCACTTCTAACTTTACAAATAATTTTGTATAATCTCGCCAATCGAACAAAATTTTTTTTTACTTTCAATTTCATAAAAAAAAAATCCTTAAGAAACCAAAAAAAAAACGTTATAAAATTAACAAAACGGAATTTAATACTGCGAACCTGATATTCCGATTTGACATCAAAACAAAACAAAACAAAAAATATGACTTTGCAAACTTACCCAACTTGGCGGGAACTCCACCAACGACTCTCGTATATTTCGCATCGGTGGTTCCACATTGAGGAGCCTGAAGAGGTCCGTATCGCGACTCTTCTACCCATTGATTTGGATTGTTGTTGTTATTATTGTTGTTGTTGTTGATATTGCCATTATTATCATTATCATTGCCATTACTATTTCTAGCAAACGGACAGCAAACTCGAGGATCTTGACCGTCGTAGCCGCATACCGATTGACGTAAAAATTCGCCAACCTCGTTTCCGTATTCGCGCAAAAGTGCCAGTAAAGGCTCGCAATTCCTGATATTTCTGCAGTCTCCTCGCTGTCCTCGTGGATTTACGCAGGATATGCCATCTGTAAATCAATTTACGTTTGTTTATCTCGATTCTTATGATATTCAATGCTTCGCTACTGTTTCTATATATAAATATGTATATCTATATTTACTGTTATGATTGGATTATAAACGTCATTCATGTTATTATGCTTGCAGAAGTCATGTAATTGCTTCATGCAACTTGGAGATTACGCAATTCGTGGCATTAAAGCGTACATCGATTTTCATCAATTATCGCATCTTTACAACATTAGATAAGCCAATGCTTATTAGAGTGCATTAGCATGGAGTACCGTTTATGCCAAGTTCAAAAATCATCTTGCAATGTGTTCACAAGTATTTACAGTTTCTTCATTTTGAGACATTTAGATTTGACTGCAGTGAGTCTGTTGATACAAATACATTTATTGAGCTATTTGCTCCAAAAATGCACTGTACTTTGAAGTTGGTTTAACTGTATTTTTTTTTTTTGGGATTTCTATCTGTTGATTCATAAGTTCACAATTATTTACAGTTTTTTCATTTTGAGACATTTATATTTGACTGCAGTGAGTCTGTTGATACAAATACATTCATTGAGCTATTTGTGTAAAAAATGCACTCTACTTTGAAGTTGGTTTAACTGTATTTTTTTTTTTGAGATTTCTATCTATTGATTCATAAGTTCACAATTATTTACAGTTTCTTCACTTTGAGACATTTATATTTGACTATAGTGAGTCTATTGATACAAATACATTCATTGAGCTATTTGTGCCAAAAATGAACTGTACTTAGAAGTTGGTTTAACTGTATTTTTTTTAGCTTTCTATCTGTCGATTCATAAGTTCACAATTATTTACAGTTTCTTCATTTTGAGACATTTATATTTGACTACAGTGAGTCTATTGATACAAATACATTTATTGAGTTATTTGTGCCAAAAATGCACTGTACTTTGAAGTTGGTTTAACTGTATTTTTTTTAGATTTCTATCTGTTGATTCATAAGTTCACAATTATTTACAGTTTCTTCATTTTGAGACATTTATATTTGACTGCAATTAGTCTATTAATACAAATACATTTAATGAGCTATTTGTGCCAAAAATGCACTGTACTTTGAAGTTGGTTTAACTGTATTTTTTTTTTGAGATTTCTATCTATTGACTCATAAGTGCACAATTCTTTACAGTTTCTTCATTTTGAGACATTTATATTTGACTACAGTGAGTCTATTAATACAAATACATTCATTGAGCTATTTGTGCCAAAAATGCACTGCACTTTGAAGTTGGTTTAACTGTATTTTTTTTTTTTGAGATTTCTATCAATTGATTCATAAGTTCACAATTATTTACAGTTTCTTCATTTTGATACATTTATATTTGACTACAGTGAGTCTATTGATACAAATACATTCATTGAGCTATTTGTGCCAAAAATGCACTGCACTTTGAAGTTGGTTTAACTGTATTTTTTTTTTTGAGATTTCTATCTATTGATTCATAAGTTCACAATTATTTACAGTTTCTTCACTTTGAGACATTTATATTTGACTACAGTGAGTCTATTAATACAAATACATTCATTGAGCTATTTGTGCCAAAAATGCACTGCACTTTGAAGTTGGTTTAACTGTATTTTTTTTTTTTGAGATTTCTATCAATTGATTCATAAGTTCACAATTATTTACAGTTTCTTCATTTTGATACATTTATATTTGACTACAGTGAGTCTATTGATACAAATACATTCATTGAGCTATTTGTGCCAAAAATGCACTGCACTTTGAAGTTGGTTTAACTGTATTTTTTTTTTTGAGATTTCTATCTATTGATTCATAAGTTCACAATTATTTACAGTTTCTTCACTTTGAGACATTTGACTGCAGTGAGTCTATTGATACAAATACATTCATTGAGCTATTTGTGCCAAAAATGCACTGTACTTTGAAGTTGGTTTAACTGTATTTTTTTTCTTCGGAGCTTTCTATTTATTGATTTATAAATCATCTTCTATAACCGTAAGAACACGTTTTTTTTTAAGTTCCCCAGGTAATTTCTTGAAATAAATACTAAAGAAAAATGTCTTCCTCGTGTCGCAGAAATGAAATTGTTTCTTGAGTCTCAGATCTCAGGCTATTTAAAATATGAAATTACATAAATTTATGCTAATTATTCACCGTTAAGTGAAATCCATTCTAACAAAGTGAAATAAATATAAAATTAATGTCGATTTAAACAAAAATAAATAAAAAAAGCCGATACATCCAAAGAAATTCTCAATGTTATAACATTAATGTTGAGTTTGAGAGAACTCGTGTTAAAAATTTAAAGGCGATCTACAGGATTCGCTAATGAGTCACCAATTTTTTTTTTTCGTTTTTTATTATTACTGCTGCACTAAACAATAAAAAAAAAATTCTGAGAATTTTTTCTGTGGTAAAAAAAATCTAGGCTCTTTACTCCTCCAGTCCATTTTAACTATTTTTCTTTTCTTCTCTTAATCTGCAATTCAGGTATGCAAAATTACATAGTCACTGTGTAAATGATAGATGAATGCAAGTGCAAAAATATGATTAACGCTTCATCAAACGGAAGGCAAATATGGTTTTGCACGCATATATTCTAAGAGGAAACTCTCAGCCACGAGGCAAAACTAAGAATGCTCGTCACTTTTTTCAATAATTCCATTAGTGAATAGCTTCGGCGACCAAACAGTAGACGGGTGTATTCGATCTATGTAGCTACAGAAAAATTAGTGTCTAATGAAATTATTTACTGCATAAATAATTTCATAAGTTTTTGTTTCCTTATTGAGAATAAGAAATGTAGAAACGATTTATTTATTAAAAAATAAAGAAATTTTTATAAAATTATCAAATTGTTTGTAAAATAAATGAACAAGTAGAATAAGTTCGAAAATAAAAAGATATTACGAATTATGCATATATTTGTATGGGACATTCCATAGCAAATCTATAGTGACTCTCGTATTAAAAAAAAACTACATACCAATTTTCTAATTTTTTCCTAAACACTAAAATATCACATATAGTTAAAAATAATATTTTCCAACCGATTTTTTCTCACTCTGTCCCAGTCTCGATTCGTATTCATACGGAATATCATTTTTGGCAAAGAAAAGAAAATGCTGTAACTTGAAAATAGTGTAAAGCTCCTAATTTTCCTTGGCAAATTAATTTTCGAAAAAAAATCTAAAAATTGGTGTTAATTTAAAAAAAAACTTATCTCACTACAATATACTAAAATTACAAAAAAAAAAAAGAATAATACAAGAATCACGAGCTTGTTGAACTGTCATAAAATTTCCCAATTATAGCTCATCGAAACTATTTGTCTGTAAAGTGTACAGGAATCATTAGGGAATCCCTTGTGTATAGAAATGATTCAAATCTCGTCACGTTAGTCAATCTGCTTTTTTTTTCCGTCGCGTGATTCATCGGTGAATGGCATAGGCATTTACATGGCGCAAATTGGTGATGTACGGATATCCCATTTGAATACTTAGACCATCATTTAAAGTGACACACGTCATCAATGCGATTCACGGAATTTACTCGGTACTCTCTCGACGGATATTGAGAGAAGAACATGTAGCAAATATGGATTTCAACATTCCTTCGTTATGTGTGAACGTCAAGAGGATTCAACGTTGACGTCCTTGTCGGACGTATAGATCATGTGAGGATTTAATATTTTCGTGGACAACGACCGAACTGCTTTCATCGATTGACCCTCGACGTTTCTGGACCTTGGCCCTCTTCATTTACGAGGCAGCAATCTCAGCTACCTGGATCTTGGTGAAAGCAACGCTTCTGGACTCGAAAGCAAGTTGAATCAAATGAACTCTTGAACCAATAATTACGCACTCTGTTTGTTGTTTTGCAACTCTGTTTGTTGCTTCGACGTAGCAACTGTCTTGATCATATAGATCATCAACTCTACGATTATTTCCTTTACAAGAAAATTCTGTAACATTGCTCATTATTTCCTCACTATTTTCCACCAACTTTCGCCAACTCTATGAAGAAGTATGATGATCAATTTCAGATTCCTCATCGAGGAAGCTTTGCAAAATATGAAAAATATTGAGGAAGCTATTTCCAAGACTGTACTTTGCCGGTTTCTTTTTTTTACTTGAGGAGACTCAAATGGAAAAATCTGAATTAAATATGAATGTTTATATATTTTTTTAATGACAATTATAAGAAATAATGAGATTACACTTTTTTGATTAAGCCTTAATTGTGATTTACAAAAAAAATAAAAAATTAATTTTAACGATGAAAAATTTAAAAATGTTAAATCTTCTTAAATTTCAACTATCTCACAGACATTTGCGAAATGAAAAAAAAAATAGATTTCGTCTATTTGACGGCAAATAAAAACGTATTTTTCAGATTTTTTTTGTTAGGAAATTTGTATAGTATTGCAAATAAGACTTTTTGTATTTTAAAAAGCATCCTTTGGAGTATCGTTCATAGGTTTTTAATGAAAAAATATTTTAAATTTAAAAAAAGAATTAGCGATTAGAAAATTCGAAAAAAACGTGCCGAGATTTGACTAGATAGCCTCGGCATTTCCTAAGGTTGCTCAGCCTTCCAACCACAATTGTACATATATATACATTTCGAGGTATCGTCGTTCTCGGAAAAATTCAATGTGAACTACTCTCATACCAGGAATTTATGTCAAATCTCGTGGAACTCGCGCTATATAGTATCCTTATAATTTATTCGCGGGTTCTCGTCGAGTTTATTGCAGTTCAATTGAATGTACGAATACTAACCCTGAGCGGATACTCGATTATGCAGCACCAACAGAACCGCAAGTATTGCCACACATGTTGACCACATACCTTACAGTTTTCTGTAATGAGAAAATAAATTAGAATTTTCAGAAATTTTAGAATCTTTGGAAGTTTTAGAGTGTTTGGAATTTTTAGAATTTTTAGAATTTTTAGAACTTTGAGAATTTTTAGAATTTTTAGAATTTTTAGAATTTTTAGAATTTTTAGAATTTTTAGAATTTTTAGAATTTTTAGAATTTTTAGAATTTTTAGAATTTTTAGAATTTTTAGAATTTTTAGAACTTTGAGAATTTTTAAAATTTTTAGAATTTTTAGAACTTCAAGAATTTTTAGAATTTTTAGAATTTTTAGAATTTTTAGAATTTTTAGAATTTTTAGAATTTTTAGAATTTTTAGAACTTTGAGAATTTTTAGAGTTTTTAGAATTTTTAGAATTTTTAGAATTTTTAGAATTTTTAGAATTTTCAAATATTTGGATCTACGAATTTTTCTAAATGATCATTAAACACCATAAAGAAAAATCAAGGACATGGGACTTGTTATACGATTTTTTTATCCGATAAAAAATCGCACTTTTTAAAAATCTGTACAATTATTCTTAATTTCTAAAGAACACTTGTCTAAAATTCTTTGATTTCAGTTTATCATTCTAATCTTCTTAATCCTAGGATGCAATTTTAAGCATTTTATGAACAAAAAATATATATTATATCATTTTTTAAATTTATTCACTTCAAACAAAATCGTACCGTGAATGAAGCCAAAGATTGATCAAGTTTGCTATTAACATTGCAAATATTTGCGTACATTCGGCACAACCATTTATCGATAAATTACCAACAAATACTGCATATGAGCGTGCAAAACCCACGTCAAAATTGACTGTAATAAATGACCTTGAAGTATGGAAAAAAAAAGCGAGGCCGCATTTTCATGCCTCGATGCATTTAATCGTATTTATTCCACCTAAAGGATATACGTCAGTATACAATAATTTGTTCAAACAACAGCAAATCGCGACGCGGCCAATACGCTTTAATTGCGGGATATTTTGCACTGAAACGATGACGTGTCGGAGTTCCGTTACTTAATTATTGCTCTCCGATTTTTTCTTCTTTTTTTTTCATGCGAAGTGTGCGCAAAATTTTGGAACATGCAACACATAACATTTTTAAACATTTCGGAACATACGCGCATGAAATTTTTTTTTTTAAATTTCAGAACATCTGCTCATGACATTTTTTTAAATAAAAAAAAAATGCGTGCACGACATTTAAAAAAATTTCGAAACATCCAGCACATGTACATTTTTCAAAATTTCGGCACATCCGCGCATGTCATTTTTTTAAATATCTCAAATCATCCGAGTATAACTTTTTTTTTAAAATATCGGAAACTCGTATCTTTTAGATTTCAATCGCAGATGCTTTACGAGGTCAGTTTTTTTTAGCGCGAATAATCAACAATCATACGTGCCATCTAAATTGTTTGAATAGCTTTTTTCTTTATAGCTTCTGTTTTAGTAGCTGTGTGTACTTTTTTATACGATTACAAAGGCTAATTCTAACACAAGTTTCGTAATTGGCGCGCCGCGAACATTGTTACGCTTCGATGATAATTTAAAACCGGTCTAGGGGATTCCCTCGCGCACTTTCAAGCTGTGCTAAATATCGTCACGATGAAGTTCACGGTCAAATGATCCCGCCATAATAATCATTGATTCTCGTCATGATCGACGAGATTTATAACGATCACCGCGCAATTAAAAGGCTCTTTTTTAAATTACGATGTCCTCTTAAGTCTGTCCTTGTTATTATGTGTGATACTTTGATTATTATTAAATCTCCAATGAATTTTTTAAAGGAATTAAATCCATTTAAGCATTCTAAGAAGGGCTTCGTTAAAAAAATCTCACGATCCGAGATTTTGGTGAAGTAAAAAAAAATCTTACGATCCGAGATTTTGGTGAATTAAAAAAAAATCTTACGATCCGAGATTTTGGTGAATTAAAAAAAAATCTCACGATCCGAGATTTTGGTGAATTAAAAAAAAATCTCACGTCAATAACGATATAAAAAAGTATTGAAAAAAAGAATGCATAAAAAGCTTCAAAAGATTTTGCTGTTAGATGAAAAGCACGATTTTTTTAAGTCGACTAAACATATATTAATATTCATGTAGCGGATTTAATATTTTTTTCAAATAACATCGATATAAAAAGAAAAATAATTTCTCATTTAAAAAATTGTTGCAGCCAAATTTTACTATCTATTATAAAATGTTCTCTGATTTTTTTTCGGATTAAAAAAAATGGTGGTTTTAAATTTTTTTAGATAAATTATATCTCAGAAACGAAGAACTTACAAAATGTAAAAAAAAATGTAGTATGAGTTTTTCAACATGTTCTTATGTATAAAAAATTAAATTATTTTCTGTGTTTGCACTTTCTTTACAACTCGTCATAAAAATTAACTTCTCTTTTTTTCTCCCAATGACAAAAAAGTGAAATACCTTAATATTATAATGTTGAACATATTTCGACTTTTCATAGAGAAAAGTTGTTCTCAAAAGAGCTCCTTTTACGTAACAGGTGCTTGTCAATGATTTTCAATTATGCTCATTTACAAAAACAGTAATTTTCAATTTTTTTTCTAGACATATTTCTTTTTTCTCACCTGTCTGTGAAGTGACAATGACTTTTAGTAAATTATTCGTCAATTAAAAACCGAATTTACGGAATTTGTAATATTTATAAATATCAAAATTGTCAGAAGACTTGTGCAAAATGTCATTAAAATAAATGAAAGAAAAAAAATCAGTATCACAAGTATATTGGGTAATAAATAATTATGAAATATCTGACCTACTCCGGAAAAAAAATCTATCAAAAAAATTCGTACGTTTAGTTAAACGATATTTTTAATAACTTATGAAAAAATATTAATGAATAAAAATGTTCATTTAAACTTAGATTAACTTGTTATTTATTTTTTTCTCTTATATAGATCACAAATAGAATATTTGAAAATATTTTCTCATCAGAATTTAGCGCTTCACGCGCTGATTACAAAGTATGATGTTCTGCACATAATTTAAACATTGCAATAAACATTTTTATCCTTGAATTCTAATACCGCGTAATTCATTTTTATAAATACTTTCTGGAAATCAATTATCAAGAAATATTTGACAGCAAATACTAAATAAAAAACAAAATTATAAAATAAAAAAGTTTTTTTTATTAAAACTTGTTAATAAATTATTGTAAAATATTCATCAACAAGTATTACAAAAATTGCGGTAAAAAGCTTATTACAAATTCATAAATATATTATTGACAAACTAAAATGTCCATACCAGAATTTTTTTAAACGTTTTTTTAAATGCAAAACAAAATGAAATTTTACAAGTAAAATGTATGCATTTAAAAATGACATTTTCTCTCAATTTACGCGTTGATTGCTGATCAAGATATTTTGTTCTTTGCGCTTTGTTTAAACGGTATAAAAAATTAATTATCGTCGATTTACTGTTTTTACTCGTGTTAAAAAAAAAAAAAATACCATCTTCATAAAAAAAATTTCGGGTGATCGAATATTGCAAAATATTGAACAGCGAATATTACAAAAATGTTTATAAAAAGTGCTTGAGTTACTAATTTATAAATACCATGAATAATTTTTTTATCACAATGTTTTTAATGCAGAATAATATGAAATGTTACAAGTAAAAATTCCAAATTAATATTAAAATCCGATTGAAAATTGTAATGTGAACGAATAATTAAAAATGACATCCGATTTTATCGCTTTACGCGTCGATTACCCAGCAAGATATTCTACAAATTGTTTAAACAGTATAATAGATTATTTATCCTTCATACACCGGATTAAAAAAAAAATTAAAATGTGTTGGATATGTAAATACGAAGCGTAGTTGTGGACAGATACGGTAAATATTGTCCCACTATAGACGCAGATGGTCGCATCACCTTCGATTTCTTCGTGATCGAATCGTATAATAACACTTGAATAAATCACAGACCACTTGAAATACGAAAATTGAGAGACAAATGTACGTTTTTATAAGGTAAAAAAAAAAAAGAAAAAAAAGAAAAAAAAACGATTAATGCACCATTCGAATATGGAATTAGCACTGCTCACGAGAACTCGTTTTCAATTTCAATCACGAACGAGATCGAGATGGGGCGCGTGATTCTCAAGAAAACCGGCAAGGACACGTGCGTCACTTCAAGGCGTGGGCCGTCAAAATGATATTTTCAACACGTTTTTTTTTTTTTTTTTTTTTTTTTTTTTAATATTACCAGATTTGCTATTCAAGTTACGTCGCGTCGATGCTCATCGATTGCATCACAATATCGTCTATAATAATTGAAAAAAAAAAAAAAAAAAAAAAAAACCGAAGCCTTCAAATTACGAACAAAAATTCAGCAGCGAGAGAAACTTGTTTTTCTCAATTCAAGTTTTGTTTCATTCTTTTTTCACAGCTTTAAATATTGTAAATCCTGTTGATCAAGATTATTATTTGTTTTTTTTTCTTTAGTGTTTTAAGAATATTTTTCTTTATTAATCCATAAAAATATTGATAATAACTGAATTAAATTACCTTTTGTCACGAACCAAATCGGTTGTGGCGTTAAAAAGCAAAAAAAGAAATATTAATCGTTGTAGTTATTACGTATCGATCGAAAAAGGCTGGCAGAGCCTGAAGATGAACGCGACACGACTGCGAAGAGACTGGTGCACGAGTCGGATTGCCGTTCACTTTATATCCAAACGCGAATCGCACCTGAATCCTCGTTGGTCATCGATCTGTGGATCAGTGGATGATGGTTAACGCGTGTTAATGATAGACAGAGTACACGGTGTACGAATTCGACGCCCTCCTTTTTCGTTGAAATTCGACGATGTCTCGCAGCTTCAAAATGAGCAGGTTTTTAATTGTTCCTCATCAAAGGAACCACGATGGGCTGATTAGGTCGAACAAAAAGACGCATCAATCAAATATTTTGACGTCATTCGAAACGATTTTCTTGGAATCTGCAAAATTGGCAAATTTTTTAAAAGTATATTAAAATTAAATGAAAGTAGAATAACAATGTAACTGTTTTAATGAAAAATAAAAATTGCCTGATCACTCTATTTTCAGAGGCAGATTTTCATTTTTTTTAAAAGTACAAACTTGATGTTGCTTCAAAATTCTTTTAAAGGTCTTTTAGTTAAACGTTGTATCATTTTTAGTCACAGATTTGATAGGAAAAAAAATTCGGTACAGTATAAAAAATAGTTCTTAGAATTTCTGGAATGATAAATTTTAGAAATTCTCAAGATTTCTTGTTTTTCAATGAGGCTCCTCAAAATTGATCACTCTAATTAAACCCTCTTTTTTGAAGAAACAATTATTTAGAAACAACTGTAATTATAATTGAAGGTGCGAGAGACAGTTTTTTAATTATTTTTGTATTTTCGAAAAATGAATTTTCAGAAAATTTGTGAAATAGAACAATAATTTTAGAGGCAGATTTTCATTTTTTTTAAGTACAAACTTGATGTTCCTTCAAAATACTTTTAAAGGTCTTTTTAGTTAAACGTTGTATCATTTTTAGTCACAGATCTGGTAGGAAAAAAAAATTCGGTACAGTATAAAAGATAGTTCTGAGAATTTCTAAAATGTGGAATTTTAGAAATTCTTCTAGTTAAACGTTATATCATTGTTATTCGCAGATCTGGTAGGAAAAAAAAAATATTCGGTACAGTAAAAAAGATAGTTTTCTTGTTTTTTAAAAGATTTCTTGTTTTTTAATGAGGCTCCTCAAAATTTGTCACTCTAATTAAGTCCTCTTTTTCGAAGAAACAATTGTTTGTAATTATAATTGAAGGTGCGAGAGAAAATTCTTCATTATTTTAGTATTTTAGAAAAATGAATTTTCAGAAAATTTGCAAAATAGCCCAATAAATATATATTATAAGATAATAAATTAAATTAAATTTGAAGATATCAATTAAAATAGAATGAATTATTTTACTTCGTTTATTACAATCTTCACAAAATAATATTTTACTTTAATTTAAAGTACAAAGCCAATATTAAAAATAAAATTAGTTTATTGTTAATACAGTTTTAATACTCAAAATAGCAGTAACTATAATTACTATTTAAATCACTTTAAAGATTTAAAATAATACATTTATTATTTTAATTTAAAAAATTGATAAAATTTTCTTCTTTACTCGTCTTTTTCATAAGCTAAAAAATATCTGAATGCTTGATACTTGGATCTTACTGTCGTTGGACGAATAAGTGTGTTCAAAAGGAAATTATCGTGTTGGAATTGATTCTTATCGTCGTTTAATTTGCATAATGTGTAAATGGCTGCAAAACCGAAAAATTTATATCAATACGAGTGAAATATTTCTCGAATTGATTGGCCAATGTTGGGTTACTCAGTATACTGAGCTCCATTTGGCGTTAACTAATAAGCGAAGAATCCTTGAGACTGTGGAAAATCCGTAAGTTGAGCGGGGTCGAAGCCTCCGATCGGTGATTACAAATATATATATATATATAATATAAATACTGTAATTGTAGCTTGCGATCGGAAGTCGCGATAAAATGGGCGAATAGAGCAAACGTATATATACAATTGTCAGACACGCATAGGTCATCAGAGAGATCAGTATACACGAGTAGCGAAGAGAAGATCGTATCGTACCGCGAACTCGTGTCCGCAATTTTCAGATTACCGGACATTCCTGTTTCACGAGAATCGAAGCAAGGCCCGTAGATGAAAGCTGCTAGATAAAGACGCTGAAGACGCCCAGCGTCGTATCATTTATTCATGCTATGACGCATCGATATAAGTCAGTGGATGCTGCGAGTATCCGGAATTAACAAGTGCAGTATATATTGCTCATTGCTACAGATTTGCATTTATCGTAGTTCGAAATTTTAATCAATAATTTTCTTACTTTTAGAATGTACCGATTTATTGTCCTTGCCAATATTTTTTTAAATATCACTCTTATTGAACTCATCATTTTTTTTTTAAGCTCACAATTTCTAGTTTTTGTGACTATTTTTTTTTTATTTCAATATTTTGTATTGTTTATATTAATTGCTTAAATAGTTACTATTATTTTTAGGTAACAGGGAAAAAAACGTAGATAGTTGAGGAATTTTTTTTTTTCATCATGTCTTAATATTTTATACTCTGTCTTTCATGTTCTGGATCGAATATTCGATTCGAACTACAAATCGAATAATTCGATTCGATTCGAAATCGAATGTTCGATAGTTTCGAACACAGATATTGAAGATGAATCCAAGGTCATAATTTTTTAATTAAAAATGATGGACCATGTGTGGTGGTCCGAAAATAATTTTTTAAAAGTTCAGAACCTGTTTAATTGTTATGACACTTGGTACTTAGGGGTTTTTTGGATCGCAGAATACGAATTCGAGGTCAAAATTGAGTAATACAAAATGGCGGACCCAAAATGGCGATCCAAAATAATCAAACAGCTTAGAGCCTGTTTGAGAGTTATGACACTTGGTATTTAGGGGTTTTTTGGGTCGCAGAACACGAATTCAAGGTCAAAATTTAGTAATACAAAATGGCGGACCCAAAATGGCGATCCAAAATAATCAAACAGCTTAGAACCTGTTTGAGTGTTATGACACTTGGTACTTAGGGGTTTTTTGGGTCGCAGAATACGAATTCAAGGTCAAAATTTAGTAATACAAAATGGTGGACCCAAAATGGCGATCCAAAATAATCAAACAGCTTAGAACCTGTTTGAGTGTTATGACACTTGGTACTTAGGGGTTTTTTGGGTCGCAGAACACGAATTCAAGGTCAAAATTTAGTAATACAAAATGGCGGACCCAAAATGGCGATCCAAAATAATCAAACTGATTAGAACCTGTTTGAGTGTTATGACACTTGGTACTTAGGGGTTTTTTGGGTCGCAGAATACGAATTCAAGGTCAAAATTTAGTAATACAAAATGGTGGACCCAAAATGGCGATCCAAAATAATCAAACAGCTTAGAACCTGTTTGAGTGTTATGACACTTGGTACTTAGGGGTTTTTTGGGTCGCAGAGTACGAATTCAAGGTCAAAATTTAGTAATACAAAATGGCGGACCCAAAATGGCGATCCAAAAGAATCAAACAGCTTAGAACCTGTTTGAGAGTTATGACACTTGGTACTTAGGGGTTTTTTGGGTCGCAGAACACGAATTCAAGGTCAAGATTTAGTAATACAAAATGGCGGACCCAAAATGGCGATCCAAAATAATCAAACAGCTTAGAACCTGTTTGAGTGTTATGACACTTGGTACTTAGGCGTTTTTTGAGTCGCAAAATACGAATTCGAGAGTTTTTTAAATTCAAAATGGTCGATCCAATATGGTGAATCAAAACATTAATGTGTGGCTTGATTTGAACAAAACTCGGTTCTCGTGGATTATCTAATAAAAATTCCATGTTTTTAAGTCAAACAAGGTATATAGAAAACTTCCTTTTAAAAATTCTTAACTACATTATAGTTTTTTTTTTACAATTTGTCTATCTTCGAAAAAAAAAAAAAAAAATTATATATATTGTTTTTAATAAAAAGCCTTCAGCAATTATTTCATAAACAAAAATCCAAGCCCAAAAGGTGGCTAAAAAAAATATTGCAAAATAAAGTGAAGATATAGAGATGTCGAATACAAAATGAGGAATATATATATATGTAGAGTAATAAAATTAATCATAAAGTAGCAATCCTGATTGTTAACCAGGATTTCTTGTCGTTTAGCGACTATAATGATGATTCACTATAGGAAATACAAATATAACCATATAACAACGATTCGCCATACACGAGTCGCAGTTCCGGTCGCGTGAGAAAGAATCTTTTGTTATATTAGATTGCATGGTTATGGTGAACTGTCCACGAGCCAACAATTTGTAATACCCAACTCAATTCGGGTAATTTTGCCACCTCGGATCAGTCGAAGCGAGACCTTGTCTGACGACGTTAAGTACATTGCACATTGTACGAGTACCTATTAGTCGTATACAATCTATCATCTCGCCTGTTACGGTGGCGACCTTGCATGAGTACAGACTTATTTTTGTATTTCTGGTTTGGCACAATATCATGCTATATAATCGCAGTTCGGAGTATTTCTGCAAATTTTTTTTTTTTTTTTTTTTCCAAGTTTACATAATTCTACAAATTTATAATATTGTATGAAAATTTTGTTGAAAAATCGGTAAGATAATATTACGGCTCGCAAAACAAAAATCATAAGAACTTGAAATTTTGGATTTTCAACGTACTTTCCAACAAAATTTATTGTAAAATTCTCCGATTTCATTTTATGCTATTATTTAATTTAATAAAGTTGCCACTTTTTTCCCCTCCGAAATAGCATTTCCGTTTTAGTTGAAATTTTCACATTTTATTCGTTGAATTGCTTTTGATTTTCTAAGTCCCCCTATGAGGTCCCCTCCAGGCCAGGTTTTTTTAAGTTCCTCATTATCTTCCTCTTCCAAGACACGATTTTTCTAAGTCCCTAAGTAAGAGTCCCCTCATAGGGCCGACTTAGAAAAATCCTGGCCCGAAGGGGCCTCATAAGGGGGACTTAGAAAAAAAATAACCACGGAGGGGTCTTATAGGGGTGGATATAGAAAAATCCAGACCTGCGAGAAGCCTCGTGAGGGGGATTTGGACTTACTATTTTACGTTTATTCTCTGAGCTACGGTGGTGCAATGCGACTTGAAGGCCATGACTAAATTGGATTACAATGGCATTTCCTTAATGCCACGTGTCGTAGGGATCGTAAAAATTGCAACCGTCTCGAGTAACTATGAATAATACGCATATATTGCGCTTCGATCGCTGTGTCGCAAATTCCTCGGACAGCACGCAAATACGTAAATGAAAAATAAAAAAAAATAAAAAAAAAAAACAATTGTATTTTGAATAACGTTTACTTCGATACTCCACTTTAACAATAAACCAGTACAAGTAACTTCACATTACATTCGTAGCATCGTATTTACAGTATAAAGGTTATAATTTACGAGAGTATATAAAATTATGGTTTTCGTTATTCCAAATTAGTTGATAATTCGTACAAACTGTACGAGAGTAGTGCTCGAATTTTCGAGCCGGTTAGGCGAGCCAAGTTAATTTAAACAATCGCGCTCTCACTCTCTCTCTCTTTTTCTCTCTGATTCAACTCAAGACCGAATATTTGGACA